>OX638279.1:4259700-5459700 GCA_951806755.1 Brenthis hecate | reverse complement strand
ATGTATGGTAATGAAGACATGAAATTTTGCAGTAGTTTCTAGGGTTTTTGAAAATTCATTACATAAATAAATAAGGGATGAAATTATAACGAACCTTAGTCATTTTTAAAGTTTCAGACATACAAATTGATGTGAAAGCTATTGTATATAATGTTCATAAAGGGTATAATCTCACGGGATTGCTTGCTTGAGAATTTATAACGTAGTAGGTCAAAATCAAACTCTAAATTTAATAATTAGTGTAGAGTTTTTTATACTAAATTTTAACCAATAATACTATTTTCTGTTCATTAATTTTAGTAAAAATATTCTTTAAAATTCCTTTGGTACTCAAAATCATAATTAATATGTGAATATCGATCAGAACTATGCATTACCTAAAAGTCTAACATATTATTATAAAAATTCAGGATCACGGAAACTACGATATTATTATACTAAATTTTCTGCTTAAACAAACGTAAATGTAACTTTTCGTCGCGGTTTCCTTTATTTAGATTAAATTGGGCCCTTTCATTTCAGTAGGTTATTTGATGCCCTACAATAACATTTTTCTTATTTTCCCTTGAAATTCTAAGCTTCGTACAGCCAAATTCATCTTGTAATTATTTTTGACCCATTTATTTGAATTGTAATTCATTACTAATTACAAATTAGTATATTACTAGCGACTCACCTTGGCTTCGCTCGATTTCATCCCTATGTAAGTTTTAACGGTTAGTATAGAATAGATAGACTATATAGTATATATACATAGGTACAAAATAAACAGTTCTGAACTTTTCGATTTTTAGCTGTTTTTTTTTGGGGGGGGGGGCTTCCTATTTTTTTTTATACTTAAACCACCTCTGACACACCCCTAACACAATAAAGAAAGAATTATTCAAATAGATCTAGCCATTTTTGAGTTTTAGCGAGACGAACGAACGGCAATTAATTTTTATATTTATAGATAACTAGTTACAGCTTTAATATTTTTATATTGGACAAATTTTCGACTTATTAGACTTCTTTATATTTTTTTTTAAATAATTGTAGTGGATTGAGAGAAATTGTTCTTAGGTTTAAGATGAGTTCTACGATACTTGAAACCCTTAAATTTAATTAATTCATTCATTTTAAAACGTATCATACATATTTTAAAGTTGACTATTTTGAAGATATCTTCTTCAAAATAGCCAACTTTAAAAATGTTCCTGACATGTACTTACAGTACACATTACTAGTTTAATGAAAAAGCCAAAAATATTTAAATATTAGCAAAAACACTCAATCAGGGAAACAATAATTTAAAAAAAAAATCTTTTAATTATTATTCATTAAACATATATTTTAATCATTTGTTTATATTCTATAATATAATCATTTACTTGAAAATTGATTTCTTTCAATCATATTTTGATAAAATATATAATCATTCAAAAAAATATCTATCATATAAATAATAGCTATATTTGAACTTAAAAGTAAAATAATTGAACTTTACATTTACAATTTCAAATCTTCGTCTAGCATTTAAACAGCTAGTATTTAAATACTTAGGTATTAATATAAAATATATATTTCAAATACCTTATTCCACCAACATTCAAAATGATGCGATTTTCTCCATCCATCCCTAATAGAGTCCACAAAAATTAAACCTAACACAACACAGAAATCACATTACGATTCACTAATTTGTTTACGTCTGCCAAACTCGAAGTCACGACCGTTCCCGACGGAGGTCGGTTAGCTACTGATGAGGCTGCGGCCACCCCCCACCTGTGGACCAAACGCACTGCACTGCGCCTTTCAGCTTGTGATGTCTCTTTAACACATTAATTGTTTTAATAAGTACACTTACTTTCTCTATGTATTTGCGTTTTTAGGTACGTTTTATTTTTTTGAGCGGAACTCTAATTCTTTGTAATAATAAAAGTAGCCTAATGCCCGATTTCACCAACGTCACCTAAGTTTAAGGAATCCCCTAAGCATGGTTAGGGGGCTGTTAGGGGACAGTTTCTGTTTCACCGACAGTTAGGGGTTACCTAAATATTAAAAGGTAATTTAGGTGCTCGAAATATGGGCTTAAAGACGATCGTAAAACGAAATTTAATTTAGGGGCTAGTTTAGGGGACTTTTAAGCTAGGGATCCCATACGTAGGTGGTAGCTTATGGGTTGCTGGTGAAATCGGGCATAAGTTACCTTGTAACATCAGCTATCTGCCAGTGAAAGCCCCGTCAAAATCATTCCAGCCCTTTCGGATTAGCAAGAACAAACGGATAGACAGACAACCATGTTAAAATTGCGTTTTTCTTAAAGTACCATATATAATTTCATATATGCATTTAGTAAAAAGCTGTTATCAACCGACTTCAAAAAGGAGGAGGTTCTCAATTCGACTGTATGTTTTTTTTTTATGTTTGTTACCTCAGAACTCCGTCATTTATTAACCGATTTGGACATTTTTTATGTTGTGTGAAAGTGTATACTTCCAGATTGGTCCCATTTAAATTTCAAAAAAAAATACCACCCCTAAGGGTGGAAAAATAGGTAATGATGAATTTTACCTACTTCTAATTGTCATATTAACTTTAAATTTGCAAGTGTTTTTATTTCCGTTGATAGTACAGTGGTTCGGTATTGTTGACCTGATCTGATGGTAAGGCCAGAAGGTGATTAGGTGGAACTCTTCAACGGCTAATAGTAGATACTTTGAGTTTGGGCTTATTTTGTTTGATTTGACAAGCCTAACACGTTGGAATTCTTACTTTGCTACTACTGTCTACACTAAAAAGGGAAAAATAAAAACTTTTTAACAAAAAAATAAAAACCGACTTCAAACAAAAGCACTAAAAAGTAAAAAATAACTGATTGGTAGTTTTCATTTACTATACATACCTAATCAAATATTTTCGAAGTCGGTGTGCTTTGGCTAAGTAATTAAAGCCTACCTATTAAATACATACCTAATCAAATATTTTTGAAATCGGTCCCAGCCCATACAAAGCAAAGCACACCGACTTCGAAAATATTTGATTAGGTATGTATAGTAAATGAAAACTACCAATCAGTTATTTTTCACTTTTTAGTGCTTTTGTTAGAAGTCGGTTTTTGTTTGACATTACAAACAGACACTTCAATTTTATTTATCTGTATAGATATCTGTAGGTTTGAACTTTACAAAAATTATGAATGAATTAAATCTGCCATTATGATTATTAGATATCCTAAGTTAGTACAAACTCGTAGCTTAAAGTAACATTATTTTTCATGTTGCATAATATATTTCTTAGGTTTTTGGATCTCTAGCAAATATTATTTCAATTATACAACAGATTTTTTATATATAATATACAATACAAGTGAAATAGAAAAAAGCAGCGGCTCACATATATATATATATATATATATATATATATATATAATATATATATATATATATATATATATATATATATATATATATATATATATATATATATATATATATATATATAAATTATTTTAAGGTCATAACCCACCACGCTGATTTAACTAAATTAATAAACGAAATAGTAACTTGTCTTCTCTTTGACCAATCCCTAATTACGTACCCTAAGTGATTTTTCAGGGTTCCGTGCCCAAAGGGTCTAGTTAAGAACCTATTAGCAAGCCTTCGCTGTCCGTTCTATATTTATAGTTTATAGAATAGTTTGGAATGATAATTCATACTTTATATTATAAATGTGAAAGTTTGTTTGTCGAAACGGAGTGACGGATTGGCGTGATTTTTTGTGTGGAAATTGTTAAAGGGCTGGAGAGTGACATAGGCTACTTTTTACTGATTATCTAATTCCCACGGGGTAACACGTTATAATACAATCCAAAAAAATATTTATGATCACAATTACTTGAAACTTGGTATAAATGCTCTTCAAGTCTGTCCAGTGGTTTTCTCGTGATGCGTTCCCAGACAGACAGACAGACTGAAACTCCAAAAACTATAAATTCGACCTCTATGAAATCAAAGGACTATTTTCAAAGATTTTCAAAAAAATATTGAATATATACATTCGACTCAGTATTTTGTTATATTTACGAGTATAGATAATGTGATTTTGAGTTTTAAGTTTTTGCTATTCAAAATATTAATATATTAGTATAATTTCCGCTTTTCTAAACCTCTAATGAAGAAGAAGCAATAAAAACTGGCCAAGTGTGAACCGGATTCATTTTAGTGTTCCGGCCTCTGTTCAACATAAAATCCGATTTTATTAGTAAACACATAACACAAATATATTGTGCTTCGTAATACTAGCTTGTGACTCTTATATCCTCACGGACTTACTGACATTTAATTTTTTTATTGTTGTAAAATTGGCGATTCAAAAGTGCTTGTGAAGGTCTATTTGAATAAAGTATATTTGGATTTTGACAATTTTGAAATTTTCTTCCTAAAACTAAATAACTTGAACTACTTTTATAATTGCGAATTTTTTTATAATATACGAGTATGCTATTTATTAGCGACTCACCCTCACTTCGCGTCCGGTTCTTCCCTAGAAAAAAAATCGATCCCACGGGAAACATATATTTTTCTGGAATAAAAAGTAACTTATGTACTATTTCAGACTATAATCAATCTCTGTTCCAAATTTCATCCAAATCCGTTGAGCCGTTTTGGCGTGATTAAGTAACAAATATCCATCCTCACAAACTTTCACATTTATAATATTAGTATAGACGTGTCTGCATGTCTATAAGTGCTTCTCTCTAAAATAGCTGGACGGTTTTGGATGAAATTTAATATATAGATAGATTTTAACCTGTAGTAACACTTAGGCCTGTAATACACCCAGGGACTAAAGCGAAGCGAGTAAGGAAAGTACAGAAAGCCAGAAAGAATCTAACTAGGGTTTGCTTTCTTTAAGTAAATAAATGTATGAATTTGTCAAGATTCTTTTGATCCACATAGAACAGCATCAGCGCTTTCAGAATTGGCTATTGAATATTTTATACTTTTGCCTTTTTGATTTTGCAATGTTTTATTCATATCTACGGTCTCTTTAACTATTTATAGAGAAGAGGTCTTGTTCTTCGGTTATGTTTTTTGTTACACAATTATTTATGAACAACTTGGACTTATAATATTTTTTTGTTTTTTTTTTAAACGTGTTATACATATAAATGCAGGGCTTTTTTTAAATATTTATATTTTTAGTGTATCGTCGGCCTAGGAAATAAATATGTTGGGACATTAACACACAGCTGAATCTGGTTCCATGGTAAGCTACGAGGCTTGTGTTATGGATACCTGATAGTTGATACACTACACTTATATAACTTTAAATACATACATTTTATAAATATGAACACCCATGACTGGAGTACAAACATACGTGCTCATCACACAAATGAATGCCCCCAGCAGGACTCGAACCCGCGATGTAGGGTCACTACAAACTTAGGTAAACGTGTCGATAAAATAACTAGTAACTAGCATATCGCTATAGACCTGGAATTCCTAGGTTCGAGTCTCGGATCAGGGGAAAAAAAATATCAGCGTTTATCTACCAAGAAATTCTTAATGGCCTGGAGTTGCAAGTTGGTGGTATTACATCATCATCCTATGAGTCTTTGAGAGTGGAAGGAATAGAGAGTGCACTTGGGCTTGCGCGCACACTTGTACTGTCTAATATTCCCTATACTGCACATATTTAACAAAATTGGCTATTCTGGCAGATGACAGTGTGGAAGACATTATCAGACTAATATCATATATGCGAAAATTGATTTTTTCTCATTGAAATTTTCTCTCATTGAAAAATTCAAATTTTGAATGTATGTAGTTTATTAATAAATAACAATTGCCATATTTAATTGTAATACTTATCAAATATTTTTAAATGTTTAGAATTAAAATCAACAAATATTTTAAGGTAATTGGGCACTATTTTTGAATTTTTGAAATCATTTTGTAAAATTAAGTGTAAGTAAAAGTAAAGTAAGTAAGTAAAAGTAAATGTAAGCACTGCCCGTAAATAGTATATGACGCCTTTGAAACGTCTAAAGTCTTAGTCTCTCCCGTGACCATGATTGCTGTAAAGCATTCGAAACGTCGGGAACCAAAAATTAAAATAAATCGATAGTTTTAAAAAGTTAATATTCACGGAAATCTAAGAAAGTATTATTAAATAACGACTTATGTCGTATTGCGTCCCTGGATGCCTTACAGAAGCCTGTCTTACTTCAGGTAATATCTATCTGTGTATAAAATTTCATCCAAATTCATCGAACCGATTCAGCGTAAAAGAAAAAAATTATAATCGAGGTGTAATTTTAGACCAATGATAATTATTTTTATTAATAACACTATACATCTTCGACCAACAGTAGTATTGTTACTCTCTCTCGAAGCTATAATAATATAGTTACTTTAATAATATCCCTAAATATAAATAAGCATAGATACATATATATATACTTACTTTACATTAACTTCCTTGTGGGAAAGCTGGGTTTGTTTGGGGTTGATTAAGTTTTGTGTGAATCGAACCCAAAGAAGACCAATTAGACAGAAACTTGAAAGTGGGAAGAAATAAACCGATATATATATATATATATATATATATATATATATATATATATATATATATATATATATATATATATATATCTATATATATATATATATATATATAAATTACTTATGTATACTGTATACGCAATAACAGATTAGCATAACAAATTTTTTGTTCCCATCGAATGCAACTTTTTAAATTCTTTAAATTACAAGAAACTATATTGAGGACATAAATATTAACTCATTTAACACATTTAATTATTACACATACATACACACACATGTAGCTTATATTAGGCATTCATGCTATAAAAAAAATGTTTAAGTAATCAAGAAACTCGGAATCTACTATATCGATTTCAATAATTCGCAATTTTTCAAGGAAACAAAATCCAAAAGGTAAAATGAAAATATTTTATTGCATTGCCTGAAATATCACATAGAAACGATAGATATAAAAAGTTTTAACGTTTAGTATAGATTTCTCAGAGATGAGATATTTTCCCGCCGTAAAAAGTATTCTATATGTTGACCCGGATAACTAGCTATCATCATACAAAATTTTATCAAAATCTGTCCAGTGGTTTTCTCGTGATGCGGTCACAGACAGACAGGCAGACAAAAATTCTAAAAGCTATAGATTCGGCCTCTGTATCGATAATAACGACAATTTCAATAAGATTTTCCAAAAAATATTTTATGTACAGATTCGGCTTAGATACAATTTTATTATATGTATAGATATATAGATTTTACAAAAAATTACGTTCAAATAAAGTTTACTATGACATGATATATCGTAAGTTCCTTTTTAATTTTTTTTTATATTAAATTCCTTCGCATCGTAGTCCCTACACGTGTAGGAACTACGTGTGTAATCAAAATTTCTTTAGAGGAAATTAATAAATTTTCTAGAGAATTGTCAAGAATATTTTACCCCATAGGTTTAGGGGGTTAAGTGTAATATTGGGTATATATTACACTTAACCCCTTAAACCTATGGGGTAAACTTAACAACCATTTACCAAAATTGCGGTTATGATATAAAAGCTTAAATTAAAACTTTAGTACGAAAGCTCTTAGCTATTTTGTACTCGTTTCATGAATAATTAATTATATTTAGCAGTAGCTCCTGCATCCGGATCCACACACACGTTTGTATTTCGATTTAAGATGATGATAGGTCAGTGCTCGCTTGGAAAATCAAGAGAAACCGGTTCAAATCCAGAGCCTTTGGTATTTTTAGTTTAAAACAAAACTTTAACATAATTATTACTATTATACTCTATATACTCTTATGATGAAGGAGACATTGTAAGGATACGTACAACTGAGAGAACTGAGCTAGTTCTGACATGTGACGCGCACTTGGATAGCGTAGTGACTGACTCAATCTCCCTCACATTTAGGGAAGAACATGCTGTATAGCAGGGTACAGTCAAAATTCTAATGCCGGATCTATACGCTTGCCAAGCCTCAACAAGCCATCAGAACTACAAACACGTAGCAGGGGACGTTTGGCTTGGTTGTGTAGTTTTGCAAGCGCTTGTGGCCATTCCGATCGTGTCAGTTTTTATACACAAATCGAACGAAATTTTGTGGCAAATGTTTGAAATGCATACACACGTTTGTGGGTTTGTAGAGATTTAAATGGCAGGCGTGTATGATGCAATTAGATATAATTAAAAATAAGAAAAGATAATCGATATGGTACGCGATCTCTTCGCATATAACGCAATTTTCATTTCATTATTAATTTATTATTAGTTCTTGCAGATCATCACAACTAAAATTATAAATGTACGTGTATTATAAAAGTGAATTGTTTCATACATACATATCATTTCTTGGTGATTTTGTGAAAATGTCACTCGTGCCCTGCCCGCACGTATAACGCGCGTGTACCGATTTAATTAACTTTTGATGCATAGTCTGGATTTCTGATTCGAAATTGGATATACAAGTGCATTTAAAATACTTGTTAAATATAATATTTCATGACAATAATAATTTATTTGGTCATAATAAATAACAAAGATATATTATTATTTTATTGTTTCTTTTAATACACTACTATATTGGTTTGGAAGTTTTTTTTTAAATCACACAAATTAGCACCTGAAATCCGCCATTTCAATTTTTAACCATTTTTATAGAGCCTTTGATACCCGGGTTTACAAGACGAATCTAACGACGTATGAATTATCAAAATTTGCTGAAGCTGAATCGTTTGGTCTCTAGAACACCATATAGGAACAAACAAACAAACAAACAAACAAACATACATACATACATACATACATACATACATACATACATACATACATACATACATACATACATACATACATACATACATACATACATACATACATACATACATACATACATACATACATACATACATTACATACATACATACATACATACATACATACATACATACATACATACATACATACATACATACATACATACATACATACATACATACATACATACATACATACATACATACATACATACATACATACATACATACATACATACATACATACATACATACATACATACATACATACATACATACATACATACATACATACATACATACATACATACATACATACATACATACATACATACATACATACATACATACATACATACATACATACATACATACATACATACATACATACATACATACATACACACATACATACTGACAAACTCATGACTGGTAAACACATTACTATCCTTTGCGTCGCTCAGTCGAGTAAAAATTAAATCGGTTATCAAACAGGACAAAAAGATACTGAAGATTAGCTAAACCAAAATAAGTCTTTTATATAAACCTATCAAACTCTTGAAATTTTCAGCGTAATATCAATACAAACCGATCAAATAAAATATGCTGATGCTATCTCAATACAAATACTTAAAAGTTGACCAAAAATCTTGTAGAATTATCAATTCAATCTCTCAGAATGTCCTGATTCAGCAATATAGCGGTAGTGACACCAGGATTTAGTATTCTGGCCAAAATAAAATAAAATAATATGTTTAGAACGTATTATGGTATTTGTAACATGGTTTCCCCTTACTTAACTGAGTTCCTGACATTACGTCAATGTAAAAAAAAGCCATAGTCACAAGTATACAGAAGAAAAAAAAAATATTGTCAGTAACCATGAAAGAAAGAAAAAAAGCATTAATCATATTATTAGTAACAAATAACAACACTTACACTCTATTTCTTAAGAATAAGGTGAATCTTAATATTCGGCCCATTTTGAAGTGATATAAATATTTTAAAAAAATGAACCCTAAATTAATTTCATATTCCATAAATAGTTAAAATTTATTCAGTAAAAATTTGATACCAAATAACGGTCAAAAAGTACTCTTCTTAAAATATATTTTACATAATTATTACCTTTCTAAATGTACAATTTAAATATCTTAGAAAAGTTAAGAAGTACGATGATACTAAACTCTTAAGATACTCTGAATGTAAAGTTGCACATCCAGTGAATGCTCTACAAATATATATATATATATATATATATATATATATATATATATATATATATATATTGTTCATAAAAGAAAAATTTACTTATTATATACTATATAAGTGGAAGTATTAATATCACCAAACTCACTGTTGTGTAGTGTAAAATGCTCAACTTAATACAGGTGGTCGGCATAGAATGTATGCTGACCACTCAAGATGGTTAGTGTTCTTTGAGGGAGAGGCCTTTATTTAGTAGAAGATGGCAATAGGTTGATTTATATGTCCTGCAAATTAAACTTATAATTTTAGGGTCAGTACTTAAAGTCACATACACAAAAGTGTACACCGAATAGTATTCATATGTGTCTAATAAAAAATTAAATGTTTTGGACATCTTTAGAAGTAGATCTTTCATTTCTTTTTAGACATTATGAAAAATCTGCCCAACGGAACTGATTTGACTCAGAAACTTCCATTTAAACTCTTTTACAATAATCTTACTCTACTGTAGAGGTAAATTTGTTTTTCTTTTTGTATAAACAGAACGGTGGTTGTAGCCCAGTGGTAACGCACTCTCTTGAAAATCTAAGTGAAGCGGGTTATAATCCCGGGTCTCGCACCTCTGATATTTTCATGAGCGAATCATTTCTGACATGAGTACCACTTCCGGTAAAGGCAAACATCATGAGGAAATCTGCATGTCTGAGAGAACCTAGTAAGTTTTTAAGGACATGTGAAGTCCGCCAATCGACACTTGGCTAACATGGTGTACTATAAGCCTGAACCTCCTCGCATAGAAGGAAGGCCCGTGCCCTGCAGTAGGACGTTAAAAAGGGCTGAATACAATATACAGAACGATCTCAGACTTCTACTTCGAATCTTTTACCAATAGAAAGCTGGCTTCTTTTTGAGCAACGAAGAACTAATAGTATAAATAAAATGTATTCAAACGAACAGGATAGTTAATAATTTAAAAACGACATTCAATAAAATGCAGAACTAAAATAATACACACTGTCGTAAAGTGTTGAGTGCGCGACGGTCCTTAATGTTGCGTCTGGTAGCATTACACCCTAGGGGACTATTACGTGCTACAGAACTTTCATAATGGTAATCATACGAGTCTTTTAGTCATTTTGCTAGTTAATGCACCCGGCGTTCAATATTATTCAGGCTAATATTATAAATATGTATGTGTGTTTGTTTGCTTGTCTTTCAAACAGAAACTATGAAACAGAGTGACAGATTGGCGTATTTTTTTGTGTGGGGATAGATAGAGAGCTGGGGAATAACATAGGCTACTTTTTATCGCAGAAAATTTTCTTGTTCTCATAGAAAAACACGTTGTAATACAACTCACAACGACTCATCATACCTATGTATACATACATACACCTATAGTCTATATTTTCCATACTAACCGTTAAAGTATACGTACTTAGGAACGAACCCGAGAGAAGCGAGGGTGAATCGCTAGTTTTCTATAAATGTTGCTTTATGTAGAGCAATTTAGGTTAGACGATAAGTTGTCTATCATTCTGTCAGTTTTTAAGGAAGTCTTATGAATATTTTAAACGTAAGATTGGCTGTCTGTCAGGAGTTATCTTTTAAGATAATATCGTACCTTGTTTCGTAAATAATAATTATATTTCATTTAAAAGAAATTTTTTTGAAACCTTACAAATACAAATTCTTTCTATTTATGAACCTGGGATTCATATCAGTAAAAAAAAGAATCATAAAAATAACATTCCACGAACATAAGTGTATCATACGATATCATATGAAAAAAACACACAAAAACTTTACTTACCTTTGTAACTACTTTCTTCTTATGAAATTGAAAATACAAAGCAGTGAACAATTAGAAATATTTATTTATACAAATAAATAAAATTGAAGTGTCTGTTTGTAATGTCAAAATAAGAGCTTTTTACTAAATGCATATGAAAGTATGTACTCGTATAAAAAACATATTTTAAACTTTGTCTGTCTGTGAGTTTGTTCCACCTAATATCCGAAAGGGTTGGACCGATTTTGACGAAACTTTCACTAACTGATTCAGATATTATATGGAGTAACTTAGGCTACTTCTATTTTGGAAAAAAAATTAGGATTTCGCAAAAAAAATATATAACCTATGAAATTGTGAACAAAATCTACATATCTAGAAAAGCGAGGATAAATCGCTAGTAAACAATAAACAACAACACACTCTTCATGAAAAACCCTCTTAAAGTATATATATATATATATATATATATATATATATATATATATATATATATATATATATATATATATTATGTTTGGTTAATTTGTCAATTAATTACGTCGCAGTGTAAGGAGACAGACGACGTTAAACACGATGCTGAGTTAATTTAATTCACGTTCGTATTTGTACCGACACAACCAGAATTTAATTATAATAGAGTAAGATCCCGGTGCCCCCAGACGTTACTTATTTTCTCATAAGAAATATAAATGGGATAAAGTAGTGTTAGTACGTACTTTGAGTGTGTGCATACCTGCTACCTTGGGTCGACGGCCAATTCATAGGTACCAGGTGCTAAAGGTAGATAAATACAGTACTGATTTTTCTTAAATTCTCAGTGCTGATTTTTACATATGTTTTAGATATTGTTGTTAAAAATTAATAATCATTATTGCCAGACACTTTCCATCGGCGCTTACCCTTACCAGACGCTTTAAAGCTTCAAAAAAAATAACATATTCTTACTTATAATCTCACTCTTGATTTTTATGTATGATACTTGGGGAACTATTTGAATACCCCTGGTCAGCAGCCAGACCGATTGGAGGGGTCAAACATCCCCCCAGACACACATAAAGTGTCGCTAAAATTCTGCTCTGTTCGATATAATCAAGAGAGATTAAAGATTCGTTACATACAAAATGGAATCGAACCTGAAGATTACAAGGTATTTTAAAGAAAAAAAAAAATATAATGGCAGAATTATTAAAGTGTGTGTTTTGTGAGAATTCCGATGTGAATTTAATATTGTTTACGGAAGAAACGTTGAAAAAGTGTCAAACAATATTAAAACATAGAAAGGAACATAACCTAAAATTCAAAAATATTGTTTTGTTAGCCGATTTATATGAAAGTGGTTATCATAGACAATGTTACAAATATTTATGGATATCTTTCTTATACTTATTGACGTCTCTAGGCTACTCTATTCAGTGCTACTTGATTCAGTGCATCTGTCATTTTATTTACAACGTGTTGAAATAAAAAAATATATTTATAGTATTCTAAAAAATATAATGGCAGAATTATTAAAGTGTGTGTTTTGTGAGAATTCCGATGTGAATTTAATATTGTTTACGGAAGAAACGTTGAAAAAGTGTCAAACAATATTAAAACATAGAAAGGAACATAACCTAAAATTCAAAAATATTGTTTTGCCAGCCGATTTATATGAAAGTGGTTATCATAGACAATGTTACAAATCGTTCACAGGTTTGATGAAAAAATATTATTCTTCAAATGCTACAAGTACAGAAAAATCTACTCCAAAAGAAAAATCTACTCCAAAAGAAAAATCAATAAATATTGCAGAAAATTCATCAGCAGCATGTTCATCGACATCTGAATTAGATACACAATGTATTGAGGTACAATCATCTATTCCACAAATTTCGAGTCTATCAACTTCTTCTGTACGTGACACTATTATAATACCTGAGCCAGCTACTATACCTGAGTTAGTCGAACCAGTTCCATCCAATTTACCTGAAAATAATTTACAGCTAGAAAACATTGATCCATCTTGTGAAACTAATACATCAATTGAAAGTTACGTAGGTATTGGTCAAAGCAATATTATCTGTATGTTTTGTGACCAGAAGACTAAAAAGCACCGATCGAAAAGATTACCTCTACATTCGTGTGATAAAAAAGATTTCCTTTCTAAACTAGATGAAGAAAATGAAAATCATAAGGAGTTCATTAATAAATTTGAAAATTATTCGCTTTCAAAAATTTATTATCATCATCCTTGCAAATTAGAGTTTTCTTATAAAACATCAGTAAAAAAAGAAACACCCAAAAGTGATTGGCATGATCTTCGTCAGCATCATCAAACTGCTTTTGAGGAAATATCTGCTTTAATTAATGAAAATATAATAAAAAAAGGACGATGCTATTTTTTGACTTATCTTCATAGATATTACATGGAAATATTAAATGAAAGTGAAGAAGGGAATTCTACAAAAAATAAAGGAAGTTTCACTCCACACAATTTAGAAATCAAGATAATAAAAGCATTTGATAAGCAAATTAAATTCTTTATCATCCAGAATAAAAAATTAGTAGCTCCGAAAAATTTAATTTCTATTGATGACCAATCATTTGAGTATTTGAAGGATGAAGATATTTTACACAAAGCTGCTTTATTATTGCGAAAATCTATTTTGCAAACTGAAAAAAAAAAATTGCCACAACTTATAACCGCACAAAACCTTAAAGAAGGTGAAATATCGATACCACAAGATTTATTAGACTTTTATTACACTCTGATAGCCGGTAGCAATCAAAAGCGCAAAAATAATCCAAAATGTATTCGTCAAGTCAAATCTTACTGTGAAGATGTCGTGTATGGTGTTTATAACGGACAAGTCAAAACGTCGAAACATATTGTGCTCGGAATGTCCTTGAAAAGTTTAACAAGTAGTCGCAAAATTATTGATGTAATTCATAGATACGGTCATTGCATTAGTTATCCAGCTGTAGAAGAGCTGGAAACCGAAGCAACATATACTTCAATACAGCAATCAAGTATATGTCCTGAAGCAATTGTAAAATCACCACATCTCTGTACTGGGGTTGCTTTTGATAATTTTGATAGGTTTGTGGAAACTAATAGTGGCAAAGATACATTGCACGATACTGTCGGGATCATCTATCAAAATATTGATTTAGATAATCCAGATGAATCCCAATTGATAAGTTTACCCGCTGTTAGCAATGAGACACTTTTAAATTCGAAGACGAGGAGACGAAGAACTTTTGAAGCAGTAATTATGGATGTTCAACAAGAACCAGTTTCTAAAAGAAAAAAAATTGATATGAATTTGTCGGCTCATGAAAGTGAATATTTGCTACCTGGAAATTTTCAACTATACAAAATGATAGATACAACTTGGATGATTTGTCATGCTCTACAGTTACCAGATGTTCCCATGTGGGTTGGTTTTAATTCTTCATTATTAAGTGATAACGATAACCTACAACAAAGAGTTTCTTATCTAACTCCCATAAATGAATTGCCTACTAACAAATCAGTAGTTTTGGAAACTATGAGACAAAGCCAGAAAATTTGTGAAGAAGTAAAGCAGTCATCAATTCAAGTTACATACGATCTAGCAATAGCAAAAGTTGCTTTGCAACTTCAAGTTACCAATAAGCCAAGTTTTGATAATTTGTTTATACATTTGGGACCGTTCCACATTATGATGGCTTATTTTAAAGCAGTAGGCAAAGTAATCATTGATTGTGGTCTGACTAATATCATGGTACAAAGCAATTTGTTAGCGTCAGGCTCCGTAAGCGGATTTCTTGAAGGGAAACACTTTAACAGGTGTAAGAGGCTTCATCCTTTGATGGCTGTGGGATTAGAAATTTTACATTTCAACTCATTTTTAGAAATGAACAATAAAGTAATTACAGATGACATGGCTGAAGAAATTGCACGACTGAGAACTTCATCATTATCTTCTTTTAAAATACAAAATGAAGAACTTAATGAGTTAATGAATAACTATGACATTTACAAGCAGCAAACTCTCAACGGCAAGTTCGGTAAAACACCGCAGTTTTATTTAATCTATATTAACCTCATCAACTATTATCTAACTTTATCAAGAAGTGTTCGTGCAGGGGATTTTGAACTGTTTAAATTTATACTACCCAAAATTACTAATCTATTTTTTATATGTAATCAGCAAAATTATGCTCGCTGGACATCTAAATATTATGATAATTTGATTAAAGTTTCCGAAACTCACCCTGATTTGTTTGAACAATTTCAAAAAGGATTTTTTAGCATTCAAAGAACTAATAAACTCTTTTCAAAACAACCAATTGACTTAGTTCTCGAACAGACGATCAACGCAGATGCAGCCAGGAGACTGACAGGTATAATTCAATTCACCAATTCTATCTCAGCACGTCAACGATGGGCTGTCAGCCATGATATAAGATCAACAATTATTAGTCATATGTATAAAGAGTTGGATATGCAAACAGAACAAGATGTAACAGCTGAATTAACTAATCACAATATTAAAAATAATAGCAAGCGATTGCAAACATTCATTGATACCTTTGCTCAATTTATCAATCCATTTGACGCTAAAGTACCTCAAAATCTGTTAATAAATATTTCATCTGGTAAAGCAGCCTCAGAACCTGTTGAACAATTCCTACTTAACATTGAAAGAAATGGTGAGATTGAACGTAAAAAATTTATCGCAGAATGTGAGCAAGATGGTAGTAGGTTTGAGAGAAGCATTAAAAAAACAACGATGAATAACTTTTCTGTAGATTATGAGAAAAAAAAAGTAACGAAAGTCGGTGAAAAATTGCAGGAATTACGAATTCAGAGGGATGTATTTGGGCGTATAATCGGTATATCGATTGATCACAAAGTCGATATAGCCAAAATATTTTCGTATCCCATAACTTCAGTTCCATTGTCAATGTGCCATCTTGATGGTGGCATTTGTAAGACTCAAAAATCTATTTTAATGAAATGTTTAGAAAATGGTGTTGAACATGATCCACCATCTCACATAGATATTATACTAATTGATGGATTTTACTTACTTCATCGTATGAAAAATGTCCCTAAAACATTTGGGAGTATCTCCAAAAAAATGTTACAAATGGTCACACAATTACCAGCGTCAAGATTCGATGTCATTTTTGATCAGTATTTTTCGCCTTCTATAAAAGATTACGAAAGATCACTTCGAAATGAATCGACACAACTTGAGTTTAGCATCAGTGGACCTGATCAAGTTCGACCGTCTGATTTCGCGAAAGAATTGAAAAATATACGCTTCAAAGAGGCTCTCATTGACTTCTTTATACGCCACTGGTCTACAGACGAGATAGTACCATTTATTGGCAACAAAAACATTGTTGTTAATTTCAAGAATTGTCACTCTTTTTCCGTCATAAATAATGCAGTAGTGTCTTCTATTGATGAAAATTTAAGTTGCCCTGAACATGAGGAAGCTGACACTAAGATTATCCACCATATCTGCAATTTTGTTGATCAAGCTAATTTTGTTATTCAGTGTTCTGACACCGATATTGCAGTAATTATGCTGGGCAATATGCATCATTTAAAAAATGATGACTCCCATGTGTGGATATTGACTGGCACTGGAAATAAAGTTAGATACATTGATATCACTGAGATTTATAAACATTTAGGACCTACATTAAGCCGTTGCTTGCCAGGATTTCACGCAATAACTGGTTGTGATTACAATCCAGCTTTTTTTAGAAAAGGCAAGCAAAGGCCATTTAATGTATTGAAAAAAAAAATAGAGTACCAGATAGCATTTATGAAACTCGGCGATGTAGACTTATTCAGTGACTTAGAACTGGAGCAAAATGTGTTCAACACTATACAAAAATTTATTTGTGAACTGTACAACGTGGCCGGAATAATTGACGTAGATGCTGCCCGACTCCAACTCTTCATCAACACTTATATGGTTTGTGACGTAAATGAAGAGTTCAATCGTAAAAATGTGAAAAACTTTGATGCTAGTAACTTACCACCATGCAAAAGTGAGCTTTCACAGCAGTTTCGACGAGCTAATTATATCACTAGTCTCTGGAAGAATGCTCATATGAAGAAAATTAGTATTTTTAGTCCTGACAATAATGGGTGGACGTTGAAAGACAATAAATATCATTTTAACTGGTTCGATGGGGACCAATTGCCGAGCTTTGTCATTGAATCGCTTCAAGAAGAATCAGGTATTATACTTTAAATTTGAATAATTGATATAACCGTATAACTCTTTGATTCTTAATTATGTTATTTTTGTTACAGAAAATGAAAGTAATATGGATGATAATGAAGATAGTCCAATGCCAACATTGGGTTGATAATGACTTATCAAACTTAGACGATGATGACAGTAAAGATCACGCTGAATGTTCAAACTACAAATAATCCGAAAGAAGAAAGACATGTATAGCTTTGTATAATTTTAAGATTTAATAAACATGATTTTTTTAAATAGTAGTATTCAATTTAACTCGATGATAAGATGTAAAACATAGGTTAAAGAAACTTATATTTATTATTTATAAAATTTTCTCCACCCAGATCACTTTAAAATACCTTGTAATCTTCAGGTTCGATTCCATTTTGTATGTAACGAATCTTTAATCTCTCTTGATTATATCGAACAGAGCAGAATTTTAGCGACACTTTATGTGTGTCTGGGGGGATGTTTGACCCCTCCAATCGGTCTGGCTGCTGACCAGGGGTATTCAAATAGTTCCCCAAGTATCATACATAAAAATCAAGAGTGAGATTATAAGTAAGAATATGTTATTTTTTTTGAAGCTTTAAAGCGTCTGGTAAGGGTAAGCGCCGATGGAAAGTGTCTGGCAATAATGATTATTAATTTTTAACAACAATATCTAAAACATATGTAAAAATCAGCACTGAGAATTTAAGAAAAATCAGTACTGTATTTATCTACCTTTAGCACCTGGTACCTATGAATTGGCCGTCGACCCAAGGTAGCAGGTATGCACACACACAAAGTACGTACTAACACTACTTTATCCCATTTATATTTCTTATGAGAAAATAAGTAACGTCTGGGGGCACCGGGATCTTGGACTATAGAAATCGGTGTCTGAAGGCAATATTAGGTAAATTTCTATTTTAATCTAACTTTCATAAAGACGTACGCTCGATGGCTGCCTCGATAGTCTATTGGCTAGAATGTTCGACTACATATCCGTAGATCGTGGATTCGAGTCCCGGGTCGGGTGAAGTTTAGTTATTAGATTTTCCAACAAGAAAGTCTGAATAACAGCACGAAAATGGGAAGTTGGTGGTATTTCACCTTCGTACTTCGGAGAGCATGTGAAGCTGTAAGTCCTGCATCTAATCTCGTTGTCTGTTTAATTGTCTTCACATACGAGAGTGACAGTAATAGAGTGCTCATGTATTTTTGTGTATACTTGTACACTATAATATCTCCTGCACATATAGTCTTTTGGCTGGATTAGCTACCAAAGTCGCAACTGATCAGAAGATTCTTATTATTATCTAAAGTAAAGTATCTATAAAAAATAGAAAAAATGTTTATTTGATCATATTTTTTCTACTGTATGTGTGCCACCCTTCATTTTATATTTTATGGCGGCAATATTTGGAGCTCAAGAAGTTAAAGGCACTATCACAATTTTGATGGACACCTGCTACTTAAAGGAAGACTCTTTAAGCTCCCTGTATTGTTCTCTAGCAGATCGTTTACAATTAACCGTAAAGAAAATTAATACAAGTAATTTAAATTCAATTTTTTCAAATATTTTTCACAAGCATTTTTTTTTTCAGTAATAGCTTCTGACATTTACACGAATACTAGACTTATCTTTTCGGATTTTCCTGCGGATTTTTTTGGTTCCTTCCTTAAATTCTTTCCGTTTCGTTGGATTTTTCAGTATTAACTATATAATAACTATTGAGACGTCTAAAACCTTTGTCTCTCCCGTGGCCATGTTTGCTGTAAAGAATTCGAAACGTCTAGAACCAAAAAACAAAATAAGTCCGTGAAGAAATCCGACAAGATAGTTTTCATTAAAATAACTTTTGCAACTTATTAAGTATCTTCATCAAATTATTTCTAAGCCGGGATCATTGTAGTGTTTAAATGAGTGTGGGAACACAATTGTAATCTCTAATGCTTTTTTTTGCTTTCAAATTTCAATCCAATCAGGTTTATAGCCGACGGCTTTATAAGTTCTTCGAAACACGGGAGTATGACACCTTTTATTTATTTATTATTAAAATAATTTAAAACTCATTTACTTTACAACTTTTAAATAAACTTTAAAATTCAATTTAAACTCAGGAAGCTGCCACTGACTCAAAGACATAACCGCTTAGAAGACTTAACAATGAATATACCAGAAATATCAACCTCCCAACTCCAAGTTACAACTAACTATTCCTTAACAGAAAACCCCTTTTGACTCTACTTCGTCCAAACTATGAACTCTAATCAAAAACCTTATGATTTGCATTCGAACACTCTGTCCCCTAGATTAAAGAAATAGTTAACAATTTTACCAATGGACTTATATCCTTCAAAAGTCACTAGATGTACTGAGATGAAACCACTGTTGCATTATTGCGTAAACAGAGGAAAATTCGTCTCATTAACATCTATACTAATATTATAAAAAGGTAAAGTTTGTATGTTTGAACGCGCTAATCTCAGGAACTACTAATCCGATTTGAAAAATTCTTTTTGCATTAGATAGCCCGTTTATTGAGGAAGGCTGTAGGCTTTATATCATTATGCTACTACCCAAGGGAGCGGAGCAGTAATCATAAATGTCAACAAATCGGACAGACTTCCATACATTATTGTACAACTGATGTATATAATCAAACAAATTTAGTCTAACCTATGTGTTTGTCCAGATCGTAATTTGTTGGCGTACTAAATTCCATCCAAATCTATCCAGAGATACACACACATACACACATATGAGCACACACGCGTATACACACACATAAATTCGCATTTAATAATAATAATTTATTTATTGTATTATATAAAAAACTATATAGGGAGTTAAATTTTAATATTGCCTATATTTTTATAATACATTAGCGACTCACCCTCACTCTGCTCGGGTCCGTCCCTTAACGTACATTTTAACGATTAGTATGGATTTATAAATAAATATGTTGGGACATTAACACACAGCACCATCTAGTTCCATGGTAAGCTACGAGGCTTGTGTTATGGATACCAGATAGTTGATACACTACATATATATAACTTTAAATACATACATATTATAAATATAAACACCCATGACTGAAGTACAAACATTCGTGCTCATCACACAAATGAATGCCTCCAGCGGGACTCGAACCCGCAACCGCTGGCACAGTAAGTAGGGTCACTACAAACTGAGCCAAACGTGTCGTCAAATATCAAAATATATCAGAGATGGGATATTTTCCCGCAGTAAAATATATCCTAAATGTTGACATGGACAACCAGCTATCACTATACCAAATTTCATCAAAATCCGTCCAATGGTTTTCTGGTGCGTTCCCAGTCAGTCAGACAGACAGAGAGACAGACAAAAATTCTAAAAATTATAGATTCGGCTTCGATATCGATAATAATGATTAAGTATATGAAGATTTTCCTTAAAATATTTAATGTACAGATTCAAGAATTTTATTATATGTATAGATTTGTGCAAGAGAATAAAGAAATATAATAAACAGTAGCACGATTAAGCAATCAATAGCTAAGGGCTGATATTGCACGTAGGACATTTTTAACTTATAACTGCCTATTATATAAGATTTGTTTGCTAATATATTTTAATCAGACTTGGTAGGATTTCCATTCTAAGCTGATTGTTCTCTATGTCACAGGGCTTAATTAGAAAACGCAAATGGAAAAATCTATTCCCTTACAACAATTGTTAGAAATCTTAATTTTCATTCAACATGAAAATAGTAATGAAAAGCTACAGTAAGCATTAGAGCGTTACAGTGGTTACCGAGTTTTTTGCACTTTTCATTCATGTCTGTATAAAGTATATCTTAAATTAGATAAGAGGGTCCTGTGGAAGGTTAGACGTGCGCGACACAGGGTATCCTAGTGCGTGCGTCTCAGCACTCCATTGCCAATTTTTTGTTAAACAGTAATTGTTGCTCGATTAAGGAGTATAGTTGTATCCATTTTTGTTACTATGAATTAAATGAAAATAAATGAAATGAAATATATACGAATCTTAAGCACTCTACCAATAATTAATTATTTTGGTATTAGATTTGCCTTGCCTGAATGTATTCAGCCCTTGTTAACGTACCACTACTGGGCCCAGGCCTCGTCTCCCTTCAATACTAGGGCTATTCGGTATACCCGATATTACTTGCGATTCCCAAGCAAGCGCGTTTCCACACGCGCGCACAAAGCTATCACTGTCATGTATCAATGCTGTCAAAATTGTGTTTGCGTGTGTGAGTGTGTGTTAAGTTAAAAATATTAAATCTTATAAAACAAGGAACTCAGATCAAAACATATTTCTTTTAACTAGCACTAATTCAATTTTTCTTATATAACATTATAAAAATGAAAAAAAAAATAAAAACCCACATAATCCAAACACTTGCAAAATTGCGCATAAAATGTATTTATCTGATAAAAATTCTTAAAATTTTTATCCTACAGTTGCAATGATAAGCGGTTCGTTTCGAAATTATTACTTCTTGTTGTGTATCTTTGGATCTCGCTTATCGATTGTTGTAGATTCACACTATCGATTTTTTACTGTTATTTTTTTTATATTCCATACACAAAATATATAATTCTTAGGTACAAAAACACGTTTTATTTCAATTCATATTCTATGCATAATATTTAAATCACCAATTTCAAAATTTTTTAACATATATTTATTATTAATTACATAAAAAAAATGTTTTTTAGCTTTTTCGGAGTAATTTTGTTAAGGGCTAGTCCCTAATTGAAACAATAGAAATGAGGCGTGAACAGGAACAATACAAAGATTTTAATAAATAAAAGTAATAAATATCCAAAAAATTGACGTTTAATCTGACATCAAAAGCGTCTGCTGTATAGTATAATACCTTTATCTATCAATAAAAATAAAACAAATAAAAAATATAACCAAACATCCCATGTGTGTTGGCGGTAAAATAGATTTTGACAGGTGGCCATTTTGAAACGAAGCGCGCAAAAATGGTATATGATGGATCGTCGATGGCCATTACAAAAGAAAGGAAAACAGAGTGATGTAATTTATCAGTTTTAATTTTATTTTTAAATAATATCGAACGATTAAAAAAAGGCTCTTGTAGTCTGCATTTTATGAAATCTAATCAAATCCTTTCTATGTCTTTCTTAAAATAAACAATATACGTAAATATCGAATACGAATAGAGTATACCTATTTTAAATTCGATGAAAAATAAAGTACTTTAATTTGTAACTATGTAAAAAAATTTAAAAAATACTAACCAATTTCACTACAAATTTGTTACTAGTTCATAGAAATCCAATAAACAGATAGTGTGTGATATCATTGAAAATAATCCATTTATCTGAAGAGATCGATAAAAAGACCTATTGATTCAGTGTCAGTCTCTATTTGTCTTAAGAAACAAATCATCGAAATGTATTTTAAATTATTATTTATTTGTGTTTTAGTGTTTGTTTGTGTGTGGGGATATCCTCAGATTTACGAGATACAGAAGTTCAAAGTTGGAATTGAGTATGAAAGTAAGTCTAAATATAGTTTAAGTTATTCAATTTTAATCAACCCATGTGACTACGTATGTATTATGTACTTGAATCTACTTGTCTACAAACACCTGCATTAATTAAAAAAATAACTGTCTCGGTGATCTAGTGGCTAGAATGTACGGCTGTAGATCCGCTGATTCTGGGTTCGAGTCCCGGTTCGGCCCTAGTTTATTTTTAAGATACCATCATTTCCCTGCCCATTTCCCAATCACTTGTGGTCGGCGCAGTATATCATCCGTACTGCTGATAGGATTTGGCAAAAGTTTTACGACCGGCCGCCTGCCTGACATCAACCTTCTAGGAATTTTATTATTAAAACTAGCATTGCCCGCGGCTCCGCCCGCGTTCAGATGACCAAAAACCAAATTCTTAGGTTTTACATATTAGTATACTCTTACAATACAGTTTTTGTATTTTTCTCAGAAATGAGATATTTTCCCGCGGTAAAAAGTATCCTATATGTTGACCAGGATAACAAGTTATCATCATACCAAATTTCATCAAAATCTGTCTAGTGGTTTTCTCGTGATGCGGTAACAGACAGACAGACAAATATTCTAAAAACTATAGATTTGGACTCTGTATCGATAATAATGTCTATTTCAATAAGATTTTCCAAAAAATATTTAATGTACAGATTTGACTCAGTTAGTATTTTATTATATATATAGATACCATGTTAAGAAATTCTCAGAAATAACCAGGAATTGGGAAATTGACAGTTTTTCACCTCCGTGCCCCGGTGACCGAGTATGGACGCATGGTAACTCTCACCAGTTGTCTTGAAGTATCATTCTATCGGAATTTGAGAGTGAATGGAATAGAGAGTGCATTCACACATTCTCATCCCCAAAACTACCAGTTCTTCTATTTTCCGTTTTGTGGCCTCTTTATGAAGAGATATTTTGTACTATCTAAGTTGTAGAGCTATGTCTCATTTCATAGGAACTGAGTTACATACAAATAAACTTTGTTTCAAACTTTTAACTCATATTATATTAGCTTTTGTTAGCTTTCGTTAATATAATGAAAGTGAAAAGTTAAAACCACAATAATGAGTTATTCTCTCAAACTAAGCACCGATTAAATTTTTGATCTTTTTATACATAGGAAAATGTATTATATTATATAATAAAAATGTAATCTATACTAATATTATAAAGAGAAAAGATTTGTTTGTTTGTACTGAATAGGCTCCGAAACTACTGAACCGATTTAGATGAAATTTGCAAAGAAGATAGTTTGAGACCCAGGGAAGGACATGGGATAGTTTTTATCTCGGAAATTATCCTTTAAAGCGGTTAAAATTGGAATGAAAGTTTGTTTGTGGAAGCAACCTAGGCACGAGCCCGAGCGATGCGAGGGTGAGTCGCTGGTGTAAAATAAATTGAAATGTGTTTAACCGATTTCAAAAGAGGAGATACTCAATTCGAGTGTAAGTTGTTTTTTTTATATGTATGCCAATTATTTTAAGCCAATTTTTGATGTAAAAATCCTTTTTTTCATTGTTTTATTGACTTTGAACATCAAAGCTTGGTGTATATTTTCAATTTGAAAGTAATTAAAATTTACATTTTTTTAGAAATGACATAAGGAGAAACATTAAACTTAAGTATTTTATAAGAGAAATTATTCTTAGAATTGCTGAGCAAGTTTTGAGCTAACTTTTCGATCTTTTCAGTTTAGATGTTAATAAATCAAGCTAGCGACAATCTTATTTATTTATTGTATTAAAAAAAATATTTGCTGGCTTTTCGCAAACGCTATAATGATTTAAACGAAAATTATCTGATCTATCTGAATTGTCATGTATGATTCATACTATACATATGAATCATACAAGGCAATTGAAGTATTTATCACTATTTATTACAAAAGTAAAGAAATAAAACGTAACATTTTAAACTATTTAAAGTATTGTTTAAGTTCAACTTCTATATTTTAAATAAAACTATTTTTTCGGATTATTTCGCGGATTTATTTGGATTTTTGGTTCCCGACGTTTCGAATGCTTTACAGCATCCATGGTCACGGGAGAGACTGAGGTGTTACATGTCTTGAAGGTATAGTTGTTACAGACAGCCTACCCACAAATAACAAATTCAATTCAAAAAATTGAAAAATGGCACCAAAGTACCTTACAATATTTTTTAACTTTTAACTTTAAACATTTTTACGTAATTTTAATTATTTTTATAATTGAATATGGAAAAATCAAAATAAATTCGCGAAAAGATCCGAAAAGATAGTTTTATTTAAAATGTCAAGTATTCGCGTAAATCTAAGAAAGTATTATGTTAAACTACTATACTTTTTTTCCCTTACAGATTCCTTGCCCATGACCGGAGGCTCAGACAGATATCGACACAAGAACAATTATGACCCGTTCTTCGTCACTGTCACTGCGAATGTTAAAGTAAGTTTTAAAGAAGTTGGAACATTTACACACAGCACCATTCAGTTCCATGGTTAACTACGAGGCTTGTGTTATGGATATCAGATAGTTGATACACTACACATATATTACTTTAAATACATATGTACATATTATAAATATAAACACAAGACAAACATGTGGAGTCAAGTCAAGGAGATGAGGAGTCAAACATTCGTGCTCATCACACAAATGAATACCCCCAGCGGGACTCGAACCCGCGACCGCTAGCACAGCAAGTACGGTAGCACTACAAACTGAGCTAAACGTCAAGATGTGTGTGTGTAACTTGACGAAAGTACATTACTATAAATGGAGACACCTATGCTTATATCGGAGTAATAATATTAAATGATCTATGATTCGAGTCTTCCTCACAATACGTTGCATTGGCTCGACGTTATGAAGTTTTTAATGCCTAAGCCATTAATCTCCACTAAGTCTTAACACCACTATTAAAAATTCAAAATTTTGTATGTATGTCTGTTTTTGTCTGGATTTAGATGAAGTTTAGTAAAAAAATATACCTAAATTATGACCTGGAGTCACATATAGATTACTTTAAGAAGGAGCTAGAAACTCACCGAAAAAGCAAGGGCGAGGCGTGGCTAATATAAAACAATAAAAATTATTTTACTTTCTTTACTTACGTTTTTACACGCTCGAAGTAGCTTTAGACGTCTATTTTTCATAGGAATATTATACGGGTCAGAGAGTGACATAGGTCGTTTTTAATCCTGACATATCCGGAAGATCCCGCGAGATTGCAAAATGGTACTTAAGGATACGCTGGAGGAAATCAACGGTTCAATAAAAAATAATAAAACGACCATCCTTTTTCTTTGTCCATTTTTTAATATTGTTTGAGTAAAAAGTGGCGTAGAAATCGACCGTTCAATATATGTACATATTTAATAGGAAATGATAGTGGATTTCGCTGTGAGAGGTATCACTCGCCTTCACTATCACAATCCTTTGAAATTATCTAAAAAAGTTCAGCAATTTTAAAATCATTTATAATTCCACTCTCATTTTTTTTAAATAGGTTTATGTTGAAAGTTGAAGTAAAACCTATTTATATATAATAAATACACAACTGAGCAATAATACACAATCAAACAAAGTAATACAGCGAAACCTGTACATATTTTTTTTAAACCAAGTTTACAATATAAACCCCATAATCATAATTTTTGAAATTTTTGTCTGTTTTTCTGTTTATTTGTCCGCTTTTAATGCAATAGCTACAGAATGGATTTTAAGTTAATTTTGTGTAGCAATAACGTATTTTTCGGATCAACATATAGGACATCTTTTTATATATATTTAAAACTATCTGACCCGACAAACCTCGCTCTGTCAAATCAAGTGTATAGCAGACCCGATTAGAAAAGTGGTGGGTTTTTTAGTTTTTCCGTGCATTTGTCCCAATTTTTCTCTTTATAAGAAACTTCCTCGGACTCCAACGAATATTTGAAAAAACAGAATTACCCGAAATGGTCCAGCTGTTCATTGTACATTTTTATTAATAAGATACATATTATATATATTTAAAATATGCACCCGACGCACCCGAGGGAAGCGATAAAGTTGTTAGTACACAATAAAACATATACATTTAAATAGATCATAAAAATGTCTTTGAAAATATCGCCCATTGGGGCGAATAATCGTCCAATTAAGGCATAATAATCGTGTAGGAATATTCGAACATTGTTCAAAATTATTTATTTTACATCTCATATTAACCATTTCACCCACTCTTGCCAATTTTACTGGCTTCATTGCAACTGTTATATATAAATCAAAGTAATGCACTGTATGTTATTTTAACTTCACTTATTTTACGGATCACCAAGCATTCGACAAAAAGTTGTCGTTTGTGCTAATTAATCAATTTATAAAGCTTTAAATTCAACGTCATATAAAGAACATCACTAATTAAACAATTTCTACGTGACATTGGTGAAGTAATCTGTGCTCAACTGGCACTTTTCAAAACCATTAACAAGAGAATTGCATTGAATTAATTAAACAATAAATAATAATAAATAAATATGTTGGGATATTAACACACAGCACCATCTAGTTCCATGGTAAGCTACGAGGCTTGTGTTATGGATACCAGATAGTTGATACACTACATATATATATATATATATATATATATATATATATATATATATTATATATATAATATATATATATATATATTATATATATATATTATATATATATATTTATGCCCGCAACCGCTGGCACAGCAAGTAGGGTCACTACACTGCTCTCACCGAAATAATAAGATCGAGACGTACCTATATCTGCTCAGTATTCAAATTAATTGGAAATAAAAACTAAACTAGATAACATAATGCCTTTAAACAATAATGATGTTTTATAGAAGAACAAGGTAACTAAATCCTCCCCCGATATCTGTACTAATATTATAAAGAGGAATGATTTCTTTGTTTGTACCGAATAGGCTCCGGAACTACTGAACCGATTTAGATGACATTTTGTAAGAAGATAGTTAGAGACCCTGGAAAGGATAAAGGATAGTTTTTATCCCGGAAATCATACCTTATGGGGGTGAAAATCGGGATGAAAGTTTGTATGGGGAAGCAACCTAAGGACGAACCCTAGCAAAGCGAGGGTGAGTCGCTAGTATACACTATATACAATATCTAATATATAAAATTTCCATGTCACAATGTTAGTTACCGTACTCCTCCGAAACGGCTTTACCAATTTTTACCAAATTTTATATGCGTATTCAGTAGGTCTGAGAATCGGCTACTATCTATTTTCCATACCCCTAAGTGATAAGGGTGGCCCACATCAGGGACGAACCCGAGCGGAGCGAGGGTGAGTCGCTAGTATACATATAAAAATTCACGGCTTATTAAGTTAGTGAAAAAAATGGCAGAGCTAACGCTAACATTAAAAGAAATTGGTCTCTATGTACTAGACGCTTCAATCAGCTTACGGTTGAAAAGAGGGTTAAACGAATTCCAGTTAGATAAAAGGCTTCATTAGACGAAAACATCTGACAAAAGGTTCCCTAATAGCCTGTTAGAGTTAGTTTCAAGGGTCAGTGATAGAAAAAGTGGCATCGATTCTATCGTATGGAATAATGTGCAATATATCGCTTTATCTTATATCTTATGTTATTTTAGAGGGTAAAGTCGATTTGTTTTAATATAACCAGCGAAAGGTTGTCTATACATATAATAAAATTCTAACTGAGTCGAATCTGTACATTAAATATTTTTTGGAAAATCTTATTGAAACAGACATAATTACTATATCGATACAGGCGCCGAATCTATAGTTTTTAGTATTTTTGTCTATCTGCCTTTCCATCTGTCTGTCTGGGAACGTATCACGAGAAAACCACTAGACAGATTTGTGGCGGTCGCGGGTTCGAGTCCCGCTGGGGGCATTCATTCGTGTGATGAGCACAAATGTTTGTACTCCAGTCATGAGTGTTTATATTAATAATATACATATATATACCTATTTAAAGTTATATATTATGTGTAGTGTAACAACTATCTGGTATCCATAACACAAGCCTCGTAGCTTACCATGGAACCAGATGGTGCTGTGTGTTAATGTCCCAACATATTTAAAAAAAACTATATAATATATATTATAATAAAAATATTTCAGACAGGCTACGTGCTATCCTACTTGGATGTAACATCCACAGTGGGTGAAGGAGGAGATGTCAGCTTTTCAGTAATCAGAGGTACTACTGGCCACAAGTCTATCGTCTTCCAGCTGATCTCCAATCACAGTGACTTCTTATCCTACTCCTATTTAGCGTATGGGATACGAGAGGAAGAATATAAGAAGGTAATGTATTAAATTCCTTTATTGAACATTTTAAATAAAACTATCTTTTCGGATTTTTTCGCGGATTTATTTTGATTTTTGGTTCTCGACGTTTCGAATGTTTTACAGCATCCATGGTCACGGGAGAGACTGAGGTTATAGGCATCTCAAAGGCTTTATAACGCCAAAATCAAAATAATTCGGGAAATAATACGAAAAGATAGTTTTATTTAAAACTAGCATTGCCCGCGGCTCCGCCCGCGTTCAGATGACCAAAAACAAAATAAAATAGCGCTATTGTTATTTTTTTTTTTTCAAGATAACCTATTTTTAATAGTTTTGCCTTATTTAGTAAGTTACCTTGCTAAAATATATATAGTATCATCGTGGTTTTATTCTAACCAGTTTTTGTATTTTTTCTCAGAAATGAGATATTTTCCCGCGGTAAAAAGTATCCTATATAAGTAGCTATGACCATACCAAATTTCATCAAAGTAGTTTTTCTGTGACGCGGTAACAGACAAACAGACAGACAGATAAAAATTCTAAAAACTATAGATTCGGCCTCTGTAAAAAATCTAATGTACAGATTCGGCTTAGTTAGAATTTTGTTATAGGAGTATGTATAGATAAATAACGTTTTGAATTGTCAACAGTTGCTCTTTAAAATTTTCTAAAATCGTAACATCATAAGTGATGGGATACTAATATTTAGTATAAATAATAAATCACTAAAAGCTCAAAATGATATGTTACTTTTACTACTTATGTTTGATTGTTATTTATAAGACAGATATAAATAATACTACGTTATATTTAAATTTTAACCCGCTGAAGAGATTTCGATGAAAATACGCAAGGACGAAAAAACATATGAAAAGATTGATATTTTAAATAAAATAAGAATATATTATAAAAAGTTTGATATAAAGAATTTCAAAATAATAAATTATTATGAAAATAAAATAAACGCCATCTATAGTATGTAGAGAGAAAAACTTCGACGAAACATTTACAGAGCCTTCATTTAAATCGTCTTCGTTGTAATGTGTTTATTTGACGCTAGATGTCGCTATACAAATTTTATTTTTTCTAATATTTTCAATTCATTCATATATCATTCATACATTCATTTAATGTTAAAATTAATATGTAAAACCCATATTCAAATTTATTCGTTAAAATATTATTTAAAATGAAATCGATTTTTTTTCAAAATCGCAGTTTTTCTTGTAAACCACGAATTTATTTTCATAATAGTGCTCATATTTGACTAGTGTATAATCCCGGCTTCGCTCTGGTGCACCTCTAGAAAAACAAAAACAAATCTATCCCACGGAACCGTACATTTTTCCGGAGTAAAAAGTAGCCTATGTTCTATTCCAGATCCGTTCAGCCGTTCTCACATGATTAACAAAATATCCATCCAAACATACAAACATCTAAACTTTCATATCTGTATATATAGTAACATATAAATATAATAAATGTGAAAGTTTGTGAGTATGGTTGTTTGTTACTCTTTCACGCCAGAACGGCTGAACGGATCTGGATGAAATTTGGCACAGAGATAGATTATAGTCTGGAATAACACATAGGCTACTTTTTATCCCGGAAATATGTACGGTTATGTATGATAGATTTGGCTTTGTTTTCCGCTAGTTTATATAAGTAAAATAATACAATCAATACAAAAAATTATACGTTTGTTTGTTCATCAGTCCCTCTATTAGTAAACCTATCTATTAGAAGCTGTACTATTATAAAAATACTATCATCAACGTACGATAGATGGCGCGCAAGGTTAATTAGATTTTCATCAGTTAACTGCCTCGGTGGTGTAGTGGCTAGCATGTACGGCTGCACACCCGGAGGTCCTGGGTTCGAGTCCGGGGTCGGACCAAGATTAGTTATTGAGTCTTTCTGTATAGTAAGCCTCAGTAACAGCCCGGAGTTGGGAAGTTGGCGGTGTTCCACCCCCGTGCCTCGGAGAGCACGTAAAGCCGTCGGTCCTGCGCCTTAACTCTCACTGGTCGTGTTGAATGGTCGTCCCACCGGAGTATGAGAGTGACAGGAATAGAGAGTGCACGTTGTGTCTGCGCTATAATATCTCCTGCGCAGTTGGCTAGTCTCAATAAGATTGGCCGCCGTGGCCGGAATCGGCCAGGAGAGAACATCAGATTACATACAAAATGCATATATTTTATACTATTTTATTATATTCTTCTATTTCAGATAAACAACATCATAACGCTGCCATGAAACTATACGTGAGAAAAAGATCAAAAAACTGACTCAAGCATTCATTCTAATTTTAATATTTATATACGCAATATATGTTATCAAATAAAACCAAAATATTTTAAAGAACGTATTTATTTAATTATCATTTCTAACAAATAATACATTTTTATAGCAGAAGAAAAACAGAAAAATTTATAAGAAAAGAATCATCTGCTGTTTGAATTGATCAATGTTTCAGAGCATTTTAACATATTTTTTGAAGCAGGTTTGAGGTGGTAGCGCAGTGGTAACGGGCTCGCCAAGTGATGCGGGTTCAAATCCGGGTCTCGCATTTCTGATATTTTCATATGTGAATTATTTTTAACATGATTACCACTCGGCCAGCGTGGTGGACTATGGCCTGATCCCCCTCGTACTGAAGGGAGGTCCGTGCCCAGCAGTTGGACGTTAAAAAGGGCTGAATACATACATTTTAACAGAATATTACTATACTTACTTTATGTATTCTGCCTAAATTAATTTAGAACTTAGCATTATTGAAAATCTTTTTTCTTTTTTTTTCGAGTTTATAAATTGCACAACCGAAGTCACGACGTATCTCGATTATAGAAGAAAAAACAGGTTTTCTCACCCTAAAATTGAACACTGGAATATTTTTCCATAATACCTAACAAATCTAAACACATAAATATTGATTATTGATATCTATAATAATCACCTTTCTAGTAAATTATAGAATATGATAAATACATACATATACTAATAACATATTTTCTTATAATATATACCTTTTATATAATACTCAAATGTAATATATTATTAATGGTTTTTAAATATTTAGTAAGTACATCCGGAACAGTACCATTTACACTGCATTTGTCGACACTAACACAGTCTCCTTCTAAGTTCCTCAACAAGCCAGATGTACAAATACAACCAGATGTGCAGGCCTTCGTGCATACAGGTTCGGGGTCTGAACAACTCGGTTCACAGGACCCATTGCACACGTCATACACTTCGTTCTTATTGAAACATAGGTTTGTATCTGGAATTAAAATAATACTAGCTACTTAAGCATCCCTAAGCTTGAATGTTTTAGAAACGTATGGAGAAAAGTCCAAGGTAAACAAGCATTTTTTGCACCAGGAACCTTCGCAGGTGTATACAGAATAACTCACCAGAGTTTCATCACAATCGGATCTATGGTTGGAGAACGTATGTTGGGACAAACATACGAACATTCATTTTTATTTACATAAGACTAGTGACCGCGATCCGCTTTGATAGAACATGATGTGTATAAATGTTAACTTTTCTTTTTTTATTTTGTATGTAATGCGAATGTAGACATAGATATTTTGGCAAAATAACAACGCCCTTTTTTGTTAAATTTTATTACTAACAGTAACAAACATAGTAGTATCCTTGGAAAATGATGGTAGTAGAATGCTTGTTACACTATTACACGTAAACCGTTTAACGGATTTTGATAACATTTTCTACATAGAAACCATACTTTGAAAAACTTGGTAAGGATTTATTTTTTTAGACAAAAAATGGCGCTCGAAATCCGCTATTTTGATTTTTTAATAATATCCATATACACTAAGGATAGATATACATAAACACTAGCCTATACCAGAGTATATCAAGGCGAATCTAATGACGTAAAAATTACAAAAATCGGTTAAGCTGTTCAGTAACAACTATAAGAGAACAAAGAATCGAACGTACACATATACAGGTCAAACACATAACCCTCATTTTCACCGCAATCGTGTAATAAAAAAAAAACAAAATTCTCTTACCAACAGGACATTTATCAAACGTCACACATCTATGACTTATCTCATCTCTATAAAATCCTTCCTTGCAAAAGCATCCCATGCTACAGTCCAAGCCGCAAACTTCCGGTTCCGGTATAGAGCAAGTGGCGGGACACGCGGAGCCACAAGGCAGGAACTCTTCGTTAACTCCGCAAGATAATGTTGTAACTTTTTTAGAAAAAATATATGTATATTTTTTATTAAAATAAATTAATTATGTAAAATAAAAATAATCTATACTATAATATTATAAAGAGGAAAGATATTTTTGTTTGTTTGTTTTTTTGTTTTGTACCAAATAAGCTCCGAAACTACTGAAACGATTTAGATGAAATTTGGTAACAAGATAGTTCAAGACCCTGGGGAGGACATTGGATAGATTTTATCCTGGAAATCTACCCTTAAGGGGGTGAAAATGGGGATGAAAGTTTGTAATCATACTATTATTATAAATACGAAAGTTCGTATATGTGTGTATGTTATGTTTATTACTTCTTAACGCTGAAATGTGAAACTATGATTTGAAGAAACACATGTATGTATGTACATAATATGCTACTATTAGTGATCAAATTTGCCAAAACTGTAAATAACACTGAGGGAAGCACCCGAACGAAACGATCTTTAAGTCAAACGGAACTAGATAAAGAAATGGCTACAAGAACTAGCCGGAAATTGATCACGTTTCACAAAAAGTACCAACCACGAATTTTTTTTATCAATTAACCGGAAAGCCAGAAAGGTCATTAGATAAACCAATATAAAACCTATTTTACTATATTCTTATTAAGGCTTAGAATTTTCCAGAGTATATTTAAATACACAGGCATTAAGTTTGGAAGCTTATTATTTTTGGTTAATATGGAACTTTCATAAAGCTATTTCCTAATTTAGAAATAAAAATTTTAAATTTAAAATGAAGTGCTCGATATAGTTTAATTGAAATTGATAACATAATGCGTATGCGCAGGTAAACCGTCTCCAAATTTTGTACATGCAAGCCTATAAGTACAGAAAAAAATAAAGAGGTACAGTGTACTGTGTATAATTGTTAATAAATTATTTTCATACCACATTTATCTACAGTAACACAAGTGCCGTTGTCGTTCCTCAAATATCCAGTCATACAATAGCAACCTTCAACGCAATCATCACTGCAGTTCGTAGGATTTGGATTGCTGCAATTTGCACATGATGGTCCACAGAGAAGATACTCCTCGTTTGCAGGACAATCACCTGAAACAAAAATAAATACTGTATGTATGTATGTATTCCGCCCCTTCTAAAGTCCCACTGCTGGGCACAGGCCTTACAATACGAGGGGGATATATGAGCTGAAAATAAATATTATTATAGTCCAAATACTGTTTTCCTCTTACTTGGCCTTGGCCTCGTGGAGGGTAGTCAGAAAAAATCTTGTTCATTATTCATTATTTAGTTTCGTTTGAATTAAAATTTCGCACAACTAGGCCAGTTAGTACCAAGCTAGAATTACGAGGTAGTTGTATTTCGTATGAATGAATCTGAGGAAATAGAGAAATCCGAAACTGAGATATATATATATATATATATATATATATATATATATATATATATATATATATATATATATATATATATATATATATATATATATATATATGTGTTAAAGCGTTTACCGGAACGTGTGGTTGAAAGAGGCCGTTGAAAGAAGCCTGTCAGAAGTATTCGAATAGCAACGCGCTCGCTAGTGAACGCTAAGAATCTTAAGACTGTAAAGACTATTGTTTGCACTATATCTTGTATAATTGTACTAATAAACAAGTAAAAATAAACCAATTTTTCAACATTGGCGCTTCGAGCCAGGATTTACAATTAACAAGAACCAGAAATATCAAGAAATTGAATAGACGATCTACTTATTCTTCGCTATACAACTATAAACTACATCACTCGGTGAGACGTTCCAACCAGATTATTCCATCAAAACTCCATAAAACCTTGTGCTATTACCTTGTGCTAATACCAGTGAATATTATCGTTAAATTTATTAATTATTGAGTCGTATTTAAAAGAGTACTTGTACTTCATAGAACTGCTATCGTCATATAACTTACAGGTAACTCCACTTCTAGTAAAGCACCAAAATGTCCAAAGCTGAGCTTACATTGCCTAAATCTCCAGTTTTAGATCCCACAGCTCAATTTATAAAAGAATTGATTAAACAAAGAGGTACTTTAAAAGGCCGGTTAACTAAATTATCTGTTTATGTTAATTCTTTTGAAAATCAATTTCTAGACCGCGCTAAAAGGGCTGAGTTAAATTTAAGGATGCAGGGCGCAGCCAATATATTGTCAGAATTTAACAATGTACAAAACAAACTAGACGGGGTTCTTCCTGAGTCACAGGAGGATGAACAGCTCGACGAGAGAGAATCCTTTGAAAGTAAGTACTATACTATCTTAGCTCAAGCTAATTGCATACTAGATAATGATAGTAATTCACCCAATGCAAATAGTTGTGGGAACGACCTAGGTAATATGCATCAGTCGGTAAAATTGCCTACAATAAATTTACCTACATTTGACGGTTCCTACGAACAGTGGCTCGAGTTTAAAAATACATATTTATCATTAGTTCATACGTCAAATAATATAAGTACAATTCAGAAATTTCACTATTTAAAATCCTCTTTGAAAGGTCCTGCCGTATTAGTTATTGATTCCCTGGAATTTACCCCGGATAATTATTATGTTGCTTGGGAGTTGCTTATGAATAGGTACAATAATAGCAGACTTCTTATTCACAATCATGTGAAAGCTTTGTTTAATATTAAAAATTTAAGTAATGAGTCACCTATATTATTACGCAAATTAATTGACATTATACTTAAAAACCTGCGATCTCTTAAATTATTAGGTGAACCGACGGAACACTGGGACACTTTAATTATTTATATGATTGTTTCTAAGCTTGATAATACTACTGAACGCGAGTGGGAGAAATATAGGAGTGATCTTTTGTTGAATGAACGTCAAAACGATTGTAAGACGCGAGTACAAGTAAATGATTTATTACAATTCTTAAAAGCTAGGGCTGATATGTTAGAAACGTTGCAAGTTTCACATTATAAACAAGGTTATGATTCGAAAACTATTACAAAAACGTCACATAATAATTCTAAAGTTCATTGTAATTTATCTACGTCAAAATCAAATAAAGTTATTAAAAGATTATGCCCGTATTGTAAGGCAGATCATTACTTGTATTCGTGTCAAAAATTCCTAGACTTGGCGATTGACACTAAAATAAATTTTGTTACTAATAACAAATTATGTAAAAACTGTTTGCGTCCCGTTCATACTGCAGATACATGTAAGTTCGGACCGTGTAGGAAGTGCAATTCTAAGCACAATACTATCATTCACCGCGACAGCGGCCCGACTGAAGAGCAAGTTTCGCTGCTGCAAGCGCCCGCGCAAGGCGAATGTAGTAGTGATTTTTATCAATTATCTCAACGCACACAAGCAAAACACCCTTTATCGCAGGTGAATGGTGCAGACGTACATTGCGCGCAAGCGTCACTCACTAAGCCTGTTTTGTTATCGACCGCGCTAGTCAATATAACAGATGATTCAGGGAACACAATTACTTGTCGCGTTTTACTAGATAGTGGTAGCCAATGCAGTTTTATACGAAAATCTCTATGCGATCAAATTAACACGCCATTAATACAGTCCATTAAAAAAATACAAGGAATCGGTAATTCTATCACGCAAAGTTTACAGTCTTGCAAAATAAAAATAAGTTCGTTAAACGGCGAGTATTCTACGCGCTTACAATGTTTGGTACTGCCGCAGATAGTACCGAGTATGCCATCTATACCTATTAATATTGATAAAATAATAATTCCGGATTTTATTACGCTAGCTGATCCCGCTTATCTGGAAGCTCATACGATTGATATATTAATAGGTGCTGATCACTTTTGGGAGTTACTATGTGACGGAAAAATACCTCTCGAGAGTGGCCCCTTTTTACAAAATACTAAACTAGGTTGGATTGTCTCGGGTCCTGTGAATGAAATTGCGTGTTTAAATAATATTGTTTATTGCAATTTTTCACAGTCAATCGACTCTCAATTACGTAGGTTTTGGGAATTGGAAGAGGTCACGGTTAAATATCCTGCATTATCCGATACAGAAAAGACTTGTGAAGATAATTTCACTAAAACTACTAAACGGGATAGTCAAGGCCGTTTTATTGTTTCAATTCCTTTTCGGGACTCACCTACTTTACTTGGGGAATCATATACACAGGCATATAAACGCTTAATTTCACTTGAAAAGAGACTATCTTATTTACCTATTTGTAAAAAGTTATATAATGAATTTATAAATGAATATATACAGTTAGGACATATGAGTCGCGTTTACACTTATAACAATATACATTTTTTTATGCCGCACTTTTGTGTATTTAATGAAAATAGCTCGACAACTAAATTACGGGTTGTTTTTGATGCAAGTGCATTGTCATCGACAAATAAATCTTTAAATGATTTACAGATGGTCGGGCCACCCATTCAAGGGGATTTGTTTTCAATTTTATTACGTTTTCGCGAAAATACGTATATAGCATGCGCCGACATCGAAAAGATGTATAGGCAGGTTTTAATTTCTGAAGATCAACGCGACCTCCAGCTTGTTCTATGGCGCAATGATCCTGCAGCCCCTGTCGAGATTTATAGGTTAAACACGGTGACATACGGAACAGCGTCTGCGCCCTTTTTGAGCGTTAGGTGTTTACAACAACTAGCTATAGAGTGCGATGACGTTGACGTTAAGCGAGTTATAACGCAAGATTTTTATGTTGACGATATGATTACAGGAGGGAATGATAAAAATGAATTATTAAATTTATGTGAGAAAACGGCCAGGGTTTTAGCCAAAGGCTGCTTTCCACTTCGAAAGTGGATATTCAATTTTGACCATGATCATGCATTGTCGGGGTCACACACATTAAAAAATCTTTCTTTAGGTGAACAAACGCAATCAAAAACTCTAGGACTGAGCTGGCTTAGTCAACTTGATCAACTTAATTTTCAAACTAAAGTCCCTAGTAATATAACAAAGCGTGCAATTTTATCCATTATATCGCAGATTTTTGACCCGCTTGGCTTGCTAAGCGCAACTATTATATCAATTAAAGTATTATTACAACAATTATGGCTATTAAAGATTGATTGGGATACAAAATTACCTCAAGAAGTAATTAATGAATTTATTCAATTTATAGGTGATCTTGATGAGCTTAGCAATTTGCGAATACCACGTCACAGTTTTGCAAAGCATCACACACGCTTAGAACTTCACATTTTTACTGACGCTTCTCAAAAGGCCTACGGAGCATGTGCATACATTCGTTCTTTTACGCAAGATAAGGTTGTAGTGAAATTACTATGTGCGAAAGGTAAGGTAGCTCCCTTAAAGATATTAACTGTCCCTAGGCTTGAGCTGTGTGGTGCTTTGACAGGAGCTAGGCTGTGTGTAAAAATAGTTGAATCGCTTCGCTGTCGATTTGATGATGTTTGTCTATGGAGCGACTCAACTATTGTATTAGGATGGTTGCGTATGGCACCTTATCAACTTAAAACGTATGTACAGAACAGGGTAGTTAATATACAAGAATTGACGAAGGATTATTTATGGAAACACGTAGCAAGCCACGATAACCCAGCTGATTTAGTTTCAAGGGGTATTAATTTGCAAACGTTAAAAGACTCAAAGTTATGGTGGGATGGTCCACAATTTTTACAAGATCCTAATTTTAAATTACATTCAACTAATACGGAAAATAACATAATTAATCTCCCGGAGGTTAAAAGTTTACATGTAAGGAATGACAATTCTAATGATGGTACTAGTCAGTCTCTTTTTCCATTTTCCAGGTTCTCTCAGTTTAACCGCCTTCAACGCACCATGGCGTATATTAAACGTTTTCTACATAATAGCCATAAAACAAACTTAAAACGATCGGGTGCTTTGAGTGTGGATGAGCTGCGAGAGGCTGTGAGTACACTTGCTTTATTATCACAACGGGAATCGATCCTTGAATATGATGCTTTATCTAAAAATAAACAGTTAACTAAGAGCAATTTAAAAAATTTAAACGTATTTTTAGATAATAATAAATTAATAAGAGTAGGGGGGCGTTTATCTAATGTGTCTGAATTTAACTTTGACAAAAAACATCCTATCCTTTTATCATCTAAACATCATTTCACATACCTATTATTTCGTTACGAACATATGCGGCAACTGCATGCAGCACCGCAGTTATTATTATTTACTATTCGAGAGTCTTGGTGGCCGATCAGCGGTAGGAATCTTGCAAAGAGAGTTGTACATGAGTGTGTCGTTTGCACTCGGTTTCGCGGTAAAACTCTAACTCCATTAATGGGCAACTTACCAGCTAAACGTTTATCTGTTAGTTTTCCGTTTGCCATTAGTGGAGTTGATTATTTCGGGCCAGTGTTTGTACTAAATCGGAAAGGCAGAGGTGCTAGGTTAACTAAAGCTTACGTTAGTTTATTCATATGTTTTGCCACTCGAGCTATTCATCTTGAGTTAGTGGGTGACTTATCTACTGATGCATATTTACTGGCGTTAAAGCGGTTTATCTCTCGTCGCGGCAAACCATCAGAAATATTTTCTGACAACGGAAGAAACTTCACTGGTTTAATGGCAGAGTTTTCAAAATTTTTACACAATTGCGCAGATAATATTAAGGATTATGCTATTAACAATAATATTAAATTCAATTTCATTCCGCCATACTCCCCACATTTTGGTGCCTTATGGGAAGCAGGGGTGAAATCGTGCAAACACCATCTTAGGCGGGTTCTAGGTAACGCTAATTTTACATTCGAGGAGTTCAGTACGGTATTGGCACAGGTGGAAGCCGTTCTAAACTCTCGTCCCTTATCTCCCATGTCTACAGATCCAAATGATTTTTCCCCGCTCACTCCAGCTCATTTTCTGGTTGGTCGTCCATTGACTTCACCTGCTTGCGAAAATTACGAGCAAATCGCACCGCATCGACTCACACATTACCAAAGAGTGGAGCAAGTCCGGCAGCACTTCTGGACCCGATGGTCAAAAGAATATGTATCGGAGCTACAAGTGAGAACCAAGTGGATGAAATCTGGTGACACACTGAAGGAAGGAACTCTTGTGCTGATCAAGGATGACAACAGCCCTCCTCTCAAGTGGTGTATGGGACGCATTGTTTCTACCTTCCCCGGAAAAGATGGAATTTCTCGAGTAGCATCAATCCGCACAGCTTCTGGAGCCATCACGAGACGAGCTTTTTCCAAGATCTGCCCCTTACCACTCGATTCAGCAACAGACCGTGGAGACTGTTGGAAGTAGGACCTTCCAAGGCCGGGGGCATGTTAAAGCGTTTACCGGAACGTGTGGTTGAAAGAGGCCGTTGAAAGAAGCCTGTCAGAAGTATTCGAATAGCAACGCGCTCGCTAGTGAACGCTAAGAATCTTAAGACTGTAAAGACTATTGTTTGCACTATATCTTGTATAATTGTACTAATAAACAAGTAAAAATAAACCAATTTTTCAACAATATATATATATATATATATATATATATATATATATATATATATATATATATATATATATATATATATATATATGTATATATATATATACATATATATATATATATATATATATATATATATATATATATATATATATATATATACATTATACATACAAATATATATTTTCAGGCCAGACATTACGGCTATTCGATAGTATTAATTATAAGGAAAACATTATGATACGTAGTAAAAAAAGCAAAGAAAGACCTTTTATAGTGTGTACAAAATAACCTGATACAACTTTTACTTTATAATGACATAGATTTCCGCTAGAGGAACTTTTTTTTTTATTTGGGGTAAATAAAACAAAAGCTCTTATGCGACGAAAACGGGTAAAATTTTTGTATATTAAGCATTATTTTTAGTTAAAATATATATTCTTATTATTATTATAGCCATTACACTCTTACTATTCAAGCCATTTAAACTTGAGCCGGTATCAAATCCATTAATTCTCCGGTACTATACAACGTCAATCAAACAGAAAAAATATATTTTTTCGACCTAATGCTCGAATAATCTTAGCTATATGTTCATAAAAGGTACAGAAAAAAGATAAAATAAATAAATATGTTGGGACATTAACACACAGCATCATCTAGTTCCATGGTAAGCTACGAGGCTTGTGTTATGGATACCAGATAGTTGATACACTACACTATATAACTTTAAATACATACATATTATAAATATAAATGCCCAAGACTGGAGTACAAACATTCGTGCTCATCACACAAATGAATGCCCCCATCGGGACTCAAACCCGCGACCGCTGGCACAGCAAGTAGGCTCACTACAAACTGAACCAACGTGATACAATGACTGGTATTTATAATTGCATTCTAAACTAATTTCACGGCTAAATTTTAATAACCAATCAAAATTATTTCCTATGGGATGGACGTTATTGTTTAATCGAATTTCCATAGAAATTATTTATGAAAATATTATTAGTACTCGTGTGTTTGTTGGAATTGAATGCTTTAATGTTGAGTGAGTTGATTATTTACTACGTTTGGACTTTTTGATATGTTCTTTAAAAGGTACGTATCAGCCCTTTTAACGTCCCACTGCTGGGCACGAGCCTCCCTTCAATACGAGTTGGCGGACTACATATATCTTTCGAAAACTTACTAAGATCTCTCAAACATGCAGGTTTCCTCGCGATGTTTTCCTTCACCGTAAGGCAAAGTGGTCATGTTGGAAATAGATAGATAGGGTTCAAACATCACAGTGGGGGAGGGAGGCTGTAGTGAGATATCACTCGATTTATTTTTTAGTTGAACTTCATCGTTAGTTGTTCTTTCGTTAAATACAGAAGGCTGGAGAAGTTCCCACACTTTTACCACTGTGCAAAATTTTGTAGAATTAAATTAGATTATAGGTACCTGTATTTAAAGTAATATTCTGAAATTTTTTTAAATACTTTGTTCAAAAAAAATACACGTGATTTTAGATAGGAGGGTTAGTCTAAAACCTCACCACGTATCACCAGGGTGGAGGGGGGAGTAAAAAGTTGCTAAAACATCACGCGATTAATCTAAATCCGGCATCGGCCTACAACTATGAATTAGAATGCTTTTATGTGTTTTTGCATGTTTCTGAAATGACTGGACAGATTTGGATAATATTTAGTACACAAATAGACAATGACCTGAAGTAATACATAGGGTACTATTTGGCGCCTAATGAAATACCTCAGCAAAGCGAAGGTGAATCGCTAGTAAGCAATTATTATTATCCAAAGATTTATAACTATTTAAACTTTAATATTATTCTACAGAAAAAGAGTGCGGATCTGATGAAATACACAAATCTTGTACATTTTATGAAGAATATACGTGTTGGGAGACAGAGGAGTTAAATAATAGAGTTATGAGCGATCCAAACCGACTCGCGCATTGCACTGCTGGGTGTTATTGCAAGTATGTTATAATTATATCTAAGTAACTAGCGACTCACCCCTAATTACGTTTTAACATTTAGCTCAGAGATGAGATATTTTGCCGCAGTAAAAAGTATCCTATATCTTGACTCGCATAACCAGCTATCATCATCACGAAATTTCATCAAAATCTGTCCAGTGGTTAATCTGAATAATGGCAATTTCAAAAAGATTTTCCAAAAAAAAACATTTAATGTACAAATTCGGCTTAGTTAGAATTTTATGATATGTATAGTTATGACTAGCAACTCATCCTTACTTTACTTTAGCCTCAGTTTTCATTCATAAGTTAGTTATTTAAACTAACTGCCGCGGTGGTCAAATGGCTAGCGTGTACGGCTGCACATCCAAAGGTTCTGGGTTCGAGTCCCGAGTCGGGCCAAGTCATTGAGTCATTCTGTTTCAGGAGTTGGGAAGTTGGTAGTGTTTCAACCCCGTGCCAGAAAGTTCCATTGGAATTTGAGAGTGAATAGAGTAGAGAGTGCACTTGCTCATATGGAGTTAGCTGGTTTGCCAAATAAAGTATCCATATAAATAAAATGTATGTCACATCGGTTAGTAGGTAAAAGATTTTAAGCCTTGACATTCAATTGATATTCGCGGATTCGATGCCCACAGAAAGGGTTTTTTTACTTATAAAACATTCAAGTACTTTAGATGAAAACGCACATATAGTTCATACATACAGGTCAAAAAGATAACCCTCCTTTTGTGCTTCGCTGCAGTAGTAAAAGGGTTTGTTCCGGTAATCGAAGTAGTTACCTAATCAGAGAAATGTCTGGCAAAAAATAATATTTTGTAATCACGTACCATTCGTTCATAGTGAATTAAAATTCCAACTCATTTATACTAATTTCAAAGCTCGTTTAATTGTTCAAAGCGTATATTTGTTTTATTAGTTCAATGCGGGCTGTAAATAAAGAGCATTCGGCCTATGTATTTGTCAAATTAGTGTCAAGTATTCGCCGTTGTATGTTAAATGTACACCATGTTATAAATGTGGAAGTAATTCTATTTGTTACCTTTTCGAGTACTGCTGAACATATTTCGATAAAATTTGAGATTAGGGTATAGGCATCCTGGGATCAGACATAGTCTTGAATCTCGGTCTGCTTATCACGCGAGCCAAAAATCGTTGTAAATAAATTTAAAAAATTAATATTTTACGAGAAAATAATTTTTATTCCTCATTTTTTTTCTGGAATTGTGAATCTACCACCAGTTGTGGAGAAAAAGCTTCAGTAGAAAGAAGCCTGAGGATTGTTTTTTTATTTGCATTTTTCAATTATAAATTACGATATTAGTATACAATTATCTTTTGAAATGTCTGTTTGTAATGTCATAATAGCAGCCTTTACTAAATGCTTATTAATGTTATTATGAAAGTTTATAAGGTACTTATAATAAAAAATAAATTATTTTTTTTCCTGTCTATCTGTCTGTCTGTCTGTTTATTCTAGCTAATCTCCGAAACGGCTGGACTGATTTCGAAGAGACTTTCAGTGGCATATGTTAGAGTATTCCACTTTTCTTAGCGGTTAAAATAAATAAAAATGTATTAAATGGCTTATAGCAAGAAATCAAAACTCAAGCCAAGCCTAGAGAAAAAGTTAGTAGTAAATAAATTTTATGAAATTTCAGAAAAAGTATGGTGCGTGCTTATCCTGGTGGCAAGTGTATAACAATGCTGGCATGTCGAGACTTAGGACTACAGGAAGTATTGAAGAAAACACCTGATGAGATTTCTAATTTCTAACATAAAATATTTTGATGTAACTTAAATAAATAGATATCATACTGAAGAATGTCTGTTAAACATTTAAATCATTTTTGTTCCTTGGTTTTGCACTAAGTACTGACTTACGGTAATGAATGAATGACGGTAATGAACTAAGATTAAAATAAATAATCTTAGTCCAATACATCGGTATCCGATGAAACCTAAAATCTGTGAGGAAACCTGCATGTCCGAGATAACCTAGGAAGTTTTTTGTAAGAAATGTGAAGTCCGCTAACTTGCACTTTGTCAGCATGGTGAACTATAATAGCTCGATCCCCCTCGTATTGAAGGGAGGTCCATGGCCAGCAGTGGGACGTTAAAAATGACTGATTATAATACTAAGTAGGCTTAGATAAGAATATATCTTGTATAATCTATAATAATGTCGTATTCACTGATTTCGATCATCACGGCTAAACTCATTGAGTGCAAAGTTCGTGTGGTAACATAAAAACACACTATTTCTTCATACCTAAATACCGACAAGACGATAGTTTGAACACGACCAGTGATGATGGCGAGATCAGATGTAGGACCGATGGCTAGATGAAATCCTAAGCTCTTTTATTTTTAGTTGTAACTTGTAACACAACGAACTTCTCGTCTCTGGACTGTGGAGTGGGATTCGAACCGGCGACCCTTATCACAGCAAGTAGTACACTACAAACTGGGCCAAACGTGTCGACATAACATGAATAGTATAATTAAAACAATCAACACTTAGCTTTTCGGATTCTTCTTAACGAGGTTTCTATATTAATTTTTTAAGCAAAATTAAATTCAATGTGTATCTACGAGTACTTCCAGTGGTGAAGGATTACAAAAAAATTGGTCAAATGAAATTTCGTCTATCATTTAATAAAAAAAACCATGAAAATTTATATAGATTCTAAGGACAACTTACCTTTAGCAATATACACAGCAGCACAAACCGACAGACTAATTATTGTATAACATAAAGTAATTTTCAACATATTGGAAAATTATATATTCAGTTTTGCAAACAACCGACGTTCACAAGATAAACTGTTATTATGTCGAACCAAACTAAGTTTTGGCCTTTACATTTGAATAGCTGATACAATTGTATAAAAAATCGTGTCATCCTTGAATGTAACAGATCACTGATTTAGTTGTTTTCTAGAAATAAATTCATTTGTAAGTTGCCAATGATTGGCGCGAACATAATAGATGGATTTACTATTATTTCTATTACACAACCACAATTTGTTCCATGAATGAGTTAGACACAGAATTCAACATTCATTCCAAATTGGTTAACAATAGGCGAAGATAACGCAAAACACAATAAAACCGATCGATATAAGTTTATACATCTAAATATATATTATACTAGCTTGCGTCCCAATACAAAGTTCATAACCATTTTCACCCCCTTAAGGGATGATTTCTGGGATAAAAAGTATCCTATATCCTTCCCAGAATCTCAAACTATCTTCTTACCAAATTTCATCTAAATCGGATCAATAGATCCAGAGATTACTCCCTAAAACCTTACAAACTCATAAACTTCACCTCTTTATAGTATTAGTATACATATTATGTAGTGTATCCCTGACAAAAGTAATTCAAATAAATATTACATTTTTTTTATTAACTAGCGGCTTACCATCGCTTCGCTCGGTTGCGTCTCTCGCTTCCGCTAGGTACACGGATTGTGTTCATAATTTATTTTTTTGCACGAAACCCTAATTCTTTTTCTTAAATAAAAGTAGCCTATGTTACTTCTTATAACATCAGCTCTCTGTCTGTAAAAGTCCCGTTAAAATCGGTCCAGCCATTTTGAAAATTAGACCGGACAAACAGACAGACAAAAATTTTAAAATTATTTTTTTTTTTCTTCTTATAAGTACCTACTGTGCATACTTTCATATGCATTTAGTAAGAATCTGTTATTTTAACATCACAAATAGACACATCTCTACTCTCTTTATAGTACTAAATATCTACTATCCCCGTCTAGTACATACGTATAAAATAATACGTTGCAGCCAGACAAGCAGACATGCAAATAATATATTCTTTTATACCAAACAAGGGTTTCTTATCTGGTTAAATAATTAAAAAAAAGTATATTTAACCTCGCAGATGTAAACGTGCGACCTCCATCAAATCACTTAGAGCTACTCTACTTAACTGAACCGTCTCTAACTGTTTACATCACAAAAGGCTAACAATATGGTTTGCTTCATTCAATCAGGTAATGCGGTTAGATCGAGCTTCGTAAATAGCTTATGTTACAAGTACCCACTGTAAGACATGTACATGAAAACTAAAAGTATTTTAGACTAGCTTTTGCTAGTGTGTTTGTCTGTGAATGTATATCTTCTATGAGAAATAACATGATAAAACTATCTTTTCATATTTGGTCACAATAATATTATTTTTTATTTTTTGTTCCCGATAAGTTGGGAACTAACTAACTAACTAAAAGCGTCAGTATCAGATTGTTTGTTTTTTTAAATATGTATATGATTTATCCCATTAATAATATAAATGCAGAAGTTTGTATGGATGTTTGTTACTCAATCACACCTAAACGGCTAAATGGATATAGATGAAATTTGGTAGAGAGATAGATTATAGTCTGGAATAGCACATAGGTTACTTTTTATCCCGGAAAAATGTACGGTTCCTGTGGGATAGATTTGTTTTTTGTTTTTTCTTGCTAGTAATTTTATATATTAAAACTAAAAATTATACATTTTATGAATGTTAATAAATATAATTATTTACCTTCAGGTTGATGTGATAATGAAATCAGGTTTAGGTACTAGTAAAACCTATGAAGTCACGTTCAATTTGATTGGTTCTGATGAGCTCAATCACTGTAGTTTGTCAAAATAAAAAAAAAATTTAGTATTTTTTTTTTATTAAATGATATTAAAAACTAACTATAGGATTATAATGACTTCAAAATGTTACCTAAATTTTAACTAAAATATAGTAGTAGAAAAGAATCCAGAAAACCATAGAGTTTATAGAAAACCATGGAACCATGGTACCTAGAGTCATTTACTTATAAACGTGCGTCATAGTTGTATTTGATTGAATGGCGCAAACACTTCAGTGGTGATCGAATCGTTATTAAAAAGACAATAACGGTTTATTACATCGTTTACTACGAGTATGTTTCACAATACTGCTTTATGTTTTACCGTACTTTGTTCCCGCCTTTAAGTAAATATTACCAAGCCAATGAAAATAATTTACGTACAATCTATAGTTACTAATATACATATAAAATTGAAGTATCTGTTTGTAATGTCAAAATAACAGCTTTTTACTAAATGTATATGAAAGCATTTCTGCTATTTATAAGAGAATAAAACCGTTTTTTTTTAAATTGTCTATCTGTTTGTTATGGCTAATCTCCGAAATGGCTGAACCGATATTGACGGGACTTTCACTGGCGGATAGCTGATGTTGTAAGGAGTAACTTAAGTTACTTTTATTTTAGAAAAAGAATTAGAGTTCCATGCAAAAAAATTGAAACCCATGAAATTGTGAGCAAAATCCGCGTACCTAGAAACGCTCACGAGCGAAGCGAAGTCGCTGGTATTAGATATATAATACAACATTTTAAATCCTTTATTATTAATTAAAAATCATATGAAATATATTCATCTTGCCACAGAGGTCTTGACACCTTTGTTTAAGATGAAAAATGATTATTTTACTGTAAAGCCTTTAACGTCACATTTAAATATAGTTCTTATATCTAACAAATAGAGGGGGTTTTCCTATACTTTATACCAGGAAAGTGAATTAAGTAAACTAAAATTTTGATATGAAATTGATTTATGTTCTCGTTGTTTGTTGTTGTTTTGAATTTTCCAAGTTTACAAATTTTCATCTCATATTTAAATACAGAAATATTAAATAAATATATAAATATTTATATTGTATGTATGTATATATGTTTGTTACTCCTTCCCATTGAAATGTCTGAACAGATTTCGATGAAATTTTGTACACAGATAGAGTATGGCCTAGAGTAACACATATATAGGTTAGGTATTTGGGGACGCACCCTAGAGGAGTGAGGGTAAGTAATCCATACTAATACTATAAATGTAAAAGTGTTTGTTTGTTTGTCCTTCTTTTACGTCGAAACACTGCTGGAGATTGTCTCATTCCCAGGGGAAAACATGTTATAAAACAACCCAAAAAAATAATTATGATCAAAATTACTTGAATCTAGGTGTTAATAGCTAAATAAATTCTAACGAAATAAAGAATTACATACAGCCCTTTTTAACGTCCCACTGCTGGGCACGGGCCTCTCTTCCGCACGAGGGCATCAAGCCATAGTCCACCACGCTGGCCAAGTGCGGGTTGGCGGACTTCACATGTCTTCCCAAAACTTGCTAAGTTCTCTCAAACATGCAGGTTTCCTCACGGTGTTTTCATACACCATAATAGCGAGTGAAGCCAAGGAAAACAACTAGTAACACGATAAAAATTGAAACATTTAATTTAATTATTCCTCTATTAAACTCAGCAAATGCATATTGAATTCTATTATAATGACATAAAGTTGTATTTTGTTTATCTAACAGAGTTTGTAAGTTTATATTCAACATAGAGAAGGCGTTCCATCCATTACCGCGACAATAGACGGTAGGTTAGTTGTAATTAATGGTTTAGTTCGAATAATTTTACTTTGGGTTTAGATTGTTGTAAACTATTTAATTATTTGAAATATAACAAGGAATATTAATAACAGACGAAACTTTTACTATATCGCCCACTGAGAGCTCCGTGCCTCTAAAGTAAAAATTAAAATAAAATATTTACATAAGGACAGTACTCACTATATTGACCGCAAACAAAAAAACCGGAAACAAATTCATATTTTATAGTATACTATACCATTGCCCACGGCTTCGCCCGCGTTCAGATGACCAAAAACAAATTTCTTAGGTTTTACATATTAGTATACTCTTACATTGCAGTTTTTGTATTTTTTCTCAGAAATGAGACATTTACCCGCTGTAAAAAGTATATGTTGACCCGGATACCAGCTACCACCATACCAAATTTCATCAAAATCCCTACAGTGGTTTTTCTGTGATGCGGTAACAGACAGACGGACAGACAGACAGACAAAAATTCTAAAAACTATAGATTCGGCTTCTGTATCGATAATAATGTCTATTTCAATAAGATTTTCCAAAAAATGTTTAATGTACAGATTCAGCTTCGTTACAATTTTATTATATGTATAGATTTTAAGATTATATCAAAAAAAAATGACAAAATGTGTAACAAATATAATCCAAAACCTTAAAACAATTTAACGTATCGTATTCAAAACAATTTTTAAACATCTAGAAAATTCAAAATCATTTTTTATTCAGTTTTTTTTATACATAAGTAGTATCAAAAATTCATACTATAAAATGTATGTTATATCAGGGTGCTTTAAATTTTAAACGTAGGAGTAGTTTACAGAGTTAGTTTAGCTCCGAAACTATTGTCCTAAATAAATAAGTCGTCAAAACATCGATTTCATTCATCAGTTAATTTAGATTTATTAGAAGGAATGAAATAACAATATTAAATATTGAGTAACAGTAATATTTAACTAAAATGTATGTATGTATGTATGTATGTATGTATGTATTGAGCCCTTTTTAACGTCCCACTGCTGGGCACGGGCCTCCTTTCAATACGATACTCGCATTTGGCCAGCGTGGTCTACTATGGCCTGATCCCCCTGGATCAGGCCATAATAGACCACGCTGGCCAAATGCGAGTTAGCGGACTGCACATGTCTTTAAAAAACTTGTTAGGTTCTCTCAGACATGCAGGTTTCCTCACGATGTTATCCTTCACCGTAAGTACCTGTCATCATGTTAGAAATGATTCACATATTAAAATATCATAGGTGCGAGACCCGGGATTTGAACCCGCTTCGCTCAGTTTCCCAAGCGAGCGCGTTAGCACTGAGCTACCACTGTCTAAACAAAAATAATAGATTGTTTTAAATAATTCAAACTATTTCCCAACATCAAACGATAAAAGTTCATTGACCCACATCACAAATTCTTGTAGATCCAGCATCCAATTGAATAGATGCACTCTCCCGCAAAAACCAATTGAAGACGACGAAATGTGCAGAACATTCGATTTGTGTACAATAAGATTAAATAGTTCTTGGGAACTAGAGTACGAGTACGTTTTATTTGATGATAGGTTTTGTATTGAAATTGAATGTTTTCTTCATGGAAGACTATTTCTTTAATCTACACATATAAATAAAATTAAAGTGTGTGTGTTTATAAAGTCAAAATAACAGCTTTTAAGTAAATATTTACTTAAAAGAAAAACACAATTTTAAACATTTTTGTCTGTCTGTCTCAATGATATCTATATACCCTATGACACTCGCATTATCAAGACACATCTAACAACGTATGAATAATCAAAATCGGTTATGCCGTTTAATAATTACGAGGGAACATAGGTTTGGACATACATACATACATACATATATACATACAGGTCAAACACAAAACCCTTCTTTGGGCTTTGGCGCAATCGGGTAAAACCAAATTAAAAGCTCCTTTAACACCATATCACACGACATTTTACTATGGAAGTAACTACATATAATGGACTACTTTATTGGATAAAGTGCATGCACGGAGCTGTGGAGGAAATTAAATTATAAACTCAGCCAAAGTCGAAGGGACTAACTAGTTTCATATAAAGTTTTAATGTAAATTTTAAAGAAAAATAGCGTCCACAACCCACGTGGTTTTAACAGTCAGTTTTTTTTATACACGTAATAATAAAGAAATATGCATGTTCTTCATATACATAAGAGCATCGGATTATAAGTATAAAGAGTGTGGGAGGACATAAATATTCAATTTTAAACTTCGTTACAAACACTGTACCTACCGAAAAGACGACTGAGAATCAGTAAAGGATAATAATCGTAAATAAAATTTTCTAAGCAAAGTGTTATTCTTATAGGAAACTTCTTCTATGCTAATTCTATCAGCATAGAAAGCGTTGTGTTAGTCTAATTACGTAGATAAATTATTCAAATTATTTTATTATTCTAAATACATAGATAAATTATTGGAATTTTTTTTAAATAAAACTATATTTTCGGATTTTTTCGCGAATTATTTTGATTATTGGTTCCCCACGTTTCGAATGCTTTACAGCAATCATGGTCACGTGAAAGACCTTGGATTTAAAATGTCAAATATTCGTGTAAATCTAAGAAAGTATTATAAAAATAATATTATGTTAATTTTATTAGTATTAGTAGATCCTATACAGTTTTAGACCCATGTCCATATCCTGTTTAAATAAAGCGTCAATAGTGTACCGGTGTAGGACAAACACAATTTTTCTCATAGTCAAACTAAGTTATCGCGTCTCAATAGCATTACGTCTCCGTCTCGGTGCAAAATGAAGGCAGCTTAGCTTCTTACACTCTTCCAATAGCTTTGGCATTTGGCATAAATGTTAGCAAAAATATCTAACTTCGTGACTTTCATGCAATCTACACTAGATTGCTTGAAAGTGACGAATTTTGAAATTGATATATAATTTAATGATTTATGGTTATATTATCATGTTTGTTATTATATGTATTTTGACCGCCTTCAAAGAGATATTCAATTTAGTATCTCTATTACGACTGTACTTTTTATTTATTTTTCTGAGTATGTTCCGTGATATAACACAAATAAAAAATATCTGTATAATAAAACCTTTACATATAAAGAATACGTTGTACCTCAAGCGTAGTCACTAATGATAACCACCTTTGTGATTTCAAAGTTTCATTTTTTCGCAAATTAAAACTTTTCGAAGCCTTTATAAAGAAACAATCAGAATATATGAAATCGCTACCGCTTATACCTTAAATTCTCTTCAAATATAGGTTCATCAGATTTTTTTAACATTTTTAGAATAAAAATAATTGAAAATCGCTACCTCTTATGACTTACACTCTTTTCATATACAGGTTGCAAGTGCATACACGCGAACAGTTGGAGCCCAATACTTTATTAGATCCAGTCTGGGTATGATACAACTGTAAATAGAAACTTCATTTGTACGAAATGAAGTTGCTATGCTTGGATTTCATTTTACGAGACTGGTGTTTATTTTGCTGGAATATACTGGCATAAAATGCAGTATTATCCTATGTTGTAAACTAACTAGTATACATGGGCTTAAAATTAGAATTACGAGTTTTCTCATTCTGAAAGCAAAGAGTTTGATGGGAATTTCCATTGACGATATATGCAACTCCTACAAAATTTCCGCTGTAGTGTATTAAAATTTTTAGGAAATATCTAAATATCTAGAATATATCCATACTAATAACTATTAATAATATTATAAATGCGAAAGTAACTTTGTCTGTCTGTCTGTTGCCTTTTCACGCTTAATTCGCTGAACCAATTTAGATAAAATTTGGTATGGGGATAGTTTAAGACCCTGGGAAGGACATAGGATAGTTTTTATCCCGGAAACCATCCCTTAAGGGAGTGAAAAAGTGAGGGTTATTGGTGAGGCGGTGGTTTGTATGGGGAATCATTTCTCGAGTAAAGAATATATTTTTTATTTTTTAAAGCACGTAACTACTTTTTTGTACCTATGTATGTACAATGTACATATACATATGTTGTTAATTCTATACTTAACACTAATAGTTAAAAATATCTTTATAAAGTAGGTACACTTGTGCAAAATTTCATTCTTCTAGATGGTATACGTTATACGTTGGTTGGTAGAGTTTTATTACGTCGTTTCTAAGATCTAATCTGGACCGTGCTTGCATCGTCCACATAAAACAGGTGTTTATAGTTTTATCTCAAATAGTACTGCATTGAAACTCAAATATAAGGAGATATACAGTGGCATTTAATCTTCTAAGTCACCAGCCGATTGGTTTTTATGTTTATTTTATAAGTTATTTATTGAGAACAGTTATAAGCTATTTAAAGTCACGCTACAGCCTTTAGAAGCGTAACAAACAGAGGACAAACTGATAAAATAAAATAGACATACGATTTACCTTATCTATACATATAATAAAATTGTAACAAAATCGAATGTGTACATTAAATATTTTTTGGTAAATCTAATTGAAATAGACATTATTATCGATACTGAGTCTGAATCTATAGTTTTTAGAATTTTTGTCTGTCTGTCTGTTACCGCATCACAGAAAAACCACTGGAGGAATTTTGATGAAGTTTGGTATGGTGATGGCAATCCGGGTCAATATATAGGATACTTTTTACCGCGGAAAAATGTCTCATTTCTGAGAAAAAATAAGAGTAATACTGTAAAACCGAAGAATTTAGTTTTTGGTCATTTGAACGCGGGCGGAGCCGCGGGTAATGCTAGTCTATATATATGTAAATAGGCAAAGACAAAACAGTTCAGTGCCTTTTTCTCCTCTGTCTGTCATTTGATTTTTTTTTTGTTTAGTAGCTGTTGACGAGCTTTAGCGTTGTGTTATCAATAAAAAATTTTTTAAAGAATTAGTTTTTTTAGACTTATTAAGATAAAACAGTTCATTTTGTGGTACTCAGGATACAGGCTTTGCCTAGTGTGAGTTACCCTCAGGTATGAAATATATTGTAAACTAAACTTTTTGGACAATAAAGATTATTATTATTATTATTACTTTTTTCTTCTCTGCTTAGCAATAGTTTTTTTTTATTTCCTTTTTTTTTTATTGAAGTACTTTAGTGTTATCAATGAAAAAAAATATGGTGGATTTTGACCACTGGGCGAACGTAGTGTTACGTTATAATACCCATAAATAATTTATATCTATCTATTTCTTAGTTTAGACACTGGCATACTCGGCATTCCGCACTCGAACGAGCTAGCATTCATATTGAAAATATCTTAAAGAAATCTGTCGACAGGTTTCGTAAAATAAAAGCTTGTCATTCTTTATATTTCATAAAGCATTCTCTTTCACATATAATATCAAGTTTTGTGCAATCCAATGGACTTTTAGTAGGTACTATATAATACTTTCTCAAAGCGAAAATTTGACATCTATAGATACATATAATAAAATTCTGAGTCAAATCTGTACATTATATATTTTTTGGAAAATCTTTTTGAAATAGTCATTTTATTGATACAGAGGCCGAATCTATAGTTCTTAGAATTTTTGTCTGTCTGTCTGTATAGGAACGCATCGCGAGAATATCACTCGACAGATTTTGATGTATATGATGATAACTAGTCCGTGTCAACATATAGGATACTTTTACTGTAGGAAAATATCTCATCTCTGAGAAATCTATACTAAACGTTAAATTAGTTTAAATAAAACTTTATTTTTTGAATCGTTGGCAACCAAAAATCAAATTAAATCCGCGGATGAATCCGAAATTGTACTTTTATTTAAAATTACTTTGCATATTAGAAAAAAAATGGCAAACTCTTAATTCAATTTTTTCATTCCGTTATCATTTAAAAAATAACCTAGGTAGATAACACGTGGCCTTTCTATTACTATTGATTTAAGTCTACCTGTGTAGTAAATTTCCAAATCCATCAAGCCATTTAAGCGTAAAGGAAAAACAAACATGCACACATACACATTGCTCACGCTTGTTCACGTAGCGTCTACTTATAACAAAAAGCCATTCTAAATTAAATTAAAAATTATCACGCAGTACAAAATTCCATCAATTATTGGATACACTTTAATGAAATTTTAGCTTTTGTCTTTAAAAAATCTAAATTTCGCGCATATCCATTGAGATAAATTGAAAATAACTGGGAGGCTGCGATCGCGGAACTCGTAGAACTCGGCAAATATTCTCGGTCTTGGAATCTTTCATAAGTCCGTTGTCTTCGATTGTATTGTTGTGGATAAAAGGAGAATACATACTTGGTATTTTAAATGTACCTTCATAAGTACCTTATAGTGTAGGTAATAGCTTCTACTAAATGATAAAAATAGTTAGTAATTTTTTTTTATAAACTATAAATACAGTGATAGCCCAGTGGTAACGAGTTCGCTTGGGAAACCGTGTGGGTGAAGAGAGATCAAATCCCGTATCTCGCACCTCTGATATTTTCATGTGCGAATCATTTGCAACATGATTACCACTTGTCTTACGACGAAGGATACCTGCATGTCTGACAGAACCTAGCAAGTTGTCGAAAGACATGTGAAGTCTGTCAATCCGCACTTCAGCGTGGTGGACAATACCTTGATCCCCCTCGTACATTACTCTTCATTTTGTATATTTTAATTAAAATGAAACAGAAAATTTACCTTGACATCCCTATACCTCAAATTATACAATAGAATCCAAGTAACATTATTAATTTTATAAGCTAAAAAATAACGGTTTTCGATCCTTTTATTCGAATAGAATTCTATAGAATAAAATAATTAAATTGATCTTAACGCATGTTCAGATTTATAATTTAAATAACTTATCATTAAACCTAATAATACAATAGTTAATATAAAATATGACAAATGATAGTATAAATGTACCTATAATAATTTACATAAACACGTGTTCAGATGTGTGGTACAAATAATAAGAAATAGCGATTTATTATTCACGAATCCTATCTTTAAAGCAAGATCATGATCTCTCTTGGTTTTTAATAATACGTAGTCATTTCGTAATTTGGCTGATTATATACAAGCATTATCTCAATTTTTCTGAAAGAAATTAAGGCTAAAAATATTCCCATCTAACTACGAGTACTTCGTGATATTGTCATGTACGAGTACATGATGATGTTCTCCTGACCGATTCCGGCCACGGCGGCCAATCTCATTGAGACTAGCCAACTGCGCAGGAGATATCATAGTGCACAAGTGTACGCGCAGACACAACGTGCACTCTCTATTCCTGTCACTCTCATACTCCGGTGGGACGACTACTCGACACGACCGGTGAGAGTTAAGACGCAGGATCGACGGCTTTACGTGCTCTCCGAGGCACGGGGGTGAAACACCGCCAACTTCCCAACTCCGGGCTGTTACTGAGTCTTACTATACAGAAAGACTCAATAACTAAACTTGGCCCGACCCGGGACTCGAACCCAGGACCTCCAGGTGTGCAGCCGTACATGCTAGCCGCTACACCATCGAGGCAGTTAAATTAGTTACGAGTACATACATAGCTATCAGCTACAGGTGGATGGTGGTACGATCTCAGAAGGTAATTCAACAAATATATTTAATAAATAAATATGATGGGGCATTAACACACAACACCATCTAGTTCCATGGTAAGCTACGAGGCCTGTGTTATGGATACCAGATAGTTTATACACTACACATATATAAGTATAAATATATACATATTATAAATATAAACACTCATGACTGGAGTACAAATATTCGTGTTCATCACACAAACGAATGCTCCCAACGGGACTCGAACCCGCGACCGCTGGCACAGCAAGTAGGGTCACTACAAACTGAGCCAAACGTGTCGTTTATGGATGAATGGACAGATGTACAAATGCTAAATAGCCATTAATAATGTTCATTTAGTGCAGAAAAGAATCTAACGGGAATTATTTTAACGGAGAGAGGATTGGGAATTGCATTATAAGGCTACTTTTAATCCTGGAAAAGAAAAAAATATTCCCGAATGATAAAGAATGAAAACTAATCTTCGCTTAAGTGAAAGAAGATCATAAGTAAATATTTCTGTGTTTAAAGCCTTTTTACAGTCACTTTCAAAACTAAATTATGTAAGTCGATTTCAAATCTTGGTTTGAAACTTTCTAAGTAATAATTAAATATCATATGATGATGGAGTTAGGATCTAGATAGTGGAATTCTTCAATAGTTAATAGTAAAAGTTTTAAGTTAGACAAAGTATTAGGTGAAAAACTAAATGAAAAGTTTATTTTTTAAATAAATTTATCTTTTCGGATTTCTTAGCCGATTTATTTATTTACTTGTTTCCCAGTGTTTCGAATGCTTTACAGCGATCATGGTCACGGGAGAGACTAAGGTTTTTAGTTTTAAGTGATTATATAGTCATTACAGACAGCAACTACCCACAAAATTATACATACAATGATTTCCCAAAATACAAAAATGGTACCAAAGTATCTTACAATATTTGTTATTTTTTTATTTTAAACAATTTTTATAATTTGAATAGGTATGTTTTATAATTGAATAATAAATATTATTTATTTAATGTTAATTGCAATTATTATTAATTTTAGTTTGATTAATTATGTGAACAATTTCATTAAAAAAAGAATAATTGTTATTTACACAGTTTCTTATAAACTAAGCCAACGACGATCATAGTAACAATGACGGAAGATGAAAATGCACTAAATTATCATATCAACGCCATTGTGCTGTTACACTTTGAAGCACATCCGCTTTCGTAGCGGCACATGAATTATACGTTTGATCATGTCATTGTCATTATAAAAGCTTAATTATAAAAGTTACCTTATTTATATTTAAACTAATTTTTGTTTGTGTCTATGCTGGTGCGTTATGATAGTGAAAAATAGACTTCATCGTCTTCGTCTCAGCCGAAACACGTCTACTGTTGGACATAAGCCTCCCCCATAGATTTCCATGACTTCCGGTCTTATGACATCCGCATCTAATGGGTTTCAGTGATTTTGACCAAGTCGTGGTTCCACCTTGTGGGAGGCCTGCCCACGCTTCTAGAATTTCCAACGTACAAGATAGCCAATTTCACCTAAAAGTGTTTCGATATTCCTATGAACGGTAATAAATATTTTCACCTTATAATATTTTTTGGACTGTGATATCGTTTACGCAGTACATCGTCGTTGCCATTTAGTAGTACATTATTATGTTGGATGGATTTGGATGTTTAGAACAGTGATTGATGTGTAACACATAGGTTAGTGTTTGCCATCTAGAAGCTCGCCCGAGTGTAGCGAGAGTGAGTTGCTAATCTATACCTACATATAATAAAATTGTAACTGAGTCGAATCTGTACATTAAATATTTTTTTGGATTATTATTATCAATGCAGAGGCCAAATCTATAGCTTTTAGAATTTTTGTCTGTCTATGCGTGGAAGACTGGAGGGATTTTGATGATGCCGAAATTTGGTATATTAGATGATAGCTGGTTATCCTGATCAACATATAGAATACTTTTTACTGTAGGAAAATATCTCATCTCTGAGAAATGTATACTAACCGTTAAAACGTACCTAGGGACGCACCCGAGAGGAGCGAGGGTAAGTCGCTAATTTAGAATAAGAATCCTTAAAATCTAGGGATATTTGTTTTCGTGTAATGGCATTATTGAGTTAACTAGAAAGACAAAATATTCGGCGTTTTAAAAAACAAAATTTTTTTTTTGGATTTTCGGGGTTTTAATTTGATTTTTTCCAACATTTCAAATTTTAGAATTGTAAGTTACGCTGTACGGTGCCATGTCTCTTTTTTACTAAATTCATCTTATAAAATCTTATTATATAATTATTAGGATAATCTGGTCTATACCAACTATAACTTTTGATACTTCAAAAACCTTTATCTCTTCCATGCCCTCGAAACGGGAACAAAAAATCTATTGAGAAACCTCAAAACAATAGTTTTAAAAACAAAACATCAAACGAAGTCGAATGTCATCAGAAGTTTTACCAGAACATTACGTAACAGTAAGTAATTACTTGGGTATGAGCCAAGCGTAATCTCTGTTTAATTTTAGGTAATGCAGCATTAACCGGAGATTTATCATCCACAGATTAATGTCGCAACGCGCTTTGTTTAAAAGCAAAGATAGTTGATGCTGGTTGATTTTCATTTACTTACTTAATACTAACTTTAGGCTATGGCTTTAGTTGTGCATATATATATATATATATATATATATATATATATATATATATATATATATATATATATATATATATATATATATATATATATATATATAATGCCTTTGAGACGTCTATAACCTTAGTCTCTCCCGTGACTATGATTGCTGTAAAACATTCGAAACGTCGAGAACCAAAAATCAAAATAAATGATAGCTTCATTTTATTGAATCTTTCAGCACGCTTAGAAAAACTTATGAAAGTAAAATTTTTTTGATACGCGCGCACACCGACAGCCAAAAAGCGACATGATTAAGTTAGCTGCATTTCTTTTACAAACAGAGACTTGTGACATACAGAATAAAATCTTTTGCTATTTTTGTTCTATTATGCCAACGAAGTATTTCTTACGTGCGTACATAAGTACACACACACACGTTATTTTTTTAAATGTCAAATAATCGAGTAAATCTAAGAAAGTATTCTATTATAATCGATTTAATTATTCCATAGATATCGGATATAAATAGACAGAAAAATATTATTTTTTATTATTTTATATAGTATATGAAATAAATAAATTTTCTTGCCAACGAAATATCGAAAGGGTCTAAACTTGGGTACAATAAAGTAGTTTCATAAGAAGAAACCCTTCCCTAACTTTTTAATACATTTTGTTTATGAATACTTTTCTTGTATTACATTATTTTTGATTTTTTACCCACGACGGAATGGAGACGGTAAATGCGTTTGGGGTGAGAGGATGTTTGTTTGTTTGTTTGTTTGTTTGTGCAAATACATGTTGCCATTTTTCTTCAAAACTACTAGTCCGATTTATATGCAGTTTTCATATATAGGTTTTAGTTTGATTGGTGCATGTTCTTATACATAGTGAAATTTACTTTTTCCATGAAATAAGGATGAAAATAATATGTTCAACTCTATCTGACTTAGAAAAGTTATGATCCTTTTCAAACATTAAACAGTAAAATATCTGAGTTATCTACACTACTATTATAAAGTGGAACGATTTGTATTTTTGTAGGTTTGTTGCGAATAATCTAAAATACTCCTGGATCGTTATTTTTAATAGATAGAGTGATTCAAAAGAAAGGTTTATATGTATAATACATACATATTATAGTACAGATAAGCCGAGAAATTCAAAGATTTGCATTTCATACTAACCGTTAAAATGTACGCTAGTTATTAGTATGAAAGTTTAGATGATAGAAATACAGAACTGTAAGTAACGGATCTGGATGATTTTTGGCACAGAGATAGATTATAGTCTATAATAGCACATAGGCTACTTTTTATCCCGAAAAACTATACGGTTCCCGTGGGATAAATTTGTTACCTAATAAATATTACCCTAACTCATATTTTATTACTTCCCATCTGTGATGCGATTATGTTTTATATAAATATTTTTCTTCCCGTAATCAGATGAACGAACGACTACCTTACTTCGGATCTTAGACTATCTAACAACTAGACTATATGAATTATCGATTTTTTTATAATATAACATCCATCTCTAAAAAATAGTTTTATTTACTTTTAAAGGTCTATTTACATTAAAAAGTTTATTTCCTCTTTGTAATTGGAAACAATTAATGGCAACAATATAGTTTCACGCTTACTGAGTAGTTTACAGATGGTTAAGTTGACAAAAGGTCTGATAAACATTCAAACTTCGAACAATGCCAGTTTTATCTATGAAATAGCCACTTCCTAAACTATTTACGAGGTAATTAAACGGAAAGGCATTTTACCCGTGGGTGAAGTGACAGCTTACATGATTAGAAAACGAGTCGTAGATTATATTCCTATTTAAGGCTCCAATTATACTAAAAATATGTCCATAACTAGTTTTCTTCAATATCAAAAGAAAGATTGAAAGTGTTAAACACTAGCGGCTCACGCAAGCTTCGCGCGGATAAACAAAAACAAACCTATCTCACGGGAACCGTACATTTTCCGGGATCAAAAGTAGCCTATGTGTTATTCCAGACTATAGTCTATCTGTGTGCCAAATTTCATCCAGATCCGTTCAGCCGTTCTAGCGTGAAAGAGTAACAAACATCCATACACACAAACTTTTACATAGTATTTATACAGATTTTTTGATGCATCTTACTTAGATACTAAAAAGTAAATACATACGTACATATTATTTGTTTTAATTATATAAGATTATTTACTGATGATATATGAACCGATTTAGATGAAATTTGGTAAGAAGATAGTTTGAGACCCTGGGAAGGACATAGGATACTTTTTATCCAGGAAATCATCCCTTAAGAGGGGGGTTAAAATGTGGAAATGTGGAAATATTTTTCTAATCGAGTCTAAAGTATAATATTTATACGAGTAGTAATGAAGTGTATTCATAATTTTTTTAGGCAGCAAATATACGTACATATGTATGTAAGAGTTCATTTCCAAAACATAATCGGAAATTTATGGAGCGTAAAGTATCATAAATGTCATGACGACACGTTTGGCTCAGTTTGTAGTGACACAATCAAAACATTTCAATTTGTTAAATACCTCAAATTACTTTTCTTCAATCTAATCTATATTTTAAACTTTAAAGCAAAGTTGGGAATAGAATAGTCAAGGAATACTCTGACGGTGTACTAATTGAAATATACGCCCAAATTGCTAGAAACAGGTATCTATCTAAGAAAAAGCAAAGCTCAAAGTAAAACTAGCTAATAATTTATCGTCACTGTAATAGAAAGTACTTTGCGTTAGAGACTCGTTATTTACTTAAGCGAACAAGTCAGTCTGAAAGGCACTTCCTGTGAAATCTACTGAAAACTTGTACCGTCAAGTGGAGCATCAAGTTGTTTGTCCATTAAAGATAGCTTACTATAGCACTAAATAGCTTTTAAAAAAGCTCATCTTATCTCATCTTATATTTCAACTGTGATGATTTATTTTAATTTTTGTTAAATGATTCTTAGTAGCTTTTGCGTGTGTGAGTTATCCCTTTTGTAATATTCGTGTTATAAGCGTGATATGATCTATAGGTACGTACATATAATAAAATTCTAACTGATTCGAATCTGTACATTAAATATTTTTTGGAAAATCTTATTGAAATAGTCATTATTATCGATACAGAGGCCGAATCTATAGTTTTTAGAATTATTGTCCGTCTGTCTGTCAGGAAATGCATCACAAGAAAACCACTGGACAGGATTTGATGAAATTTGGTATGTATAGCTGGTTATCCGGGACAACATATAGGATACTTTTTACTGCAAGAAAATATCTCAACTTTGAGAAATCTATACTAAGCGTTAAAACGTAGGACGAAGCCGAGCGGAGTAAGCGTGAATGGCTAGTATAATATATAGGTAACATTAGCTTAAAAAAAAACATCGAAACATTGAAATTTTTAAAAACATACGACCAAATTACATATTAAAAATGTTTTGTTTTCTATATATGGATATTGAAACTATAAAAATTACACAATGTTTAAGAGACTCCTTGTATTTCTATGTGTTTATACGATATCGATAAGTGACATCGACGAGGATAAAAGTAAAGATTATAAATTAGTTTAAAAGAAACAAGTTCTGACTTACTTGTTTCTTCGTTCATTTATTTTCTCATCAAATGTGCATACTGCGTGAAAGAACATCTTTTGTTACAAAGCGTTGACTGCAACTTATTGTGACACAGATTGACGCCATACAGATTTCAAATTCTTAACAAATCGTTGTAAGCTAGCTCCCAACTTGCATTATTCATACGCACTACGTGTTAAATAGTTTTTTAAGATTTATAATTAATATATACATATGTTAGTTTTAAGGTATATATGCTATGGGCCTCTGTTTACATATTTAAGATCCTTTTGTAAATATTGCCTGAAATAAATGATTCAATAAAAAAAAAAATTATTCGTCTGTCGAAAGTGAAGAATCACTAATGACTTATGTCAACAGTTCTTATACTTACGTGAATATTTGACATTTTCGCTGAAGCTACTGTTGCGATTTTTTCGGTTTCATTTTGATTTTTATGCCTGAAGTTTCAAATAAAAATTCGTTTTTTTTTCAGTCATTCATTCATTCAAATAAAATTTCAAATAAAAATTCCAATGTCTTTGCTCTACAGTGGGATACCACTGGCTTATAATAATAATACAACAAATCCAACAAACAAATAAATTAATTTAATCACTAAAATTAAAGGGACTTTAGAGGGTATCCGTCCCAAAGCGTCGTCCAAGTACTGTCCAAGTTTAAAACAATTACCTAAGCGGCAGATTGAGGTCTAACTTAGTTATTGCTCGCTAAGCTTTCTCTTTGACACTATACTGACGGGTTACTTGATCTGATGTGACTAGACAATATGTTAACACCTATTACAGTTTGCTTACATTGTTTTACTATATATATATATATATATATATATATATATATATATATATATATATATATATATAGAGAGAGAGAGAGAGAGAGAGAGAGAGCTTTTTTAAACGATAACTAAGCTTTTTGTAAGTCCCTAAGTAACGATATAAAAAATAGAATAAACCAACAAAGTCACAAAAGTTCAGATATAATTTACAGTACACGTTGTTAAACTGTAAATAATAATAAAGTATCTTCGTTGTCTGATAAAAGAATTCTCAAGAATTTTGAAGAAAGAATCCAATAATTTTGCATCCTGCAATACTCGTAGTGGATATTTGAAAATTGAGACTTAATACGGCACTGCGCGAAATCTCTCAGCATCTTGCTTTGTCGAAGCATGACTTGACAATACACACTAGTTCATATGAGTGTATTATACAAAATACTAGCGACTCACTCTCACTCCACTCAGGTCGTCCCTAGTTACGTCTGAACGTTTATTTCAATAAGATTTTCCAAAAAATATTTAATATACAGATTCGACTCAGAATTTTATTATATGTATATATGGACATGTAAATACACACGACCATTCCACTTATACCCAAAATATTTAAGAATACCATACAATTTATTTATAAAGGATATAAAAGCCATTTTGGCAAAAAAGGTACCAACTCGTAATTTCCGTCCAATTGTAAGCTGAATACGATCCGAATATCCCAAACAATAAATACATATCGACTGTCGGCTTCGAATTATTAATCACGTTGGTGCTAACATGTTTGCGAAACAATTACAATTCTGTGTTAAACATTCATATATCTCGTATTACGTTAATTACTTTGGGATTATTCTTTATTTAGAGTAACTAAATATTTTAACGTTGCTTAAAATATTCAATTACTTTATCAGGTAAGAGATGTAAAGGTACCTTTTTATATTATACTAGGGACTCACTCTCGCTCCGCTCGGGTTCGTCCCTAGCTTGATTCCCCATACAAACTTTCATTATCATTTTCGGGATAAAAAGTATCCTATGTCCTTCCCAGGGTCTCAAAATATCTTCTTACCAAATTTCATCTAAATCGGTTCAGTAGATCCAGAGATTACCTCCTACAAAGTCACAAAATCACAAACTTTCCCTCCTTATAATATTAGTATAGACTGTTTAACGATATAGACTGACTAACGACTCACTCACGCTTCGCTCGGGTTCGTCCCTAGATACTTTACGCATCACGAGAAAACCACTGGACAGATTTTGATGCAATTTGCATTTTTTAATAATAGCTAGTTATCCGGGTCAACATATATTACTTTTTACTACGAGAAGATATTTCATCTCTGAGAAATCTATACTAACCATTAAAACGAATCTAGTATAAAGATATATTTCATTACAGACATTAACTAATATAATAATACATAGTTAATGATTTATAACTTTGATCAGATCGTGATTGCGGTTTCTAATACTCCAGAGAGCTTCTAAATAATGAACAGCAACATTAAAGTTCTAAATAATATTATTAATACCTATTGGTAAAAGAGAAAACTGTAAGTTAAACCAATGTGAAAATTTTTTTTGTTATAGTATATATAAAATATAAAAAAATATGTTTATGTATAAAATGTTGTATATACCTACTTAAATGGTTAGATATAACTACTTAATGAATTTTGAGACGTCTAAAACCTTAGTCTCTCCCGTGACCATGATTGCTGTAAAGCATTCGAAACGTCGGGAACCAAAAATCAAAATAAATCTAAGAAAAATTTAAAATAAAATATGGTTACATATAGGTGAACCCGGTGGTATTGTTATTGAAGTTCAGAGTTGCTTTATTTTTGACTTAATTATTTGTTTTAGACTAAACAAGGTCTCGCTTACAATGTCTGCCTGCCAGATTAGCTACAGTCAAAATAAAATAAAAAGTCTGTAAAAGAAATAATTGTTATACTTAATTTTTACATTCAAATAAAATCTAGTTTCTTTCGTGACCATGATTGCTATAAAATATTCGATGTGAACATCAAAATAAAACCGCTAAAAAATTTGATAATATAGTTATACTAGCGATTCACCTTCGCTTTGCACGGGTTCATACCTGGTTACGTTTTCAGGTTTAGTATAGATTTCTCAGAGGTGAGATATTTTCGTGCAGTAAAAATGATCCTATAGGTATGTTGACCCGAATAACCAGCTATCATCATACCAAATTTCATTAAAATCTGTCCAGTGGCTTTCTTATGTGGCGTTCCCAGGCAGCAAACAGAGTAAAATTCTAAAAACCATAGATTCGACCTCTGTATTGATAATAATGACTATTTCAATAAGATTTTCCAAAAAATATTAATGTACAGATCCGACTCGGAATTTTATTATATGTATATAGATTGTCAAATATTCGCACAAATGTAAGAAAATATCATGTAACGACTTATATTTATACTGTAGACAGTATATAAAAAAAACACAGAACTTCCGGAAGTCAAGTTTTAACCCGGAAATGGTTACTTTACTTTTTACGTGAACCACATCAATATAGGATTTTAAAACCACAAATTATGATAGCGTACTCCTTAATGTTAACGACTGGTTTTATTTGGTTGGTCGTAAACGTATAGGCTTGTGTCGAAATATAAGAACTTAACTAGTACTTGCCCCTAGTTTTGCTTGCATATTTTTTAATGTTTACTTCTATGCCAATATGTTTGTTTGTTTGTCCTCATTTCATATTAAAACGGAGTGATAAACTATTATGACTTTTGTACGAAGATATGTATGTATATAAATGGCTCAAAGGTGCCATTTTTATTCACAGCGTTTAGGTTTAGACCAGCGGAGTTTTATTTAAAAAAGAATATCCTAAATTATTGTTAAACTTATAAGTTCTAAGAACTTAAATATTTCATAACATTGTACACTCGATAGGTTTGAAAAAAAAAAATGGCAGTTGCTAGTTACTAATATAAATAAATAAGCAACATATCGATGTAATCTATCTACACATATAATAAAATATAATAAAATTCTAAGTAAGTCGAATTTGTACATACAATTTTTTTTGGAAAATCTTATTGAAATGATCACTGTTATCGATACAGAGGTCGAATCTAAAGTTTTTAGAATTTTTGCCTGGTTGTCTGGCTGAAATTTATACTAACTGTAGGGACGAACCCGAACTGAGCGAGGGTGAGTTGCTAGTATATAGATAAAATTAAGCTTTTGATGTATTTAACCCTTTTTAACGTCCCACTGCTGGGCACGGGTCTCCCTTCAATACGAGGGGGATCAGCCCATAGTCCACCACGCTGGCCAAGTGCTGGTTGGCTTTTTTAGCTTTTAATAGATAAAATCTATACATAGTAAGTACATAGAATAAATCAGGGCAAAACAATATTATTATGTATGTTTAACAGTCCACAACATTTTATACTTTATCTTAATACCACATTTTTAACTAAGAATTGTAATAAAATGGTAGAACAACGTTTTATAGTTGAGATAGAAATACTCCTACGAACATTCGGTTTTATTGGAAAAACTATTTTAGGAGGTAAATTTACGATTAACACGTCACATTTAATTTATGGCATCAGCCTACAACCTTTTTAGTCATTTTTTAGGGTTCCGCGCCTCAAAAGAAAAAGAATGAAACCTAGTATATAGGATCACGCGTATCTATCTGTACGTCCATGTGGACAGAGGTGTCTTGAAAAATAAAGTTGTCAGAGAAAAAAGGTGCGAGAAGTTACCAAATATCGTAGATCTATCTTGAATAATAAAATATCAAATGAAATTGTTTTATGAAAGAACTAAATATGTTTTTATACATTTTTCAGTACAAACATAAAGAAATTAATCTAACTTGTTAAACTCTATTCTTATTTAACGGAACCCTCTTCAGGCGAGCTCGACTCGCACTTAACCCATATTTTAACTACTACCCACAGCTTTCCTATGTAGTACCTACACATAAAGTTCCCTAGTAATATTCAATTAAATAATCCTACAAATACCCATATAAACATTTTGACGACACGTTTGGCTCATTTGTAGTGACCCTACTTGCTAGTTGCTGTGCCAGCGATCGTTGGTTCGAGTCCCGCTGCGGGCATTCATTTGTGTGATGATGTTTGTACTCCTTTCATGGGTGTTTATATTTATAATATGTATGTATGTGTTATATATGTGTAGTGTATCAACTATCTGGTACCCATAGCACAAGCCTCGTAGCTTACCATGGAACTAGACGGTACTGTGTTAATGTCCTAACATATTTAAAAACATATTTTTCAATTTACGTATTAAACTAAAGAAAATTTTACCCCCGTCTTTTAAGAAGCATCCCCAGACACTATTTATCTAAGCTTTGTTAACTTACCCTCGTGTAGCGAAATTAATTATCGGATAGCGAGAAGTAGCTTTTGTAACGTTATATCTACATAGTGCCTATAAAGCAAAGTCGCTGTTTTTGTTTGTATGTTTCTCCGCGAATTTCTTCTAAGCCACGCAACGGATTTTGATACGGTTTTTACTTTAATTTAGATATGTAATTTCTTCTGGAAGGTTCATATGTATGTACATACATATTATAGTAGAAGAAAGTCAATAAATATAATATATAGCGTATCTATTCCATACCAACCGTTAAAACGTATCTAGGGACGTACCCAAGCGAAGCGAGGATAAATCGCTAATCTATACTAACATTATAAACAGGAAAGATTTTTTAGTTTGGTTGTTTGTACCGAACAAGCTCCGAAACTACTAAACCGATTAAGATGAAATTTGGTAAGAAGATAGTTTGATACCCTGGAAAGGATATAGGATAGTTTTTATTCTGGAAACATCCCTTAAGAGGACAAAAATGGGAATAAAAGTTTGTATGGGAAAGCAAACCAGGGACGAACCCGATCGAAGCGAGGGTGAATCGCTTATATTTTATTAAAACAATAATAAACTGAATTTCTTAATTATTAAACTATTAAATTGAATAATTAATTATTATTTAACATTCAAATATGTTCAATATACAACTCTTCGGCCAAAGAACAATTATATTAAACAAGAATTAAGATATTTATATAGAGTTAACCGAATTTAAAGCTAAAGTAGCAAGCCTATGAAATAAACTTAATAAAGTAGCATCCAATAATCTATACGATGTAAAACAACACTGCGTGTGGTCGATTTCCTTACTCACTTAATCCACAGATAAGTTGACGTTGTTCCAACAGAATAGATAATTTAGTAAGGCCCTATTCATACTAACTCACTCACTAGTTACGAAAGTTTTAAATGATTTATCCTTGATATATGAATAGTTTAGCTAAATACGTAAAAGATATATATATATATATATATATATATATATATATATATATATATATATATATATATATATATATATATATATATGTACATAAATATAAAAAACATACATATTTTTGAATTGGCTATTTACTAGGTTGTATTCATATTACCATATAAAAAGAGCCCTTTGCCCTTGCCCCTTTTTATTTATTTATTATCCAACATGATCTTAATCTCACAACTAAGGCAAAACTATAACATATCTTATATGAAAATCTATTATTCCATTCAGGTTATAAAGCGTGCCAAGAAATGTTCAAATAACATACATTCACGTATATGTACATTGTACATTTGAAAACCATTAGCCTCCTTCAGAGTCTTCAAAAGTCTTACAGTCTGAATTAAGCCTAAGACAATACACCGCAGTAGCAAGTAGCACGAGAAAGTTCATGTAGACGGTACCGGCGTGTGCAATAAGCCAACTTGTAATTGTTATCGACTATCTTTTGCCTGTGGGTTCGTTTTGATAATAATGGAATATACAAACAAACATGTTGACAAAGACAATGTATTGATTTTGTACGTTAAAAATATTTTTCTTATTAAGTCACTAGTTATTTTGTGCATCCAAACTTTTATTTGAACTACAAAGACATTATAGCATAATGTCATATATATATTAACACAGTTTGAAGGACCTAATTCGAGCTTATCGCTGTTATTATCCTTGTAATAGACGATAGATGGCGCTAATTCGAAATATCGAATCATTTTATTTCATAAGAATATGTGTTCTGAAATGCGTAAAATAATTAAAAATGCAAAACTAAAACTAATTTCGGTGACTCATAAAATTTAAAATCAGGATAAAAAAATAATTTCATAAAACAAAAAAACAAACAGCGCCATCTATAATTACGCAATGCTACTACATAAAAACTTAATTGCTTATATAATATATAAAACATTTATTTATATTATTTTTATGTAATAAATTAATAAATAAATAAACAGTAAAATCATGAAAAAATTCATTTTCGGCTTCTTTACAAACTAAAATAAATATTTACATGAATTACTTTTCTTTATAAACATTAATTATATATTCGTCAAATTATATAATAATAAATAAATAAATATAATAATAATAAATAAATAAACAAATTTTATTTCAACAAATTTTTCTTACTTCTTAATTAGATTCCATGATCCCACTTAGTATCTATCGATTATTTGAGATAGCTCACGTTCTACATTGAGATGAAACACCTCTTGTTCACACAAGTTTTTTTATAATGAAATTCTGCGATTATTTCATTACAAAATAATTTTCCAGGTAAAATTACTAAGAAATCTTCAGCTATCAGCAATTGCTCCTTTAATTAATTTTAATCACATCTACAGAATGCCCTACAAAATAACTCTATACTATTTAAACTACGTCCCAACCGTTGAGTGTAATGTGGCGCCATCTATCTTCTACAGATTACACATTACCCCGCAGTGGATGACAATACTTTTAAAATATTAATATTTAAAATATAACAAACTCATATCTGTATTAATATTATAAAATTGTAATTAATCTATACATATTATAAAGTTGTAACTAAGTCGAATCTGTATATTAAATATTTTTGGAAAATCTTATTGAAATAGACATTATTATCGATAGAGAGTCCAAATCTATAGTTTTTAGAATTATTGTCTGTCTGTCTATCTGTTACCGCATCACGAGAAAACTACTGGACAGATCTTGATGAAATTTGGTATGGTGATAGCTGGTTCTCCGGGTCAACATATAGGATACTTTTTATCGCGAGAAAACATCTCATTTCTGAGAAAAAATACAAAAACTGCAATGTAAGAGTATACTAATATGTAAAACCTAAGAATTTGGTTTTTGGTCACCTGAACGCGGTCGAAGCCGCGGCCCACTTGTAATATAAATAATCAACATCAAACTAATATTATAAAATATAAAATTATAACTAACGAAATATGAACAATCAATATTACGATCTAAGTATAAATAAAGAATAATAGTCAATTGAGATACTATAATTAACAAGATACAATTGAGCAACTATAACTAACAATATGTTATATAGGCACAGTATCCAATGTTATACGAATAAGTTTGAAAGTTAACGGATAGTGCTCATGGGCGCCGGGAGGGGGGTGCAAGGGGGTGCACTAACACCCCCCTGGCATGTAAGAACATATATAGAAAAATAAAAAAATATGAGTAAAATACCTGTTTAAATTTAGATACCTTCAAAGAAAAGACGATAATTATATTAACAAAAATTATAAAGTTAATCATTTAAAGATTAGTGTGAAGAAGCAGATGTACCTCCATGGAACTAATTCTGCCACCGCCCAAGCACGTAGTGACAGTACATTATGTTTTTCAAACCAGGACTTGAACTATCTTGATTCCAAATTTCACTCCAATCGATTTAGCCGTTACAGCCTATACAAGTACCAAACACGCACACCTATTAACAAACTGTCATATTTTAAGTGTGATAACTGGACATAGATACGTATCTCTAATAGCTATTGAACCCGCTACCCACCAGATGGTCATTACTTAACTATCAAAACCATTAAGCCTATTGATACAAGGGATAAAAATACCCTTCGAATTCATTAATAGTTTCTTGTCCCTTTTAATAAATAGGGTAGTTTGTTATTTTATTAGTATCATTTACATGACCCATCCCTTTATTGTTTGAATCAAATATGAAAAATGGGATATATATATATATATATATATATATATATATATATATATATATATATATATATATATAAAACTAGCGTTGCCCGCGGCTCCACCCACGTTGGTCTATGTAACCAGAAAAACTGATAAAAAACATAACTTACATATAAACTTACGATATCATTTAGGCTATCATCTAATATCTACGAACTATCTGCAAAGTTCCTGCGCGATGACACGTCAACTCGTATGAATTATACATTGTAGAAAAGAATTATTAATTAAAACAAATAGTAAAAAGTGATGGACAATGATGCAGTACTCAATTACTTACAATTAGATTTGTCTAATATATAATTTCTTACATGACAAGGTGTTAACATGTAATAACTTGGATAAAATCTTAAAAATTTGGAGAAAACCTGCCTGGCATTGCCACATAAACTACGAGACAATCAATATAGAAATCCAATAATCCCTTAAAAAATATGCGTGTAATAAATTAAATGTGTCATCGAAGTGGAAACAAAAGCAATATTTCATTTAAAATTGCCATTGAGCTCAATCGACATCAATTAACAGGCATTACGTATTAAGTCCGGAAGATGACGTAAAACTACGTTAAAGCTTTCACGTATTTTAATGATAGTTGCCAAAGCCTGTATGCAATACTCATGCTGCTATAGGTCGCCGATTCGATTCCCATCATTGTTTTCATTTATTTATTATTATTTAATTCATCCCTAATATTATATCTACATTACACGAACCCACATACAAACGTTCGTATTTATGATAGTTGTACGATGTATGAGTAATATAATTATCTGTTTGTTTACGTTTTATTTTTTAATGTTCTCTTTGTCACCGTTTCCTGCTTAAACTGCTAAACAGATTACGATAAAATTTAGCATCAACATAGATTACATCATGAGAACGGATATCCGTTTACTATTTAAGTGAAGCCGCGGGCAAAACTCGTATGCCATAAACTAAAAATATGCGCGGCTTCACTTCGATATTTTTAATTTTATTGACATACAATGGAATAGCATTTTCAATTGAGTTTGTACGTAAAAATAATAAGATTTTCATAAGTATTTATATAAACAAAATATCAGTCATGATTATATCTAAATCAGAATAGTGTTTGAGCAGACCATGAAACCTACATTTATAATCGGCTTTTCTAAACACTGTTGACATGCGTGTTGGATAGCCATGGGAAACCCATGCTTTATCTCAACTTTATTTGGAGAGTATGCGCTTACGAGCTATGGCGTACAGAAAGAACACTGCACTACATAAACAATTAATAAATTATATAGGAAAAAATAATAATAAATGAATAAAACCTTATTAGAATTTAAATTTTTTTTTTATATTTTCGCGGATTTATTTTGATTTTTGGTTCCTGACGTTTCGAATGCTTTATCAATCATGGTCACGGGAGAGACTCCGAAAAAATCCGAAAATACAGTTTTATATAAAATGCCAAATATTCGCCTTCATCTAAGAAATTATTATGTAAAAGTATTAACTGTGTAAGCTAAATAAGAATTAGTCATATATTATGGAGTAAGGACTCTTAGAACTTTGCATATAATATGTAAGTATTAAGTCTTTATTATACGAGCGAATACAAACATAAGTCTAACTGCCAAATCGACTTTAAACATTTCGAATTTATTATTTAATTCAAAGCCACAACAAAACAGACCGCAACACGAGCAACAATTACTCATAAACTTTGCCAATAACTCAATAGATTGCTGAGACCGCGTCAGTAGCAGTCGAAATAAAGGTACCATGGTTTTTGAAAAATCAAGACTGTCCTGGATTTTACTGTCAATATTCTCGTATTATATTTAGTTCATATATTTAGAAGGACCGCTTAATTATTATTACTATATAATATGATTTTTTAAACTCTAAGAGCTTTCATTTTGATTTTACTGTAATTTAATTTTCTCATTTTATACCAATTAAAATGAATGTCAGCTTTTTAGAACAGTATTACTTGCGTACTTTTATAACTTATCAACTGTCCAAAAAAAGGTGTTCTCCATATGACTATGTTTTCTTGTCATACCTTCATGTTTTTACTCAATATCATCGGCTACTGTGAACTAATTCTTATTAATAGATTTTTTTTTAATACAAAGTTATATATAAGGTTATTATTCGAGGGTTTTCTTTTACATTTGGTTCTTTTGTATTGTTATTATTGTATTACGTACGGTATAGTTATTTTATTATTTAGTTATTAGTTTTAACATGTTTGAACTTCACAGTATTTTCATACTAACATTATTGAGTTTTTGAACATAATTAGGTAAGAATGGATATATGATTTGGAAAAATAACTTATATAAGTTATTTTTTCGTTATTACGTCAACGTTAAAATAATAAATAACAAAAATGACCATGTTTCATATTTAAATATCATATTCAATATAAAACTTATTCCACAAAAAACTGTCAACAAAAAACAATAATACGTGAAAGTCTCGTAAACAGTAATTTAATTTGGCAACCCTAATATAAATTCTCTCGGCTTAACGCACCTGACTACGAATATAGTCTAAGAGCTACGACTTATATTATGACATTTTATGTGTTCAAATCTCCAAATATCTTCTAAGTTATAATATTATAAACTGACGAAATGAAATGAAAGAATTAATTTATATATTTTTAAATTTTGTAAATATAATTTTAATTGATGCTTGTATAATGAAATTGAATACTTTTTAGCTTTTAGCTTTAAGCATTTTTACTTGTACATTCTACCAATATATTAAAATTTACATTTGTGTTTCAATACCAACTTTTGCTTTACTAGAGCACTATTGATAAACACTTGTTGTTTAATTTCACTCACGTGGTAAGAACATCGAAACAAAAAAAATAAAAACCGACTTCAAACAAAAGCACTAAAAAGTAAAAAATAACTGATTGGTAGTTTTCATTTACTATACATACCTAATCAAATATTTTCGAAGTCGGTGTGCTTTGCTTTGTATGGGCTGGCACCGATTTCGAAAATATTTGATTAGGTATGTATTTAATAGGTAGGCTTAAATTACTTAGCCAAAGCACACCGACTTCGAAAATATTTGATTAGGTATGTATAGTAAATGAAAACTACCAATCAGTTATTTTTTACTTTTTAGTGCTTTTGTTTGAAGTCGGTTTTTATTTTTTTGTTAAAAAGTTTTTATTTTTCCCTTTTTAGTGTAGACATTAGTAGCAAAGTAAGGATTCTAACGTGTTAGGCTTGTCAAATCAAACAAAATAAGCCCAAACTCAAAGTATCTACTATTAGCCGTTGAAGAGTTCCACCTATCTACCTTCTCGCCTTGCCATCAGATCAGGTCAACAACACCGAACCACTGTACTATCAACGGAAATAGAAATACTTGCAAAGTTTCAAGTCAATATGACAATTAGAAGTATGTTAAATTCATCATTAGTTGTTTTTCCACCCTTAGGGGTGGTATTTTTTTTTGAAATTTAAATGGGACCAATCTGGAAGTATACCCTTTCAAACAAAACAAAAATTGTCCAAATCGGTTAATAAATGACGGAGTTCTGAGGTAACAAACATTAAAAAAAAAAAAAAAAACATACAGTCGAATTGAGAACCTCTTCCTTTTTGAAGTCGATTGAAAATAGCCTATCTGTTAATTCTTCATGTAAGCTATCTTTATTAGGAATTTTTGACAGGAACACGGCGGCCAATCTCACTGGGACTAGCCAAGTGCCCAGGAGATATTATGGTGTGCAAGTACGCACAAGTGCACTCTCTTACTGCGGTGGGACGATAATTTGACACGACCTCTAGATTTGCAGCCGTGCAAACTAACCACTAGACCACTGAAGCAATTAATTGAAATATTAATTAGGTACTTGCTAAATCACATTTACCAGAATTATGATTTAAAGAATATTTGTAAAAAGGATACATACATATATATATATTTTTTTCATATATATATATATATATATATAAGCAAATATATATAGATATATATATATATATATATATATATATATATATATATATATATATATATATATATATATATATATACAAATTATAAGTAAATAAGCAAACTAAAGCAAGTACATATAAAATTATTGCACATAAAATAGTATTCTCCATTTATATTAATTATATTATATACAAATTATTAGTAATAACGAATTCATTATAAACTTTTTAATTTTTTACGGTGCCTATCTTTAGTTAAACATCTCCTAGACTACTTATACGAAATATCGTATAAAGTTTCTTACCGTTCATATAATTTTTCAAGTTTCACGGGAAAATAACTACCTGTTTTGTATTTCACTAGATATCCTTTCCTTTTGTATGACATGGGGTAAGCATATATGTAGTATGTACGTATAAATTTTGTACAGTTATATGAATATATTTTTATTTTAATATATTAAAATATTTATGGAAAAATCTTATTGAAATAGTCATTATTATCGATATAGAGGCCGAATCTATAGTTTTTAGAATTTTTGTCTATCTGTCTGCCTGTCTGTATGGTAACGCATCCCGAGAAAACCACTGGACAGATTTTGCTAAAATTTGGTATGATGATAGCTAGTTATCCGGGTCAACATATAGGACACTTTTTACTGCGGGAAAACATCTTATCTTCAAGCAATCTATACGAACCGTTAAAACGTATCTATGGACGAACCCGAGAGAAGCGAAAGTGAATCGCTAGTATCTTCTAAAGTTGTTTTTCGCGGTAACGCCAATTTAACCAGTAAATTATATATGAACTTCAACCTCTGATCTCAAGATAACAAAAGCAGATTAAGTCTCCATTTTTAATTTATGAGAAAATAAATATATCTATAACTTTATCATAACATATCCCACAGTACCTAAGGTGTAGTAAAACGTGTAAACTCTAATAGTAACGAAATAAGGTACATTTTAGATGTTTCACTATTGAATGTGATGTGAAATATAAATATTGGACTTGTCAACCTGACAAGATAAACTATAATGCTAAGATTTGTGAAGCAATCTATCATTTTTGAGAATTCCTTTTATAGTTTAATCTTAGATTAAACTTTTACATAAGTATATAATAATTATAATTTCAATTCAATTCAATGTTCAATGCCAGTTGAACATTGATTACTTAATGACATATTTGGAAATAATATTAAGAAAAAACATGTTAAAAAGAATTATACCTTATATATGTATTATATGAATTCAAAAATTTTTGGTGGCAAAAACATTTGGTCGGAAATTTAAAAAAAAAATTCGACAACAACGCCCTCTGGTGGGTCTAACTATAGCTAAAAACTAACCAAGTAACGCTATATATACACAAAAATACATTAAAATCGGTCAAGCAATTTGGGAGCAAGAAAATGTCGACAGCGTTACATTACACACACCTATACTTATTATAATACTAGCAGAACCCGCGGCTTTAGTCGCGCTAAAACTATGAAAGAATCTCTAAAAAGATAAGTTTTATACAAATTTTCTTTCATCCAATATTTTACTACCTTATAAATTATTAAATATATAATTAAATTCATCCCGAATTTCGAAAAATACTAAAACAAGTATTTATTTAATTATATTTGTGAGCATTAATACTAACTTTCATGAAATTCTTATCATAAATATTTTATTTGTTTTGTTTTATAACGTGTTTTCCCGTGGGGATAATCTCTCGCAGTAAAAAGCCTATGTTACTCTACAGCCATCCAACTGTATCCACATAAAAAATCACCCCAATCAGTCACTCTGAACGCGAACGAAGGATAAACAAACAAACAAATACACTTTCACAATTTATAATATTAGTATGGATATAGATTATTAGAACTGAAAATTTTAATCATAAGTTTAGAAGTAAATAAAAATAATAGATATAAAAGGTAACTAAACATTTCATCATCATCAAGACCAAACACATAAATTTTAGTTAAGAATTCTATTAAAATTAACACACTCAACTAAAAAGTCATCTGTAAAACCCCATGTCTTTCGTTCAACTTTTACCGAAAGTGTGAATGAGGTGTTGCGACATCCCACCACTTAATAGTGTTGATAGATACTCGTTTAAGAGCTTTAAAAGGATCTTTTTATAATCACTTTAAACTTTTTCATTTTATTCTAATACTAGCGACTTACTCGCTTCGCTCGCTTTTGTCCCCGGGTGATTCTTTAAATTGACATAAGATGTTATTTATGAACCGGTTGAAAAAAAAATCAATTATCTACTTAATGTTAAATGAAACTAACTTAAATATATATTAGTGAAAACCGCACCCAAATCGGTGGAACCGTTTCTGAAATTAGCGCAGACAAACAGAAAAACAAACAAAAATTCTAAAAATCATTTTAAAACAATTATAATTTTATTATATGTATAGATTTTATTTTGACCGTTGTGAAAGAATACCACTTCTTAATATAAAAAAGTAGTGGATAAAAACCTTGGGGTTCCGTCTGAAGAAATTTTCCAATTTGGCAATTTGAAGCAAATTGTACTGGCAAGAATCAAATAATAGCTATAATTAATACATATTAATAATTATTATATTATACTGTTTTCAAAAAATAAATCTTAAATGGCTTTAAATTATATAAATACTTATTAGTTCTCATATTAGAGATTTTAATATGACGAATCTACCTGTTTGGAAAAATGATCAATTTTATATTGTTATGGAGATAATATCTGTTAGATGACTAAATAAAAAATCAAAAAATGTATGACCAATACAATTATTTATTGCTATACAAAATGAACTTGTAACCTATATGTTATATATGTATGTAAGTGTTTTATATATTTAATGTCATCCTGTGCCTAATCTATTTCTAATGACACCACTCGTATGAATGAGGTGTCGCGACACTCTGATAAAGAAGTTCAATAGTAATGGTCAACGATATTGCTTTATCAGTTTAAAATTTTAATAGCTTGAGTTATTTAAAAAATATGTAAACTGATGTTGATTTTTAGGGTTCCGTACCCGAAAGGTGCCAACGGGACCCTATTGTCCGTGTTGTCCTTCCATCTGTCTGTCAACAGACTGTACCTCATGAATTTTAGAAATTTTCAGAGTGTGTATTTGCATAAATTTATAAATATAACTTGTATTAATAAAAAACAAACAAGATGACGAATTTAAAAACAGCAAATGCTATGCAAATTTATATATATATATATATATATATATATATATATATATATATATATATATATATATATATATATATATATATATATATATATATATATATATATATATATATATAAAGAGTACATAGTGTTATACCTTGTACGATGGTACGGAACCCATTGAGAGCAAGTCAGACTCGCACTCGATCGGTTTTTATTTCTCTAGCTTTTTTATATCTGTAATTTTACCGAAGAACCCCAAAAGAATGATAATGTTTTTAGAGTACATTTAGCATTTTAACATGAGGTATTATTAGATTAAATTAATTACGAAAGTGACATAGATCATAAATCATAATAGATTATAAAAATGGCATCTGTGAAAAAGAAACTAATAAACTTATAAGTTATTTTATTATAACAATATTGATATAGCAGAAAATTTCTAGTTCTATAATATAATTCACATTTCCTAACAAATATCTCTTCAAAAAGTGGCGCCAACATGTGACGTTAAGTCAAACCAAGGAATAAAATTAAAAAATCGAAAATTCTAATTATCTAAACACAAATTCGAACTTACGCACACCACATAAAGTACTTTATTAAACAAAACAACATGCGTTTTAATTTTGTCATCCGAAAAGCAATGAACAGAAGAAATTTAAAAAGCTCACAATCGAGGCTAGAACAAACTATTTTAATAATTAAAGAAACTCAATTGATCAAATAATCAAAAAATATAATATCATATTTATAGTATCATAACATGTTTCATTTCAGAGCCCAACCTGTACCATATCTAAACGGCCGTTCGCACGACACGAGGGCGCCGTCAATAGTAAAACTGACGATAAAGATAAGTTAAAAGTTATGACGAGTGGTATTTTGTAGTGACCTAAATTTTTAATGAATGGAGTATCATCAAGGATGACTGTACTATTAGTCCAATTTTTCCATTACCTTTAAATATAAACTAGCGACTCACCCTTGCTTCTTTGGGGTTCATCCATAGGTTGATGGCCTATTCAAACTTTAATTACCATTTTCATCCCCGTAAGGGATGATTTCCAGGATAATAGCTATCCTATGTCCTTACTAGGGTCTCATACTATGTTCTTACCAAATTTCAGCCAAATCTGAAATGGGACGTTAAAAAGGGCTGAATTAAATAATATAATAATTACAGATATGGTTTATTGCAGGACAACGTCTGGGTCCGTTAATAAAGTAGTAAAATTGTTAAAAAAATCTCGGTATTCAGAGTTTTATTATAAATAATAAATATTACATTGGTTCACTCTAGTGGTTAGCCTCAACGGCTGCAAAATATACGAGTAGCATAGATATAAAAACAAAGCAAACTAAGCCAAATAAAAAATAAATAAATTATAATCATCAATCGATATACGACACGTTTGGCTCAGTTTGTAGTGACCCTACTTGCCGTGCCAGCGGCCTCGGGTTCGAGTCCCGCTGGGGGCATTCATTTGTGATAAGCACGAATGTTTGTACTCCAGTCATGGGTGTTTATATTTATAATATGTATGTATTTAATGTTATATATGTGTAGTGTATCAACTATCTGGTATCCATAACACAGGCCTCGTAGCTTACCATGGAACTAGATGGTGCTGTGTGTTAATGTCCCAACATAAAAAAAAATCATTAATTATTTCGTTACCCGGCCTGGATTGGTCCCGTGTTTATTTAAAATTTAAATTACGTTATCATGATAATGATTTTAACGTAGAATTGCTAAATAGGTAGTTTTTTATTATATGTATAATCAAAACGCTTTTTCATGCAAATCCTGTGATTTGTTTTTTATCTTTAAAAAATTGTTATCATAAAAATTAAGAACAAATTATAATTTAGAACATTTATCTAATCAAGAACGACCTAGTATTTTTGTAAAAAGATGAGACGTAATACGACACAGTAAAAACATTATTTCCAAGTCAAACGAAAATATAACAAAGTAAGGTAATTAACCATCGCGGTTTCAATTTAAGCGCCATCTGCGTTACCACAGATACCCTAAGTTCGATGCCCGCCCACGTAACGTAAAAAATACTAAATGTGGGGTGCAAATGAAAAATGAGATGTCGTAATTTATTGCTGTGATTCTGACGTAGATTGATTTCTATTACTTTAAAAAATTACTCGGAGCGTGTAACGAAAAATTATGGAATGTAATGTAATAAAGCAGTTTTTTAAATATTGCGTTTTTTTCACCGACTTTTAAAGAAAGGGTATTCGATTTGTGTGTGTTTGTGTGATATATTCGCTGTTTGTTGACTAATTTTTTTTATCATCTTAGTCCGCCAGCTTTCGCCCACTGCTGGACATAGGCATTTAGGTCTCTCCACTGAGCTCGAGCTTCAACATTACGGTCTAACTGACTTATGTATTTAACGATAATTAATTTCAGTTTTATATCCCTATTTGTAACATTAATATACGTAAATAAAATTATAGGCGTTTTAATATTCAGCAGTTTTTACGCCTTAATATTTTCAACCGACTTCAAAAAGGAGGAGGTTCTCAATTCGACTGTATGTTTTTTTTTTTTTTTTTTATGTTTGTTACCTCAGAACTCCGTCATTTATTAACCGATTTGGACAATTTTTGTTTTGTTTGAAAGGGTATACTTCCAGATTCGTCCCATTTAAATTTCAAAAAAAAATACCACCCCTAAGGGTGGAAAAACAACTAATGATGAATTTAACCTACTTCTAATTGTCATATTGACTTGAAACTTTGCAAGTATTTCTATTTCCGTTGATAGTACAGTGGTTCGGTGTTGTTGATCTGATCTGATGGCAAGGCCAGAAGGTGGATAGGTGGAAGTCTTCAACGGCTAATAGTAGATACTTTGAGTTTGGGCTAATTTTCTTTGATTTGACAAGCCTAACACGTTAGAATCCTTACTTTGCTACTACTGTCTACACTAAAAAGGGAAAAATAAAAACTTTTTAACAAAAAAATAAAAACCGACTTCAAACAAAAGCACTAAAAATTAAAAAATAACTGATTGGTAGTTTTCATTTACTATACATACCTAATCAAATATTTTCGAAGTCGGTGTGCTTTGGCTAAGTAATTAAAGCCCACCTATTAAATACATACCTAATCAAATATTTTCGAAATCGGTCCCAGCCCATACAAAGCAAAGCACACCGACTTCGAAAATGTTTGATTAGGTATGTATAGTAAATGAAAACTACCAATCAGTTATTTTTTAATTTTTAGTGCTTTTGTTTGAAGTCGGTTTTTATTTTTTTGTTAAAAAGTTTTTATTTACTATTAATATATTGAATATGTTTAATAATACTAATTTGTCTATTAAATAAGTCATTATTATCGATACAGAGACCGAATCTATAGTTTTTAGAATTTTTGTCTGTCTGTCTGTGACCGCATCACGAGAAAAGCACTAGACGGATTTTGATAAAATTTGGTTGTCCGAGTCAATATATAGGATACTTTTTAGTGTGGGAAAAATATCATATCTGAGAAATCTAGGTATACTAACCGTTAAAACGTACGTAGACAAACCGAGCGGAGTAGTCAATAGCCCATACTAATATTATAAAGAGGTAAAGTTTATGATCTAGTGAGTTTGTGAGTTTGTGAGCTTGTGACGTTGTAGGAGGTAATCTCTGGATCTACTGAACCGATTTTCAAAATTCTTTTACCAATAGAAAGCCACGTTCTTTCTGAGTGTCATAGGCTATATATTAACCCGAAGAATGAAAAGGCTTTTTCGTGGTAGTCGGATTTGCAAAGTAAGTTGGAGAAAAAACAGTCGAACGAAAACGTTTCTTGCGAACGCTGCCTTAACGATGAGAGATATATGATTATGTTCTAGAGAAAAGTTGTAGAGCTTAATAATGCCTATAAAAAAGTCAGCGACGGCATATGTCTAACTTTTATATTTAAGTCACAAAAAGTAGTTTTTTATATTAAAAAAATAATTTAAATCGGTAGGTCATGTTTATTGGTCATATTATCAACAATTATGAATTCATTCAAAATAAGTAAATTTATCGTCTAAAATGTTTAAAACAACAGACTTTTCCCTTTTACTGCATATAATTTGGACAAATGGTTAAAGAGATAATACAACATATTCGTAGGTATGGTCGTCCATAGATCGATTTAAATGAAATTTTGCATGGTGGTACCTTATATCCCCGGCCAATATCTTAGATACTTTTCATCCCGGAAAATTAAAAAGTTTTCGTGGGATATTTAAAAAACTATAGTAACTTATACAGCTTAGTACACAACAACTTATTAAAATTTGGCATGCTGATACTTTATATTGCCGGTCAAACAACAGGTTACTTTTCATCCCGGAAAAATGAACGGTTCCCGTGGGATAGATCTGTTTGTGCTTTTCTAGAGGCGAACCCGAGCGAAGCGAGGGTGAGCTGCTAGTTAATAATAAAAACATTTCTAAAAACAATCGTTTATAGGTTTATTTTCTTCTTTATAGGGCAATAAAATAAAAAAATGTATTTAAAAATGTTTTTTTAATGTTTTTGCTTATCCATTTATTTATTTTTTCAGTTTACAAGTCATGGTGTTTACAAGTTATGGTGTGGATGTACTTTTAACTTTTAAGTCAACTAAATCAGAATTGAATGCGTATATAAATGTGTCTTTGCGTTTACGTTGACTGCTGAGGAGATAAATATAAATAAATAAACATAAATACGTTGGAACAGCACCATCTAGTTCCATGGTAAGCTACGTGGCTTTTGTTAAGGATACGAGATAGTTGAAACACTACACATATATAACTTTAAATACATACAAATTATAAATATAAACATTAAACACCCATGACTGGAGTACAAATATTCGTGCTCATCACATAAATGAATCCCTCCGGCGGGACTCGAACCCACGACCGCTGGCACAGCGAGTATGGTCACTACAAACTGAGCCAAACATGTCGTCGATCTCTCATACCCAGGGTTCATACTAAAATTATGCAGGTAATGTAAATTATAAATAAATAATTTCTATCCCGGGATAAGAGCCTTCCTTTATGATCCCGCGGGATTGTGGTATAATGAAATGAAATAAACTTTATTCAATTAGACTTATTATAAGTGATTTTGATTTTTTTTATAAAAGATTGTTAGCTTATTTGGTAGCGAATCCAAGTGAGGGCTGTTCACCATGTGTCATCTATACTAATATTATAAAGAGGTAAAGTTTGTGAGTTTGTGACGTTGTAGGGGGTAATCTCTGGATCTACTGAACCTATTTAGATAAAATTTGATAGGAAGGTAGTTTGAGATCCTGGGAAGGACTTAGGATACTTTTTATCCCGGAAATCATCCCTTAAGGGGGTGAAAACGGGGATGAAAATTTGTATGGGGAATCAACCTATTGACCTGAGTTGCTAGTCGTCTATAAATATGAAAAATAACTAATATTTTGGGTAAATTCAAAAGCCAGGCAGTAAATAATAAAACGGGTCAAGTTACACGCTCAGTCGTAATCCATTTGTTCAGCGGCTCAGAGCTAACGAATCCACATATTGTTGGAAACCGAATAGTTTGATAGACGTGTGCCGGGTAAATAGTAGTAGTGGTGGCAAAACAAGATAATTAACTGATTTTTTGTATGAGAGGGAAAAATCGAACTACATATTATATATGTGAAAGTTTGTATGATTGTATGTTTGTTGGTGAGTCCTTCACGGTGTAAAGACTGAGCGAATTTGTATGAAAAGTACACAGATAGATTACGATCTGCTGAAAAACATACGCGACTAATAGACTCCTAAGAACGCACACGAACGAAGATTATTTTATAACTAACGACTCACCCTCGCTTCGCTCGGATTCGTCCCTAGCTTGATTCCCCATACAAATCTTCATCCCCATTTTCACCCCTTAAGGGATGATTTCCGGGATAAAAAATATTCTATGTCCTTCCCAGGGTCTTAAACTGTTATCTTACCAAATTTCATCTAGATCGGTTCAGTAGATCCAGAGATTACCCCCTACAACGTCACAAGCTCACAAACTTTACCTCTTTATAATATTAGTATAGATACTTTATAGTCATAAAAAACAAGTATTTTAGAAAGTTTAAAAGAAAATTTGTTGTTGCATATATTACAAATTAATCAATTACATACTAATGCTGATCATTTTATAGACACTATATTAACCTTCAAATATATTTTTTTTATTTTATCAGACTTTTTTTAAATTAATTTGAATGAACGTTCTATAAAAAACCCGTTTATTTGAGCAACATGTTGGATGTCACTCTCAAACACCCAATTCTTTCTTACTCGTAAAACTAAGCAATTTTAATTAAAATCTCATCTCTTTTGGCAACTCTACCTCATAGAAAGGGTAAAGCGCAATCGGAAGCGTTCAAACGATTATAAAAGACATCATTTGAATCTGAATGGTTAGTGTCGGATTACTCTACCCCCACTTCAATAGCCTTTCATCCCGCGATCCCGGATAAGTGGATTTATACCGAAAACTAAATTAAATTTAAAATTGTTTAGTCTAAATCATTTGTAAGGGATCATAGATAGATTGATATATACTAACATATTAATATATGAGTTTTAGTATATGAATGATTATATGTAAATGCAAAAAAATATATGTGTGTATGTGAGTGGGCTTGTAACATCTTCACGCAGAAAAGGCTGGATAGATTTGGATGAGGTTTAGTACAAAGATAGACTATAAACTGGAATAACACAGGCTACTGATGGGTATCTAGGGTCCCCATTAAAACGATTGAGGTTTTGTTGGGTTTTAATGGGTAGCATGAGTCCCATAAAACCACCTGTATTTCTACAGATGGTATGCGTATATGCTTTTACTAACATTAAAAAAAAGAGGCATCTAGAGTCGAATGCAATAGAAGTGTGTATAAGTCGCTAGTAAGAGTTTTAAAGTAGAAGATATTCAGTTCTCTTAGTTAAACGGGTTGATTTTAAAGTCGATATCGCTTGTAGAAGTCTAATATAGACATTTTAACCACGTGACATAACTCTTATATATATGTCATTTTCATATATTTTCCAGTTTTCTATTGCTAACGAGGCCATAAACATTTTTCATGACATCGTAATATTGTGATCGAATATTATTCTCTATAATGGAGGTCGCAGGTTAGAATTCTGAGCGAACACGTATTTATAAATTGAGTATAGGTATCAGTATTTGTCGCGGTCTAATTGTATATTTTTGTGTTACAATAAAGTTTATTAAAAATTTAATCTAATCTAAATTTTATTAAAATGACAAAACAGCTAAGGACTTATTCTCTTCTACAAGCCAACCGATTTTCTTGTTTTTTTTTTATTTTATTTAGTAGCAATGGACGAACTTTAGTGTTATCAATAAAAAAAAATATGGAAAAAGCTAGTTTTCTATATAGGTGCATAGATAAATTCGATTAATACATAGTTTTCTCAAATTTTCAACAATGATTGTAATGGATATTTCAACCAGTGGGTGAATACAAGCTTAAAATAAATAACCTGGAAATGGTCACATCGTTTCCGAAGTTGTTCTGTAAATCATGGCAACCTGAAACTTAGAATATTTTTAATTCAAAAAATATCATTATACATTTTACCCTACTAATTTTTTTTGAAGTGAAAATTCTTTATAACCTTTGTGATTTGAAACTCGATGAAACGCAAATGCGACACGAGAAAGAGACGAACACATACATATATACGACTAGGAAAACAAAAACAAACCTATCCCACGGGAACCGTACATTTTACCGGAATAAAAAACCTATGTGTTATTCCAAACTATAACCTATATCTGTGCCAAATTTCATCTAGATCCAGAAAGAGTAACAAACATCCATCCATACTCACAAAATTTTACATTTATAAGATTAGTATAGACATTAGTATAGATTAAGCCGGCGAGAGAATGAGATAGAATACATGATTATTGTTGCCATGGTAACCGTTGTTATTTGTCTGACAAATGATATATAATATTATATTCTTTTTATTGATATTTATTATATAAATATACGATTGTAACATGCCTAATATACCTCATTTAATTATTATTTTTTTTTAATTTAATTGCGATATTTTCCAAAGAAATTTTACTTCAAACGAGCGTAAAAATTAGACGCATCCATTTTTTTTTTATGTTATATAACCCATAACATTCTTCAATAAATCGACTATAAATTATAAAAGAATTTTTTTAACCTGTCATAGTTCCAGATATTATTCAAACACCCAAAAAACATACAATATCCCCAGCATTATATATTAGTATACATCAAAGCCTTGAGTACAATTTAAAGTGTAAACCCGCGTTTGTACAACACACCCAAAATGTCAATATGGGTTAACAAATCAATTCGAGCAGCTCTAAGCGACCCTCTATGAAGCCAACGCGTTTGAACGGATTATTGGATATTTGCATCAGAAAACTATTTGTACGTCTGTTACGATTCAATATTTGAGGATTATCCTTTACGTTGTGTTGGAAAATGGGTTTGAGTTAAAAATTTCTAAGGTTTTTTGACTAACTTGGGAAAAGATAGTGCTCTGTATTCGCTCTATTTTTGAATGGCGATACCCTCATTTATTGTAAATTTGTTGATGATTTTCATCATTCTCTTTGAAAAATATTATGGTTGAATAAAATTTAATGTAAAATGTTCATTCCCATATATAGAATGATAATTGTTGTTGATTATTTTAATCATACGTATAAAAAATTGTAAAATGCTTAAAATTTTGAGAAGTTTTAAAAAAAACATCTGTTTGAGAAATATTTTTGAGCTTAATTGTTGTTCATAGTATTCGTAGGTTATTGTTATCATTTCTAAATGTTAAATTATTAAAATTTAATTGAAAGTTTTCTTGTAATCTTGCATGCTATAGTGTTAAATATATAGACCATTTAATAATTATAGATTGATAGAAATATAAGCGCAGTTAAATCTAGTCGTGTAATAGTAAATTGCAACACATCACGTGATTTTTATTCACAAACTAACTTTTTCATAGCAATAATAAATAGTCACTAGTTTAAAAACAACACAGCGCTATCTAAATTAACGTTTTAAATGAACAATGGAAAATATATTCGTAACGGTAACACAAAAAATGTAAATGCAAGTATGGTAAGTTTCGTTTTTATAAATATAAAATCACTAAATAGTGTTTTTATAATATTTAATTATTTCTATGTCATTTTTTATATAATAACTAACAACTTTTTATTGGTTTTATCAAATTCATTACAAGCAGAAACCTTTATGTTATTCCAAATCATAGTCTATGCATGTACCAAATTTCATCGGAATTTGTTTAGCCTTTTATTGCAGAAAAGTAACAAACATACATACAAACTTTCGCATTTAGGATGACCTCTAGACCGATTTCGGTCACGGCGGTCATTCTCATTGATACTAGCCATATACGCAGGAGATATCATGGTGTACAAGTATGCAAAAAAACATAAATGGACTCTTCATTCCATTCCCACTCAAACTCCGATTTCATCACAATTCAACATAACGGTGAGAGATCAAGCGAAGGACTGTCTGATAGTAGTACGTGCTCTCTAAGTCACGGAGGTAAAACACTGCCCACTTCCAAAGTTCTAATTTCTTTTTAATAGAAAAGAATTTCTTAACAGAAAAACCTAGTAACTCTACTCAGCCCGACGCAGGATTCGAACCCAAGACCCCTGAATCTGTAGCCGTGCATGCTAGCCACTAAACATGTACTAGATCCGTGGACATACAGGTAAATAAACATGACAAAAACCCGCTGACACACAATTTCACAAACTATTTCATTATATTCGTTCACAGTCGTCGTTGAGATCTTGTATGGCCTCGTATATAGGTTAAGAGGGTTTTGATTACCCACAGTCTTCTTTATTTCACTCTTTTAATTAAGGATATGAACAGGATGCTTCTGGGCTTTCAATGGATTGTTAGGGCATTTCAATAGAAATGTAGGACGATACAAGGACGCACAGCACAAATATTGTACCTTTTCCACCTCCATGATGTTAAAGCTCTGTCATTTGAGTATGTTTTTAACATACATATGAAAGTTTAAGCTAATGAATGTAATATTTTAGATATTTCTTAAACATTAATAGACGTACTAGTGGGTAACCTGTTTTGCTCTTTCTCTAGATGAAAGTGTATTCTCTCTCTTAGTTTGATCTATAGATTAAGTTTAGCTACTTAGTATGGAACAATTATTTATCTTTGTATAATACTAGCATTGCCCGCGGCCCCGCCCGCGTTAAGATGAACAAAAACCAAATTCTTAGTTTTACATATTAGTATATGCATTGCAGTTTATGTATTTTTTTCTGAGAAATGAGATATTTTCTCGCAGTAAAAAGTATCCTATATGTTGACCCGGATAACCAGCTATCACCATACCAAATTTCATCAAAATCCCTCCAGTGGTTTTTCCGTGATGCGGTAACAGACAGACAGACAAAAATTCTAAAAACTATAGATTCGCCCTCTGTATCGATAATACTGTCTATTTCAATGAGATTTTCCAAAATATATTTAATGTACAGATTCGGCTTAGTTACAATTTTATTATAATATGTATATACTCGTAGATAAAAATACGATGTTCATATTTAACGTCTACGTTTACGTTTATACGACGTTTACGTTTGGCTCAGTTTGTAGTGACCCTACTTGTTGTGCCAGAGGTCGCAGGTTCAAGTCCTGCTGGGGGCATTCATTTGTGTGATGAGCACGAATGTTTGTACTCCAGTCATGGGTGCTTATACATATTTATAATATGTATGTATTTAAAGTTATATATGTGTATTGTTTAGTGTATCAACTATCTGATATCCATAACACAAGCGTCGTAGCTTACCATGGAAGTAGATGGTGCTGTGTGTTAATGTCCCAACATATTTATTTTATTTATAATACATAAGCATGTATTGATCTATAGGTAAACTTTATGTGCTTTTCGCAAAATTTATTAGTAACGAAAATGAAAAATATATTTTTCACTCCTACATATATGTAGTAAATATTATTCTCATTTCCGATTGATGTAAGCAAACTTGTTCGTGTTAAAAAATACTAAAATGTAGTGCGAAGTAAATCAGTTTTCCCTATATAGTATTTAAAACAAAATTTTATGTCACCACTAAGCGTAGTAACTGTAAATGGTTATGAAACAGACAATTATTGTAATGAGCACAAATGCTTGAAATGCATCAAAGAACGTCTTGTGCGTCTGTCCGTCTACATCGTTATTAATACCGTCTTCCTACTGAATGGTTCGTTCCAATGTGCCTTATTTAATATAATAATAATAATAATTCACTTAGAAAATCTTATAATATTAAATGAGCAATTCTTTTATCTACATATATATCTATACATATAATAAAATTGTAACCAAGCCGAATCTGTACATTAAATATTTTTTGGAAAATCTTATTGAAATAGATATTATTATCGATGCAGAGGCCGAATCTATAGTTTTTAAAATTTTTGTCTGTCTGTCTGTTATCGCACAAATGAATGCCCCCAGCGGGATTCGAACCCGCGACCGCTGGCACAGCAAGTAGGGCCACTACAAACTGAGCCAAACGTGTTTTATTTATATCAAAAACCAATTCAATCTCCGGCTGCAATATTGTAATCTTTATTAGTTAGTAATTTTCATTGCATTTTTCATATGATAACGATGTTTGGTCGAAAAAGAATACTATTACTTACGTAATTACCGTGTAGACAAGCAATTAAAAAGTCATATTTTGATTGTTCAGAAATCAGTCGAAAATCATTCAGTACCTGTAGATAAATAAAAAAAAAACATATTTTTTCACATTATAAATCCTGTGGGATATATTTTTGAAAAACTCACCAAGAGATTGCACCAGGTTTCTAGTAATTCTTAAACCATAACATAATAACATTAATGTAAGAGTAACTCCGCATATCTGACTGTTTGTTACCTTTCAACCCTTAAACCACTGAACAAACGATGAAATTTTGGAACGATGCAACGATGGATAAAATGCATCATAGGGTTTGCCCTCTATATAGATATAGATAGACTATAATCTAGAATAACGACTACTGGTTGCTATCTAGAAACGTACCCAAGAGGTGAGAGTAATTTTCTAGTAGGAAATAAGAAGAGCAAAGCGGAATAAAGCAATGCTAGTGATGTAATTTATTAAACGCGATTGCTCGGCGCCTCGCCACGCAGCGTCTGTGGTTACGCGCTGGTATTATTGATACACTGCGATATTCACTGCACGATTTGAATTAATGACTGGAAAAGTTTCTTTATAACTTTATCAATTAGACAGTCGACATTACAATTATTATTGATAATAGATAACTAGCAAATCTATAGACATATTTAAAGCACGTGACAATTTTAAGATAAGTAGGTCCTTGGATGACCGAGGTTCGCGTTTTTAGAATCGTGTTTTTTTCCGGAAAAGATATAAAAAATGCATTTTTCAGAAAAGACTATTCTAAGTACAAAATTTGATCCAAAACGTTAGTCGTTTTCGAGATACATGAAATAAATGTATAGACATACATAATATTATAAGATATAGTCGTTTCCACGTATTTTTTACGTTTGTTCTACCAATGTTTATAGTAGAAATTTACCTGAACAAGCAAAAGACAAACACATAGGTTAATTAGTGATTGATTGGAGTGATGTGATTTTTGGCATGTAGATAGTACCTACCTAAACAGGAGAATGAGAATCGCACAAACTTGCAATATCAGTAATTATTTACATTGAGTTTGTTGTTAAAAAAAAGCTAATAAGGTTTTTTTTCTTCTCAGAACTGAGGAATTTCTCTCTTGCGGTTATGTTAAAATAGCCAACATAAACATTTGTCCCAAACTGAATTCAAACCCACGACAGTCACACAAACCTATACTCATCCTTATTCTGGTTTTATTTAATTGAAACCAAAAGTCAATGTTAGTGGTAAGTTATATGTCTAACTAATGTATAGCAAAATATGAAAGAGAGAGTTGTGTGGGGTGGATCGTTCCGTGACTAAGAGACGTTTGAAACTTAATTACATATCTAACGTAAGGTTTCTAATGTTTTTATATTCGTCCAAGTACTTTTTTTCAATTTAATTTCATGTAGTAATTTAGTTATTATTTTTACACAGAAATAAAAATCGTCAGTTTTCTAAGATCTGACTACTAGTATACATGCGAAAGTTTGTATGTGTGTATGTTTGTAATTCTAAGCACTGAAGCTGCTAGCCTGATTTTGATAAAATTTTGTGATCGAATCCAAATTTGAATTCTCCTAGCTCCATCATCGCTTCATGATATCATCTACTATATAATATCTCGTGTTACGGTGTTTGTGGTCTCACTCCTCCGAAACTCAACCGATTTTAATGATTTTTTTGTATATTTGGTAGGTATGAGAATAGGTCGTAAAGTTTTTTTCACCCGCCCACCTCCACCCCCCATTTCATAATCGCAATTTTAGTATTTTTATATGAACAATATCATATAAATACATATGAGTATCTAATTTATCTAATATCATAGTTTTTTGTACATTGAACCGACCCCCAAGGATTGGTTACTAAATATTTAAAAGGCTGGGAAGATTTAACGAATACATTTACCATAAATCTTTAAGATTCTTTCTGTAACACATTTATGCCCGATTTCACCAACATCCCATAAGCTACCCCCTACGTGTGGGATCCCTAGCTTAAAAGTTCCCCTAAACTAGCCCCTAAATTAAATTTCGTTTTACCATCGTCAGAGCCCGTATTTTTAGTACCTATATTTAGATGGCATTTTAACATTTAGGTGACCCCTAACTGTCAGTGACACATAAACTGTCCCCTAACAGTCCCCTAACTATGCTTAGGGGATACCTTAAACTTAGGTGACGTTGGTGAAATCGGCCATCATTGTTTTAAAACGAGTAAAGAAGTCAGATTTCATTAAAATTTACTTTAATTTAGTCGTACCTTATAACGTAGTGTAGTTTTATTTAAATATTTAGTCTCACGAATTTCATATACTCAGCAGTCTCTAATAAGTGGGTATTCAAGCCAAAACGGTACGACTAAATGAAATACATGCATGAGAAGTTATAAGGAGAAACTTCACACAACTATTATAAATACGAAAGTTTGTGTGTATGTTTGTTGTTCCTTCCCGCTAAAACGTCTGGACCGATTTGGGTGAAATTCAGTACACAAATAGGCTATGACCCAGAATAACACATAGGCTATTAATTACTTTTAGCAATACAATTTATTAAAAGGTGGCACTGCATTTACATAATATTAAAAATACGAGAGGTCCTCAGGGAGCCGAAGCAAAGCAAATCTAATATATTTCGATACCTAAAATATATATTTACCTATCAGATATTCATATCTTAAAATATTGTCGGCTGGCACCGACTTCGCAAATATCTGATTAGGTATCTATTCTAAATGAAAACCCCCGTTTAGTTATTTTTTACATTTTAGTGCCTGGAAGTCTGTTTTTTTTTATGTTTTTATTTTTCTATTTTTAGTGTAGACATAATAAGCTGGTAATTTGTAAGAAGAAAGTTTTTTAATAACATATTCGATGAAACAATTTGTTTAAAAAAAATATTTATTGTTGATTTTTTAAAAACCGCTCGACCGATTTCGATAAAATTTTTAAGGGACCACCTAGGAAGTATACCTTTTGAAACAAAAAAATTCTAAATCGGTTCAGGAATCTTCGAGTAATCGGTGAACATACATAAAAAAAAAGATTCCGACGAATTGAGAATCTCCTCCATTTCGGAAATCGATTAAAAAAACATTTTATAAATTTTTGTTTGTCTGTCTGTCAGTTCAATCTAATCTCCGAAACGGCTAGACTGATTTTTACGGGACTTTGACTGCAAGTTAGGCTACTTTTATTCTAGAAAAGAAAATAGGGTTCCACGCAAAAATAATTAAATCCATGAAATTGTGAACAAAATCCACGTACATAGGGATGTACCCAAGCGAAGCGAGTTTAAGTCGCTTGTATAAAAAAATTCAATCAATTACATCGAAAGCACTGATAACACACTCATTGCGACCGGTTTCTTTTTTCACGCCGTCCGCGGCCTGTTTCCAAGGTGGCGCCCATAGAGAAACTTGACTGAGATGCACCTACTTCCTGGCACTATGGCCTATACAGCATTCCCAGTCGAGATCTCTATTTGTATAGAGAAAACACCTATTTTTAGAGATCCCTTGTGTATATACAGGGTCATTTTTAATTTACTGAAAACCTTTTGGGAATATACTATTTACATCATAACAACAACATCTGTAAGAAATAAAAATATTCCTTAAATTTTACAAATATAAAAATATTTTTATTGCACCTTCTAAACGGTATGTATGTAACTTACAGAAAAAAATATTTATTACATTTTTCTTATTAAAAGTCCAAAAACTTAAACTAGAATATTTTTTGAAAAAAATTTTTTGCTCGTTACTCCTACAGTAGATACATTGAAAATAACACAATAGCCTATATGTATATCCAAAAGTTTTTAAGAATACACACTATTTTCATTCCATATTTCGCATAAATTCGTTTAACGTTGCACGTAAATAAGTAACGAAGTCTTATAATTCTGCCGTGTTAATAAAGAAGGCCTGAACTAAAATTTGATCAAAAATGACTAAAATGCAGATTCGGAATCCGCAAAAATAATGCTACTTGATAGTCTTGCTCACAAAGCTCTAAGTCTTATGAATTCCGGAGATACCATAACCATTTTCATCCTAACTACGTCAAAACTACGTCGAATCAACTTCGACGAAGTTGTGGCCTTCTTTTTTATGATGGCAGAATTTTAAACTTCATAGTATGTATTGTCAAAAAAGTTTGTCTATATTTAATTGTATACAAGATTCGACCGCGGATCTACTTGCATTTAACAACTATATGAAGTAGCTATTATATTATATTTACACTCTAATTTATCTTCTACGTTTTAGAGATTAAAGGTTCCCATTCACAACAGTTCAACAATTGTGAAGTTAGGCTAGAATCAAATAGTAAGACGGACAAAAAATATATAATCGTAATTTGAGTAGTTGTGTGTATATAACCTTATTATAAATATAAATATGGTTTATATCTTGAAATTAAGCTTTAACTAAACTAGGGACTTAGACAAGATGCTCTACAACCGTTGAACAATAGAAATCTAAAAACAGAAATGGCAATAACTTACACTGATTTTATGATATAACGATTTTACAATTTAAATCAATCAAATAGAAGCCATTTACAAGAACATTGAATTGAATTGAATTGAAAAAAAATCTTCTCTAGTACATAGTTCTAGTAATGATATTGCATTCAGAACTTTTCCGTACATACAAGGCTCATTCTTACCTTTCTGCGAAGCCATAGATTACCTTTTAAAATGTTTTCAGTATCTTTAATACAGGTTTAAGTTATGACAAGAATTTAATAAAGTAATAACTTATAGCATTTTTTGTTTATTAACGTCAATTAAATTTCTTTTATCATGTTTGTTTGTTTGTAGAAGTAATAATACACATTATACTATTTTAAGAATTTGAATTTTTTCTTTGCCTCTCCATAGCTTTTTAACCGATTAGTCTAAAAGGAGGGTAATGCTTATTAGTTACGTGTGTATGTTTGTCTATTTATATCGCATTATAACCTAAATGACTTAATGCAACTTACCATATAGGAAATATAAATATATTGACTCAAACTACAAAAATACGTCACCATATGTTTTTAATCTATCAAGTTTTCAATTTTTCAATATTACTTTTAGATTACGGTGTGCTCGTATTGGTTTTATTAGATAATACCTATTAATAAGCACTATGGTATAATATATATTTCTAGGCATTTTTACTGTTTGTTTGTGCGTACATTAATTTATTTAGTACAGTATAATGAAAACGTGTAGTAAATATTCTTAAAAAGTAGAAGAAAAAATATTTTCATTTCATTCGGTCTCGTTTTATTGTATCAAATATAAATTAAAAAATTATAAACCGTTTGATTTTAACTAATCTGTTTTTATCTGGATTGCCCATTTTATTTTGCACCTAATACAAAAAACAAACATGAGCCTAAAGATCTCCTTTTCAGCAAAATGGACACTTCTTATTCAATTCGGATAAACTCCAAATGTAGGACACATATAACGTGCTTTGAATATAGATAAGAGAGTAAAGACGAAATAGCATTTTTAGTGCAATGGATTTTTGATGGCGCTTGATGACCAATATGTGAAAATTCTATATGTTTTATTTTAATTTTTACCATTATGTATAGACTAGCGAAAGAAACAAAATCAAATCTACCCCACGGGAATCTTAATTTTTTTCGGGATAAAAAGTAATTTGTGTTATTCTGATGTATGAGCTATATTATTGTAAAGTTTCATTAAAATCCATTCAGTAGTTTTTGCGTCAAAGAGTAACAAACATCCATACATCTATACATTTAGACATCGTACATCCTCACAAACTTTCACATTTATAATATTAGTATAGATATCATATATAGTATAAAATAAAGTCGCTGTTTGTCTCTGTCTGTTTCTCCGCTTACTACTTCTAAACTACGCAAAAGATTTTGATACGGTTTTCACTAATAGAAAGAGCGATAAACGAGCAAAGCTTATTAAATAATTTTTTAAATAATAATTTTTATACGAAATGGCTGAGCCTAGACGGTGTTTAGTAAAAAAAAGTGTTTATGTATAATTTCCTTATAGATACATCAAAACAATAAGCCAGAAAATTGTAGGTCCCTCAAATATATATGTATGTTTTCCTCAAATTTTCAATAATGATTATGGCTGAACCACCGTGTGAATACTAGCTACAATAAAAAATCTGGCTCTAACATCTAATTCTAACGTATTGGTCTTGTCAAATCAAATAAAAGAAGCCCAAACTCAAAGTATTTACTATTAACCCTTGAAGAGTTCCACTTTCTACTTTCTGGCCTTACCATCAGATCAGGTCGACGATACTAAACCACTGCACTATCAACGGAAATATAAACACTTGCAAGTTTCAAATCAATATGACAATTAGAAGTAGGTTAAATTTTCATTAGTTATTTTTCCACCCCTAGGGTTGGTAATTTTTTTTTCAAACCGTTCCCAACCAGTGTAGCTTCATCAAATACTGACTGCACTAGCTCTCTTTAAATTTAATTACGATTCTTAATAAGTAAAGGAAATTTTTAAGCAAACAAAGTCAAAATTTTGATAATATGTAATATGTAGAAGTCCGGTATTAATTTTATAAGTCAAATATTTGCTAAAAGAGAAAAATATTTGTACTTAACCAAAAGATATTTGAATTATGAAAAACAAAAACAAATTTATCCCCCGGAAACCGTACATTTTTTCCCACATAAAAAGTAACCTATGTGTTATTCCAGTCTATAACCTATTTTTGTGCCAAGTCTCATCCAGATCCGTTCAGGCATTCTGGCGTGAAAGTGTAACAAACATCTATCCATCCATCCTCACAGACTTTTACATTTATAATATTAGTAGGGATTAATTAACCTAGAATTGAAGAAAAAAACAGTTTTATTATTAGTTATGCCCTAAAATCCCTTTTAATATGGGTCATTGTCACATGCGGTGCCAGATGTCTAATGGGAGTGCGGCAATTTTAATCTAAATAAACGCATTCGGCTTATTTATTTAGGTTGTTCTAAATATTATTTTAATGTTAATTAGACAAATGGTATAGGCACATAGTAAATTAGGTAGATAAATTTTAGGGTTCCGTAGATCCGTTGTAAAAACGCGATTCTTCTAGGATCATCTATACAGATAAATAAAATTGAAGTGTCTGTTTGTAATGTTAAAAATAACAGATTTTTACTAAATGCATATGAAAGTTTATACGGTACAAATAATAAAAAAAAAAAAAATTTTGTCTGTCTATCTATCTGTCTGTCCACTGTCACTAGAAATCATAATATATTTGAGCTTTTTAAAATCTGTATTAGTGAGTGAATTAGAAAGCTACACTAGTAATAGGTTTCGTAAACCAACTTAAACAATAAACATCTTAATCATATAAGTACTTTATGAGTCTGATTTCTATTAATGTAAGCTTTAAAAATCACTTAAAACAAAACCAAAGCTTATAATAAGAACCTCCTCCTTTTTTTGAACCTTTTTAAATTTTAAAGCATAGACAAAAATCTGTGGCGTTCATAGACTGAATTAATAAGAAAAGTGTAAGATCTTATTACAAGAAAAAAGAATATAACTCACAAATAAGTACACAAATTATTATAAACACATACAGAGTCACACATACAGAGTCTGGGATCGACGAAACATTTTAATTTCGCCATACCATCGTCTTGTCATCTCTCATTTCCTATATCTGGCGTTCGTCCAGAAAATATTGGTCATTAGTATCGGATCGGAACTATTAATAGGTATATCACGTTCTTTACAAGTTTTTGCACGTGGTTTAGTTCGCTGTTTTCAATTGAGTTGCGGAATTTATCAACCGACTTCAAAAAGGAGGAGGTTCTCAATTCGACTGAATGTTTTTTTTTTTTATGTTTGTTACCTCAGAACTCCGTCATTTATTAACCGATTTGGACAATTTTTGTGTTGTTTGAAAGTGCATACTTCCAGATTGGTCCCATTTAAATTTCAAAAAAAATACCACCCCTAAGGGTGGAAAAATAGCTAATGATGAATTTAACCTACTTCTAATTGTCATATTGACTTGAAACTTTGCAAGTGTTTCTATTTCCGTTGATAGTACAGTGGTTCGGTATTGTTGACCTGATCTGATGGTAAGGCCAGAAGGTGGATAGGTGGAACTCTTCAACGGCTAATAGTAGATACTTTGAGTTTGGGCTTGTTTTGTTTGATTTGACAAGCCTAATACGTTAGAATTCTCACTTTGCTACTACTGTCTACACTAAAAAGGGAAAAATAAAAACTTTTTAACAAAAAAATAAAAACCGACTTCAAAGAAAAGCACTAAAAAGTAAAAAATAACCGATTGGTAGTTTTCATTTACTATACATACCTAATCAAATATTTTCGAAGTCGGTGTGCTTTGGCTAAGTAATTAAAGCCTACCTATTAAATACATACCTAATCAAATATTTTCGAAATCGGTGCCAGGCCATATAAAGCAAAGCACACCGACTTCGAATATATTTGATTAGGTATGTATAGTAAATGAAAACTACCAATCAGTTATTTTTTACTTTTTAGTGCTTTTCTTTGAAGTCGGTTTTTATTTTTTTGTTAAAAAGTTTTTATTTTGATTCACGCTCACTGTGCTGCGCATCCGGAGGTCCAGGTTTCGAGTCCCGGGTCGGGCCAAGTTTAGTTATTGAGTCTTTCTCTATAGTAAGAATCAGTAACAGCCCGGAGTTGGGAGTTTAGCGGTGTTTCACCCCCGTGCCTCGGAGAGCACGTAAAGCCGTCGGTCCTGCGCCTTAAATCTCACTGGTCGTGTCGAGCCACCGGAGTCGTCCCACCGGAGTATGAGAGTGACAGGAATAGAGAGTGCACTTGTGTCTGCGCGTACACTTGTGCACTATAATATCTCCTACGCAGTTGGCTAGTCTCAATGAGAGTGGCCGCCGTGGCCGGAATCGGTCAGTAGAACATCATTGGTTTTTTCGTAGTTACTAATTAGCTAGCTTATATACTGTCTTAAAACACGAATATTTGGCTGTTATAAATGATACAACGTCAACATCAAAACGATTTGAATGACGTCTAAAGTATTAGTCTCTCCCATGTTTGCTGTAAAGTATTCGAAACGTCAGGAACAAAAATCTGTTCTTAAATATTATAAAGAGGCAGATTTTTTTTGTTTGTACGCGCTAATCTCAGGAACTACTAATCCGATTTACAAAATTCTTTTTGCAATAGATTGACCGCTTATTTAGGAAGGTCATATAGGCTATTATTATTATATCATCGAAGTACTACCCAAGGGAGCAGAGCGGTTATCTATACTAATATTATAAAGAGGTAAAGCTTGCGAGATTGTGAGTTTGTGACGTTGTAGGGCGTAATCTCTGAATCTACTGAACCGATTTTGATGAAATTTGGTAAGAAAATGGAGGAGATTCACTTCGATTTAAATCAATTTTATAAATTGATATATTATACAATATGGCTACGTCATATTTAGATACATTTTTCCTTTGCAACTTTTTATAGGAATAAATTTCTTATAATTGACAAAGAAAATTGTACTCAACTAATATATACATAAAGCATTGATTTGATTAATTCAAATAACATCATAACTAACAACTAATCAGCAATTTGAAATAAGTAATCGTCAACGTCCATACCACGTTGAATACACCGGTTCTCGTCCGATCACCGAAGTTAAGCAACATCGGGCGCGGTTAGTACTTGGATGGGTGACCGCCTGGGAACACCGCGTGACGTTGGCTTTTTGTTTTTTTTTTTATTTACAATAAAGAAAATTACAAACATACTTAATATTTTTTTTACTTAAATATTTATTAATAATATTTAGATCCATCATCCATAATAAAATTTATCAATCCTCTGAATGTTTTCTTCAATAAAATACAAGTTGATATAAAAGAAGCTCAGAAGCCTATTGAACAAAGTTAAATAGGTATAAGCTGTGTTTAAATCAATTCTGCTGTTTGATTAAAACTAATTCATATATTTAATTTAGTTAGTTTTATAGTACTGACTCACCCTCGCTTCGGTCGGGTTCGTTCCTTGCTTGCCTCCCAATACAAACTTTCATTCCCATTTTCACCCCCTTAAGGGATGATTTCCGGGATAAATATAAAGTATCCTTTGTCCTTCCCAGGATCTTAAACTATCTTCTTACCAAATTTCATCTAAATCAGTTCAATAGATCCAGAGATTACCCCCTACAACGTCACAAAATCACAAACTTTACTTCTTTATAATATTAGTAGAGAAATAGAGATTTAAACAAAGCCCAAATAAAATCAGTTCAGCATTATTTGGATATTCACTCTATAACTAAAAATATTTTTTCATAAAATGGACAAAATAAAAAAAAAAACAGTCACCATTCGAAAGTTTGACGTTTAACAACTAATTTGAAATCGATACGAAATGACAGTTAGAAATAGTATAATATCGATTTCCAAGTAATGAAACCAATAAAAGGTTGTTAAAAATAACAAACTAACATACAAACTATCTTATTTATAATATTAGTAAGAATTTAGTTTACCTAAGATACACATCTCGTACCTATAAAAGGACGCACAAGCGACCTCGTAAATCCCGCAGTTCTAATATTGACGATACCAGAATTTATTGCTTGTATTTGAGCATTGGACATATAAATCGGGGGCCGAAGGCGCATAGCTGAGCCTTTCTGCCCAACCTATCTATCAAGTGAATAAGTACCGAGATGATAATGAAAAACTGATTGAAATAGTACTTTAGCTGTAAATATCTGCCAAATTAAATTAAAAAAAACGTGTGTGTGTACTAACGTACGCATATAAGAAGTTATACTTCTTTGGCGTAACAGATCAAAAATAGCTAAAGATTTCATCCCGTATGTCACAACTCTCTGTTTGTAAAAGGAATGCAGCTTCATCGTGTCACTTTCACTAACTTCATCATGTCGCTTTTTGGCTGCCGGTGTGCGCGCGCGTCTTAAAAATTTTACTCTTTTTTTTTCCAAACATGCCAAAAGAAGTATGACTTCAAATATAAAGTAATCAAATATGAAAACCATATTTTATGTATAAACTATATCCTTGAGAACATCAGGTAGAGATCTCTTTCTAAAAGATAAGTGCTGTATACACTATTTAATTTTGTTTATTCAGTTTCAAATTTTATTTTGAAAATTTGTTACTGTGTTTATATAATAAATAAAAAAAATTAATAATTAAATATTTTTTAATAGCCCTACACCTACCCACGCATTTATATATATATATATATATATATATATATATATATATATATATAATAAAGATAATAAATAAATATATCCCAAATAGACTTAACGATTCACATTCAATAAAGAAATCAAAAAAATCGATTCTCAACCCGAATTAAAATAATCCAATCGAATTGAGAACTTCCCATTTCAAAATCGATTTCAAAAATTAACCTACAGAACTACGCGTTTATAAACAACATTCACATTCACAATACTATTTTAATTTAAATAGTATTAGCAAATACAAATTTTCGATACAAATGTAGTTACAGAGAGAGCCGCAAATTTTCACATGAACCAAACGTACAAAGCGGTACACTCGTAATCTCATTTCAGCGCGTGCCAACTTGCAAAACAGTTGTAACGGCGTTGCTTTAAGCCCGACAAAGTGACCTGAGAATATTTATATTTCACTAGAAGGACAGGAAAAAGCTTTAGAAGCTTATAGTTTGAATGTACGTATACATATATTATTTTACTTTTTCTAAGAATATTTAAAAAAAAATGGGCAAGTGCGATCACGAAGTTACGACTTGAAAACCATAAAACTCAGCCACCATTGGTTTAAAAAATTGCTCGAGAAACATGTATCTAGATTTCAAAGACCTGTCCAGAAATTTAAGAGGTTATTTTTTTCACTTTCTGTATATTATCGATGTCAGTAATATTGCTTCGATGGTCTTCGAGTAATGACTAATGATGTACGGGCAGAGATGAAGATGATAAAATTATACGGGTTCCATTGTTGTCTTTCGGCTACGGAACCCTAAAAATTAATGCATATGAGAAAAATAAAGCTTGTATAATGTATTCATATGGTGTTTTATCACTCAATAGCGATTTCCTTCAGGTAATTTGGATAATAGAAATAGTGCAAGGAAATGTACGTGGTAACGAAAACGATTAATTTCAACTTTCGCTTCGACCAATGATCCTGGGTTCTAGTCCCGACAGGCCAAGTTAGTTATTCATTCTTTCTGTAAAGAAAGTTTCAGTAGCAGCTAGAAGTTGAGAAGTTGGCGGTGTTTCACCCCCGTGCCTCGAAGAGCACGTGTCGCGTCGATCCTGCGCCGCCACTCTCACCGGTCGTGTCTCGTGCAGTCCCACCGGAGTATGAGAGTGACAGGAATAGAGTGCACTTGTGTCTTCGCGCACACACAGCACACAGCTAGTCTCAGATTGGTCAGGTCCAAATCAGTCAGGATGAGATCATCAATCATCATATTGAGATATAATATCATAATTAGCATTTACTCATATAATTATAACAATATTCATATAATTAGAACTAATAAAAATGTTTAGTCAAAATGACATTCTATAATGATGTATTTGTCTATGACAGTGCGGTACTACTTAAATGAGCAGTGAGATAACCATGCCAAGCCTTTTTAATTTTGGACAAGGCTCGGTTTCACACTATTGATTTTTTAATTTTAAAAAGATTTATTGAACTTTAACTGACTATAAAATGTTTAACTATTTTTCGGTTAATTTAAATATTTTTTGTGTCCTTATATTTATTATAGGAAGATTATAACTGCTTTTAAATTAATACATCGAAATTTGCTCTATAAATCGTACTTAATCAATGTGAAAATTTAGAAAGATGTTTGGATGTTTGTTACTCAATCATGCCAGAACGGCTGAACGGATTCGGATGAAATTTGGCACAGAGATAGATTCTATCCCGGAAAAATGTACGGTTCCCGTAGGACAGATAAGTTTTCGTTTTTCTAGAGGCGAACTCGAGCGAAACGACGTGCGGGTGAGACAGTATATTATATTTTAAGGGTCCTTATATCAATAAAAAAAAAAAAACTTTTTTTTTGTTAAGAAATAATAATTATTTTGCTATATTGATAAATATATGCCCACATAAAGTCATAAGAGGAACTTTGCGTCCCTAGATCTATCTTCAGAATGCAATCCATTTCTATGCTAATTTTATTGAGATCATTGAAACAGCAAGTTGTAAAATGCGTAATAAACACACTATAGCATTTTATATTGGTAAGGATGGAAATAGTTCTTTAGGATAAAATACTTTATATCATATTTAATTTTAAACTAACTTTTGCCCGTCGCTCTGCTTGCATATCACCTAGGGACGAGGGCCACTATTATAATTGATTTTAATATCCCCTTGTCCGCTTTCGGCCACGACGCGACTATCAAACTTAACGACACTATAGTCCATTCGCGTTAAGAATAGTGAGTCATCAAGTGCAACGACAGGTTCAAAATTCAATTCAAATTCAATATTTCAAAAGATTAAGTTTAATGGTTAAAAATCAACTTAATTACCTTACTTATCTCAAACCTTGATTTGAGATGATAATAACATTACTTTGATTTGAGATAGTTAATAAACTTAATTATCTTAAATCGAAATAAAGTCATCGTATAATGATTATGACTTTATTTTGATTTGAGATAATTAATGACATAATATTTAGTCTGCCTTCAACTGGTCATTGTGAAATATGACTTTATAATTTTATGCAATCTAATTGGTCGGGGGGCGTGGCTAGGCCGGTAGACATCGATGACTCACTATTTTCTTAACGCGAATAAACTATGGTCATCTGTGCGGAAGATATTTTAGTGCACAAGCATGACACACATATTGCACACACAATTCTTTTCAGTCTCACGCTCCGGAATGAGAATTAGACAAGAGCAGTAAGAAATCAGGCGCAGTTCCAGCGGTTTTACGTAGTCTGTGAGGCACGGGACAGAATACGCATGAGACTTAGCCCAACCGGGACTCGAACCCAGAATTTTCGAATCTATATGTACAGTTCCGGAGATCCGGATATTTACGGATCGGGCTAACTATTAGTGACTATATTCACGGCAGTCAATATAGTTTACTGATGTCATTATAGATATAGATAACTTAAGACATAATCTTTGACACATATTACAAAGGAATAAATACGTAATATTTCAAATTTCCAAATAATAAATTCCAATAAAACAAATAGCAATTAAAACACCCCATCAAACTAAACAAGCGATTAGAAGAGTTATTCGCGTTACAGAAATAATTTAACGACCCAATATGTGGGGTAAAGTCATTTCCTCTATTTTAATTGTCGGTTAAACACATAATTTAGGATTTCCTTGAACTATTTATGGACATTTGGTTTGAACTCTACATTTTTATAAAGAATTCAAGATATGTGTTGAAATCGTTTATTTTGGCTTCATTTGCTTATGATTTACAATTGATAAAGTAGACTTTATTTATTTAACATTTTAAACTATATTTTATTTGAAGAAATTTTCTATGTATACAATGTACATAACAGAGCGACATGGTCGTTTTGACGACAAAGTTCTTAAATAAAGCGAGAAAAAACTACCTTTTCGGATTTTTTCCCTGTTTCTGACGTTTCGACTGCTTTACAGCAAACATATTCCTGGGAGTCTCAAAGGGAGTTTAAAATGTACAATTATGGTTTAAAATCCATTATATATTCATGAATTAAAGTTTAACCAAAGTTAATGCAAATACACCGATATACTAATATGGCGTAGAAATTCATAAATCTGGCGTAAAAATTCATATCTTAGGCAAATAAATAAACATATTATGTAAATTCAAAAGTAGTTGTAAAAAGAACTATAAGGCAGCCATTATTTACTAGAATACACATTGTACCTTTACACTACACACTTTTCACCGTACTTGTATTGCAATGATAATAAATAATGTCAACTATCTTCATTAGAAACAAATAGCATGCCATATTTGTAACCAAGTATTGACTAACATTTCATAGAGTAATAACAATTTTTTATACCTTCAGCAATTATCTAATAAAATAAAATAAAAAACAATTTCCTTTACCAGAATAACGATGTATGTCACGTTTGAGTGACGTACAAACATACGCAACACACGACACGTGCGCTCATAATTTTCTCCCCTCACTTGGGGCGAGGGCGTAGTCGATTATGTCTCAATACACACTTTTATATGAGAACTTCCTATTGATTTTGTTTTATGTTGACATCTGGACTAGGCTAAAACAATAAGGGAAAAATTACTTTCAAATCCCCATGATAAATTTTATTATATTATAGTTTGTTACACGTCTAAACATTCATATTAGTGTTAATCCGCCATTGGTACGTTTTATTTATTTTTGTATACTAAAATGTATACATATAATAAAATTCTGAGTCGAATATTTACACTTAATATTTTTTGGAAAATCTTATGCAAATAGCCATTATTATCGATTCAGAGACCGAATCTATAGTTTTTAGAATTTTTGTCTGTCTGTCTGTGTGGGAACGCATCACGAAAAACTCACTGGACATATTTTGATGCAATTTGGTATAATGATAGGTTATCCGGGTCAACATATATAATTCTTTTTACTGCGGGAAAATATATCTAATAATAATATACATATATATAATTTAAAATATATTTTCTAATACCTTAAACTAGACGAAAACATTAAGATATATGGAAGTTAATTTATAAGGAAATAAAAACCTAAAAAAATAAATAAAACCGACTTCCAGGCACTAAAATGTAATAAATAACTAAACGGGGGTTTTCATTTAGAATAGATACCTAATCAGATATTTTAGAAGTCGGTGCCGGCCGACGCATAGGAAATCTAATATATTTTGATAAGTAAAATACATAATACATATATACCTATTAGATATTCATATCTTAAAATATTGTCCGCTGGCACCGACTTCGAAATTATCTGATTAGGTATCTATTCTAAATGAAAACCCCCGTTTAGTTATTTTTTACATTTTAGTGCCTGGAAGTCGGTTTTTTTTAAGTTTTTATTTTCATATTTTTAGTGTAGACGTTATAAGCAGGTGATTTGTAGGAAGAAAGTTTTTAGTAACATATTCGATTAAACAATTTGTTTAAAAAAAATTTTTAGGTATTGTTGATTTTTTTAAAAACCGCTCGACCGATTTCGATAAAATTTATTTGGGACCACCTGGGAAGTATGTAGTACTCCTTCAAACAAAACAAAAAATTTCCAAATCGGTTCAGGCGTCTTCGAGTAATCGGTGAACATACATAAAAAAAAAAGATTCCGACGAATTGAGAACCTCCTCGTTTTTGGAAGTCGGTTAAAAAAAATTACCTAGAAAACACAGGTATTTAAATCTATATAAATAAAAATGAATGTTAATGTTTGTCCCCCATATGTTCCTAACCCATTAATCTGATATATAACTACGAAGGTTTCTGGCACAAAACAAAATTCTTTAGACGTTTGTCTTTTATGCGTTTCAAACCATTCAAACTCAGGGACGCACTCGAGCGAGGCGGAATAAAATAAAATACAAGCTTTGAACTAAAGGTATGTAATATATGACACTCTTATACATCTATACGTCTAAATCAAATGAGACGGAGCTCTAGGGTTCTTAGATAGCCATTGATGATTTCCACTATCATCCTGCTTTCAATATTAGTTAGCTCGATGGCATCAAATTACTATAGTGACACTCAGATTTCACACACAATTACTATAAGTTGGGTAAGATTTAGTCATATAGAAAAATAGGTGGTAAAGTCTTGCCGAAAATTAAGGAAGCGTACTTTCTTAGTAACAACAAACTCACATACATATTTACAAGTTTTTTGGATTCCATGGAAATGATTTATTTTGTATACATGATATGTACCTAATGCTTAGATATCACATTTAGATTTTTTAGTTTAGATATTAGTATCTACATTGGATTTAGAATGTTATCTTGCCTTTGTTCCCAACAGGGATAGCATAATGACAGTTGCTATTTAATGATTTGAAGACGTTACTTAATCTGGATACTTTTTACCTATGCATATAATAAAATTGTAACTAAGCCGAATCTGTACATTAAATATTTTTTGGAAAAGGCATTATTATCGATACCGAGGCCGAATCTATAGCTTTTAGAATTTTTGTCTGTCTGTCTGTTACCGCATCATAGAAAAACTACTGGAGGGATTTTGATGAAGTTTGGTATGATAATAGCTGATTATCCGGGTCAACATATAGTATACTTTAAACCGCGCGAAAATATCTCATTTCTGAGAAAAAATACAAAAATCGCAATGAAAGAATAAACTAATATGTAAAAACCTAAGAATTTGGTTTTTGGCCATCTGAACGCGGGCGGAGCCGCGGGCAATGGTAGTTATTATTAATATATTAGACTAGTGGTCCATTATTAAGTATTATTTTCTTAAGTAACATGGATTTTATGCTTTAAATAAGGACATTACATGCTCACATTCGTAGTTTGTATGTACAAATATATATTATATATTATAATATTTCACGTAGAAAAAATTATTAATTGATCTTTAACTACTCGTACTAACAATTTTTGAAGTAAAATCTAATAATCTAGACCCTTTTTGCCATAAGTGTTGGTAGCTTAAAAACCTGAACCTATCTAAAAACATAATCAAAATTTTTGATAGATGTATCACCATCCTCGGTAGTATAGTGGTAAGTATCCCCGCCTGTCACGCGGGAGACCGGGGTTCGATTCCCCGCCGGGGAGTATTTTTTATTTTTTTTATTATATTTAAAATCATAATTTAAATATATTTTTAAAATATAATATCTTAATTTAAATATAGTAAAATGAATAAAAACTACAAAAGTTTTTGACAAAACATGTCAACATAATAGCTTGACGCTTGAAAAACGATGTTATTTTAGAAAATAATGGGTACATTAGTGATCTATATTTAAAATAATAGATGATAATGGCTCGTGTCGATTGTTCTATTTACGTATGTGCGGGCGCATCCGCTCTATAGTAAGGGCGACTCAAATAATTTTGTTCAAGTAGGTGCTTTAATTTTTTTATAACTAACTGAATATTTATATTAAAAAATAATAATAAACGTGTTAAAAATACAAATTTCGATAACTTTGTATGAAAAATACATTTAGATATTCGATAGACTTAATCGTATTCATCCTTTTTTAAGGTCCCACTGCTGGGCAAGGGCCTTACCTCAATGACGGGTCAAGTGCAGATTGGCGGACTTTTCATGTCTTTCGGCAACTTGCTAGGTTCTCTCAGACATGCAGGTTTCCTCACGATGTTTCCTTCACAGTAAGTGACCAAGTAAGAACTAAACTAATCAGTGACAGTTTTATTTAACAGCTTTTATCATTTAATAAAATTGTCAAAATCTCATTGATTCACAATATTACTGAATGTGCTTAGTGATATTATAATATACCTAACATTGTCCTGTGATATTGTAAGAAAAGGAGATGATTGACAAAACTCCGGGCAATTTTATAATTTATACGACTTTTACAATTTACCTGCGACATATAAAACGAATGAAATGGCTGCATTTGTGATGTTTGAAATAGAAAAGACAAAACTAGAAGCTATAACAAACAGTCTATAGTATGTTTATTTTTATGTATTTCTAATTGTAAAGAGATTGTATTGTTAATTTTAGAATCCGTATATCGTAAAAAAGTCTTAAGTAAATAGATTTTTTTTTCATTGAACAAACACACTCACTAACTCATAAACTTTCGCACTTTTAATATTAGTCAGACGAATTTAAGGACAATTGTCTTCAAACAGTTTTAAAGAAAAAAGCAGACATTTGAAATAGAAAAGCAATCTAGAAGGAAATTCTAAAAGAAATTCTCTATACAATAAGGTCTTTGATTTTTGTTTGAGATGGAGTTATTTAAGACTAAGAATATGTATTAATTATGCTTTACTAATGACCCACTTTTTTATTTTTGACCGATTTCAAATAAAAAAGGCACTCAACTCAATTCAAGTGCTTGGTTTTCTGTACTGCCCCGTTGGTCCAGAGGCTATTTACGGCTACGGATTGTAAGGTCAGAGGTTCGAATATCGGGACTGGCTGAAATAGCTTAAGTTTATCTACAAAAATACATATAATAAGATACTCAAAAACAGCCCGAAGTTGAAAAATCGGATAAGTTCCTTAGCATGAAATATACAAAAGTTTATAATTGCAAAAAAAAAGTGATGTAACCATACGGTTTTCGAAATTCTCCCTTTACTTGTGCTATTAGACATTGCTTCTTGTCAAATTTCATGATTTTTGGTCAACGAGAAGTAACTACCTCTAGATTTTGATTCCCTTGCGAGTGCAAGTGTCAAAACATAAACGGCTGTATCTTTTGATTGCGTCGACTTAGAAGTTTGATGTTTTCACAGCTCTAAGGAATTGCAGACTTAAGTATTCGATATTAATTTCAACTTGATAACTCCACGCATTCCTGAGAATAAGGTCTTGACCGACAGACAGACAGACAGACGGACGGACTACTCTATAAGGGCTTTTCGTTTTGAGATACGCAACCCTAAAAATCGGTAATTTCATACACTCCTATGCCTCGAAGAGCACAGTAATCTAGGTATAGATCCTGCGTTATATACTCGTATAGTTATTATGTTTTTTTATATAAGTTTGCCTTATTTAAAAACCTAAAATTAATTTAAAAACCGTCCTAAATTAGACATTTTCCCCTAAACTCTTTCAAACCTGACCAAGCCATATGGCCCATTCATCAATTAAACTTTGGGGTCCAAACATATCTAATTTCAGCACGAGCCAATAATAAACTATAATCGAGCTAATTATTTACAATTTATCAACGTCCAGGTGTTCTTTAATAAAATGTTAATAAAAACCTACCCTTATGGTTCCCTTGATTTGTTTTCCATAACATATGGTGTATTATTTTGGGGTTTTACGGTCAACTAGCGTAACTTAACGCCTTGTTTTTTCAACTAGTAACTTTTACAAACAAATTCTTTTTGTATTGGAAATATACTTGAATATCTATTTTGAAGTAAAATGCTTTTAAATTAAGCTAGATATCTAGAAATAATAGTAACACGTAGGTATGTATGTATATATGTATGTACCTATATACATTGTACCATTTTAATAAACGTTTTCAATTTAATTCAAAACTAATCTTTGCTCCCTGTTCCGCTCGAGTAGTATAAATATAATATGAATATAGGTTTTGCGAAAAACATTAACCTATATGTTAATCCAGAACATAAACTAAGCGTATCAATATTCTGAATTTCACGTAAATCTGTTCAGTTACAGCGTGAAGAAGAATCACATATTGACTCATTCAATTATTCTCTCACTCATTCACTAACTTGCATTTTTCCCATCTATACAGATAAATAAAATTGAAGTATATGTTTGTAATGTCAAAATAACAGCTTTTTACTAAATGTATATGAAATTATGTATATACGGTACTATATGAAAAACACAACTTTAAAATTTTTGGCCGGTCTGTCTATCTGTTTGTTCCGTAACGCACTGAGCGTAGCGAGGGTACCTAAGTCGCTATTTTATAAAATTAGTATGACTAATTCTTTTAAAATTTTTGATAGTCGGTTTAAAAGAGAAATGCAGATATTTCAAATAGAAACTGTTTAAATAGAAAAGCAATCAGGAAGGAATTTCTAAAAGAAATGGCTCAATTCTCTATAGTATCTATACAATAAGGTCTTAGATTTTTGTTTGAGATGGAGTTATTAAGACGTAGAATACGTGTATTATGTTGTACTAGTGACTAACTTCATTTATTTTAGACCGACTTCTAAAAAAGTGGGTGCTCAATTCAAGTGTATGTATGTATTTTGTATAATAGGTATGTTACACGATATATTCGTGTATATATATATATATATATATATATATATATATATATATATATATATATATATATATATATATATATATGTCTACCTATTCTATACTAACCTATATATGTACATATGTTAATTAATAAAGAAAAAAGCATAAAATTAATGTTTAAGTGTCACTTCAATTTAAGGAGCGGCATTTAATTCGAAATGTTACTAAACGGAGGATGGAATATCTCACAAGACGTCGTCGGGACAACTGAAGTCCACTTTAGGATAACGACGCTCTTAGTCAACGTTATTTTTTTTTCATTTTTAAACTAGCTTTTGCTTGCGTTTACACTTGTGTTGTGATTTATTAGTTTTAATGAAAAAATTGTGAGTTACATTACAAGTTATTTACATTTATATATTTCAATAAATTATTTTACACAGCGACATCTATACATATAATAAAATTCTAACTGAGTCGAATCTGTACATTAAATATTTTTTGGAAAATCTTATTGAAATAGTCATTATTATCGGTACAGAGACCGATTTCGGCCACGGCGGCCAATCTCACTGAGATTAGCCAACAAACTGCGCAGAAGATATTATAGTGTGCAAGTGTTCGCTTAGATACAAGTGCGCTCTGTATTCCTGTTACCTACTTTCAAATTTCGATTCGACAATAATTCGACACGACCGGTAAGAGATTAGGCGGAGGACCGACGACTTTGCGTACTCTACGAGGCACGGTGGAAACACCGTCAACTTCCCAATTCCGGGCTGCTACTGGAACTTATTTAGCAGAAAGAATCAATAGCTAAACTTGGCCCGATCCGGGACTTGAACCCAGAACCTCCGGATAGTAATATACAATATATATACACAGATTATTTAAATATACAAACTGACCTTACTAATAGACTTCTAAAATTTTATTAAGTGAACAAGTGACGCTAATAAAAGCTTTAAAACAGTTAAATTTTAACACAGTACTAAGCTTAAGTGAAGAAATAAAAAACCAATAGAAAGTATTTCAAAACAAATGTTCAAACTGATTGTAAAATGTGATTGAACAATGTTGATTTTTTTTTCAAAAAAAAAATCGTTCTTTGTTATTGTAGCGAAAGCTCTTTTAAATCATTGCAATTTAAAGCTCATTTAGAGTATGTATGTACTTTCTAACGCCTGAAATACTGACAGGTATCAAAGAAACAACGTCATGTAATTTTTAACTATTATACACTAGTAACTCGCTATTACTTCGGTTAGACGCTTCTCTATAAAACTTTTAGCGTCTCGAAGTAATTTTTTGCGTCTTAATATAGGTAAACTACAAAGCAAGACAAGAACTAAACTATCCCACGGGAACCGTACATTTTTCGAGATAAAAAGTAGCCTATGTGCTATTCTAGACTATAATCTATATCTGTGCCAAATTTCATTCAGATCCGTTCAGCTGTTCTGGCGTGATTGAGAAACAAACATGCAATCATTCAAACTCATAAACTTTTACATTTATAAAAGTAAGATAATGTTTTATGAGGTCTACTTAATAGATTTCTTTGTAAGTCTTTTGGCCGATTTCACCAACGTCACTGAAGTTTAAGGGGATACCCTAAGCATGGTTAGGGGGCTGTTAGGGGACAGTTTCTGTTTCACCGACAGTTAGGGGCCACCTAAATGTTAAAATGCCACCTAAATATAGGTACTAGAAATACGGGCTCTGATGATGGTAAAACGAAATTTAATTTAGGGGATAGTTTAGGGGAACTTTTAAGCTAGGGATCCCATACATAGGTTGTAGCTTATGGGATGTTGGTCAAAACGGGCATTTTTCTTACAAGTTTTTTGTATTAAAAAAATAAACTAACAAATCAAAAACCATCCCCATTTATGATATAAAGTAAGGATAGTACTTAATTATAATACTGTCCTGGATGCAAAAAATAATCATATTATCTCATACTAAAGAATTATAAAGACGGAGTCCGCCAAAATAAATGTCAAAGTCAAAAATAGTAACGTCATTTGCTCTTTATGCTACCATTCCCGATTTCGCCATACACATTGCTTAATACAGATTAATTTCTTTATTATTAAATTATAAGAATAATGGGAATATATTAGATAAGTTAAAATACAATTATTGGAAATAAAATATGAATAATAAAAAAAATATAACTATAACCTATTCTTTTGTATTTTTTAAGCTTTAGCTTCCCCTTGAAACATAAATATCTTAATATTAGCTTATTTTTTATTTATTATCATAGAATTCGTTAGTTATTTTTATTTATTAACATTTATTTACTTATCACTCGTTATACAAATTATCATTGTATTTTAAAACATTATTGTTTGATTTTATGTTTAGTTCTATGACACTCTGTCTATATTATTCCTTAGTCTAGGTGTAGGTATTATGAACTACCTCGTGTCTTCTCGTAAGAAGAATACCAGGTAGTAAAGATTAGCCGTCCAATGGTTTCCCCGTGATGCGGTCACAGACAGAAAGATAATAATTCTAAAATCTATAGATTCGGCCTCTATATCGATAATAATGGCTATTTCAATAAAAAAATCCAAAAAAAATATTAGTAGATACATATTAATATAGTACGAATTCGACTCAGAATTTTATTATATGTAGATACCTATAGATTACATAATTACATAATTGTAAGTATAGCAAAACTTGCCGGTTTAAGTCTAAGTTTATATCTATACTTGAATTAGGCAGAAACGTGTTAAGCATGCCCGTTTTTGGACTTGGAATTGTTTTAATAATAATAATAATTTCACTATAAGAACTTGGTTATAATATATATATATATATATATATATATATATATATATATATATATATATATATATGTATGTACATACAATGAATGAGTATATATATATATATATATATATATATATATATGTACTTACAATGAATCATGCTGTTACATGTTAGTAATTTAAACGTTTGTTATAACAGCGTAATAAATCAAAATAATAACTTTATGTCAAAGGCGGTCTCAACATATAATTATATATGATTATATTATATTTTTTACATATTATTGGTAGGTAAAAATGCCATCAGCTAATACGTTCTTTAAATTATAAGAGTTAAGTAGTAGGTACATCTTTAAATTTAGACTAGCGATTTACCCTCGCATTGCTTGGGTGCATTCCTTTTGAATTTATACTATTATTATACAAGTACAAAGGCAGTGGTAGCCCAGTGGTAATGGGCATGGGAAACCGAGTGAAGCGGGTTCAAATCCCGGGTTTCGTACCTCTGATGATATCTTCATGTGCGGATCGTTTCCAACATGATTACCACTTTTCACGATTACGTTGAAGGACAACATCGTGAGGAAACCAGCATGTCTGAGAGAATCTAGCAAGTTTTCGAAAGACATGTGAAGTCCGCCAACCCGCACTTGGCTAGCGTGGTGGACTATAGTCTGACCCCATTATAGTAAAAGGAGGCCTGTGCCCAGCCATAGGATGTTAAAAAAAGGGCTGAATACGAACACAAGTAGCGCCAACTTTTGGCTAATTTCATTACTAACATAAGCATACATATTCCTCTACGTCAAAATCTATCTAAGTATTAAATTATATCCAAATCCGTCCAGCATTTCATCGTGAATGAATAACAAACACACACACACATACAAACTTTCGTATTTAAAATAGCTATGTGATTTAAAAAATAAATTATATTTGCCTTTGAAATATTAAATATATACGTAACAATAATGCTGTAAAGTTACATAAATCAAATGGCAATCAAACCTCGTCACACCATCCTTCGAAACTTAATGTAGTATTTTATAGTACGTTTAACAGTAAAGTGCTTCTGCAAATCTTTCTTTAGAAGAGTGATAAGAATATTTAATGTTTTTAAACTGACTGAGAAGAATAAAGAGGTAGCCTTTTTGTATGTATGTTTTTTATCATCCGTGATATCTTCGTCAAGTGTAAAAGACAGATTTTAATGTTTTTTTAATAGTAAAGTAATCAAAGGTGGTCTCATATAAATTACACATGATCCGTCCTTGACAGCGGAATAATTTATACTTTATGTATTTAATTTAATTTAAATATCATTTATTATATATTTATTTATTTTTACCTTTATTTTATTTAATAATTTATTTGCATTTATTTTGATAGATTTAAATACATTCTTGTTTAGTTAATGTTATAATATACTATGTGCAATAAAGAATTACGTATGATTTATTTTGAATCTATGAAATCAAATCAATTAGTACATAGTATATTAATTAATGCATAATAGAACCCGCAACCTTTGACGTAGAAAGCGATGCCAACCACACCACCAGACGACTTCCTTTATAAATAATGTATCTAAGAAAATGGAAAGCCATAGTGGAAAAGCTCATAAATTAAATATACATTCATTTGAATACCTTTTCCGGCAGCTTGAGAGTAAACCGGAGACGGAAGGGGTATCGGAAAATAATCGATGTTTTGACAGTTGACGGGATGGAGGGAAAGCTTAAAAATTTGAATTTTAACGCCCTAGAGCGTTTTTAGCAAAGAATTGAAATGAAATGAAATCAAACAAGTGTTAAAAAATGTAGAGAATATTCATTGTACATAAATATGAATTCTTTATCAATACAGATGGAGAAATATATTTACATACTAGCATTGCCCGCGGCTCGCGTTCAGATAACCAAAAGCCAATTTTTTAGGTTTTACATATTAGTGTACTCTTGCAGTTTTTATATTTTTTCTCAGAAATGAGATATTTTCCCGCGGTAAAAAGTGTCCTATATGTTGACCCGGATAGCCAGCTATCACCATCCCTCCAGTGGTTTTTCTGTGATGCGGTAACAGACAGACAAACAAAAATTCTAAAAACTATAGATTGGGCCTCTGTATATCGATAATAATGTTTATTTCAATAAGATTTTCCAAAAAATATTTAATGTACAGATTCGGCTTAGTTACAATTGTATTATATATTTACATATACATATTATATATTTATTATTTACATATATATACCTACATATTTATATATTTACATTTTACATATTTTGTATTTGGTCAATAATAAATTGACATTACCTATTAATTATGAGCAGATGTCTTTAATGTAAAACATATTGTAAACCGAAAAGAAAATCTGTAGCAATCTACATTCATTTAAAGTTTTACTTAATTAGTAAATATTAAAAAAATATTAACAAAAGTTTTTGGATGGTTTTAAAAATATAATTTTGTTCTTGTTTAAGTATTATTATTATTAAGTGTAGTCACTTATATTTATAGACAACGCTTTTATAGAATCACTAGCACCTCGCTCTCACTTGGCTCGGGATCATCCCTAGTATAAAAAAACAATTCTATCCCACGGAAACCGTACATTTTTTCGGGATAAAAAGTAGCCTATGTTCTATCCCAGACTATAATCTATGTCTGTGCCAAACTTCATTCTGACCCAATTAGCCGTTCTGGCGTGATTGGATAAGAAACATCCATCCAAACTTTCGCATTTATTATATTACTAGCAGCTCACCTTTGCTTCGCCCAGGTTTGGCTTTAGAAAAACAAAAACAAATCTATCCCACGGGAACCGTACTTGTTTCCAGGATAAAGAATACCCTATGTATTATTCTAATGTATGACCATTTTTTGTTTCATTAAAATCTATTCAGTACTTTTTACGTGAAAGAGTAACAAACATCCATACATCCTTACAAACTTTTACATTTATAATATTAGTATGGACGTAATAGGATTTTTCCAACCTTAGTATTGACAGAACAAAAGCAATATCTATTAGATACATACAAAATAATCAAGAAAAGTATTAATATCAAGTAGTTTTTAGTGGAAAAAAACAAAGACTGTGTATTCAGACCCTAACTCTCCAAGGCAGATGTTCAAAAACTTATAGGCGAAGTGTAGAGCGAAGCTCGTATAAATCTTCCACACTTTACTATTGTCTGCTTAAATTATAATAGTTGAATTTGACTTTATTAAAAGATCGCGTCTCATTTTGCATATTTGTAAGAAAGCTCCTTTATAGAGTTGACTGGAATGTGATTTTTAAATGGACTTTAAATAGGAGGAGGTCAATTCGATTGATTTTTTGTTTATCTATGTAAATCGATACATTTGCTACTTGTGAATCGATTTTTATAATGCTTTATTTAAGAATAGAAACTAAATAATTTTCAAGGATATAATAGCTTATTTATAATACTTTCTTAGATTAACGCAAATATTTTATATTTTAAATGAAACTATACAACATCTACCTACACTGTATGTAACAACTATATATAATAACTTTTGAAATATCTGTATATACTAATAATATGTAATATATAACTTACCCTAGCTTACTACTACCTTTTAACTTACATAATTGTATTTATTAATGAAAGTAGCCTAAGTTACTCCTTATAACATTAGCTATCTGCCAGTGAAAGTCCCATCAAAATCAGTCCAGCAGTTTCGGAGATTAACCGAAACAAAAAGACAGACAGACAAAAATTTTAAAAATTATATTTTTCTTATAAATACCGTATATTACATATTATGTATGCATTTAGTAAAAGCTGTTATTTTAATATTACAAACAGGCACTTCAGTTTTATTTATTTGTATAGATATCGCTATATGATATGATAGATCATATAAAGTGCCTATAAAATGAACAATATAATAAGCTAGTACTCATGTTTGTGCTTAAATTATTTCAATATATTTAAAACAATACGCTCACATTTCATTACAATGAAACACATTTTTACAACTTAACTAGAATAACCAAATGAAAACAACTAATTGTCAAAAGTGTCGCAAAGAGCAAAAAAGTGCCACCAAAACGTACATTTCCCTCGATTTTTCGCACAAAAACCTATCGAACTAAAAACTCGAAGGATCCAAGCAAATGCACGCTGTATAAACGACTAAAACTCCTCTCTCGCAGTCAAGTAACGTTCAAAAGCCAGAGCGAAAAGCCGGCGCCCACTCACCTAGTGTGAGGTTTTAGTGGATAAGCGTATGGGAAATTGTTTTTAAATGTTTGTAGTAGATATATATATATATATATATATATATATATATATATATATATATATATATATATATATAAGTATATAGATTATATTATACATATAGAAATCGGAGTAGGACGAGGTTTTTAATAGATAAAAACTATAATGAAAAAAATAAAAAAAGTGCGGACTCGCAAAACTATAATGAAAAAGAAATATAAAGTGCGAGTCGGACTCGCTAGCTAAATCATTAGAATTACCGTTTCAAGTATAACATTGTGACTTCCCTGATTAAATTGTGTATTGAGCACTGAATACTTTATTATTTGAGCCCTGATAACGCCCACAAGATGAGTAACCACCAAAGATGATGTTCGTAGTATATGGATAACACGACATATATATATATATATATATATATATATATATATATATAAAGTATATAGATTATATTATACATATAGAAATCGGAGTAGGACGAGGTTTTTAATAGATAAAAACTATAATGAAAAAGAAATATAAAGTGCGAGTCGGTCTCGCACACGAAGGGTTCCGTACCATATTAATGTTAATATAGATTTCTCAGAGATGAGATATTTTCCCGCAGTAAAAAGTATCCTATATGTTAACCCGAATAACCAGCTATCGTCATACGAAATTTCATCAAAATCTGTCCAGTAATTTTCTCGTGATGCGTTCCCAGCCAGACAGACAGATAAAATTCAATAAACTATAGATTCGGCCACTGTATCGATAATAATGACTATTTCATAAAGATTTTCCAAAAAATATTTAATGTACAGATTCCAATCAGTTACAATTATATTATATGTATAGAATAATAGCTTTTATCCGCTCCGTACATAACTCTGAACTCTCCTTTAAACACAAGACTGCCTTTGTTGTAACAAGCTACGTGCCTGATGGTGGGCATTGTTCTTTTGAGACCACGTGACATTAGTGATGTTACTATTAAGGAACGCTTTACTTCCCTTTCGTTAGCTTTGACAAAGCTGTGGACATAATCAACGCTTTTGTAGTATGATGAAGTTATGTGACATAATTAGCAACTTTTTTTTAGAATAAAGCTTAGTTCACTAGATATGGTATTGCATGTATGTATGTATTCAGCCCTTTTTAATGTCCCACTGCTGTGCACGAGCCTGTCTTCAATACGACAGGGATCATAATAATAGAAAGTTAGTTACTACATAGAAAGCAGGCGAGAGAAGCCGGGGCAATGAGTAGTCAAACTTAATAATTGTTTCTATCATTTTCCACGGTTAACAGTTTTGGTTTAAGACAGGGTCTCTTCATTAACAAATTAGTAATTAACGAAGCCCAAAACTTAGAGGCCCTCGTCTAACTCGGACCTTAGTAAAATTTTAAATGATCTAATTATATAACCGTAGTATACATACCCTATGTTATATGAACGTGATGTTTTGGCCTGTAATTGACTGTGACTGTTTAACACGACTTAGGTACGGGTTCGATTTTCGCAAGAATTAAAGAAGCAAAGATTTTAATAAAAGGGAAAGTACGTGAAAGTATATTGTAACGTGTTAAAATAATTGTGTAAAAGCTTGTAAAATTTTTCTGAAGAAACTTTAGCAAAAACGAGTTATAAGCACAATTTTTATTGTTAAACACTCTGTTAATATTTGAAAAAAAAAATACAATGTAAACGCAAGATAATTAATTATCGCATAATTTCGCAAAACTTAACATAAATGCAAATTCTTTTTTGTAACGAGTTGTAAAAGTAAACGGTTTTAAACAAAATGGTAACATAGAAATCTGAATAAAGCTCAAAGTACCTTTCCAAAGGCGAACAGGATCTCAGAAATAAAAAGTATCATAAAAGTTTTTTCTAAGTTTATAAAACGACCAGCGGCATAATATCTCTTGAGTTTTTGCACCTCGCCTACGGTTACGCATTGTCTACGATTGCCCTTACATTTTTCAAAAGCTTTTTAACTTATCGTACGGTTAAACACTCATTATCATTTTTATGACTGTCTTAATAATAGGGCTACTATTATAAAGTTTGAATGTGTGCATTAAGGGTAACAACCCTTCACGCTAAAAGGGATGTAGGAATTTGGATGAAATTTAATAGGCACACAAACACACAGACACATATGTAGGCTGTTAGACTCTAGAGATGGTAAATCGCTAATCTATACGTACATATAATAAAATTCTGAGTCGAATTTGTACATTAAATATTTTTGGAAAATCTTATTAATAATAAACATTATAGATACAAAAGCCGAATCTATACTTTTTAAATTTTCTGTCTGTCTGTATGTCTATGACCGCATCATGAGAAAATCACTGGACAGATTTCCGGAACCGGGTCAACATATACGGTACTTTTTACTGTGGAAAAATATCTTATCTCTGAGAAATCGATACTCTAGGTTAAAACATAACTAGAGACGATTGTATAAAACAAAACAAATAACTAATAATAATAATACCTGCGATAAAACTCACTTAAACAAAAGAATTTTATGTAGTTACAAAAATCCTATTTACAACAATCAATTTTAATAATTAAAATAAATACATATCTACCTGTTGTTGTAAGTTGTAATCAACAACGTTCAACAAAAGCGTTGACATGCTGGGACCCTCCTCGCCCCTGTCTGCTACTTCCCCTACTGTCGTCATCATGAAGATATTTTTACGTTTCGTGAGTAATTTTCAATCTATAATATCTTCTAAGATATTCGTTTAATTTAAATGGTGTAAAGGCCAGTTTTGATCTAAACTAAGTGCTTAAGTTGTCTAACGTATTTATTTATATAAGGATTAATACTATGTCAGTAAAAACACCTTCGCAAATAAAGCATTATTTTAGACCCAATTTGAGAACCATAAAAATGGTTATTGTGAGTTATAGACATATGCTATAGCGGAATTTTTTGTAGTAATTTTTATGCTCTTTCAATTTATTTGAACATTTTGTGATGCTGTCCGTAATACATAGTTTCCCCAGCGCACGCAAGTAAATCTTCGAGTCGGTAATTTTTTTCCGATTTTTTAATCTTCAACAATTATAATCATATTTCAGCCAATTTTCACAAAACCTTAATGAATTATACACATAAACCTTCCTCATAATTCACTCCATCCATTGGTGAAAACCTTACGAAAATCTGTTCGGCAATTTTTGAGCACAAACAGACAGACAGACGCGGTGGGGGACTTTGTTTTATAATATGTATAGATAGGTAGTTAAGTTGTATAAAGATAACAAGATCATAACGTCCACGTGTTTTTTTTTTATATATGTACCTACATAAGTGTGATATTGTTTAGAAGTAGGTGCTATAAGTACTTTTTTATCAATATTAAATACTTAGCTTACCTCTTTAAATATTAATTACCTATTAGTATAAGTACCTAGTAAAAAAATGATAAAAAATTTGAGAGCCGAACCCACGAACTCTGGCACAGTAGTTTCAGTCACTCTGGCATAGTAGATTAAACTGAAAGCAATGTTGTCAACAGTTATACTTACACTAAACTTTTTTAAACTAAACGACTTCAAAATTAAATGTAATTATCTCACCGTTGGGGGTGGAATTTTTCTACAGATTTATTTAGGACCACCCTCGAGGTATAACTACAAATTCGTTATAAAATTTTCCTATATATAAACAAATATCGCGTACTATCTTTTTGTTGGTAATTTCACAATAACTTATGTTCCACACATTTTCCAAGAGGTGCAACAGTGATATGAAATGCATGTTGCCACTGATTGCTAAATATCATTAGGAATCTATACATATAATAAAATTGGAACTGAGCCGAATCTGTACATTAAATATTTTTTTTTAAAATCTTATTGAAATAGACATTATTATCGATACACAGGTCGAATCTATAGTTTTTAGAATTTTTGTCTGTCTGAGAAAAAATATCAATTTCTGAGAAAAAATACAAAAACTGCTATGCATCTAAACGCGGGGCGGAGCCGCGGGCAATGCTAGTATGATATAAATTTAAAAAAAACACCGTTAAAACGGGAAGATTGGAAAAAATATAACGGTAATAATTAGGCTAGACAACACAAGCTATAAAACTAAATGGTTGTGCGCAAAAATACTTTAAAAAACTATTAGACTCCCGCGTAGAATCATGCACATGTATGCAATAGATGACAAAATTTGAAGCTAATTTAGTTAAGTTAAAAGTTGTGCTTAAATATATGTATTTATAATACCGTTCTTAAAGCGATGTTAGGGTATGGTCAGATGCCTGCATCGATGGTTACAGGTTCAAATTATGTATGTTTTATTTTACCAATGATTCTGAGGTTTTTATGGCAGACTAGCTGAAATAACGTATAAACGGAAGATAATAGCGGAAAAGCGAAAAACAAATACACATCTATTCCGCGGGAACCGTAATTTTTTTCGGGATAAAATGTAGTCGATATGTTATTCAGATTTACGAGCTATATTATTGCAAAGTTTCATTAAAATCCATTCAATAGTTTTTGTGTGAAAGAGTAACAAACATCCATACATCCAGACATCCATACATCCTCACAAACTTTCGTATTTATAATATTAGTAGGATTTTGTTGTGGCATGAGGGATTTTGTTTTTTTACGAAACTGAGTACCTCTTAATAATGGTATTTATTGGCTATTTCTTTATGGACTTCTATAGTCTATTATATATTAAAGATTTTCTTAAAAGTTTTAAAACCGAATAAGATAATTCTTTTACTTTTTTTTAAATATTTATCTTATTCGGTTTTAAAACGTTAAAACCGAAGTTCCATATATCCATAGATAAGATTGAATATCCACATCCAAACTTCTCTATTATATAAAAAAAAAAGTTTTTAGCAATTTTAGTAACTAAAAGAGTTATTAAAATTATTTTAATAACATTTTTATATACATATATAAAAATGTTATTAAAATAGTTCTTTTGTTATTAAAATATTCTTATATTCTAGTGCAGAGCGAAGGCTTCCCGACTCCCTCAAATAAAATAAATTACGAGTAATTAGCTAATTTACGTATAGATCAAATAGGCACATTCTAAAAAAAACACACTTATTTTTTTATTAAATTAGCGTACCTAATTTAAAAAAAACATTGCCAATTCGCCCTAATTTAAAAAAAAACATTGCCAATTCGCCCGGCTTATGGCAACAATATAAGAAAAAAAAGAATTCTGCGCGTTGATTATTACAAGAAAGAAGGTTAAATTGGTATCAAAGCCTGACTGGGTTTTTGTTTTTTTTTTACTTTGCTGATATTGTATCTAATTTACATATTAAAATACGTTGTTTCCATACATATTGGCTTTCCTTTAGTCACAGAGAGATATCGCGTGTGGTACTATTTGTTTTTAGCTTACTACTCTAAGTTCGATTCTCGTCTGATGCAAAATGCTAATATTTACATTATGTGTGTGATTTATCTATATAAAACATAAGCTTTTCGTTAGAAACTACAATGCTAGCTACTAGAGTATTTAGTAACTAGTCCTAGATACAAAAGGGGTAGATTACTCATTTATATTTGTATTAATAGAAATAGGTATAGATACAGTATGACAAGTACAATGTTTAATCACAGATCATATAATACTATACTAGGTTTAATGATTTTAAAACTATATATCGGACTAAGAGTCTTATTTTTCGATTTTAAAACCTTAAAACCAAGACAATAAAGCAATTTCCCATGGCGTGCTGATTTTTAAATTGATATGGCGAGTACTGGGTACAGGCTACTGGATAACCGGTAAATAGGTGTAAATGTAAACATTTAGCTAGTTATATTTCTTTATGAATAGACAGAGAGAGACGCGTGTTTTTACAAGTTGACCTACAATAAGAAAAGTTAGTAAACAAACTGAGTTAATACTTATAACCATGCTTACTTGAAACAAAAGCTGAAGGACAACTATTATATTAATAAATCACAATTGTTCTGCAATTGTAAAAGCTTCAAAGAAAGAACACTCTGTATTCAACGATCCATACAAATTCATTTAAAAATAAACACGTGGCTAAACAAAAACGCGCCAACATTTTAATAATTGTGAAGCGAAATGCGTGCTGTCATTCTCGGTCATGACATGTGACTAGCTTCATTATAGTTCTATCTCTTTTGCACCTATACAATTCATTCAAACTGTATATAACCTTTCACTCACGCACTTCAGTTCGCATCTAACCGTCGTAAGGGAAGGTTATGTCGCGACGTTCAAGATCATCGTGATAACTTTCGTAAAAAAAATAACATTTATTTGCGAAAGTATAACAGTGATAGTGTGGATACGTGTTAAACAGTTTCAAAGTGATTCTTGTGAAGTGAATTGTTGCTAATTTAATTGTCATTTGGATTTTTTACGGTTGGTTCTTTTTTATTATCATTGCGCGGTTTTTTTATGCCAGAACACAGAACATAAAATTAAATTATTTCAAAACTGTATAGTTTATACACTAACTAAATATATATTTATTACCTGTACAATTTAAAAAAGTACAGTATAAATAAACACCCGCATTTATCTTTGTCTCAAGGTTGTTGACAACAATCGATTTGTAATTTTACACATTTGTGTAAACTTCACGTTAATTTATGCCATCACAAAAAAAATGGCGAATTTCAATGAATTTCAATGTACCACGTTCTCAGACAGTTTTTTGCATGACATCGTAAGACTGTCTCGTCTGGATATTACAGTCTAGCCAGTTTTAATTTATTTTATATTCTAGAAATTCCCGTTTTGTAAAAACTTTAAGGGAGCAACGTGTTTTATTGTTGTGACTGCTCTGCTATAAGACATCAATTTACTTTATCGAAGTAGGTATGAACAATTCTCGCTAATCTACATAATATAACTTTGTGTTATAAATCTGACACTACATATAAAAGGGAAAAGTTTGTTTGTTTGTATGTAAGCTATACTGTCTCGAACAACTGCATCGATTTTGATATTTTATCGATAGGTATAGGTAGCTCACAAAATTACTAGACTTGAATGAAAAAGAAATATACTATCCTAGCCACATTACTAATAAATATACTAGCCACATTAATGTTATTTATAAGTTATTAAATAGCGTTTTTATTATCACTACATTGAACAAAACTATTTTAAAGTATAAAGCTCAGGTAGAAGATACTGACAGGTAGACGTAAAACAATGTATGGCGTCAACGAAACAACCTTTGTATTTTACAGTCACGTCGAATATCTTTTTTAATTATTTATTACCATTACTTAACCTTGCTAATATAACAGGTAAAAGATGCCTATTTACTTCCAAGTAGTAATCTTGGGAATAACTAAACCGATTTTAATAAGTCGCAGAATAATTAGTAGGTACATTAGCTACTTGGGACTTTACTCAAGGTCATAATAGCCTGTCTGAATACTAAATTTCATCTAAATCTGTTTAGGCATTTTTCCGATTGTTAATGAACGTCAAGAGCGAATACTCGCACCTAAAGTAGTATTTGGTGACCATCTACCATAGCAAACTTAAATTTTATATTAAACACAATTAATAAATATTTGTATTTCGACATAATATTATGCAATCCTTGAGGATGGCATTGGGAGTACGGTCTAGTTGTACTTTTCCATGTCCTTCTCGATATGTGATGGATCATCGTGATAAGTAAATATTAAGTTATTTTTTTATAATAGCCAAGAACTTAATGACATGGTTGGTCGATTCTTCTTGTACATTTTGGTAAATATATATATATATATATATATATATATATATATATATATATATATATATATATATATATATATATATTACTGCCTCGGTGGTGTAGTGGCTAGCATGTACGGCTGCACACCCGGAGGTCCTGGGTTCGAGTCCCGGGTCGGGCCAAGTTTAGTTATTGAGTCTTTCTGTATAAGTAAGCCTCAGTAACAGCCCGGAGTTGGGAAGTTGGCGGTGTTTCACCCCCGTGCCTCGGAGAGCACGTAAAGCCGTCGGTCCTGCGCCTTAACTCTCACTGGTCGTGTCGAGCAGTCGTCCCACCGGAGTATGAGAGTGACAGGAATAGAGAGTGCACGTTGTGTCTGCGCGTACACTTGTGCACTATAATATCTCCTGCGCAGTTGGCTAGTCTCAATGAGATTGGCCGCCGTGGCCGGAATCGGTCGGGAGAACATCATCATCATCATATATATATATGATATATATATATATATATATATATATATATATTTCTAATGTATATGTATATATTTCTAGTGTTTTATTTTGTATGGATCTATCAATCTTCTTATTTAATTACTTATTATTTTAAGTTTCATTTATTTAAATAAAATAAATTATAATTAAATTAAATTTCAAAACAATTACATAGCTATCCCACGGGAACTGTACATTTTTTCAGATAAAAAGCGTAAAAGTAGCGTATGTGCTATTCCAGACTACAATCTATCTCTGTGCCAAATTTTATCCAGATCCGTTCAGTCGTTCTGGCGTGATTGAGTAACAAACAATCAAACATGCAAACTCACATTTAGACTTTCACATTTATAATATTAGTAAGATTTAAGCTATAGTTATTATAAGTTTTACATTCAATTTTCACCCTTTTTAGGAGTTTAGGTTAAGTCGAAAAAAGCATGGGAGGAATAGGCTGTAAAAATTTCAGCTTTAGGTCTGGGTGAATACAAATTAGTCTGAATAAAGTACTTGTGTATATTATTTAAAAGATTTAATTTAAGCAAGCAGAATTGGGTTCTAAAAAGAATTGTAAATCGATTTGCAATGGAATTATAATATAGATCAAAACTAATAAATCTGTGAAATTTTTGAAATATATTTCGTAATTTTTTCATTTTTTTGAAATATTTTAATAATTCTTTCATATTTTTGTTATTATTTTGCTTAATTTTTTATAATTAATACAAAAAAAATTTGGTTACTTCTCCATTAACGATATCTCGTAACATTAAGCATACACAAAACATACAGACAAAATTAATATTTTATTTCTTCCTTTTTGATATCAGTCTAAAATCCAGTCGAAAAAATCGATTAAATATGGACGAAATACATAAAAAATGTGTTTGAACTAGGTACCTACGTGCAAAATTTTATCTAACTTACGTCGTATTTTTAGCGTTATCAAAGTGCAACGATTACAGCTTATCGTGTGAAACTAATGGTATTTATTACTGTTTGTTCGTATTACGATACTTGCCTTGACATTCGATATTATTTAGAAATGTAATATTGTTATATAATTATATTATTCAACTGGAACAAAGGCATATCTGTTTATGCTTATTTACTTTGACATAAAACTGCGTAAAATTCAACAATGTAGATTAGAAAAATTATTAAAAAAATATATGTTGGGACATTAACACACAGCACTATCTAGTTCCATGGTAAGCTACGAGGCTTGTGTTATGGATACCAGATAGTTGATACACTACACATATATATAACTTAAAATACATACATATTACAAAAATTGAATATAAACTTGCTATGTAAAATATAAGTTATCTCTATTTCGAGTTTCGTTAAAATCTGTTTAGTCGTTACGTACGGTGTGAAGAACAAACATACATGTAATTGTACACTTATATCATAAACTTTCGCGTTTACAATATTAGTATGAAGTCAGTGTAGTCAAACACCAGCTTCAACCTAAAGTTCTGAAATTCACCATTTACTCCTGAAACTAGCGCCTCACCCTCGCTTCACTCGGATTCGTCCCTAGGTTTTAACATTTAGTATAGATTTCTCAGAGATGAGATATTTTTCCGCACTAAAAAGTGTCTTAAATGTTGACCCGGATAACCAACAATCATCATACCAAATTTCATCAAAATTTGTCCAGTGGTTTTCTCCTGATGCGTTCCCAGACAAACAAATTCAAAAAACTATACATTCGGCCTTTGTATCGAAAGTTATAACTATTTCAATAAGATTTTCCAAAAATATTTAATGTACAGATTCAACTCGGATATTATTATATGTACAGATAAATCATTAAGATATCTGTTATTCATTAATTTTGTTCTTTTGGCATTGTGTATAGTTCTAACTATATATAAATAGATTTTTTTATAACCAATTTTTACAGACAAGCGATAATACAACCAGTAAAGCCATTAAAAACGAAAAAATGAAGGTTATTTCTCTCTCAACGGAATTACCTATAGATAAAAACGTCTAAGAAGATTTTGTGTAACCCTGCGATAATGTTGCTGTATCAACATAATATGATCTGTAATTTTAAATAAAACGTATCTTTTCGGATTTTTTCGCGGATTTATTTACATTTTTGGTTCCCGACGCGAAAAAATCCGAAAAGATAGTTTTTTTTTAAATGTCAAATATCCGTGTAAATCTAAGAAAGTAATTAGGATTCGTAATTTTATGTCTCGTTAATCAGTGATTAGCTGCCTCGGTGGTGTAGTGGCTAGCATGTACGCCTGCACACCCGGAGGTCCTGGGTTCGAGTCCCGGGTCGGGCCAAGTTCAGTTATTGAGTCTTTCTGTACATTAAGCCTCAGTAACAGCCCGGAGTTGGGAAGTTGGCGGTGTTTCACCCCCGTGCCTCGGAGAGCACGTAAAGCTGTCGGTCCTGCGCCTTAACTCTCACCGGTCGTGTCGAGTGGTCGTCCCACCGGAGTATGAGAGTGATAGGAATAGAGAGTGCACGTTGTGTCTGCGCGTACACTTGTGCACTATAATATCTCCTGCGCAGTTGGCTAATCTCAATGAGATTGGCCGCCGTGGCCGGAATCGGCTTGGAGAGAACATCAGCTTACAACTTGACTTTGAGTTCGATAACAATGAAGTGCAAACGACATAATTACAACACAGTGAAACAGGTTCAAATTTAGTAGCTGGTAAGTGGCTAAAACTTGCATGCCTGAGAGAATCTTGTTTGTTTTCTAAAAATGTCTAAAATCATAATATTTGACATTTTATATAAAACTATATTTTCGGATTATTTAAAAAAGTCTGAAATAATCATTTTAGGCCTACAGAAACCTCTAACTTTTAGGGGAGACCCAGTGGAACGTTAAATATTGAAGTATTAAAACTCATTAAACAAAGGGTTTTCTCCTTTCACAATTAAAAAAGTTTTCATTACTAAAATCTTGATCTTTTTGCTTTACGGCAAAAGGCTAGAATATTGAACTGAATAATTTATAAGCCAACGTTAACTGGAAGTGTACTCAAGTATTACAATTAAAAAAATACAAAAGGGATCGCTATTGAGTGAGTTAATAATGTTTTTTTTTTTAAATAGTTACTGATTTTGTTTTTTTTTTTTGTTAAGTAATATTTTGACCTCATTTTGGTTGAATGATTAACTGTAACACTTTAAAAATAGTATGTTTAAGTATTTTATGAATTGAGTAATATTTTTTATTGAGCAATATTAAAAGTAAAAACTTTTGGTGGTATCCGAGAACTGTAATAGTTATAATCTCAAACCTAACATAACAAAAAAAAAAACAATTTTACAATTGCTCAATTCAATAAATCGAATATGACAGCTGTCAATAAAACAGCCTAGATGTTTTTTAGCGATAGTCCAGCTTTCTATTAAAGAAAGATTTTCAACTACAAGTTTAGTAGTCTCAGAGATTATATCTACAAAGTAAAATTACTTTTTATCTGTTATTATTACTAACTAGCGACCCACCCTCGCTTCGCTTTAGGTTCGTCGCTAGGTAAAAACAAATCTATCCCACGGGAACCGTACATTTTTCCGGGATAAAAAGTTGCTATGTGCTATTCCAGACTATAATCTATCTGTGTGCCAAATTTCATCTAAATCCGTTCAGCCGTTCTGACGTGAAAGAGTAACAAACATCCATCCATCTATGCTCACAAACATTCATAATTATAATTAGTACATATTAATATGGACATAACTTATTTTGCCACCAATGTTTCATGTAACAACTCCAACACGGAAATGAACCCATTACCCCATTAATCAGAAACCTAATGCATCTACATATCTGCAAATAATATTTATTGTATTCCTTTCCACCACAAAGGATTTGTGGTCATGAAAACGTATCAATTAACACTACTATTGTTCCTTTCTTAGTAAAGCTTTTGTAAGTATGTACTTAATTATTAAGATGTATTGGTATTGCCTGGTTATTCCTTTAGTCAAAGCCTGCTCAAGAAAACAACATATTTATTACAACGTTTACGTTTTAAGTTTTTTATTATAGATTTCTCAGAGATGAGATATTTTCCTGCAGTAAAAAGTATCCTATATGTTGACCCGGATAACATGCTATCATTATACCAAATTTCATCAAAATACGTTTAGTAGTTTTCGCGTGATGCGGTCACAGACAAACAGACAAACATTCGAGAAACTAGATTCGGCCTCTGTGTCGATAATAATAACTATTTCAATAAGATTTTCCAAAAAATATTTAATGTACAGATTCGAATCAGTTAGAATTATATTATACTAGCGTTTTGCTGCGGCTCCGTTTTTCTCCGAGGCACGCTGCATCTTATGGTATGAGTATTATTCCGATCGGCTTAGTAGTTATCGCAGTATAACCGAATTAAAAAATCGGCTCTCCATTTATTAGTATAGATATTTATAAGACTAACGACTTACCCTCGCTTAAGTACGTTTTAAATATGTAAATAGAATAGATAAAAATAACTATCGGAGTGTACTTTCGGTAGTTGATTCCCCATATAAATTTTCAATCCCTATTTCACTCCCTTCATGTATTTTCCCGGCAAAAAGTAGCCTATGTCCTTGTCCAAGGTCCCCATCTATCTCTGTACCGAAATTTATCAAAATTGATTTAGTAGTTTAGACGTGAAAACGTAACAGACAGACAGAGTTCCTCTCGCATTTATATTATTAGTATGGATAATTTAATTATAATCAAGGTCTGTTAATCTTGTTAATAACCAAAGCTTTCCCCATTTTCTTTGTGAGCTAGTTTAGAAGACATTTTTGTCATTCAGAACGCTATTATTTTGTGTATAATACACACAACTACCTTGACCTGGAATAGAATTCGCGACCAAGCCAACACGCATTGATATTCAGACTTACGGCATACTGTTCCATAAGGGTCCTATATAAAACGGAGATCACCGGTTTGATTACCGTGAGAAACAATAATAAAGAAGATTTATCATAACTTATAAGTACTTCAATAGAAATAAAGTTTCTTCACGCATTATCAATGAAAACGTGACAGTATAATCAAAATCTATTTTTACCTATAGAAATATTTCACCATATTGTTCTTTCTTACCAGCAATTTACTTGTTATATTTCATTTGAAACCAGTTTTCAACTTACGTCAGAAATCAGTTTTAGTTGTAGGGTTAAAGACTTATATGACTGACGTCTGTAGAGAATGTGCTTTTGGAAGTACATACAACTTAATATATATGTATGTATGTATGTATGTATATAGTTTGTATGTATGTCATGTATGTTTGTTACTCTTTCAAGGGTAAAACGGCTGTACGGATTTAGATAAAATTTTAGTACACATATATAGATTATGACCTGGAATAACACATAGGCTACGTAGGCAGTTAGAACTCAAGTCGCTAATTAAGATATAAAGATTAATAAAGCCAATAATTTATTATTTAACGTTTATTATTTGGACCAGCGAACCATACCATGGTCAGTGATCACGAGTTTTGCTTCTTCTAATTAAAACAAGGTACACTGACTTTAAAACCACTTAAAAATAATTACTTATTCCATATTCCAGTCAGGAGTAGATTTTTTTCTTCTAAATATGAAACCACCATTTGGTAGGTATAACTAACGTATTCATTATAAAAATCGATTCATATTTTACGCTGAAATAGCGTAATAAACATCAATCACGTCTGACTAAAATTATAGCAACCCGGAAATGCCTATATACTATACATATGTATATCATTCAAACTACAGTGAAAAATATCTATCATTTTGTAACTAATACCGATTTAAAAAAAAAAAACTTATAAATAGACGTTTTAAGTATTAAGTAAGACAATTCTTTAAAGAATCATATATTTCATCGTAACACGCGAGCGATACCAGAGTCGCAAGCTAGTGCAAATATGTTAAAACATCGTGCATAAACCGTGGTAATAGGTATTCACTCAACTAAAACTTTATCACTTAGAAGCCGGTTTGGAAGGAAGATGCAAAAAACATACCGCGAACAAGTTTGTGTACGGTTATTATGAAATTGTTCCAACAAAGCCTCGATTACGAATGGGTTTCGTTTAATTAATATTTTAGCTTTATTGTGAGGTTTTTATGTGTTTTTGAATGTTATTATTTATTAGTATTGGAATTGTACCTGTTTTCAAATGAACATTAAAAGTATGTAAAAAGTTTATCCATTTTAACTGTATGTTTGCATTTGTTGTTATTTTACTTAATAATTAATATGATAATAATAATTCAGCCCTTAATCACGTTCCACTGCTGGGCACGGGTCTCCCACGATGGAGTATAGGCCCATAGTCCACCGCACTGGCCAAACGCGGGTTGGAGAACTTCACATGTCTTTCAGGAACTACGTATTTGGGTTCTCTCAGGCATGCAGATTTTTGCCATACGATGTTTTCCTTCATCGTATTAGCAAATGACAATCATGTCGGAAATCATTCGCAGATGAAATGATGAGAACTGCAAGACCCGCGTTTGAACCGGCATTTCTTTGTTTGTCAAGCGAGCGTGTTACCAAAGGTTTCAATGATAATGATTGATATAAAAATGCTAAAATACGCTTGCTATCTCTTCGTATAAACCAACCGTAATAAAAAGTAAGGACATGACATAAAGAAGGACAGAGGATAGCTACTTTATCCGTGGAATAGTTTTTATGGGATATTGTTTCAGAGCTTATTCAAATTGTTTTTCAGGTTACATATTTAACAAAAAGTATATAATTATAATAAAACTGTTCGTCCAAATGTTCGAACAGTTATAACAAATATATATAATTTCAGACTACTTATACTTGTAATAAAATATTATATGTCTAACATAAACAGAGAACAAAATAAACAAAACAAACTGAAAAACATGGAGCGCTTATCACACGCATCTTAAATTTCATTCCCGTGTTAAGAGCTCGTGGTTATTTTGGAGATGTTTCTTCCTTTTGGTTGTATTAAAATATATTTCGAAGTAGTATTTGTAAATATTATTACAAAATATTACAAAAAATTATTGAATTACAGGTTAAATGTTATATTTGATTTGCTTAATAGTATGTTGTACATAAAATCAAATGTTAATTGTGCAAAAAAATTTTATTGATCTATATATTGAAACTGCCTCGTTAGTCTAGTGACTAGCATGCACAGATGCAGATCCGGAGGTCCTTGGTTCGAGTCCCAGATCAGGTCAAGGCGTATAGTTTATCAAAGCTAATTATGATCTATCACTGGTCATGCCATGGGTGTTTAAGAGTGAAAGGAAAAGAATAGGTACGTACTTGTGTACCTTCTGTATAATCTCCTACACAATTATTTATATTATACATATAATATTAAATGTACATTTACCATTTTTGAGTAAACACTGTATTGACTGATAGAAGCTATAATAATAATAATAAAATAAATATGTTGGGACATTAACACACAGCGCCATCTAGTTCCATGGTAAGCTACGAAGCTTGTGTTATGGATACTAGATAGTTGATACACTACACATATATAATAACTTTAAATACATACATAATATTATTAACATCCATGACTGGAGTACAAACATTCGTGCTCATCACACAAATGAATACCCCCAGCGGGACTTGAACCCGCGATCGCTGGCACAGCAAGTAGGGTCACAACAAACTGAGCCAAAAATGTCGTCGATTATATTATTTATCTCTGCATATCATGAGGTTTCTTTGGCATATTAGACTTGTTAATTGAAACAAATTATCTTATAATATAATTATCTATAATACGTAGTGGGTACGTACACCAACTAGTATTTAAATACACAAAATAAACGCGACTATAAGATATTTAGAATGAATTGAATTAACGTCTAGAAATAGTCCGTAATCTTGCGCTTAATTAGAAACCTTGAAAGTCTGATCGTTTTTTACATAGAAATTAAATGGTATAGTGATTTTATCCAAGCAATTACAACACAATAGGTTTTTACGTAATCGAGTATAGATTTATTTCTTATTAGCGACTCACCCACGATTCGCTCAGGTTCGTCCCTTACTTTTCTTGAGCGGAACCCTAATTCTTTTACTGAAATAAAAGTAGCCTAAGTTATTCCTTATAACATCAGCCGTTTCGGAGTTTAGCCGGAACAAACAAACAGACAGACAGACAAAAAATTTTAAAATTGTGTTTTTCTTATATATAGCGTATATAATTCCATATGCATTTAGTAAAAAGCTGTTGTTTTGACATTACTAACAGACATTTCGATTTTATTTAACAGACTAGCGACTCAACTTTGCTTCGCTCGTGTAGATTTTTATACAATTTTCATCCTAAGAAATTTTTATACAGATTTCAACACATTTTTTTCAATCATTCTACTGTTCGTTAGCGATTTTACTTTTGAAAACTTTTATACAAAAAAACTGCATGTCAAACTTCTATCTACGTTGATAATAGCTAACTTTAATCAGTGAAGCATAATGGGTCGATAAACATTGTAATCATTAGCAATAATTGACTGATTACAACTTCATATTATTCAGCCATTTTTAAAGTCCCTCGCTTACGCGATACGAGAGGGATTAGTCCATAGTCCACCACGCTGGTCAAGTGTGGGTTGGCGGACTTCACATCTCTACCGGCAATTTGCTAGAATCTCTTAGACGTATAAGTTTATAAACGATATTTATACCGTAAAACAAGTAGTAATCATGTTAAAAATGATTCGCACATGAAAATATCTGAAATATGAGAGTTGGGATTTGAACCCGCTTAACTTGGTTTTCCAAGCAAACGCTAACACTATTGCCTTAACTACATGCCGTTCGTAATATCTATAATAGGTATGCAAAATTGGTGTATTTTTGTTAAATCAAACCATAGTTAGAGGCGGTTTTGGAATAGACGGTTACTTAACGTAAAAGATAAATAGCTATTCGTTAAGTTTAAGCGCCCTTTATAAAGGTCACTTACGTGAGTACACGAAAGTTTAGCAATGAGCAGTTATGTTTAACTGGTTTTATTCAAATATTATAATATGATAATGAATAGAGACTCGCCCTCGCGTCGCTCGAGTGCGTCCCTAAGTAGGTTTTACTTTTTTTGAGCGGAACCCTAATTCTTTTTGTAAAATAAAAGTAGCCTCAGTTAGTTACTTATTATAACATTATCTGTCTTCCAGTGAAAGTCCCGACAAAATCAGTCCAGCCGTTTCGTAGATTAGGCGGAACAGACAGATAAAAATTTCAAAATTGTATTTTTCATGTACCGTGTATACTTTTATATACATTTAGTAAAAAGCTGTTATTTTGACATTATAAACAGACACTTCAATTTTATTTATCCGTATAAATTGATAAGAATGGACCTGAGTACTATTAGGTATAATACAAATTGTTAGTTACTATCGACTGACACTTGCTTTGCTCGAGTGCGTCCCTGTACCTAACTGTAGCCTACGTGTTACTCAAGATTATAATCTATCTATGTACTAAGTTTAATCAAAATTAGACTAATAAATTCAAATTTGATGTTTTTTAACTCCATTCTAAGAAATACCTATATAAAATACTAGCGACTCACCCTCGCTTCGCTCAGGTTCGTCCCTAGCTTGCTTCCCAATACAAACTTTCATCCCTATTTTCACCCCCTTAAAGAATGTTTTCCGGGATTAAAAGTATCCTATGTCCTTCCCAGGGTCTCAAACTATTAATTAAACTATCTTACCAAATTTCATCTAAATCGGCTCATTTGATCCAGAGATTACCCCCTACAACGTCACAAACTCACAAAATTTTACCTCTTTATTATTTATAATCTTAATAATATAGATGTCTTAAGTCTTAACCCTGCTTTTACTACGTAGATTCACTATACACCACTCATACCGTTCTTTTCATTTCCAATATAATTAATTAAGTACTTATTTAATATATTAAAATCATATCTTCTAGAGTATTATCACTTGTTACTGTTGCCAACAAATTGTTTTGAGCGTCGCGTGCCGGTATGTATAGATAATTGAAGTTATAATTGACGATATATAATCTCTTTATCAAATACATGCTTTAATTAATTATTGTTTAATCAACTTTCACATAATATCACGATTTTTATTCCAACTAATGTGTGGTTTTCCCTATCTTTAGTCCAATTAAATATGGCCATGGCTTTATTAATGTATGAAAAGTATTCATTATGTATAGTATAAAAAATATGATAACATTATTATACATAGAACACGCAGCTCGAGTACAATGGGTCTACTCGACCCACTGCGGTTAGCTTTAGTAATTATAATCTATACTAATATTATATAAAAGAAAAGTTTGTCTGTTTTTTTGTTTGTTTGTTTGGACGCGCTAATCTCAGGAAGTATTAACCCGAATTGAAAATTCTTACTGCATTAGATAGCCCGATTATTCAGGAAGGCTTATAGGCTATATATCATCATGCTACTGACGAATCAATCTGTGCTGCTTGGGCTAAGTTTTAATTTTGGACTATTTTTACAATAAAGTCTTATAGAAACCGGTCGAGATATTTTATGGTATAGATGTTGAATGGCTCGACAGGTTAAAATCTGATAATCAATTAATTTTTATATAGAAAGATCCAAAGTCACTTTAAAAGGAAGCCATTTATAAAAGAGAATTTTACATGAAATAAAAGAAAACGAACCTTGATTTTTTTTCACAAGTAGCGACGTTATCGCGTAACAATACAAACGTACATAAAAATATGTGCGTTTAATTCAATATACTCTCATTTGTAGAGCGCTAAAATTATTCCACAAAAAAAAATCTGACCGTAAAAAAATTCACGATCGCCAAAAGAAACCGTTAAGTATTACAACTTTTATTTAAGAGAAAACCAACAAGTCTGAGATCGAGATAACGCATATTTACACTCTACGCACAGATATGCGGTTTAAGTTGACAAGTATGTGATTTTATTACGTTTTGTGCTCTCGATTCAACTTCATTTTCCTGATGGTGTAAATATCTACGTATAAACACTTTAGTCATATTAAATTGTATATTAGTTAGTTATTTTACTAATAGTTTACTCCAAAAATGCTTAGTGAAATAACTGATTTTATTACTATCACAAGACATGGTTTTCTTAGTTTTTTTAGGTAGTTTTATCAGTGTTATCTGAGTCGAATCTGTATATTAAATATTTTTTGGAAAATCTTATTGAAATAGTCATTATTATCTATACAGGGGCCGAATCTATAGTTTTTAGAATTTTCGTCTGTCTGTCTGGGAACGTATCACAAGAAAACCACTGGAAAGATTTTGATGAAATTTGGTATGATGATAGTTCGTTATCCGGGTCAACATATAGGATGATTATTTTTCTTCTGTAATTCAAAATGAAAATATTTTTTAATGACCAAATGAGCGAAGTCGGAGCAAACTAGTAGTTAAAATTTGATAATTAAAAAGAAGTTTAAATTAACGAGAACACGAACCAGTTACATATTTATGCTTAGTGATTATTTGCTTAATTATTTTTTCTTAATATTATGCAGTGGAAAGATATTAAGCATTGTACTTATATATATGAAGTTTTTATGTCCTGTTAGTTTGTTATTTTAGTATCCAAGTTTCGATCTAAATTTAAATCCCCTTGTACAACGCGTTGTGGTTAGAAACTATTGAATTTAAGTAGTTGAACACATTTTCTAACGTGTTTTGACGAGTTCAGTGCATTTTTGATATACATTAATATAAGTGTGGAATAATTAGGTATATTAAATGTGTTGTTTATATGCGTTTGTCTGTATGTTTGTTACTCCTTCATGTTGAAATAGCTGAACCGATTTAGATGAAATTTAGTACACAGATAGACAGATGACCTGGAGTATCACATAAGATAAATCTGGATATTGCAATAACTTGCAGAACAATTCCCATCTGTTTTCTACTATTATATTTAAAACCACAACAAATCATTAACCTCAAATGTTTCATACTGTATCTGATGTACGAGATATAATAAAAGTAAGTGAAGACAACTGTACCTAACTTTCACATCTAGTTTTTAACCACTTGTTTTGCAGATTAAAGACATTAGGTACGGCCTGTGAAGAGGTGACTTTATAATTTACGTATTAATTCGAAAAGCATTCAATTCTGCTATTTGGTTGGAAAGAAGGTGTTTCATTTATTCATTTTTATTTTCTAGCCATTCGAAGCAATGTTATTTATCAAATAGCTACTTGATATGTTTTATTCTATATATTATTTCACACAACCAGACATATTAAAACATATTTATTAGTTACTAGCGGCTCACTCTCGCTTCGCTCGGGTTTGCCTCTAGAAAAACAAAAACAAATTTATCCCACGGGAACCATACATTTTTCCGGTATAAAAAGTATCCTATGTGCTATTCCAGACTATAATCTATCTCTGTGCCAAATTTCTGCCAGATCCGTTCTGGCGTGAAAGAGTAACAAACATCCATACATACTCACAAACTTTCACATTTATAATATTAATAATACTGGTTACTTAATTAAATTATTAGGTTTTTTTAACAATAGATTTTTTAAACATAGATCTGGATCTATCGTATCACAAAGACATACATTCATCTATATATCTATCTGTTTATTTCTTAAATATTTTTATCATTCCATTAAAAAAAAGTATATTATTTAGCCTTTTCTGTTACAGCAGAATACCTTCTTCTCTTTGGTAGGTTAAATTATGAAACGAAAATCATCAAACGACTGTAAACAATTCGCGCAAAACTACTCATTAATTCTCAATATTTTATTATTGCTTCTAACAATTATTTTATAATATTACTGACATTATAAATGCGTAAGTTTAAATGTTTGGATGGATGTTTGTTACTCAATCACGCCATAACAGCTGAACGGATCTGGATTAGGGGCAGAGATAGATTATAGTCTGGAATAGTACATAGGGTACTTTTTATCCCGGAAAAAGTGCAGTTCCCGTGGGACAGATTTGTTTTTGTGGTAGTGTAAAATAATTATGCGTAGTTTAAAATCTTAATGTACTAATGAATGTAACATTCTTCTCCCTTGTACTTATCTTACACTACGTTGGGTCGTACCTTCTTTTATTTCCCTCTATCAGTTGTCAACACATTCTCTTCCATACATTCCATTCATATATTATAATCGGTCTACTTCTGTTTCTATATCTATCCACATTCATAAACAATATCTTCTTGGTCTAGCTGTAATAATTATAATAATATTATATTAAGTACTATGTTTGTATAAAAATTGTAGCGTAAAACAAAATTTATTGTGTAATCAAAATTTATTTTAAAATACATATATCCGAAAATTACATTAAAAATTTAAGTAATAGTATAAAAAATGTTTTAAAAGACAATAAAATCGAAAGTGCATAATAATTACAAGACTTCCGCGACACCATTCAGACAAAGAGAGACAATAGCATTCCCAAGGAGGGTTGACGTGAGGCATGCGGCCGGTCGTAAAACTTTTGCCAAATCCTATCAGCAGTACAGAAGATGTACTGCGCCGACCACAAGTGATTGGGAAATGTGCAGGGAGAAGAAGACTATGTTTGTATGTACTAAATATTGTCTTATAGTGAGAAATAAAGTCGAATTTAAATATATCATGAACCCGGACGAAGCCGGGCGCCTCTTTAGTATTAAGTTAATTATTCACTATTTCATTCCCGCCATTGCGTTATTAATAGACTAGACTGTAAGCTATAATTTTAGTACCTAGAATCTAGATAGGTCTATAATTTTGTTACTCACTCTGCTGGTTTACATAAAATTTGCTTAGCTAAAGCAAAATTATTAATAGTAATAAGCCCTGTATATCAAAAACGGACTCTATGATGTAAATGTTAGGGTATAAATTTGCAATTAACTCATGCAAAGTTAACGTCCCATCATAATCAAGTAGTTCTAGTTTTTACTTAATCCTCATAAATTATAATGCTAAATGTATCGAATAGTTGTAAATATCGATGAACTTGTGAGTGCTTTTCGCATTTTTGCCGCATTATTAATGAGTCTGAATGGTGAGATCTATGTATAAATACAACAAAAATAATGAAAAATATTACTTAGTAGCTGCTCACCCTCGCTTCGCTCCGGTTCGTCTCTAGGGAAGAAAAAACAAACCTATCTCACAGGAACCGTCCATTTTTCCTGGATATAAAGTAGCCTTTGTGTTATTCCAGACTACAATCTATCTCTCTGCCAAATTTCATCCAGATCCGTTCAGCCATTCTGGCGTGAAAGAGTAACAAATGTCCATACTCACAAACTTGCACATTTATAATATTAATAAAAATACAGATTTAAAATTAATTTTGTCCGAAATCACAAAAGGTGGTAGATATGACCTTAAAACATATATAATACTCGAATTGAATATGTCGTCCTTGAAGTCGGTCAAATATAATATTCCACTCATGTCTATATCGAAATTCCCAGACAGGGCTAGTTTTTATTCCTGTACATTCAGTGTTTTCTGTTAATATTATTGATACTTATGGGGTGCGTTTCTAGGTTCACGGTTTTGGTTCAATATTTCATGGGTTTCCATTTTTTTTGCCTTTTTCTTAAATAAAAGTGTATGTTACTCCTTATAACATCAGCTATCTTCCAGTGAAAGTCCCGTTAAAATCGGCCTAGTCATTTCGGAGATTAGCTGGAACAAACAGACAAATATTTTTTTTTTTATATAAGTGCCGTATATATATACTGTTATAAATATTTAGTAAAAAGCTGTTATTTTGTCATTACAAACAGACACTTCAATTTAAAAAAGTACTCCGATCTAGTACTAGGTACTTAGCCTCAGTAGTACCTACTACTTAATATTTTTATGAACCATACATATTATATGTAAATATTGTAGATAATATAAACCAAAATGTATTGCCTAGGTCTAGAAAGCGATAATAAATCTAGATACAGGCCTACAACGAGCCAGGTTGATTGCAAAACATTTCAAATGATTTGGCAGCGGGTTACTTGCTTCTACAGTTACAGTTTAGCCAAGACCTTTTAATGGAAAGTAGGTATTAGGTATAGATGAATGTTACACCTGAATGCATGAGCTTAAAAACATTTTATATTGCACAGGAATCGAACCTGTGCTATCTGTTTTAGTAATTTAAAGATTAAAGACACATAATATCAGTTTTAGTAAGTAATTTTGCTTAGAATAGTTTTTCTTTAATCGAATCTCAAGATTAAATTGTAAAACAACCTATCAGCAACTAGACTTCACCGTTTTGACATGTTCCTTATCAATCCACAATTATTGTATCTACCATTATCAATCTCTCGTAGAAAAAATAGTTGGGCGTCTCTCCAGAATGAAGCTACTCACGAAGTTTTAGCTTGTTATTAATAATTAAAAAAAATCCTTTTGGGACTATAGACCATTATTTGAAAGCTAGAATTTAACATTAATTTTTTAAACAATTTTTTCTTGTTTAATGTATTAATAATGGATTTATTACTATACTAGCATTTCCCGCGACTCCACTTGCGTTCAGATGACCAAAAACCAAATTCTTAGCTTTTACATATTAGTATACTCTTACAATGCAGTTTTTGTATTTTTTCTCAGAAATGAGACATTTTGCCGTGATAAAAAGTATCCTATATGTTGATCCGAATAAGCAGCTTTCACTGTACCAAATTTCATCAAAATCCCTCCAGTGATTTTTCGGTGATGCGGTAACATACAGACAGACAGACAAAAATTTTAAAAACTATAGACTCGGCCTCTGTACGATAATAATGTTAATTCCAATAAGATTTTCCAAAAAATATTTAATGTACAGATTCGGCTTGGTTACAATTTTATTATATGTATAGATTAAATATCGATCAAGTAAAAATTAACTAAGCTATGCAGATTATGCAATCCCATATAAATCAAATGCAATGATTTATGACTCTGATCTAAATAGTTTACGTAGTATTTAATTAATAATATGTAGTGAAATATCTTTCAATTTTCAAGATCCAATTGAATTTTAGTAAATGGTACGACGTTCAAACCCACAACATAATGTTAAAGCAAGTTACGTGCCAGCATTTCCCTGCAAAGCCATGCATACTAACAATACGACATTTACCGGTTATCCTTTAAGAGAATGGTCTGTTGCCTTGAAGATTAAATACATCTATCTTAGATAGGAATTCGTTTGGGAACTTTAGAACAATATATTGACACAGCTAAATTCAATTGTTGTATGGTTAGTTGGTTTACTGTTAATAAATCTTTTAGCTTTTTAGGGTTCCATACTCGAAGGTTGCCAACGGAACCCTAAAAAGACTAACCCTATTACTAAGCTCCGCTGCCCGTCTGTCTGTCAGAGTGTTTGTATCTCATGAACCGTAATAGGTAGAGAGTTGAAATGTTTACATAGTATGTTATATTATTGCAGCTATAACAACAAATAATAAAAATAAAAATACAAGAAACATTTTTTTTTAATTCGTAATCGATCATCGAAGTTAATATACTACTACATAAATAGAGTAAAAGTCATATTAATAAAAAGTACATACATACATCTACGATGGTATTAAATTTATTATGCATTTTTTTAGTCTGTGGAAATTATAAACTGTTTGTTTTATGGTTTGAAAAATAGTTATAACATGGATCGATTAGCTAATGCATAGTATGAGTTCGCCTGTGCTTATATTTCTATTTAGGTCAAAAGCATTAAAAAGTAAAAAAGCTTAGAAGCAGAAATAAAAAAAATATCAAGAAGTTAAGTAATGGCTACAGTAAAATAATTTCTGTAATCATTCTGTTGTGGCTGCAAGTGTTTTAAACTTTTATTTTTGAATTTGAATAAAATAAAGTTTTGCTAAGTTAGTTTTTTTCTAAGTTTTCATGTGAAAATTCAAACACACAAACAGTGATAACTCTTTAAATTAATATACTACCTATTTGTCAATAACCTTATTTATTTGTATTATACTAGCGACTCACCCTCGCTTTGCTTGGGTTCGTCCCTAGGTTGCTTCCCCATACAAACTTTCATTCCTACTTTCACCCCCTTAAGGGATGATTTCTGGGATAAAAACTATTCTATGTCCTTCCCATGGTTTCAAACTATCTTCTTACCAAATTTCATCTAAATCGATTCAGTAGTTTCGTAGCTTCTTCAGTACAAAAAAGCAAAAAATCTTTCCTCTTTACAATATTAGCATAGATAGTATAGATTATAAAAAATATGTACTAATAAAGTACAGTTGTGGTTTCACATACTATGGTTATTGTCATTAACACAAGTCTTTGTATTGAAAAAGTTGACATGTTTCCAAAATTTAAGCTTTTATTTGAATTATTTTAATCTTAACGTTTCAAATTCGTTGCCAAATCTCTGTTGTAATTACCCAGAATAATTTACTTATTGAGTAGAACTAGAGAACTAACCAACTTTAATAGTTTCGAATAATCTAAACTTACAAATAGTTATTAAATTATTATAAATAGGAAAAAAATGTGTTAGTTTCTCTGAAAACCATGGTTTGATGTGAATTCCACAATATACTCTAAATATACGCAGATAAGATAAGGATAGGTTTTATATATTTTTTTTTTTGGTTATTGGGAAAGCTCGGTACGTCTTTACAATACGAAGTAGTAATAATAGTGCGCTCATGACCGAATTTCTGTCACAACCAATCTCAGTGAGACTAGCCAACTACGTATACGATATAGTGCACAAACTCAGGTGCAGCAAGCACTCTATTCCTTGACTCTTCAATATATCTATACCAAGTAATACTATAAAAAAAAAGAGTTTCTTTGTTTGTTTGTTTGTTTGTTTGTTTGAACGCGCTAATCTCAGGAACTACTAATCCAATTTGATAAATTCATTTTGCATTAGGTAGCCCGTTAATTGAAGAAGGAAGCCGTTTCGTTGTGAAGATGCAACAAACATACCTACATACAAACTTTCGCATTTATAATAGTAATCCGATATTTTTATGAAGAAAAAAAACGTTAATATAGAATTATCACATTTAATAACATGGATCTTAGATCTACACATACTTCCTTCTTGTTTTTTTGCATGAAATGTTAGTCTATAAAATTTTAAGTCGTTTTGGAGAAAAGCCAGAACTATTAAAGTGAATCGGTATAAAAACATTTTGAATTCCCCATTTAATTATAACAGACGCGATGTTAGCGCCGCCAAAATGTTAGGTACATCGTGATCGCGTCTAATGTCATGAATTGGCTAGCGTGCCAAATCGTAGAATATAAGGTTTCAGACTGATGGGACAATAACAATCTCTACTTGGTCTTTATGAGTATGAGTAAGTTAGTTTAAATTTTTAAGCAAAAGCTAAAGCTAAATTCATTTTAAATATTATATACTCTGTTTGTTAACCAAATTTCTTGTTTTTTTTTATAGTAGCTATTAAAGATCTTTAGAGCTATTGACGAGCTTTTGAGCTTTTTATCAATAAAAAAAAATGGAAACAGTTTCTTTTATATAGAATATATCAAATATACCATCAATATTATTATGGATTGGTAGATTTTACTTAAAATATATGTTTTCAGTAATTATTATGATTGAATTTTGACCATTCAGTGAACTTGTTAATATAAGTTTTTCAAATTAAGTAGGTATAGAAAAAATTAACATTCAACAGGTGCTGGGTGCATCCGTATTCCAGACCCATAAAGCGCAAAAAGCCTCTTAAGTGTCCACTTAATTAAACTCGTATCAAATTTTGTTATGCATTTTGCATTTAACATGAATTTCGTGGGAGATTTAGTTCGGTATAAATATTGAATATGACATCATACTACCCGAATAAGTTATTTTACCTAACGTCATTTCTTATAAGGCTAATTTAGTGATATGAAGTTTTTTTTTATTTAAAAAAAATCTCTTTTGTGTAATCTTTTTTTTTAAACAAAGGTTGAATATATACGATACTTTGTATTGCGGAAAATATCTTATCGCTGAGAAATCTATACTAAATGTTAAAACGTAAGTAGGGTCGTACCCGAGCGGAGTGAGGGTGTGTCCCTAGTCTATACATATTATAAGACACTTGTAACTGGTCGCTGTCTGTACATGAAAGATATTTAAGAAAAAATATTATTGGGGGTCTTTATTAACGCAGTAAAATCCAAAACAATGATTTTTAAAATTTTTGTCTGTCGGTTTGTCGGTGCGTTTGTGCGCGCTAATCTCAGAAACGGCTTAACCGATTTGGGTGCGATTTTCACTAATGATTTATGGTAAGCCTTAATTAAATAAAAAAATATGTCAATTAAAAGAATCACCTAGGGAAGTACACGAGCGAAGCGAGGGTGAGTCGCTAATACAAAATATTTTACAGAAATTAGCTTGTACTTAATTGTCTTATTAAATTTTGTTTTTTAATTCAAAGCCAATAAGGTCTAAATTCCAATAAAAGTTATTTCAATGAACATCTGACCGAATATTAGACCCGCAATCGCAACATATGGCGGATGTGGTTTTTGTATGGGTTTGGGGCACAAAGTTAATCTTTTCCACACTACTTAGGTGATGAATTATGTATTTAATATCAGTCAATAGCAATTTTGAAAGTAATTTGATATAAATCATGTTAATGTTGAAAATATGTCGGTTGGTATGTTATTAAACATAATTTGTACAATATCTATAGTGGTAAAAAGTTATTATTAAAAGAACGTGAAATTTTGGCTTATAGACCCATTACATTTTCCTTCTAAGGTTTCGTCCTTATCACTTTAGAAAAGTTTACGATAAGACAAGATATTTTTACAATAGTAATACTTGATGGTATTCTTAGGTTTTACAAATTAGTATACTCTTACATTGCAGTTTTTGTATTTTTTCTCAGAAATGAGACATTTTCCCGCGGTAAAAAGTATCCTATATGTTGACCCGGATAACCAGCTACCACCATACCAAATTTCATCAAAATCCCTCCAGTGGTTTTTCTGTGATGCGGTAACAGACAGACAGACAAAAACTCTAAAAACTATAGATCCAGCCTCTGTATCGATAAAAATGTTTATTTTAATAAGATTTTTGCAAAAAATATTTAATGTACAGATTCGGCTTAGTTACAATTTTATTATATGTATAAATGACAGAAGCAAACCCGTACAACTCGATTAGTTTAATAAACCAAATTAATCTAAGTGGATCCTTAAGTTATTCAACTACTAACTATAATTAACATACTGTATACAAATAAGAGTGAAACAAAATGTATTGTTAAAACAAAAAATATAAATAAAGGTAGGTACTCACTCGACTCAATGAAAAATCATTGCGGTACATTTACTTGCAGTTCTAACAACGCAAAAAACCCAGGTGCCATTAATTCGAACAATTCCACAAAAACAACTTCTTTCATTTTAAGTTAAACTTCATTTTTTCCTTAATGCTTTACAAGGATAGAAATAACAATACTACGAAGAAAATAGATAAAAAGTGTTATAAAAAGTATGTTTTCGTTACACATGAAGCCAACCGGCTAAAGAATTATTTTTTTTGTTATGCGAACTTCCTTTGTTTCATATCTTATTCAAACCGATAGTGTATTTCTTATTCTTTATATATCATACTTCTGGCTTCCTCGTACAAACTTTCATCCTCATTTTTAGCCCCTTAAGGGATGATTTCCAGAATAAAATCTATCCTATGTCCTTCCCAAGGACTCAAACTATATATTACTAAATTCGATTCGGTACAAACAAACAAATCTTTCCTCTTTATAATATTAGTTTAGAGATAAAGAATACGAATCTTTACTAGCTTACCTCGTGACACACAGACAATATATAGGCCAATGCATCCATAATAAGAAATATACTTCGAACTGGACTCGAACCTGTCATCACTAGCGTAAAAAATGCTTTCAAAATAACTTTCTTAAAATGTTAAACTAATGTTTTTTTTCTTTTAAACTGTATTTATTAGACTTATAAGTGCGAAGACGTCTTCAATAAGGCTTCCATACAAAAAAGACTAATAAATCGCATAGAACAGGTGGTGCATTCGATGCGGTAGGGCTTACACCTGGCCTTGTTTTTTGTTATTTCACATTTAATTTAACACAACTTTGTTCATATTTCTTTAGATTTTCACATTTCGCATTTTAACGTTATTGCGAACTCATTAAAATACGAGTATAATATGAGCGTTAAATTTTTTTGAGGAAGATATCATCTTAATTAATTATAACGAATATGATTAGGCTCGTAATGTCGGTTGATTTTTAAATTTATGTACTGGAAATCGCCTTAAAATTATTATTATATGTATATGTATTATATTTTTAATTGTGTTTTTATGTATGTACAAGTACTAATTAAATTTGAATATACTGAATTCTAAGTAGGAATATATATATATATATATATATATATATATATATATATATATATATATATATATATATATATATATATATATATATATATATATATATATATATATATATATATATATATATATATATATATTATATGACTAAGGAAGTAAGTAAATAATAATTTCAATAATTTATTAAAAAATGCAACATAATATGCGTTTTCAAAATGACTATTTAAATATCAATTCTCGAAAATGAAATGTCAAGGATAATAAAAACATAATCTATATCCTCTATAAAGAATTTTATGTTACTATACAGTTATAAAATATTTAATGTACAGACATTAAATATTTTTTGGAAAATTTTATTGAAATAGTCATTACTCATTATTATCGATACAGAGGCCGAATCTATAGTTTTTAGAATTTTTGTCTGTCGGTCTGTCTGTCTGTCTTTCTGTCTGGGAACGCATCACGAGAAAACCACAGGACAGATTTTGATGAAATTTGGTATGATGATAGCTGGTTATCCAGGTTAACATATTGGACTTTTACTTAAAACGTAAACTAAATATGTTTAAAGCATCGTGTAGTATCCCAAATAACTTTCAAGGACAGTAAAACAAAAAATTCTGAGATTTTTTATGCCTTTATGGTTATTTGCTTGCGCTAACGACGTACGGGTATCGAACATTGACCGAAGAAACAGGTGTTGTTGATCTGAGCTCGTAACCACAAGCATCGCCTTGAAATCTCATTTAGGGCTGGGTTTTAACTTGTTTCAACATGTTGAATTAAGAACAACTATAATATTGTAGTATAATATACTACGAGGTTTTATTCATGGTTTCGCATGACAAGTGGGGTGGAAATTAAAAAAAGCCTATGCCTGTACCTATGATGTACTCTATATCCTAAATTTCATCGAAATCTATTCAGCGATTTAAGCGTGAAAAGGATAAAAACTTTCCAGCGAATATTTGCCTCATGTAGGTATCGAATCGACGTTGCGGTAATAAGCAGAACCAGTCAGATACCACTACGTCCTAACGGTCTTTGTTCTTAGAATTCATTTTTCTAAGAACTTTCTATCAAATCAAAATGATTTTTATACATATTATACTTAGAAAGCATAGTCTTCTATTTTTCAACTGACTTAAAGAAGGAGCCGATACAAATCAAAGTACACTGACTTCGAAAATATTTGATTAGATATCTATAGTAAATGAAAACTATCAATCAGTTATTTAATTTTTAGTGTTTTTTTTGAAGTCGTTTTTTGCTTAGTTTTTTTTTATAATTAATTGAGTATTAGATTCACGATAGATTATAATATGTGTCTAGTGTGTCTACACTACACTATTCCCAAGGATGGTTGACGTCAGGCAGGCGGCCGGTCGTAAAACTTTTGCCAAATCCTATCAGCAGTACAGAAGATTGTCGACGACAAGTGATTGGGTAATGGGCAGGGAGAAGAAGAAGAGTGTGTCTACACTCATTGAAAGATCGCATAAAAAAAGCAACTCTGATTAGGCGAAAATTATTGATGACTTAGTAAATAAAACGCTAGGGTTAGTTGTTTGTACCCTGATTTTATAGTTCTGTAAGTCAGTTCCTAACAAAAAGCAAAAATCCTCCGATTGTCAATCCATACGTCACAGCCATGCTATATTATTTCATAGTAACTTTGATAAATACTATAAAGTAGGTATTTTTACAGTAGATATTTAAAATGATTATAATTATGCATTCAAAACATTTATTATTCTTTGCCTAAAAAACATTCCTTTAAAAAACCTCAGACATCGGTGCACGATTCAGACTCGCACTTGACCGGTTTAATATTTATTCGATTAACTAATAACTAGAAATAATTGATGCACAAATAAATCTAATAATTTGGATAAATATACAAATTTGAAATTACCATTCCTGTCTAAAATTCATCAGCATATATTTAAATTATCGTTTCGTATTCCATATTTCAATACAAAGTTCATTTAATAATACAGCTATTAGTCACTTCCGTATTATCGCCGTACAAATAAGTTAAAAGTCGATATAGCGCAGCTGCAGCGATGCCGATTTCTTCTAAACGCCAATTTACACGGGTCGATTTCCTAATCGGTAACAAAATTGAATACCTAATAAATTAAAAAAAAAACATGAAGTGCGAATCAGAGTCACACACGAAGGGTTCCGTACTATCGTACAAGATATAACACTATGTATGTCTATGTACTATGTAATCGATTTTTTTTTAATTTGCATGGCAGCCATTTAGAATTTCGCAATCTTGGTTTTTTTAATATTTTGTTGTAATAACGCCAATAGAAATACACATTCTGTGTTTTATCTATCTACCTATTACAGTTCGTGAGATATAGTAAGCTGACAGACAAACGGATGGATAGCGGAGGCTTACAAATAGGGTCCCGTTGGCACGCTTCGGGTACGGAACCCTTAAATAAAGAAATTAATTACTCACATACATACATATGTATAAAATATATTTATTTTAAATCGCCATCTAAACTGTTAAGCTAAATACAAAACGCTAATATGTATAACTTCCAAAACTTTCAATTAGAACTTAACAATAATAATATCAATGTCACAGCCCTAATATTTTTTCTATATCCAAAAAAAATTGACAAAAGCTCACTATCTAGTGGGTGCAAATTAACAATAATACTATTATGTGAATAGATTTCAAATTTCTTAGAAGCAGATGGCATGCAGCTGGCATATTCGCTTGAGTGCATACTCATATATCTTTTGAACTAACGTCGAGTTAGAGAGTACTTCGTTGTACAGTTAAAATCATATGTAATTACAGCTTCTATATGATTTCACTGAAATGGGTATCTTATTTAGTATAAGCAAAGGTACATTAATTTTCCATATTGAATACAATTTTTTTGTATTCAGTTGAATAAATTTTTGTTTTATTTTCTTACTTACTAGTACTTATAGCTTGCTTCCCAATACAAACTTTCATTCCCATTTTCACCCCCATAAGGGATGATTTCCGGGATAAAAAAGTATACTATGTCCTTCCCAGGGTCTCAAACTATCTTCTTACCAAATTTCATCTAAATCGGTTCGGTAGATCTAGAGATTACCCCCTACAACGTCACAAACTCACAATCTCACAAACTCACAAACTTTACCTATTTATAATATTAGCATAGACTAACAACGACTTACCCTCGCTTCGTTCGGGTGCGTCCCGAAAGTCCAGCCGGTCAAAATTGGTTCAGCCGTTTTGGTGTTTAGCCGGAACAGACAGACAGAAAGTTTTAAAATTGTTGTTTCTTTATAAGTAGGTCTACCGTATATACATTCTGCGCATTTAGTAAAAAGCTGTTATTTTGTTATTACAAACAGGCACTTTAATTTTATTTATCTGTATAGATTAAAATGAATTATATTTATAAGTATTTTTTATCGGGTTTATTTGATACATATAAAAAGGTAAATTCAAGAAATTGTTATATAACTTAAAGATAATAAATAAGTCTCAAAAATACAATATTTCTAGCTTCTTTTTGATCGATTTCAAAATACCTTCTCAAATGATGAATAGATTTTTATGATTCTCTTATTTAATATATACATATATAAATTAAAAAAAAAAAGTTAACGCTAAGGGTAGAAAACATACTTGTAGTGTTTGTGTTAGGTGGTTTTAAACTCATTAAACTTTTTAGTTAAAAAATAATTACTACGCGACATAATAGCAATCAATTTTTCAGTCAGTATTTGATATTGCACTTTTTCTATTAATCAGTCAAAGAACCGCTGTAATTACTCTTTCTAAAACAATCAATTAAAGTTTTAATTAAGTGTCATTTATTATGGGAATACATAAGCTACAGGGGGTTATCTGACACCTTATATATAATTAATATTTTCATAACACTTAGGAAATTAATTTTATCAACCCCTGTGTCCCCTCAGCTAATCGAAATGGGGTAGCTAATAGTTATTATAGCGTAATGCTGTTAGCGCAAATATGGATTCTATCCTAAAGATGATCGTTAAATGTCATACACGTGACATACATGGTGTTTTAATAAAGGTTGTAACTATATACTTTTTAAATTGGCTAAAATAAATATAAACTTCAATTAAAATATGATAACAAATAACACGTATTACAGAATAATAATAATTATTATAAACATAAAAGTATTTATTATTATACAAGTACACATTCATAGATTTACCAAAATGTCTTGTTTTTTTTACGAATTTAATGAAGCTTTTTAAAAATTTAAGTAAGCATAGCAGGTTAAGTTAAAAAAGCTCTGCAACGTGAACTTAATACAACACTAATCATACAACAGCTTGGAATAATAAAGTTCTAATATAAAACTTTTGAAAGCAAAACATAACCGACAATCGTCGTCTTCCTTTCATACAGGTATAATTAACTGAAGTTTAATTATAACAGTATTAAAGGAAGAAGACGATTAAAAATTTGCATATTGTTATTGTTGTACATTTACATGCTTTCAATTTTACCGTTCATGATATACGTAACCACTAACAAGCATTTCCCATATAACGCGTGTGACACGCAAGTTGGCTATCTTATAATTTTCCGCTGATTAACTATATAACACTGATTAGATAACGATGAATTAAGAATTAAATAATTACACCAATGGCTTAGAGGTAGTTGAAGTCTATATCCAAGTAAAGAGTGCGTAAGTTGCATAGGTACAAGTTCATTTTGCATTCCATCCAATGTGAGTAGTAGCGGTTTCGATTTCAGCAAGTGTATGTTTGTATTTATACACAAACTGGACTGGTTTGGTTAGATTAGTATTGGGATATCAGCTGTTATATTGTCGGATGCTGGAGATTAAGTTCAGAATTCATTGTTTATCGTATCTACTTAACTAGGACTTTATCTATAGATATAAAGTTATTATAATGGTAGGTAGTAGCTACTAAAGATTGTAATTTCTTTAAAATATTTTTCTTTAGGACAACCTTTAGGCGTATTCTTAAGAAATGTGTTTATTTTTTAAAATAAATTTCTAGACATATTTTGGCAATTAGGAACACTCTGTATAAGTAAGTACATACGAGTCCTTAAATCGATACGGTAATATTTACAAATCCATGGCTTTAGTTCATTCGATATCGCGCCCATGGGGGCCGTTAGTGCCAAATATTCAATAGCCATAACATATGGGGCACATGGGCTTTGGTGTTGTTCATTTGAAAAATCGGCCTATAAAATAAGCGTTCAATAGGTCCTTATTTTATTTTTTACATAATTAAAGTTGTTAAAGTTATTTGCTTTGCGGTCAATTGCTTGTGCTTTACATTTTTAAGTTTATATTTTTATTATATAATGATACAGTATTTAATTTTTATATTTTTTTGGATATACCTATGCAAATTATTGACATTTTAAATAAAACTATTTTTCCGGTTTTATTTTGGTTTTTGGTTTTTGTTTTGAATGTTTTGAGCATGGTGGTCTTGGGCGAGACTTAAGATCTTTGACGTCTCAAACATAATAGTTGTACGCTGTCTTCCTACAGTTAGTTATACAAAAAAATTGCTAGTAATCAAAAGTAGCACTGAATTATCTTATTATAAAAAAACGTATGTTAAAAAGATTATATAGAATAGTTTTATTTAAAAAATGAAAAGGACATATGAAAAATATTTTTGCGATTTAAGCGGAAAGTCCTCCAATATACACAGACGTACTAAGGACGTAGGACGTAATAAGGACTCATATTTAAAATTCAAAGTTGAACAAGAACCTCGTGAAGTTTAAAGAAAGATTAAATTGAATAAGTTGGAAAGAGTTGATTGAAAAACTTATTGCGAATAACTTATGCGCGACGTCAAAAAATGTTTTTTAATTAATATTGCTACTGTTTGTGGACTCTCCAGAATTTCGTATGAGATTGGTATCATAGATAATACTTATTTAATACTTTCTTAGATTTACGCGAATATTTGACATTTTAAATAAAACTATCTTTTCGCATTTTTTAGCGGGTTTATTTGGATTTTTGGTTCCCGACGTTTCGAATGCTTTACAGCATTCATAGTCACGGGAGAGACTGACATGAATGTCAAAGTCAAAATCCGAAAAGATAGTTTTATTTAAAATGCTTATTTAATTTAATGACTTCAACAAAATCGTTACTTTAAAAAGATATCTACAGTAGAAACATACATATGTATGTATATGTATATTAGGGAGTATATGTATATGAATGTATGTATATGTACATTTTTACGTTATAATATAATTAATTATTTAAATGTATGTAAATAAAGCATGGTAATTTTTTTATTAACGTTATTTTATTTCTATACATTTGTTAGGTTTCTATTAGCGATATCGGATGTCGAATGTCATTTTGTCCAAGTGTCCTGAATATCGATAGAAATTACAAATATGTATGTACATTTATACTTGGATAGTAAAATGTTTGGAATTGTAAAATTCAATTAAGTGTCACAATAGATATAAAATAGGTATACTGAATACATTTCTTATAATTGATCAAATTTGATTTTAATCTAAAAGCTTGCATTTCTCGTTTGACTGACTCAGAAACAAAGTGTTCATTTTAAACCGTATTTATACGCTAATTCGGGTGTTAGGATGACCTTCCAGTGAATAAATCTTTATACATATCTTATAAAAGCTTTCTATATCATCTTCGTCTATATAAATTATACTAGCGACTCACCCTCGCTCCGCTCAGGTTCGCCCCTAAGTACGTTTTAGCGGTTAGTATAGATTTTTCAGAGATGAGATATTTTCCCGCAATAAAAAGTATCATATATGTTGACTCGGATAACCAGCTATAATCATATCAAATTTCATCAAAATTTGTCCAATGGTTTTCTCGTGATGCGTTCCCAGACAGACAGACAAAAATCTATCAACTTTTAATCTATCTATAAGATTTTCCTAAAAATATTTAATGTACGAATTCGACTTAGAATTGTATTATATGTTTAGATTTTCCTTTCATTTTAAAATGGAATATTTTTAAATTATATAGCATTGTATGTATGTACTTAATTCTTAATCGTAATTAATTCAATTAGGTTGAAATAATTATATTTGCCTATTTCTTTACAACATAATTTTTCATTATTTTTTTCTATTAGGCTAAAAAATATCGCATCCTTTAATTTTCTGCTTAACATATTTCGTGGATGTTAGCGCTAAATATGAATATTTGAAAGCAAAACTCAAACCCGAAAGTAAACGTTAGAAGGTTTCAGAATTCATAATTTGTTGGAAATGTAAGCGGCGTGCCCAACGAGTGTTATGAAATCCCATTTACTATTCGGGTGTAATTTTGAGAACAATAGTTACCTGTTGCTTTTAGTTAGTGTGTATGGTAATTTTATTTTGTGATTAGTTGATGTACCGGCTAATAGGTCTAAAAGGTATCTCATAAGGCATTAATACCCCTGTTTATATTATAAACTAACGACTGTCCCTCACTTCACTCGGATTCGTTTTACCGGATAGTATGGAAGGATACACTGTTTTTTTTGGTTTTACGGTTTTTTATGCTTAAACCACTCCTGATTCCTCTTACAAAACAAAAAAAAAGAATTATTCAAATCGGTCCAGCTGTTTTTGAGTTTTAGCGAGACTAACGAACAGCAATTGATTTTATATACATAGATGTGTATAATTTTGTTTGTAATTCTATTATTAAATCGTTAAACGAATTTAGATGAAACTTTACACTTCGATTCCGGTAAAATCCCTTTTCTCTTATTCCTCGAATGACTTGTCATCGCAAAAACTTGGATGGAAATTTGACAATTATTTGCAATATCCTAATATCCACCATAATCTTATGGTGTAGTAAGGTAAAAATATCCTATGGTACGCTCGAACTACAGATTTTTTATATACAAAAATCACATCGATACTTTCTTTTCGTTTCTGCTGTAAAACATGAAAAACTTACAAACACACTAACACATTTTCGCATTTGTATTATTACTAAGAATTATAAAATCAAGATGAAGGCTTAATACTGACCGTGGTAAGCTAAACCTTTAATTTATGACGAAGGCATGCCGTAATAAATCGACACGTGTAGATTCGACACAATCGACATGGTGGTTTATTGTTCGAAGTGAACACACACGGTATTAAAATCTTAAATTTAAGAAATATTTTTCTTTAACATTACTGACGTACACTGTTATATATTTACTACCTACTATATTTCACCCGTAAACATCTAAGTGAATCGTGTAGCCAAATAATGAAAATAAACAGATTATAATTATGTAAAAACGCTGAATGTAATGAAGATAGTCTTTAGAACTGCTGTGCAACGTTATCACAATCACAAACCGACGAAAGAATCCAAGAATATCAGAACTCTAATTGCACTATTATGTTCATTGGGATTTTTAGGTCAGTTGTCAAATTAGTTATTAAACTTACACTTAGTGACTTAGCTAATTCAAACAACACAATCTAAAGATAATCGCAAACCGTCAACAACAGAGGAGGTTATCAGTACTGCCAACTTGACAAATTGAATTGACGTTCGGATACACCAATAAGAATATATCATAGATAATTTAACGTTCCGTTAAACGCTGTCATAATTGTGTTTTATTTGTTTGAACAAAAAAATTACAATACAAAAAAAAAAAACATGGATCAGCAATTTCAAATGTTTTTTGACAAAATAAAAATTGAAATGGATAGGCAAACCAAAACGATTACTAACAATCTACTAGAAAAAATGGATGAAAAATTACAGCCGCTACTAGAAGAAAATAAAAAGCTAAAAGAGAAAGTTGAAATATTAGAAAAAAAGATATACAAATTGGAAAATGAAAAGAAAAGAAATAATATACTACTCTTTAGGTTAGAAGAGACAGAGAAAAGCTCATTAGACCTACTTAAAGCAGTAAAAGAAATCATAAAAAATGATCTTAACATTTCTATTGATAGTAGCGATATCCAAAACATTCACAGAATAGGAAATAAAAAGGATGAGAGAACTAGACCTCTTTTGATCTCGTTCACGAACTACTGGAAAAAAGCAGAAATTTTAAAAAACAAGAAAAATCTAAGAGATGTTTACATAGTTGAAGATTACCCAAAAGCGGTGCTAGAAAAAAGAAAATTATTACAGCAACAACTTAAAGAAGAAAGAGCCAAAGGAAATTTTGCGTATATAAAATACGATAGACTGATAATAAAGGAAGATAATGTAACTATAGAAAAAAGGAAGAGAGAACAATCAACATCCCCTGGAATATATGCCAACCCTAAAAAACAAGTTAATGTGTCCTCAAATACCAAAACAAAAAGCATTAACGCCTACGACATGTTGAAAGCGAGATCAAACTCATATTCTTCCATACCATCAAACAATAAAACCAACTAGCAATTAAATATCAGCAACCGGAGACGGAACAACCCCAACCCGGCTGGTCCCCGTGGGGTTGATAGACCACTACCCTCAAAAACCACTCCACCAACCAAAAAAAAAGAGACAAATAAAGTAGATATAGCAACTTTGAATACAAGAACGCTAAGAACTGAGGAAAGACTTATTGAACTTTTAGAAGCATTGAAGGATATTAGATGGACATAATTGGACTCAGCGAAGTAAGAAGATCCGGAGAAGAAATAAAAGAATTTAAAGATTTTATATTCTACTACAAAGGAGAAATTCAGGGAAAAAACGGTATAGGATTTCTTGTCAAAAAAGGATTAAAAAAATATATAGATGAATTTATCGGAGTATCGGATAGAATTGGAATCTTAAATATAAAATTACCCGGCCTAAAAAATCCATTTTCAATCCTTCAAATTTATGCCCCAACGGATCAAGCAACTGAGAAAGAAAAAGATATATTCTATAATAGTCTTACAAAAACAATGCAAAAGGTAAATAGAAACACGATAGTAATGGGAGACTTCAATGGTCAAATAGGAAACAAACCTAATATAAGAGAGTACATCGTAGGCAAATATGGACAGGGAAAGAGGAATGATAACGGCCAACGATTGATAAATTTCTGCTTTGAACACAACTTAAGAGTAATGAACACCTTCTTTCTCAAGAAAAATGACAGAAAATGGACATGGATGTCTCCTAATTGCAAAGATAGAAATGAGATAGACTTTATAACTACCAATATGCCCAGGATTTTCAAAAATGTCGGTGTGGTCACAAATTTAAATTTTAATTCAGATCATAGACTTGTCAGAGGAACTATAGCATGCAAAGAAATAAAAATACAGAGAAAAAAAATCAAGGAAACAAACAGGACCCCATTATATATACCAGAACAAATCTTAAACGAATTAAAACAATCATTAGACATGGTTAAAAAACAGAATAGCGTACAAGATAAATATAACATGTTAGAAGAAACGTTAGTTAAAATAAGCAAATGTACAAGAAAAGATACAAATGACAAGTTCGGCGAGGAAGCCAGATTGAAAATAAATGAAAGAAAAGAAATGATAAAAAACAGAAAAGAAAATCGTACACAAATAGCAATCATTAGTAAAGAAATCTCAAAAGCTATTAGAAACTATAGAAAATCACATCGGCTTCAAATTATAAGGGAACAAATAAACAAAACAGGAGGTATTAAAATAGCTTTGAAACAACTAAAGGAACATTCAACATGGATACCGAAAATAATAAAGGAAAACAAAGATAAAAAAGTATACACTACTAAACGTCAACATATTTTAAAAACAGCAACAAATTTCTACAAAGAATTATATACTGATGATAAAAACGAACATACAGACATCACAACATTAAAAGATAACCTAGACCAAGAACCAATCCCACACATAATGCAAAGCGAAGTAAGAAGAGCTATTCAAACCCAAAAAGCAGGGAAAGCACCTGGGGATGATAAGATAACTAATGAATTGCTAAAAATCACCATGGAACAAATAATACAACCTTTTACACATATATGCAACGAAATTTTGAAAACAGAACAAATCCCTTCGCAATGGACATCTTCGACAATAATACTCCTACATAAAAAAGGCGATAAAAATGATATAAACAATTACAGACCCATCAGTTTAATGGCAAACTTGTACAAAGTGTTCACAAAGATAATATTAAAACGCTTGACTAAATTACTAGACAGCAACCAACCTAAAGAACAAGCTGGTTTCCGCTCCGATTTCTCAACGATTGATCACATACACACCGTCAAACAAATAATTGAGAAATGCAACGAATACGACTGCCCGTACTACTTGGCTTTCGTGGATTATAATAAAGCTTTCGACTCTTTGAAGCATAGATACATATGGGATTCATTAAAAAATCAAGGAGTGGAGAGTAAATACATAAGGATAATTAAGCAAATTTATGAGAATAGCACAGCAAAGGTACAACTTGAAAGTATAGGTGATCAATTTAAAATTCAGAGAGGCGTTAGACAAGGAGATCCACTGTCACCAAAAATATTCAATGCGGTCTTGGAAAATATATTTAGGCAACTCAACTGGGATAACTTCGGCATTAATATAAACGGAGAAAAATTACACCACCTTAGGTTCGCAGACGATCTCATCTTGTTCGCAGAAGATCCTGTTACTCTACAAATAATGTTACAACAACTAGCAACGGAAAGTAAAAAGGCAGGATTAACAATGAATACTAGTAAAACCAAATTGTTGACAAACAAGAACAAAGTTGCAGTACAGGTGGCCGAAGAAGAGATCGAATACGTAAACGAATATATATATCTTGGCCAAGTAATATCTGCAAAGGATCTGTCGAATAAGGAAGTTGATAGGCGAGTAAACAACACCTGGAAAAGGTACTGGTCCATAAGGGAAATTATGAAAAATAAATCTGTTTCCATTTCAGAAAAAAGGAAGGTTTATAACACCTGTATCCTTCCATGTCTTACCTACGCCTGTCAGACCTGGCCACTAACACAGAAAATAGAACAAAAGCTAGGTGTATGCCAAAGGGGAATGGAAAGAAGTATGTTGGGCCTGAGGTTGGAAGATAAATGGAAAAATACAAAAATCAGGAACATCACTAAAATAACAGACGTGAGAGTAAGAACTCGAACATTAAAATGGAAGTGGACAGGTCATATGATGAGAACACAAACGGGAAAGTGGACCAAAAAAGTAACAGAATGGTACCCAAGGAATGGAAAAAGACGTAGAGGGAGACAGGTTAAAAGATGGGAGGACGATCTTCCTAAGGGCTGGAGAAGGACAGCGCTGGATAGGCAAATGTGGAAGGAATTTGAGGAGGCCTATGTCGCAAGGCAGCCTGACCCGGTAGCTGATAAATATAAATCTTAGTTAATATATAAGTTATATAAGATACATATATTAAGAATAAATTAGTTAAAAAAAAAATGTAATTTAAATATCTTTAAATTTGTATGTATATAGAAAGGTCAGAGGAAATAAAGGCTATTTTTATTTTTATTTTATTTATTTTTATTTATTTTTATATTTCACCCTTTCACATTACTTCCAGCGGACTTTATATATGACTAGCTACTTTTTTTTTTAACGTTGGGAAATGCATTTACGCATGAGGTGTGGGACTCACCGGCAAAGCCAGTACTACCCACTAAAACCCAACAAAACCTTCCCCCGTCTTAATGGAGCGTCGCAGGATGGCTTACACATTCAACTACGACGCCCCGACGACAGGTCTGCCGAGGCAGACCACAACGTCCATGGGGTTGCTCCAAAGTCCACTCTGCTATCAGAGAAATACCAGGAGCAACCCGCATGGTACACCGCCCTCCGAAGAGGGCCACTTCCCACCGCCCACCGAAGTGGGCCAACTCCCTGTGCGTTTCTTGGCTTCGCGCCCGGCTCTATTGCCGGACACTACTGAGCCCCCCCACCACGACAAGGTGAACGCACGTTAGGGGGGACTAGCTACTTACCCCAGCTCCGCTTGGGTTAGTCCCTACTTATGTTTTAACGCTTAGTATAGATATGTCGGATATGAGATATTTTCCCGCAGTATAAAGTATCCTGTGTGCTGACCCGTATAACCAGCTATCATTATACTAAATTTCATCAAAATCCCTCCAGTGGTTTTTCCGTGATGCAGTCCCAGACAGACAGACAGACAAACAGACAAAACTTCTAAAGACTATAGATTCAGCCTCTGTATCGATAATAATGTCTATTTCAATAAGATTATCCAAAAAATTATTACGTTTTTTTTTTTTATTTTAAACTGTATGTAAATGAAACGAGTTATTTAGAGAGTATCTTATATATTGTATAATGTAGAGAATGTTACAGTGCTTTCTAAAAGCACAATTTTGCGCCAAACAATGACATTATCATCGAACACAGATTTAACATCATAAAGACGGGATTGCCTATTACGCTGAAGGCAATCTTGGGTCGCTTACTCGTAGCCTCTTCCTATCGATCAAAAATGTAAGGAAATAGTACATTTTTAAGTTTTTCGTTTAAATCAGTAGGTTTTTTGCGACTTTTAAAAGATTGCATTTTCTCGAGCTTTCATTTTTTGCCAAAGTTTTGCAAAGAACAAAATTGTGGCTCTGTCTTGAAATAATTTACTTAAAGTTAAAAGTAATTTCTTATAAAAGCAGCTGTATAGTTAAAGTCTAATGCAAAAGTGACAAACTTAATAATAGATTTTGAAAAAAAATAAATAAAAATGTCGTCAATCGATAATAATTAATTAATTAGTAAAGTGTCATTAGCTTTTTTTTATATTAAGGAAAAAAGTATGCAAGCAAAAGCAACACAACGGTTTTTTTATCATTCTTAAGTTAAATAAAACGTTAAGGAATCCAGAACCCTAATTCTTTTTCTAAAATAAAAGTATCTTAAATTACTCCATATAACATCAATCAAGCTGTTTCGGTGATTAGCTGGAACAAATAGACTGTCAAACAACAGAAAAAAATTTAAAAAAAAATGTTTGTCTTATGAGTACCTACCATATCTAATTTCAGATATACCTACATTTAGTAAAAAGCTGTTATTTTGACATTACAAACAGACACTTCAATTTTATTTATCTCTTTAAATTGAACGGGAATAATAGCATAGAATTTAGTCCATCATATTATAATTTACATATTACAGAGTATGTAAGCACATAATAATTTATTTTATTTCATTTTTTTCAGATTCACATCATACAGAAGTGTAGTGACAGTGTTAAAGCAAGTGTAGTGATTGATTATTTATAATGTATTAGTGCAGAATGACGCAGTTGTGGCGCTGTGGTTGTGGCGACTGATTTTCAAACAAACATGGGAGATTCGAGTCCAGCCACGTCCATTATCGAGGGCACTGTCAAATTTCGCGACGGGAAAAAGGTAATTTAAACAATTAATTAGTGTGTACAAACTATACTACTGAAATTTAGCCCTAATTAACTTGATTATCACTAATACTTTATACTATCCTTTTTGAAGACACGTTTGGCTCAGTTTGTAGTGACCCTACTTGATGTGCCAGCAGTCGCAGGTTTGAGTTCCGCTGGGGGCATTCATTTGTATGATGAGCACGATTTTTTGTACTCCAGACATGGGTATTTATATTTATAATACATATGTATTTAAAGTTATATAGGTGTAGTGTATTAACTATCTGGTATCCATAACACAAGCCTCGTAGCTTAACATGGATCTAGATGGTTCTGTGTGTTAATGTTCCAACATATTTATTTATTATTTATTTATCCTTTATGTGACCGACCCATGGTGTATATTTTTAATGACTTTTAATCAAGTTTCAAACAGGTAAATGTAATGACGCAGTATATATATTAAACTATAGTTTATAATAAGAGTACATATTGTGTATATTCAAAGAAAACGTACACGAATACGCTGTTTAATTCTATTATAATGAATTCACCTAAAAGCCTGTTACTTCAGATTTCCTATTGTCTTAACATATACTACATAGTTTATCTGTGCTTAATTTCATCCAAATTTGTCCAGCCCTTTAACACACGCACAAGCTTCCGCAATTTCAATAGTAGTCTCCATCCATCAAAAAAGTACTAGATACACAATCCCATGCAAAAATTCTCTTAAAACTGTCACCAATTGTGTTTAGGTAATTATTCTAGTTGAAATAAATATACAATAATGTAAATTGAACCTTAAATGCAATGCTTAAAGTAAAACAAAATACTTAAAAGCGCGCTCAAATGTTCAAATGAGCGCTCATTCGGTGAGGGCATTTTTTGTCGCTGATTGTGTATCTAGTATTTTTTTTGATCGATGGTAGGTAGACCCATTATATGTGGGTAGTAACAGTCATTTCAAGTATTCCAAGTTTTATGTCAATCGCAAGCAAAACCGCGTCACAAAATATTTCTACACGAGTATCTTAAATCCTTGAATAAGATATTATATTTCATCACTACAATTGTACTCAGTTATGAACGCAATTGTACCTATATGTTGGTTAATAACTGATTTTATCTGACTCTCTTACATCTTGATAGAACAATATAGTGCAAACGAGTGTGGTAGTAAAAAGATATTTTTTTAAATTGCTATTTTTATCTTTTTTGAACATTTAGACAAAAGATATTTTGGGCGGAATGTAAATTAAAGAACTAAATATTGATTTTCAATACTCATCTAATTAACCTCGTATCATTTGCCTTTCTTAAGACACGATACCTAGGTAATAATTACACAATATTCTGTTTTGACATAAATAAGATTTTACTTTTTATCTATATAGGTGTCTTTTCTAAAAATTTTTTTTTACAAACTAGGTTTAACTTATTATTATTAGAGCTTTTTTCTATCTGCTCTCATGCTGACAATGTCGTATATATTATCACCTCGTAAATGTTAGTCGGTGCATTGTCGCCAATGAATGATAACCTACTGGACGAGCGCTTACCCACCTTCGCTTCGCTCGGGTTCTTGACTAGGTGATTCTTTAAATTGACAGAACTTTTTTATTTACGAACCGATTGAAATAAAACAAATACTAAATGTTAAGTGAAGCTTACAACAATACATTAGTGAAAACCGCACCCAAATCGGATAAGCCGTTTCTGAAATTAACACGCAAAAACTCACAGACAAACAGATAAAAATTCTAAAAATAATTGTTTTGGGTTCTATTGCTTAATAATATTTTTTCTCTAATATTTTCCGGTGATCAGTTACAATTTTATTGTAATATTATAGATTATTATATTGTTTGTATATATATGTCCTCTGTACCATTCCCCTTTTACATAGGTACACCTTGAAGCACTGATAGGCATATTTTTAAATATACTAACTGATTCAACCTTTAACGTACTATACCTAGGGTCTAAATTGAAATGCAGATTTTTTAGATAACATATGGTATTTGCCTATCGATTGATATAGTATCGATATTCAGAAATGTGTCAGATAAGAAAGATACGCTTTTAATAACGACCATGTGATTAATTTTTATTGGAATTCTCCCGAAAACTCAGTCCAAAGGTTTATGCTACCTTAAAAATTCGTAAAGTAATAATTTGTTATTTAATGCTACTTTTTATTCCAGTTGTAGTAAAAATTTTGAATGTCTCGTCGATTTAGTGGTTAGCATGTACGGCTGCAAAACGTGAAGTTCTAGGTTCGAGTTTCGGTACATCAACAATAGTTCTATGTGTTCCTGTCACAAAATTATTTACTAATATGAAAAATATGAGGACTTCGTATTTTTATTAAATAAAAACTTTTTAACAAAAAAATAAAAACCGACTTCAAACAAAAGCACTAAAAAGTGAAAAATAACTGATTGGTAGTTTTCATTTACTATACATACCTAATCAAATATTTTCGAAGTCGGTGTGCTTTGGCTAAGTAATTAAAGCCTACCTATTAAATACATACCTAATCAAATATTTTCGAAATCGGTGCCAGCCCATACAAAGCAAAGCACACCGACTTCGAAAATATTTGATTAGGTATGTATAGTAAATGAAAACTACCAATCAGTTATTTTTCACTTTTTAGTGCTTTTGTTTGAAGTCGGTTTTTATTTTTTTGTTAAAAAGATTTTATTTTTCCCTTTTTAGTGTAGACAGTAGTAGCAAAGTAAGAATTCCAACGTGTTAGGCTTGTCAAATCAAACAAAATAAGCCCAAACTCAAAGTATCTACTATTAGCCGTTGAAGAGTTCCACCTAATCACCTTCTGGTCTTACCATCAGATCAGGTCAACAATACCGAACCACTGTACTATCAACGGAAATAAAAACACTTGCAAATTTAAAGTTAATATGACAATTAGAAGTAGGTTAAATCCATCATTAGCTATTTTTCCACCCTTAGGGGTGGTATTTTTTTTTGAAATTTAAATGGGACCAATCTGGAAGTATACACTTTCAAACAACGCAAAAATTGTCCAAATCGGTTAATAAATGACGGAGTTCTGAGGTAACAAACATAAAAAAAAAAAAAACATACAGTCGAATTGAGAACCTCCTCCTTTTTGAAGTCGGTTGAAAATCTTGGTCACTCTAGTAGTGACGTGCATGACTACTGAGTAGTTCATTCCACTTACACCTACTTGCCTTGAGTATTTTAATATGATAACCAAAAGGCTTACTTCACAATATATGTACTGTAATATATACAAGAATTTTGAAAAAAATATAGATATTTTTCAAAACACTTGTTGGGTATAGGTACGCTTTAAAACAAACATACATACTTAATTATTTTTTCTATAAACATTTTGTTACGCGTCGCCCAATCTCATTGTATGTTTTACTAATATGTAGTTGCAAAATTTACGTCATACCGAGTACACATTTTTTTCATTTAACTATCTAAGATAAGACACAATGATTTTATTATTTTTTAAGTAGTTATTAAACAAAAACTTGAACGTTGATTTTATTATTCTAATTGTAAGACAAATAGATTTAAAATTTTACAAGTGTTTAAAATCTTGAACACTTAATATAATAATTTGATACTATCGCCTTAATTTTATGATGGAGTCCGAAAGCATAACAATGGAACCCTTAAATGGTTGCTAGTAAAATAATCTCTGATTCATTTCAACGAATGTGAGACAAGACGTTTCCTATTACAAATCGTCAAAAGCATGTTGTTTAAACCTTTACAATTTTAATTAAATTTTTACACTTACTAACGTTGGCTTAGCGACCCAAAGATTTTGGCTAGATTACGCCATTCTTTTTCATCCTAAGCAGCTTTTCGCCAATCAAAATCGATCGGCGAAGCTGGCGCAGGTCTTTTTAAACTACTAAAAAAAAGTAAACATAATAATTTAATAAACGGCACGTTTGGCTCAGTTTGTAGTGACCCTACTTGCTGTGCCAGTAGTCGCGGGTTCGAGTCCCGCTGGGGGCATTCATTTGTGTGATGAGCACGAATGTTCGTACTCCAGTCATGGGTGTTAACAGGTATTTATAATATGTATGTATTTAAAGTTATATATGTGTAGTGTATCAACTATCTGGTATCCATAACACAAGCCTCTTAGCTTACCATGGAACTAGATGGCGCTGTGTGTCAACGTCCCATATTTATTTATTTATTTTAAACTTTATTATACATTTATCGTACCGTTGGAACTAAGTAAAAAGATGGTAGATCGCCAGTCATACGTATAAAATTATATTGTTTTATTTAATACTATGCGTGTTTTGATAATCAATTCCGGACAAGTCATACTATGTGAATGATGATTGATATCTTTGCTAATGTATGATTCATTCACTTCCGGCACATTATTAATACATACGGTCAACCTAAAATATTCTACTATTTTGTTAGTAATTTCGCTTAAAAATTTATTATAAAACGGTTAAATAGTAATGATATAATTATAAGAAAATTATTTTTAGTCTCGCTATTAACAAGTGTCTTACATCAAAATAGGTTTAATTATATACTTCATTTATAATCCTACCAAGATTTATAATTAGTTTAAAAAAATAGTAGGTAAATGTAATGAAACGGATCTGCCCAAATACATCAAATGAGCCTAAATTCGAAAACGAATTCGAATCGTCGGGAACCAAAAACCAAAAGAAAACCTGTCATAAAATCTGAAAAGATAATTTAATTTGAAATGTCGATAATCGTGTACATACATCTTAGTCTCAGTATGTTACTGAGTAGAATCTGTACGTTAAATATTTTTTGGAAAATCTTATTCAAATAGTTATTAATATCGATAGAAAGGTTGGATCTATAGTTTTCAGAATTTTTGTCTGTCTGTCTGGGAACGCTTCACGAAAAATCCACTAGACAGATTTTGATGAAATTTGTTATGATGATAACTGATTATCCGGGTCAACGTATATGTCATCTCTGAGAAATCTATGCTAAATCTTAAAACGTGAAAAAAGAAAATGAGAACGACTGTCAAGATTTAATGAAATCGTAAATTGAAATTAATAAAAGATCATATTAATTTATTACGGTTCTACTTTGTGTCACATACTTACTAGTGATAGATAGTTACAAAAATATTTACTCAACAATGCCGTGAGTAAGTTTCTTAGAAGTAACTACTGTTTAAGCGGCGCCTTCGTTTTTTAATTCCTGGTACATAAAGGGCTTGCTACTTCGAGTTCTTTGAAATTAGCTAGTCTATACACTGTTATCAATATTACTAACATCGGACCACTAATATAAAAGCTAAAGTTTGTATGTGTATATGTTTGTTACTCATTCAAGCAGAAATGGCTGAATGTCAAATGTCATTCTCTTTCTATAGAGATTCGTCCCTATGTTGATTCCCCATACAAACTTTTATTGCCATTTTTACACCCTTAAGGGATGATTTGTGGGATAAAAACTCATTTATATCCTTCCCAGGGTCGCAAACTATCTTACCAAATTTCATCTAAATCGGTTCAGTAGTTCCAGAGATTAATACCTACAAACAAACTCAAAAACTTACAAACTTTACCTCTATTATAATATTAGTACGTAAGATAAGATAAACTACTAAACTGAAGGCCAACAACACATTTTCGCATTTATAATATTAGTAAGGATATAGACAATAAGTAACAGTATACATAATTTCTTAGTTCAAAGTACCTAAAGTAAGTATAAATAGACTTTTTTTTATAAACCATTGGCATTTCCAAGCTGAAAATTATTTTCGATATTTTTAACTTATCCTATAACTTTATCAAATAATATCAAATATAGTCGAGCATCTATCGAAATAATGCCTTTGTAACACAGCCCAGTCATCTCGTTAATTAAAAGTTGCGAAACCATGGCCAAATCTCTGCGGTACGTGCGACGTTCACCTATTATTATTTTGATAAGATAAAATATTTATATTAAAAATCTGAGAATCGTTCAACTCAGACATAAAAGGATAAAGGACGTAGGTTCGATTTTTGCATAATATAAATACTCATATATATACTTAATATTTATACATCTTTAACTATTATAAAGATAAAATTTTGTATATTACCTATCTAATATCTATACAGATAGATAAAGTTGAAGTGTCTGTTTGTAATGTCAAAATAACAGCTTTTTACTAAACGCATATGAAATATACGGTACTTATGAGAAAAACACAATTTCAAAAAAAATTGTCTATCTGTCTGTTTGTTCCGGCTAATCTCCAAAACGGCTGGACTGATTTTGATGGGACTTCCACTGGCAGATAGCTGATGTTATATGGAGTAACTTAGGCTACTTTTATTTAAAAAAAAAGAATTAGTGTTCTTCAAATAACGTACCTACAACTACGGACGCAAATTCTTTTACTGATAGAGAGTTAGGTAGGTACATATTTTTTGACGTACATACATATAATGTGTTGAAAACTGATGGTGGTCTTAATTAGATTAGGACTAAAATACTGCTTACAGGACAAGGTCTTAGATGATTAATATGTAAATAATCTAAGGACAAGGTATCTTAAATGTTTAAACATTCACGCTGTCGATGCTTCACTTTGTTATCCCAGAAGGGGCCAAAAGGGGTAAGCTATTAGTGCAATACAAACACCTATACATACATACACACATATATATATATATATACATATATATATATATATATATATATATATATATATATATATATATATATATATACCTTTGTTCTTTAAAAAAATGTCCAAATTTATGATAAAGACAAGATGTACCTACTCAATTAAGCGTACTAAACTTTCATTTTCATCAAAATCTCAATTCTGGCAGATGCTATAGGTATTTAGAAAATAGTTTTTCTTACAGTTTTAGTGAAATTTAAGAAAAAAAAACAAATAAAATTAATAAATCGATTCAGGAACATTGAATCCCATTTATTTTTTATTTCTTAGAAAGGAGAGTTTCTATGTAATTTATTTAAAATCAGGCTGCTGCTAATTGTTATTTGTTCGATAATTAATTAATCGAATGATTAGAAAATATATTATTCGTCCGACTATTGTCGGTTTGTACAAGTCTCTACCACTTTTTTGTTTTTTAATATAAAATAAGCGATTTTTAAGTGCAGGAGTTTCTTTATGCAAAAAAAACCTTAACCTATCGAGCTTAAAACTTATTCTTTTAGATCCCAACAATTTTTATTCTAGAGTTTTTACGTGAAAAAAGCGCCCTAACCTACGCAGCTAAAATGGATTTAATTAATATACTACTGCGTCATAATAAAATAAGATAATTATAACATAACGGGCGATAAAGATTTTTAATTTAAATCCATTCGATCTTACTCGAAACTTAAAATTATAAACATAGATATTTTAAAAATCTATATAACTTGATAAGTTAGAATTGTTATTTATAGAAACATAAATATATATCACTCACCAACAATAGTCGGACGAACAATAAATAAATACATGCTACGGGGCTTGTATTATTGATACCAGATAGTTGATATACTACACGTATATAATTTTAAATACATATTTACATATTATAAATATAAACACTTTAGACTTTAGTACAAGAAATCGTGCCCATCACACAAATGAATGCCCCCAGCGGGACTCGAACCCGCGACCGCTGGTTCAGCAAGTAGAGTCACTACAAACGGCGCCAAACGTGTCGTCACATATATTTTGTTTATTCGATTGTCGAACGGATAGGCATACTGTTAAAATTAATAGAGTAAGTAGAGAACAAGTGTCGAATGACACTTTGGGAGTTCATTATTTAGCCCACACGCATTGACTACAAAGTGATTCGAGGAAAATCGATTCTATGTATGATTCGCAGGCTTAGCACGTAGCAGCTTCTTGTCGAACTTTATATTCATTTCTTGTATTTCGTGTATGAAAATGTTTTGTGTTAAGGAAAAAATGATATATGCCCTTATAAAGGGGGAAAAGATTCTATCGACATTTTGCTATCCAATTTTTTGAAAACTATTTATTCTATACATAGGTATACCAAGATAAGTAGCTCGTGAAGTATCTCTGTAAAATCACGTCGACTTTGCTTAGAGACGATTTATTAGCTATTTCATGTTTCAACAGGCAAACAACAAACAAACAATCACACCATTATTTATATAATATACTAGCAGAATCCGCGGCTTCGCTCGCGCTAAAACTACAACTCCAGCTCTCCAACAATCTCCACACAAAAAAATCACGCCAATCCGTCACTCTGTTTCGACGTGAAAGAAGGACAAACAAACAAACACACGTTCATATTTATAATATTAAAGTATGGATTTATATGATAATTTCCTTTCCATGTATAATAGACTAGCAACTTACCTTCGTTTCGCTCGAATACGTATATAATACTATAAGCTTCGGTAACGCCACCTTTCGGCGAATTTTATTACTAACAGTAGCCTATGTGTTTCTCCTGGTGATAGTCTATCTGTGTACTTAATTTCATCCAAATCTATCCAGCCCTTTATGTGTAAAGGAGTAACAAACATACACACACATATAATACAAGCATAATAATAAAACTGGAACGGAGCCTAAATAGAACATATAAAAATGTCAGTACTCAAAAATGAATGGTACTTCGTTATGCACTTTTCTTTTAATCGTTTCATGACAGTCAACCGCTAGTACCTACTTTAATGTAATATAACAATAATGTGAAAATGGAGTGAGTTGCATCAATTTAAATTTAGTTTTTATAGGTCACGTGGACAAATCGGCCTTGAAAATTACATTACGTCCAGCATCTCGACTAACCGCAAATATTTTTTCAATTTTTGTTTATGCTATTATAATTTCACACTATTGACTTTCTCTTATTTGCTCGGTTGCGTCCTTATGTGTAGTTGTGACCTGATGCAAAAACAACGTCTTTTCTTTATATAACAAAAACAAATCTATCCCACGGGAACCGTACATTTTTCCGGGATAAAAAATGACCTATGTGCTATTTCAAACTATAGTCTATCTCTGTGCGAAATTTCAGCCAGATCCGCTTAGCTGTACTGACGTAAAGTGTAACAAACATTCATCCTCACAAAGTTTCACATTTATAATATTAGTATGGATAATACTCTGCCTCGGTGGTGTAGTGGCTAGCATGTACGGCTGCACGCCTGGAGATCCTGGGATCGAGTTCCTGGTCGGGCCAAGTTTAGTTATTGAGTCTTTCTGTATAGTAACTCTCAGTAACAGCCCGAAGTTGAGAAATTGGCGGTGTTTCACCCCCGTGCCTCGGAGAGCACGTAAAGCCGTCGGTCCTGCGCCTTAACTCTCACTGGTCGTGTCGAGTGGTCGTCCCACCGGAGTATGAGAGTGACAGGAATAGAGAGTGCACGTTGTGTCTGCGCGTACACTTGTGCACTATAATATCTCCTGCGCAGTTGGCTAGTCTCAATGAGATTGGCCACCGTGGCCGGAATCGGCTGGGAGAACATCATCATGGATAATACTAGTGGCTAGGTGAGGGTATCACATTATTTTATAACTTATATTTACTTACATTACACAATATTGTGTAACATAGTGTCGAATCAAATTGTTTCTTTCGTCATTTTTAACATCGATAATTATGTTATCTATGACTTTTTGGAAATCTTTTTTTTTAATTTCATTTACGAGTATGTATTCAGTTTTTTAAAATGAATTCTTATAGCGGCCAGGCCACTGAAATATGTATTAACAGTATAAATGTAATTTATTATACTATATTATGTTGTTTTGAACTTATTAATAAGAAAATAAATAATAATAAATATGTTGGGATCATTGATACCAGATAGTTGATACTAAACATATATAACTTTAAATATGTACATATTATAAATATGTATAAACACACATGACTGGAGTACAAACATTTGTGCTTATCACACAAATGAATGCCCCCAGCGGGACTCGAACCCGCGACCGCTGGTACAGCAAGTAGGGTTACTACAAACTGAGCCAAAAAAAAATTGGGTCATTATATGTGCGTCGCTAAGATTTACGTGACTTTTCGACCTCTAGCTCTACAGTCTTCAGTCTAGACATTCTTAATCTATTTAGTATTTACTACATTTGGGACCGCAAAGTAGAAAACAAGCTTATCTTTTGACTTGCATACAATATCTTTTAACTAAAATGGTACCGACTTTAAAAACTTTTAATCGTATTTTTTCCAGCTTTACATGAAGATATGATATACACAAAAACATACACTCAAATCAAGCAATTTCCTCTTTTTTTAAAGTAGGTAATGACTCACAAATCTATATTAATATTATAAAGATAAAAGAGGTAAAGTTTGTGAGTTTGTAATGTAGGGGGTAATCTCTAGATCTACTGAACCGATTTAGATGAAATTAGGTAAGAAGATAGTTTGAGACCCTGGGAGGGACATATGATACATTTTATTCCCGGAAATCATCCCTTAAGGAGGTGAAAATGGGGATGAAAGTTTGGATGGGGAATCAAGCTAGGGACGAACCCGAACGAAGCGAGGGTGAGTCGTTGGTAAGTAAAATAAATACACATATCTCACACTGTTTATGTTATGTTTAGTTATTGTTTTAGTAGGTCATAGTGTGATGTAAGATAGTCCATAACCTTGCGCAATAATTAAGCAATAAAAAGAATTTTCCAAGTCCGATCATCAAATCCATACATTAGTGCGTTCAGACAAATAAATTATTTAGTTTTATATATACGCTAACAAAGCATATGATAGGTTAAGAGCCGTTTTCAATATAATATCACTAGCATTGCCCGCGGCTCCGCCCGTTTTCAGATGACCAAAAACCAAATTCTTAGGTTTTACATATTAGTATACTCTTACATTGCAGTTTTTGTATTTTTTCTCAGAGATGGGACATTTTCCCGCGGTAAAATGTATCCTATATTTTGACCCGGATAACCAGCTATGCCTTACGGTGAAGGAAAAACATCGTGAGGAAACCTGCATGTCCTTGGCCAGCGTGGTGGACTATGGCCTGATCCCCCTCGTATTGAAGGGAGGCCCGTGCCCAGCAGTGGGACGATAAAAAAAAGGGCTGAATACATATATACAACCAGCTATCACCATACCAAATTTCATCAAAATCCCTCCAGTGGTTTTTCTGTGATGCGGTAACAGACAGACAGACAGACAAAAATTCTAAAAACTATAGATTCGGCCTTTGTGTCGATAATAATGTCTATTTCAATAAGATTTTCCAAAAAATATTTAATGTACAGATTCGGCTTAGTTACAATTTTATTATATGTATAGATGTCAGTAATAGTAAAAGTAGCTGTGTTAGACCGTTGGCGAACGGTACACATATTGAAAGTACCGATATAATATTATGTTGTTTCTTTGACAAATCCAGTGCAAATCAAAGTTTTGCAGTAAATATGTAGTTTTCTATACATATAATAAAATTCTAACGGGTCGAATCTGTACATTAAATATTTTTTGGAAAATCTTATTGAAATAGTCTTTATTATTGATACAGAGAGCCGAACCTGTAGTCTGTCTAGTAGGTATAGGATGTCCGTCTGAGAACGCATCAAGAGAAAACCACTGGACAGATTTTGATGAAATTTGGTATGATGATAGTTGCTTATCTAGGTCAACATATAGAATGCTTTTTACCGTGGAAAATATCTCATCTCTTAGAAATCTATACTAAACGTTAAAACGTAACTACGGACGAACTCGAGCGGACCGAGGGTAAGTCTACTAGTTTATATATGGTATAAACAGACAGACAAAGGCGAAACATTTTAATTCCTTTTACTCCTCTGTTTGTCAACCGATTTTCTTTTTTTTTTTGTTTAGTAGCTGTTGACGAGTTTTAGTGTTATCAATAAATAAATGATTGTGATCGGATTTCGACCACTTGGAAAACACAAGACAATTAGATTTTTACTTCAAGTAAGCTCTTCTATGTTTAATGAGTCAATGAACCCAGAACCTAAGTTCCCTATCGGAGCGTATAAACGTTACAAACTAGTATGTTCCGACAAAACCCAATGGACGTCTGTCCACTTAAGGATACTTCGAGCGTAAAATCTATTCTGCCTTTGTTACTTTAGCCCTGTTATCCATGTGCGTTGAATATTTACAATGTTTTAGTTAGTAATTAAAAATTTAGTTAATTTTTAGGATACTTTAATCAAAGAAATAAATAAATACGTTGGGACATTAACACACAGCACCATCTAGTTCCATGGTAAGCTACGCGGCTTGTATTATGGATATCAGATAGGTGATACACTACATTTATATAACTTTATATATATACATAATGTTACAAATATAAACATCCATGAGTGGAGTACAAACATTCGTGCTCATCACACAAATGAATGCTCTCAGAAGGACTCGAACCCGCGACCGCTGGCACAGCAAGTAGGGTCACTACAAACTGAGCGAAACGTGTCGTAATAATAAAAGTATATATGTATATATGTATGGTTTTTTGTAACTTTTTAATGCTAAAACTGCTGTACGAATTTAGATGTAATCTAATATACAGATAGACTGTGAGTTGAAGTAGTTTTCATAAATGCTACATATTCCGTTAGTCACCTAACCCGTACACGAACATAGAACAAACCGACTCATTAGTCACGACTCACGTTCGTAACGGCGAAAGCATCTTCTCGATGTCCAAATGCAAATTTAGATTTTCTTCGAACAATGCTATTTACAATGACAAAACAAATAACTCGGTGTATTCTGTATGGTAGAAAATGATCTGTAAAGAAAAGACGTAGTATAGGTATATGATAATAAAATCCTTGTTAATATTATGATGATGTTTTTTAGTTTATCGGCTTGTCCCATTTTAAGCAGCAACGATTGGACCAGCCATTTTATTTTTTGACCAACTTCTAATGAGGAGGAGCTATTTGGTTGTATTTATTGCTTATGTTCGTTAGTCGATATCTTCGTCAAAACTTAATCGGTTTTTGAAAAAAAAGAGTGCGTTAAAAGCGAAAGAAAAAGATGGGAAAAAGTTGACACATAGTATTATGCAGTCGGAGATATACATACATACATACATACATGTCAAACACATAAGCCTCCTTTGAGTGGCCACAGTCGGTAATGAATAGATTACCTCAAGGATACTCCCATATAAATTTAAAAAAACCTACAATATAAAATACTAATTTTACGTACATATGTCTACTTTATATGTACATATAATCTGTTATAATTAGGTATACGTGATATTACACTTTTAACTTTGCCTTTAAAATACTTAAACATCTGTTTGTCCTGGTCCAAAACCTGATTTCGTCTTTAAAGATTAACAAGCACGCTGTAAATGGACCATCCGATGTATATAACATTTTAATTAAAGCTTACATCTTCGAACGAAAGTTAACGAATACCAGTGTTTTTTTTATCTTTTTAACGACATTCCTTACACCTTCACTTGTCACTTGGCTTATAAAGATGGCTTCTCTTAAATAAGTTCGATGGTCTTTTACTGCGTTCTTTTAAAGTCGTTGTAAAAACGCAAATGTAAAACATGTTATAATTTAACTAGCTACTCACCCTCGTTCCGCTCGGGTTCATGCCTAGTTACGTTTTAAGGTTTAGTATAGATTTCAAGGAGATGAGATGTTTTCTCGCAGTAAAAAGTATCCTTTATGTTGAACCGGATAACCAGCTATAATCATGCCAAATTTCATCAAAATCCCTCCAGTGGTTTTTCCGTGATGCGGTCACAGACAGACAGACAATTTTTTTCTAAAAGCTATAGATTCGGCGTCTGTATCGATAATAATAAATATTTTTAACGTACAGATTCGGCTTAGAATTTTAATATATGTTTAGATAGAAATAAATTAAGTTCTTTAAGAAGTGATACTCTTTTTTGTAAATATTGTGAGTTTTAAACCCCCGACGCAAACGAGGGTTGTTATAAGTTTAATGTTTATATCTGTGTGTCTGTCTGTGGCTGTGTGGATGAGTCGATGTTAATCGTAAAAAATGAATGTTTTTAATTGTTTGTTCGTTTATTAAACCGCAGTCTAATTAAATCATAACTAAGTTTAAGTTATTCGGTAGAATAGATCCAAGGATTACTGCATAAGCTTTGCGGAAGTCAGGCTTAGTAGCTTAGTGCAAGCAGTGAGCACTTAATATATATAATACTAGCATTTTTATCTGGCTTCTCCCTTTTCGGGTACTTTTTTTAACGTAATATTCAAAATATACCTACTTAATAATTCGAAATTTTTTAAGTTTTAATTTAATTTTGAAGGGCGGTAGAGGCATTTAAAAATTGCGTTCTTAACAATTTTCTATGTAATTAGGTACATATAACAAATTCCATACAAAAATTCAGCATCTTAGAACCAGCGGCTTTTCCTGGACATACCTCTATAGGTAATATAAATTACTAATAATATTTATCAAACTACTGACGTATCATTATTTTAAATGTGCATAAAATAATGATAAGTAGGTAGTATTCGTCAAAACAAGATTGTGACCAATAAATACCTTTCTTTTTTTATCTATCGCTTCATCTCACTTGAAATTGATAGAATGGTGTCATTGAAAATCAAAAGGCAAAAAAAAACAAATTGAACACGTGATATTCATGATAAAATAATAACAAACGTTTGGTAATTTATACCTATAATAAAATTCTGAATCGAATTTGTAGGTTCATTAAAAAAACATTATTATCGATACAGAGGCCGAATGTATAGTTTTTAGAATTTTTGTCTGTCTATCTGTCTGGGAACGCATCTCGAGTAAACCACTGGACGGATGTTCATAAAATTAGATATGGTGATAGCTGATTTTTCGGGCCAATATTTAGGATATTTTTTATTGTGGGAAAATATCTCATTTCTTAGGAATCTATACTAAATGTTAAAACATAACCAAGGACGAAACCGAGCGAAGCAAGGGTGATTTGCTAGTGTAGCTAAACAATGTTGTTTTTTTTTATCTTTAAGGAATCGTCTAGATTATTAGCCTAATAAAAATATCTTTTCAAGTGTATTTTTTTTTTCAATTTTTTTTTCTTATTAATCTTGCGTTATTAAAAAAGAGTGTATTATAAAAAAAAAAACAAATCTGTCCTACGGGAACCGTACATTCTGGATAAAAAGTATCCTATGTGCTATTCCAGATTATAATCTATCCGTGTGCCAAATTTAGTCTAGATACTAATATCTTTGTTCTTTATTTCGTTCATATTCGTCGAGCAGTTACAGCGTGAAGGAGAAACAAACGCTCACTAGCAAACACTTTTGCAATTATAATTAGTTATCCAACGCAAGAGTTATTGCTTTACAGATCAGATTTACAGCTATTTATATTGGTTTATTTATGTAATACTTTGTATTACCGTCCACCAACCCGCACTTGGCCATCAACCCGTACTTGGCCAGCGTGGTGGACTATGGCCTGATCCCCCTTCGTATTGAAGAGAGGCCTGTACCCAGCAGTAGGACGTTAAAAAGACCTGAATACATACCGTCCATAAGAAATGAACACAATAGTGAATAAGTCCTTCTTTTTTTTTGCTTATTTCACTTTTTAGTTTGTAATCCGCAAACACATCTTCCCAGTGAAAGATGTCTACAGGCGTTTCCATCGCTTCTGGATTTCTTGTTCTGAAATCTAAAAATTTCTGTAAAGTTTCCAACTCTGTACAGTGTTAAGTTATATTTCTTTGTTCCATATTACTGCAGTTTCGAAATTTCTTTGTAATTTTACTAGTAAGTAGAACTACTAAACTATGTATTTTGCCAAAGTGCTAAGTTTTATTTATCTCAGCTTTATGGGGTTTTCTATAATTTACATAGTAAACTTGTTATTTCTCATGGCTTTCCTCGGTTTCGTGAAACCAGGAATATATATATATAAAGGTATATATACATACATATGTATAAGAAAATAATTCATTTATTTGAAAAGACAACTTCTTGTATAATTAAATGTTATTGTAAACATAATTCATTAAAAGAATATATTTATTATTTTTTCTTAAGATTAATTAATTTTCCGATGTTTTTTATTTGACGTTTTTAGTAGGTAATTAGCAGCTGACCAAGTGTAAGAAGTACTTATTATTTTTATTTAATTACAATTTTTTCTATTATAATTATATTATTATAAATTCAAATAACTTATATTATAATACAGGGCAAGATTTTAATTAGTAGGTATATTACTATCTATTATATTATTTATACTAAACTTCATATAAGACAATAATTGCGGAGTCGTGTTTGAAGAACTTATGCTTAAAGTATGTATTCAGCCCTTTTTAACGTCCCACTGCTGGGCATGGGCCTCCCTTCATTACGAGGGGGATCAGGCCATAGTTCACCACGCTGGCCAAACGCGGGTTGGTGGACTTGACATGTCTTTTGAAAACTTTCTAGGTTCTCTCAGACATGCAGTTTTCCTCACGATGTTTTCCTTACCAAGTGGTAATCATGTTGGAAGTGATTCGCACATAAAAATGTCAGAGGTGCGAGACCCGAGATTTGAACCCGCTTCACTCGGTTTCCCAAGCGAGCGCGCTACCGCTGGGCTAGCACTGCCTTTAAAGTAATAAAACTGAATTGTTTGTTTGTTTTTGTTTAAACAAAGATTAATTTTGGAACTACCGGTTGAATTTAAAATATATTTTTTTCATTTGATAACTTATGATAAGATATTTAATTCTTGAGTAAGATTATAGGCTGCTTAACATCACGCTACCATTTTTAGGATCGAAATAGTTATACATAAATTGTCTATGTACAAAAACTTAGTACGATATAAGCTGCATTTTTTAAAATTAATACTAAATAAATTATTTTTAAATTATAAATTATAATCAAGTGATAAAACAGAATTCAATGCATATTTCCTTATACATATCTTACCTGCGATTTCGTTCTCGTTATATAGGTACGAAAATTTCATACATATTTCTACAATTACCAATCTCCCACTTTCCCTCTTAAAATGATATTTTTTAATATATAATATATAATAGTTATTAATCAAAAAGTTTAGACTGTATTTCCATTTTGTATATATGTAGAATGCCACATACATACATATAATACTTTTTTTAACTGGGAAATGCATTTACGCATACCACCTGCGATACATAAAAGTGATTATATGGGAGTAGGACTCACTGAGTCACTGGTAAAGCCAGTATCCTTTAACACATACATATACCTAGCCTAGGTACTGTTTTATTTGAAATCATTGTTAAGGATTTTTCTCTCCTAATATATTATTTAACACATTTCTTTTTAACCGACTTAAAACAGGAGGAGGTTCTCAATTATGATGTTTATATTTTTTTCATGTATATTTTATGCATATAATAGACGGTTTTGGAAAAATTTTTAAGTCATTTTTTTAAGTTTTTATTTATGATCGGTTGGATTATTACGTGTTGTTAATCTATACTATTAATTTAAAAAGACAGAGTTTGATTGTTTGTTTAAACGTGCTAATCTCAGGAACTACTAATCCGATTTGAAAAATTCTTTTTATATTAGATTGCCCGTTTATTGAGGAAGGCTATAGGCTATACACCATACCTACAATATGTAGTCTATTTCATACTAATAGTTAAACGTAGGTACCTGAGGAAGAACTCGAGTGAAGCTGGAGTGAATCGCTAGTCGTTATATATGTATTATTAATGAACTGCCTCGGTGGTGTAGTGGCTAGCATATACGGCTGCACACCCGGAGGTCCTGGTTTCGAGTCCCAGGTCGGGCCAAGTTTAGTTATTGAGTCTTTCTGTAAAGTAAGCCTCAGTAACAGCCCGGAGTTGGGAAGTTGGTGGTGTTTCACCTCCGTGCCTCGGAGAGCACGTAAAGCCGTCGGTTCAGCGCCTTAACTCTCACTGGTCGTGTCGAGTAGTCGTCCCACCGGAGTATGAGAGTGACAGGAACAGAGAGTGCACCTGTGTCTGCGCGTACACTTGTGCACTATGATATCTCCTGCGCAGTTGGCTAGTCTCAATGAGATTGGCCGCCGTGGCCGGAATCGGTCAGGAGAACATCATCATTATTAATGAAAAGAAAACAAAAGGCGTTAGATTTAACTCATAATTAAAGGCAACTACAAAGCTAGAAGAATGCGGTAATAAGCAGGAATGTTTATAAATAATTAATAAGTACTTGCAAGCTGTTTTTCTCTATATCAGAACGTAAGCGATATTCATTTCTTGCAGATAAAATTATAATGTCTAGAAATCATACGTAGATAAATGACGACTTAGTTTGTAGCGACAAAATCGCTAATCGCTCTGTTGTGATAATACTTTGACGTCATATTCGGTCTGACCAATGGCGTGCCTTTTTAACTACTTTGTATTACGCGCCTATATTTGCACTTATTAATAATTATTTTCTTAATCAAAATGAAATTACATTAAAAAATATTGATATAGGCTTAATTCGAAAGCAATACAGATTATAAAAAAAATATTTCAACTTTATTTAAATCACACGCGTATTCCCTATTAATATAGGATCTTTGAGATGTAATTTATTTATTAAAACTAAATGCCTCGTTAGAAAAAAAATGAACATATACGAAATTCGTTAATATTTTACCCATCGCTTGAAGATAGCACGAATCACATCACTTAATGCATTATGTAACGAAATCGTGCGGTTCTTTACGGTAACTCGCTTGCGTCAATAACACATTAGCTAAAGAAATGTGCAGAATTTATCCCATTGCTTTATAAACTCGAAGCATATAGAAACTGTATAGATTAAAGTATAGAAAACAGATAAACGAGAGAAAAACGTGCATGCGCATGCGCATCATGTAAATAAGAAGAACTTGTTATTAAATATATATTTAATATCATTTTATTCCTTATGAAATATCTTAAAATAATTACAAAGTGGAGTTAGGTTTAGTTTTTATATGTAGTTTATTTATTTTTTAATCCCTCCACGACCGCGGACACGCTGGCGTTACAGTTAACAATAGATTTCTTAGAAATTTAATTAATTTCTTAGAAATTTACCTGGAGGTGTTAATTGATACCAACACCACGTACTACTAACTAGAATGTATAGAATACAAGTACAAGCGATTTATCTTCGCTTCGCTCGTGTGTCCCTAGGTTCCTAACAGCCTGTCTTTCTTTTAGTTTTCCTACATAGATAGACTATTACTTAGGGTCCTTTAGTACATACTAAAATTTCATTTAAATCTGTCCAGCCCACTCAGCGTAAAGATGTTAAAGACATACAAACACTGGATATATACCGCATATTTATACCGCATTTATAATAGCAATACTCATTATAGATTAAAATTACAGGGAGACGTCATATTGAAATAAACATACAAGAGAAATCGAGGTTGGTCGCTAGTCATGACAATTATAAACTTAAATAAAACTTGTCCTTTGCCATTATTCATAGAGCAAGCATTTACATTTTACAGGCCTATAAATAGACATAATAACTGCTAAGAGACCGTGGGAACAGATAATTTAATTATCATTTTTTTTATTCCAGTGGAAGTCGCGATGGTGTGTCATGAGGAAATTGTCACCAGTTGCAGGTAAGTTTTAAATATTTATTCTATAACAAAAAATGCAGTTAAGGGCCTAATATTATAAATTAAATGGAGCAAATATTCCATGTACTCATTTACTTTACACTGACATAATATAGCTCTTGAGTTTAAGTGATAATTTCTAGCTAGCTAAGGAGTAGATTTTTTTTTTTGGTCGAACTTGCTTATATCAAGAACTACCTGTAGGATTTGAATTTTTTTTTACATTTTGTAGCCTATAGAAGAGGAAGAGTAGCCTATCCAAGCCTTTAATAGCGAATTGTTTAGTAGTATATATGGACAAACGCAGGTATTATATTTAAAGCCGAATGAATCATTTAATTCAGTCTGTGTATCTATTTTTAAAGTTATATGGGGTAACGAGGTGGTAATCTAATAGTAATTAAAATAGAACAAAACTTTGATTATAATGGCCTGACCAATGACGATGGTAACCAATGCCGTCGCATGAGGCCCCTGATTCAAAGGGGCTCCAGCGGGTCACAAACGATTCTTTTGTTTCGGAATATTTTTTTGAGGGCTGCCCTCATAGAAGTTTAAAAAAACGCAAGAAGAAAGTGTTCTAAGTTTCGGCATATATTTACGAGGACCACGAAGAATGTGATCGGGTGCGGCCGGCAGGGTCCCCATGATGGGTTTCCCCAGCGAAAACAAAAAAAAACGGGCTCACTGGGCTCGTTTTAAGGGGGCACATCCATTTTTTTGAATTGGGCCCAAAACAGCTAGTTACGGCACTACAATCTATGTATGTCTAAAACAAAACAAATAAAAAATATATAATGAATTAGTAACAAATCTTTAGACCCTTTCATAGTTCTATACATTGTCGGTGTCAAGTCATTCGAGATTGATATTACAAGGAAAACTCTATCACTAATATAGGAAAACAAACCTTATTGCATTATAAATAAAGACTATTTCTTACCTCCAATCTACCACGTTAATGTTATCCGAAGGGTTCCGTAACTAAGAGATAAGCAACCCCTAAATCGGCCGTAAAATGTGAGACAATGATTTTAGATGGATTTATAGGATTAGGTATTATTGTTATTCTACCTCAAACAAAGAAATTAGATGGACCGTCCTTAACTAAAAATGATGTCAAACTAAGTTGTAAATGTCTCTAAGGAAATATGTCAATCTTATGTTAAATAAAAAAAAATATTTAAAATGTCAAATATTCGCCTAAATCTAAGAAAGTATTAATCTTATGTTATTTTAGATCTCACAATATTTTTAGAAATAAGTTTTTTATTTTCAAAAAAAACTTAAAACATACACAAATCTTACAATACTTAATTAAACATTCATATTGTCTAATCTACTGATATATATAAAACAAAGTCGGGTTTGTTACAACACTTATAACACGAGAACTGCTGGACCAATTTTCATGGTTTTTGATTTGTTGGATTTGTCTCCGCCTCAAATAGCAGAATAACTATTAAAACATCGAAAAAATTCAAGAAAAAAAATTACGTGGCTAACGCTGGATAACTATATATTTATATCTATTTAAAACGTACCTAGGGACGAACCCGATCGAAGTGAGGGTGAGCCGCTGGTATGGAATAATTATTGTTTTTGAATGTAATTCGACAATAGCTGCTGAAAACATCAATCTATCCCATCTAGTATATCAACACATATGTATATACATTATACACATATTCGGTCGTTACAGGAATAGTGATGTTGTGAATAATATATGGGATTCGCCACCCAAAGCTCATGGAAATAAATTCGTCTCAAAGCCCCATGTTTGAATGTCGATAGAAAAATACTTAGTAAAATTCTTAAATTCATTCTCTGACTGACTATAAAATACTCATTACACAACACTCGTCTTAAACCGCTGTTCAGAAGCTTGATTTAGGTTCGATTTTGCTTGTTTATTTCTATTAGTCTTCGCCCAGAGGTCGAAATTCCATAAAACTACTATGATTTTTTTATTGATAACACTAAAACTCATCAATAGCTTCTAAACTAAACAAAAAAAACACTTGATAAACAAAGGAGAAAAAAGTACTGAACTGTTTTGTCTTTGCCTATTTACTTTGACTACACGTTTGGCACAGTTATCCTACTTACTGTGCCGGAGGTCGCGGGTTCGTGTCCCGGTGGGGGCATTCATTTGTGTGATGAGCACGAATGTTTGTACTCCAGTCGTGGAAGTTAATATTTATAATATGTATATTTAAAAGTTATATATGTGTAATGTATCAACTATCTGGTATTCATAACACAAGCCTCGTAGCTTACCATGGAACTAGATGGTGCTGTGTGTTTATGTTCCAACATATTTATTTATTTATATACAGATGTATAGAATTCATGTATATTACAACATATGACATTAAAATACAATATTAATCTTCCTAGATTATATTTCTAGTTCTTTAGAATTGTATGATGTCACTTACTTCTCAGTATCACCAAGGTGAACTTGATGTTAACATTGTTACTTTTATAGATCTGTATACTCGGTTAATAGCTTATTAGAATACTAAATTTTGTCTAAAATGTACGTTTATTTAGTTGATCTTCCATATAATATACAAATAGGAAAAGACAACAGTTTTGTACCTTTTTTTCCTCTGTTTATCAATTGATTATGTTTTTTTTTTTGTTTAGTAGTTATTGGCAAACTTTACTATTATCTCTTTTTTTATTAAAGGCAGGTAAAATCTGTTCTTATATTTTTTTCCTCAAATTTTCAATATAATTGCTTTTAGGATCATGTTGAGATCCGTATAAGTATATTTACAAAAAATTTATAATAATATATTATTTATATGTAGATATTGACTATTACATAGCAATATAATAACACAAGGTAGTTGAACTTTAAACATTTACAATATTAAAAAAACGTACATGGACACTTATAAATTTGCATGATGTAATAAAGTTTTCATTCAACAATATGCCATTCACAGATAAGTTAAAAGGAAATAACCAAAAAAACCAGGCTAAGTGACTTCAGAACTGGTTTAAATGCAAGGAAATTGTTAATTACTCATACATTCGTGATATATCTACTCTTGTATAATGGAGAAATTTAAATAATTTAAAATTAAAAGGCGCTTCGGGCTATTGAAGTTATGTACTTTTATCGCTGATACAAAATGTTACGTACAAGTTTCTTGTTATTGCAAAAAAATTAAAGTTAAATTAAGAAAACAGTTTATAAAACTAATATTGTATAGAGATTTATGTTAAGTCTATGAATTTTTGGAAGAGATGAACTAATGATAAAACGGATATAAGAATTGCTGATCCAATTTTGATGATCTTCTCACAAATATAGTTAAAATTATATGTATGTTTTAACGGTTAGTAAGAAATAGATAGACCTATATATATATATATATATATATATATATATATATATATATATATATATATATATATATATATATATATACATAGGTGTGATGAGTTGTTGTGGGTTGTATTATAACGTGTTTTCCCGTAGGAATGAGATGATCTCCCGTGGTAAAAAGTAGCCTATGTCACTCTCCAACCCTCCAACTATTTCCCCACAGAAAAAATCTTTATCCTCGTTCATTTAGCTAAAAATAGCAAGGTGTGAACTTCAAAATAGATATCGCCTTATCTATCTATGACATTAATCATAATTTAACATTTAATAAATTAACATACAACTTTGAATCTTAAAATTTTATTTATATGAATGTGTTAAAATTAGAAAACAGCTTATAAAACTAATATTGTATAGAGATTTATGTTAACTTTTTTCGTGGGTAGGCGTAAATAAGTGAACACAAAGTTTTTATTAAGCTCTACAAATATTAATAATTTAATATAATAAAACAACAGTGAAAGTGTATAAATGCATATGTAATTTCCATAACCCACCAGGAAGTTTTGTCCTTTATTATTTCACTTAATAACACACTAATTAAACAACTCTTTAAAATATGGAAGCTATCAAGGAGTCCCTGTCTACAATGGCTGAAATGTTTAACAGTAGAATGAATGAGTTCCAACAAGACCTGAGCAAAACCTCTACAGCACCTTCAATAACATCCATTGCTGCCGATTTTAGTAATTTTAAATTATTCATCCAGGCTGCATTAACTTCTCTTCAAAAACAAGTAGAGTTGCTAGGCCGTGAATTGGATCGGATGGAATTAAGAAAGAGGCGAAAAATGCTCCTCTTTCATGGTGTTGCTGAGAAGAAGTCGGAAGACACACTTGGTTTAATAACTTCCATAGTTGCTGACCACCTGGATTTGCCTAACTTCTCCAGTGCTAGTATTTCGTCGTCATACCGTTTAGGACATGTGATTGGTGATAAACCCAGACCAATTGTGGTAAAGTTTGTGGAGGCGCAGGTCCGTGACAGTGTGTGGTTCGCGAAGGCTAGACTCAAGGGCTCTGGTGTAACTGAGTCGGAATTCCTGACCAAGAATCGTCACGATGTGTGTCATGGAGGCAAGGCGACGTTACGGTGTCGGGAAATGCTGGACGAAAGACGGTTTTGCATTAACGTTTTAGCGTCCGATGGCAAGCGTTATCGTGTGGAGACTCTGTCTGATCTTCAAGCCATACGTCATACAAACCCTGGCATCGCCTAAAGCTGTTCAAGACACTGTAGTTGTTTCCAAAAAATTCAGGTGCTAAAATAACAGTACAACGTACAAACGAGTATTGAAGAAGTAGGTAGATAGTTTCATTTTATTTTACGTAGTTAACTTTATTTCGTCTACATTGTTGTTATACATGATATATGTAAGTAATCGTCATACGGTGTTTTGTTCTCTTTTTTTAATGATATTTCTTGTATTATACTTGTTTACTACTTTTCTGTACAATGTATATATTAAGGTTTGCATAAGTATACTTATTACTTAATTTTAACAATAATAGATTTTATTTTGCCAAAATCACTTCCTAGTTATACTTCTACAGACTACATTTGACATTTGACAATTACCATTTACCATCATGGCACCCTATAATACAGATTACAGATTATGTAAGTCTCATGTTAAGTATTGTTAATTGCACTGGACGGGCGGGCTTTGGCCTGTTGTTTCGTTACATATATATATTTTAATTTTTTTTTCTCTCCTTATTGTATGTAAAAGTTCAAAAAGTCCTTATAATTATGATATATATTTTTTTATTGTATAATAACTTATTTAAGTTTTTATTTTCTCATAATATTTTTGATATTGCATTAGTGTTGTTTTATCTCTTCTTGCAACTGGCGGGTGCGAATAAGTTTGTTTTGGCGGATTTTTTTTTTTTTTTGTGTTATATTATTATTATTTTTACTATTAAGTTTTTATTATTATCTTCGTTATTTATTTATTTTTATTTATATACTATTGAATATTATTGTAATATAGATATCTATATATTTTTCATTTAAAATGGCAAGTAATCATAGCAATCTCGATGAATCCTTTTTTTCCTTATCCTCAAACGATGGGTTAAGCAGTGACAACAGTTTCCATAGCATCCCGTCTCTAAGTGAATCTCTTAATTCTGCTTTCTCGGATGTTCTGAAAAATTTTAATATTGTCCATATTAATGCTCAAAGTATTCCTGCACATTATCCTGATCTACTGTCTTCTTTTGATAACAAAAATATACATGCAGTTTTAGTTTCCGAGACCTGGCTGAAACCATGCCTATCGTCCTCTTGTTATTCTCTTCCAGGGTTTTCATTTGATACGTAATGATCGCATTGGCCGAGCTGGTGGTGGCGTTGGTATCTTCTTACGTTCCCACATACCGTTTACTATAGTGGACCTTTCGCAACAACAACCCGATGCTGGAGAACATCTTTTTATTGAGATAATTTTTGCTCATACCAAAGTTTCTCCTTGGTGTTTATTACAGCCCATGTCTTACGATCAATTACTTTAGTTCTTTTGAGACCCTGTTAGAGCGACTCCGACCTTCTTATAAACCATACCATAATTATGGGCGATTTTAACACCTGTCTTTTAAAAGGATGACCATCGTGCATCACGCTTAAGATCAATAGTTAATAGTGTCAATTTGCATGTCCTTCCTCTATCTGCTACACATACTTATCCTAATAGCTTACCATCACTTCTTGATCTTATTCTAGTGTCCTCTGTCGATCATGTAGAAAAAACACGGGCAATGCTCTGCCTTGGCCTTTTCTTACCATGATCTCCTTTATTTATCCTATAAAATTAAGCCCCCTAAAGCAAAGTCAAGAATTCTTCTGCTGCGTAATTTTGCAGGAATGGATTTTGAGCGTTTGCGAGACGATGCGAGTAAAATTGACTGGTCTGAAATTTTTTGCAGTAACACAGTGGACAGACAAGTAGCAATTTTAAACTCGCAATTAACTCAATTGTACGACAGACATGCTCCCATACGACCTGTACGAATAAAGCATCTCCCTGCCCGTGGCTTTACTCAAGAAAATTAAAAAAATTGCAACAAAAAAAGAAACGCTGCGAAAATGAACTATCGGGTCAATAGCAATGAAAAAAAACCGTCTAAAATATACTAAGGACGGAATCACTGTAACAGAGTGTGTAGAGATAATCAACGACGCCATATCTATACATCTGTGGTAGAGGAAGAAGACTCATCCAAAGTTTTGGACATTTCTGAAATCTTTAGGAGTGGGAAAAGCACGCCAAAGCGTAAAAACCCCAATAATCTTAATTTTAAACGAGCTTAATAAGCATTTCTCCACTTCAAGTACCATGGATAGTACTATTAAGCAACAGACTCTTAATCAACTTTTAGCTTTATCCCCCTCCTAATATTCCACAATTGTTCTTTAGTCATTTTACTGAAAGTGATGTTAAGAGAAACATTCTTACTATAAAATCAGATGCAGTTGGTGCTGATAGTATTAGTCGGAAAATGATCTTACCTATCCTTGATGTTTTATGTCCTGTTATAACGTTTATATTTAATCACTCTATTATCTCCTGTGAATTTCCTTCCTCCTGGAGAGATGCTCTAATTGTACCATTACCTAACAAAATCCAATCCTGTTCTTTATAATGACTATCGTCCTATCTCAATCCTTCCTTTCTTATCCAAAGTACTTGAGCGTCTTGTACTCCATCAACTCAATCAATTCCTTTCTACTCATAATCTCCTCAATCCTCTACAATCCGCTTTCCGTCCTGGCATAGTACGACTACTGCTGTAGTCAAGATCTCTGATGATATTCGCAAAGGCATGGATAAACAGGAAGTCACAGTACTTACCTACTGGATTTTAGCAATGCCTTTAATACTGTTGATTTTGACATCTTACTTGCTACGTTACGTTCTCTTAACATATCTTCCTAAGTAGTTGACTGGTTTCTTTCTTACCTGCGTGGACGCCGACAGCGTATACGGATTCATGATTCGTATTCTGACTGGTCAACAGTCAAGTCAGGTGTTCCGCAGGGTGGCGTGTTGTCTCTTCTTCTTTTTTCAGTATTTATTAATACATTATGCCATCACATTTTCTGACTCACTACCACCTGTATGCAGATGAATCTACAGATTTATACTCACGCGAAAATTACTGAATTTACCGAGAGCGATTGATAAAATGAACGAAGATTTAAGGAGTATAGCCTCATGGAGTAGATCTTTTGGACTCCATCTTAATCCGGCAAAAACACAAAGGTATAAATTATTGGTAGCTCAAAAACTCACTGCTAGGGTCGCGTCATTATCATTACCATCTATTCTATTAAATGGCATAAATTATACCTTATAGTGACACTGTCAAGAACCTAGGCGTGATTATGGACCAGAATATGTCCTGGGCTCCGCAGTTAGGTGAGACGAGCAGGAAAATGTTTGCATCAGTAGCATCACTTCGTCGGTTACGCAACTTTCTCCCCATTCCTACTAAAATTGCGCTAGCAACAATCTCTCTACCTACCTATCCTTTGATTATGCTGACTCTTGTTATCTTGATCCAAGAGAGGAGCAATTAAATAAGCTTGAGCGGCTTCAAAAATTTATGTATACGGTTCATATTTGGGTTACGAAAATATGACCACATTTCTGAAATTTCGCAGAAAGCTCAAGTGGCTCCCTATTCGCCTTCGCAGGAATACTCATGTCCTTCATCTTCTTTACCGTGTTCTGTTTGATCCATCTTCTCCTCCCTATTTAAAAGATAAATTTCAATTTCTGGGTCTTCTCATTCGAGAAACTTGCGCTCCTGTCAAAATTTAATTTTAAAAATACCTCCTCATTCCACTTTGTTTAGTGATAAATCATTCTGTGTAACAGCCTCACGACTTTGGAATTCTCTCCCTTTGAGTGTTTAGAGGCGCCAAAACGTATAATACTTTTAAAAACCGTTTAAAACGGCATTTTCACTCTTTTTAAACCATATTATTTTTACCATCTTTGTTTGTCTTTTTTAATGCCATTTTACTTATAAGTTCTATTATTATCTATTTAATATGATATAATATTATTTATATATTTATGTACCCATAATATATTAAATATTATTATTATAAGTATTTTGTCTTGTATTAATCTTATCATATTTATGTAAATATAATATTATTATTATGTACATATGTATGTATTTTTGATATGTAAGTTTATTCATAGTATTACAAAAATGATTATTGTTATTATTGTATTATTATTATTATGGTTTTTTTTTTATTATTATTATTACTACCATATAGTTCACACCCCTTCCCTCTTACAGTTTGTCAATCCCACACCTTAAGGTTGGCTGGAAGAGATCGCTGTTTTTAGCGATAAGGCCGCCTCTTGTACATAACTCTTTTTTATATATTTCTTGTAAATTTTTCTTTTTTTTCTCTTGTGGGTGTACAATAAAGAGTATTTATTATTATTATTATTATTAAATTTATATAACAAATACCCGATTACCTTTTACGAATACTCAAAGATTTACCAGATTTGCTGGCTGTGTTGATAACGGGATAACAGTCTTGTATTGTGAGATTTTATCTATTGGCAGAGCTAGGGCCTACTTTTCTTGAGAGTGAAATGTTTTTGCTGATTATATACCATCGGAAGGTAACAAAGGAAATATTTTTTAAGGTGTCTATAAATGTTATTACTTTGCTTTTATTTAAAACTAGCGTCTTACACCCGCTTCGCTCGAATGCGTTCTTAGATACGTTTTAAATTTTTTAAGTGGAACCCTAATTCTTTTTCTTAAATAAAAAGTAGCCGTAGTTACTCCTTATAACATCGACTATCTGCCAGTGAAAGTCCCGTCAAAATCAGTCCAGCGGTTTCAGAGATTAGCCGTAACAAACAGACTGACAAACAAAAATTAAAAAAAATATATTTTTCTTATAAATACCGTATATTATTTCATATGCATTTAGTAAAAAGCTGTTGTTTTGATATTACAAACAGACACTTCAATTTTATTTATCTGTATAGAGTAGCTTTTACCAGCAAATGATGAGACTTGATGAAAATATTTGTGATTTGTTTTAAGTGTTAAAGGATATATTATAAGCTCTATGTATTCCGAATCCGTTCAGCCATTTCTCAAAAACCACCACACCACACAACTACTCTAAAATGACATTTGTTAGATATATTTTCATAATAATTTGGAACAATATCAACGAAAATATATTACTATTTTTTTAAAGTCTAACCTTTAAGTTTATAATTTAATATTGAAAAGCTTATTTATACCTGCATATTAACTCATTTTCATATTATCTTTGACATATACGTTTTTTCAATGAATGCAAATGCTTCCTTTCTCACATCCATTACAGTTTCCGTTGAACCTTTCAGTTTTCTAAGGTCATTAGTACCAAGTTGTATTACAACCAGTTTGTATTGTATATAATATGTGATATTAACTGCCTCGGTGGTGTAGTGGCTAGCATGTACGGCTGTACACTCGGAGGTCCTGGGTTCGAGTCCCGGGTCGGACCAAGTTTAGTTATTGAGTCTTTCTGTATAGTAAGTCTCAGTAACAGCCCGGAGTTGGGAAGTTGGTGGTGTTCCACCCCCGTGCCTCGGAGAGCACGTAAAGTCGTCGGTCCTGCGCCTTAACTCTCACTGGTCGTGTCGAGCAGTCGTCCCACCGGAGTATGAGAGTGACAGGAATAGAGAGTGCACGTTGTCTGCGCGTACACTTGTGCACTATAATATCTCCTGCGCAGTTGGCTAGTCTCAATGAGATTGGCCGCCGTGGCCGGAATCGGCTGGGAGAACATCATCAACAATGTGTGATATATGTCAGTCTGAAATAATTGCAAGGTGCTTAGAATGTTCTTTGTATCTATAATATTTTTAGATTTTTAGGGTCAGGTTAGTAGTCGAACCATAAGTCAAAATTCACTTTGACTTTAAATTCCAAAGTTTACTTTCAATAATTTTGATTTCTCAATCGTGTATAGTCTCAGTGATATTTCCATATAAAATATTTGTGGCTCACCCTCGCTTCGCTCGGGTTTGCCTCTAGAAAAATAAAAACAAATTATCCCACGGGCACCGTACATTTTTCCGGGATAAAAAATAACCTATGTGCAATTCCAGACTATAATCTATCTCTGTGCCAAATTTCATCCAGATCCGTTCAGCCGTTCTGGCGTGATTGAAAACAAACATCCAAACATCTAAACATTCACTTCAATCACATTTATAATTTTCTAAATTAAATAACTTTAGTAAATTTAAATGACTTTATCTGTCATAATTTAATACTAATATTGATATACATATGTAACTTAGTCCGATAATAGATTCTAAGTTTCAATCCAAAATAAGCCATAAAGACTGATCTGTCTTTACTAAGCAAAGTTAATTTTTCAAATTAAGTGTTTGACAAAATTGGTAAAAGTTGAACTCTATCATAAAGTATGAGTGCGATCAATGAATCATGAGAAGAGATGTCAACAAATCATATAAATGGTCTGTAAATTTGTATACTATCCAATAAGCGGTCCATAGAACAGCATCCTCCCACGATAAGACAAATACATTTAAGCGTACAAGATAGGCAATGATCACCGTGAGAAAGGCAAAACTGTTTATTCTGTAACCGTTAAACACGATTTGAGTATTAGTGCGACGAATAGGTCTTTGTTTACTTGGTCATAGCCTTAACATTTTGAAAAGCATGCTTGCATTACATACACATATATATTACGTGCGCTATATATTAGTACCTACTTGGGCGAACGAGCGGAAAAGGTATAAAAATTGTATTTTTTTTTAAATACCTATATAGATAAACTTAAAAGACAAAACCGTATTTAAAAACAAAATTTGATCCAAATCGTTAGAGCCGTTTTCGAAATACACGAAATATTTTTTTATATATACATAAATATATATACAAAATTACTCATTTAATATTATATAGGATATGTTGAAAATGTTTTAGCTAAAGTATTCAAAATCGAATTGAGTACCTCTTCCTTTTTAAAGTCGGTACAATATGAGCGGGAACTACTCAGTTAAAATCTCGAGATGTGCACTTTCATTTTGATAAGCTTTTATACACGCAGCTATTATACTTAATTTAGTCCACGGTCGGAGTAAAAGGCAATTCACAATGCTATAATTGCTAGCTGTAACAAGAATAAAATCTAATGCTGACGCTCACTTATTTATGTATCTCATTTGCTCTTGACATTTCGCTTTGTAGATTTAAATATATATATTTATCATAGAATATTCGAGACGCTAGACTTGTAGTGTTACTATTTTCTTTTGTTTCACCTTGTCGTGGTGGGGGGGCTCAGTAGTGCCCGGCAATCCAGCCGGGCGCGAAGCCAAGAAACGCACAGGGAGGTGGCCCACTTCGGTGGGCGGTGGGAGATGACCCTCTTTGGAGGGCGGTGTACCATGCGGGTTGCTCCTGGTACTTCTCTGATAGCAGAGTGGACCTTGGAGCAACCCCGTGGTTGTTGTGGGCTGCTTCGGCAGACCTGCCGTCGGGGCGTCGTAGTTGAATGCGTAAGCGATCCTTCGACGCCCCATTAAGACGGGGGAAGGCTTTGTTGGGTTTTAGTGGGTAGTACTGGCTTTGCCGGTGAGTCCCACACCTCGTGCGTAAATGCATTTCCCAACGTTAAAAAAAAAAGGTACGCGGATTTTGTTCATAATTTCATGAGTTTTAATTTTATTGCGCGGCACCCTACCATACACTTTTTCTAAAATAAAAGTAGCCTAAGTTACTCCTTATGGTATCGGCTATCTGCCGGTGAAAGTCCTGTCAAAATAGGTTCAGCCGTTTCGGAGATTAACCGGAACAAACAGAGAGACAAAAATTTTAACAATTGGTTTTGTTTTATAATTTGAAGTATATATATATTTTCATATGTATTTAGTAAAAATATGTTATTTTGACATTACAAAGAGACACTACTTTATTTGTCTCTATAGATTTTCTTATGGTTTTTTTCTTAATTTATAGTTCATATACAACATTATTTAATAAAATCACTGAAATTTATTTTAAAAAATAATATTTAATAAAATCACTATATTATATGATGTATGTGTGTATGTATGTTTGTCACTCCTTCACGCTGAAATGACTGGACTGATTTGGAAAAGAAATTGTACACAAATATGATCTAGAGTAACCTATAGGTTACTGTTAGACCCCTAAGGGAACACTCGAGCGAAGCGAGAGTAATTCGCTAGTTACATATACTAGATTACTAGGGCATACGTACTACGACAAATTTGACTCGGTTTTTTGAATGCTGGAAATTATTAAGAGCTTTAATTTACACTTTTTATAATATTAATCTATTTGACAATGAGGCGTGAAAGTAAATATAGTATTAAATTAAAAATACAAAATGACATTTTCTATTTTTCCATTATTATAACGTTTGTGTTATAATTTTGAGTCTGCTGTCAGTTGAAAATTTTTATGAACCACGCGCGGAAAATAAGGCCCAGGGGAAATATTCTGAACACCAGGTATCACCATTAAGCTCATTTAAACATAAAAAAATATGAATATATAAATGAATTTTTGCACAACACTCTTAGTAGGAGCTAAAACTTGTTCTGTATATATTAAGGAGATTAATTTTAAAACATATTTTGACTTCAAAATGACTTCTTCAATCAATTCCATTCTTATGGGTAGAATATTTCTTTTGAACGTGAATGTGAATTCAGATTTGAAGATATATTCCCTTGAGGTATAAGCGTTAAAAAATATGAAAATAGATTCAAAATTTGCAAAAAATTATCAAAATATACACACTCAAAAAGGCAATTATAATTTAATAACTATAAATAGAAACTATTGCATTCGCGAATTGATCGTAAAAAAAAAATATCATTGTTTATTAATAATCTATACATTGTATATACATATATACATACATTACAAACAAACTTAGGTATCTATTCTGTCCTTATACGTTATCTAACCAGGGCAAAATATAACGATCCAAACAAATATTACTCATGGACAAGAGAACATATAAGTTACATTAAAAACCAATAAAACGCTAGCACATCTGCATCGAATGATTCTATGCTCAAAATAGGTACGTTTACTAAGAAGCGAATGTGACATCAGCATCGTGGAATCCGAGTAGAGGTGCGAGCGAAATGGTTATTTTTGATCTATAAATCTTTCAAGACATCGTTGTTTTCTATGAAATTGACTATTTATTACGTGTCGCTTTGTGTGGTAGCTCTGCTGTTTTTATTCTTTGCCACAAATAATAGCAGCTTCTTAGTTTAAATGGTAAAAATTCTTATTACATATTTTAGTAATAAATATTACTGGATTGTTTTTTTACAATGTAAGGATTAGGTAGCTGCTAGATATGAAATCGACACGTGCTATGTGTGACGACACCTTTGGCTCAGTTTGTAGTGATCGTACTTACTGTGCCAGCGGTCGCGGGTTCGAGTCCCGATGGGGGCATTCATTTGTGTGATGAGCACGAATGTTTGTACTCCTGTTGTTTATATTTACACAAAATATGTATATATTTAAAGTTATATATGTATTGTGTATCAACTATCTGGTATCCATAACACAAGCCTCGTAGCGTACCATGGAACTAGATGGTGCTGTGTCAATGTCCCAACATATAAAAAAATACCTTTTTTTGCAGATTTTGTAGCTATTAAGAAGAAAATTGAATTGAAATGAGAGGAGAATATTTTCTATTTTAATTAAAAAGGATATTACATTTTGTATTCAAATTTAAAAAAAAAAACAAACACTTGCCTATGTATTACATATACCTACATAATTATTAACCTATTATATGTATGTATACAAAATATTTAAAATAACAGACGCTACTTTTTATTTTATACATGTGTACATTACATATGAATAAGTAACATTTATTTCATTAAAGGCACAGTGATCTCGAGTTTCTCACTCAAGTGCTGACCGTTCATGAAAAGCTTCTTTGTAAGTTTGTTTATGTTGGGGCCTGATGGGTGGTTTAATATATATTATAAAGGATATATTAGTGAATATATATATAACACCATAATTATTTGGCATTATTACCGTAATAAGGTTGGAATGTATGGGATTTTTTAATTTTTTTTTTTTCACTTTTTTAATGTATGCAAAAAAAACGATTCGAGTGCCTCTTCTTTTTTGAAGTTGTTGAAACATATATTTCAAAATATCTAGAGTTTACCGTTTCTTAAACTAGAGGTGAGAACAATATTTTTACAAAACTACGAAAGTTTAAAATATATGGTTATCTATAACTAGCGAATCACCCTCGTTTTGCTCGGGATCGTACCTATGTATTAAATATAATATACATATATAGTTTTACAATAATGTATGGAAGTCTGCCCGATTTGTTGACCTTGGGTTCCCTCCCTTAGGCTCCCTTGGGTAGTAGCATGATGATATATTATAGTCTATAGCCTTCCTTAATAAACGTGCTATCTAATGCAAAATGATTTTTTCAAATGAGATTAGCAGTTCCTGAGATTAGCGCGTTCAAAGAAACAAACACACTCTGCCTCTTTATAATATTAGTATAGATTAATTAGTAGGTAACCCAACATACTTTACTAGGTTGATACTTTAGAAAGTATCTATTACAAATAATACTCTTTAAATATTGTAGGTAACTTAATATAATGGAGAATGAAAATATCACTAAGTTTTCTTGGGGCTTTCTTTTATCGATTTTTAGATGCTTTGCGCTCAAATCCTCACATTTTATGTCTTGGGAAATGATGAATGTGTTATTATTTTTAGTTAAAATTGAAATATTTATCGAAAATTTTGATAAAAATTGCAAATAAAAAAATAAAAGTTATATCGATAAAATTTTAATACTATGTAATAAGAAGTGGAATTTAAAGCTCTATATAACAAGTTGTTTATCTTCAAAAAGGTCCTTTGTATACGAATTCAAAATTAAAAGCTCACGTAAAGCTTTTATAAAAGGAAAATCCTCTTTGGCCAAATTCGATAATTACTTATGGATTTAAAAATTCATTGATATAGAGGTTGAGATAAAGTCGTTATAATAGTTACGAGAGATAAGTACGTTATTTATTATTTATTGAACTGTTCCAAGGAAATATTATTTTTAGGATTATGTACTTTTGCAAGGTACAAGTATCTACCATATTACTAAGCCTCCTCTGCCATAATACTTACTTAGATTTACGCGAATATTTCATGCGCAGATTTTAAATAAAGACTTTTTCGCGGATTTATTACCATGTATTTGAGGAACCAAAAATCAAAATAAAACCCCGAAAAAATCATTCTCTGTTATTTTACGAATCTATTTATATAAAATAAAGTCGGGTTACTTGCATCATTTATAACTCAAGAACGGCTGGACCGATTTATGTGATCTTTGATTTTTTGGGTTTGTGTCCGCCTCTAATAGCAGACTATTCAAAGCAGAAAAACAATGTAAAAATTCACAAAAAACCTATATTAGATGGCTAACGTTGGCTAACAACTATTTAGGTATGTCTATTAAAAACGTACTTAGAGATGAACCCAAGCGAAGCGACGGTGAGCCGCTAGTTATATATGTATGTATATGTATAATTTAGGCCAAGGCAAAACAGTTTATTATATTTCACTTCTCTATCTCTATATTTTTCAAACGAATTTTTTTTTATGAATAGCTATTTACGAGGTTTATCAAAAAAAAATTGGAAATAGTAATTTTTTTTATATAATGGTTATGTTCGAATTTCGGCCTCTGGGAAAATAGTAATAGGTGGTAAAAAATGATTAATTTTCAAGTTGATTATCTTTTGAAAAGTAGGTACTTTGTAAACTTTTTATTTGTGATGATTTCAAACGTTAACTTTTAAAGGATGGGAAATAGTGGAAATTCATATTTTAAAAGAGCTAGGCTACCTAGCAGTTTACGGTGACACATTCACAAAATAACACGCTAAAACTTAGTGCTGTGACGTCAATCGATACATCTTATTTATATATCGATATCTCTTTTGCCTTGGTACTCTTATCTTTTGATAGTGTATTATATGTCATCACAGAAAATATAACTTTTTATTTGATAAATTGGATTGAATTATATGAAAAAATAAAGTTATCTTATCTGGAAACGAAAATTTAAAGGCTTAATCTATAAACAAATTACATATTGTCAGTTACTATAATCTAATAAAATAAAAGATTTTCAATAAAGTATGAAAATCCTAAACTATTAAAAATCTTATAAAAATCTTGAGATGCATGAGAATCACTTAAAAACAAAAAAGCTAATTTCATTTATCTTGAAATAAATTTTATCGACAGTATATACGTCACATCACTATCGTCACAAGCTTATCGCGGACAGCTGGAAGTGCGAGGGTTTTGTTTGCGCGCAGACAGATTATCGCTTTTCCTCTTTTGGAATTCTCATTAGTTTGAGGTAAAAAATTACAAGGTTTTAAAAACGGAAGTTGTGACTTTGTATCAACTTTAAATGTATTTAGGATAAGAAGGTTAGTGTTTTTTACTGACTTCAAAATATGCAAAACTTCATAATATACAAACACAACAACTACTTATAAGTAATGTATTAATGTATGATGCATATACTTAGTTATTATTTATTCTACAAATATTTATACTACGAGCGACTCACCCTCGTTTCGCTCGAGTTCGTCCCTAGCTCGATTCCCAAAACTACAAACTTTCATCCCCATTTTCACACCCTTAAGGGATGATTTCCGGGATAAAAAGTGTCCTGTGTCCTTCCCAGAGTCTCAAACTATCTTCTTATCAAATTTCATCTAAATCGGTTCAGAAGATCCAGAGATTACCCCCTACAACGTCACAAACTCACAAACTTTACCTCTTTATAATATTAGTATAGATATAGGCATAGACAAAACAGTTCGGTACCTGTTCCTCCTCTGTCAACACGTTTTCTTTTTTTTAAATTAAGTAGCTATTGAAAAATTTTCAATAATGATTAGTATCGAATCTCGACCACAAAACACAAGTCTTAGTAACGGTTTGTTTACTTATTAATTGCCCGCGGCTCCGCCCGCGTTCAGATGACCAAAAAACAAATTCTTAGGTTTTACAAATTAGTATACTCCTACATTATAGTTTTTGTATTTTTTCTCAGAAATGAGATATTATCCCGCGGTAAAAAGTATCCTATATTTTGACCCGGATAACCACCTATCATCGTACCAAATTTCATCAAAATCCCTCCAGTGGTTTTTCCGTGATGCGATAACAGACAGAAAGACAGACAGACAAAAACTCTAAAAACTATAGATTCGGCCTCTGTATCGATAATAATGTTTATTTTAATAAGATTTTTCAAAAAATATTTATATTACAGATTCGGCTCAGTTAGAATTTTATTATATGTATAGATAACAACAAAACATAGACGTCTTAATACAAAGCAAACATTTACCTATGGTATATTATTTCGATCTTATTACATTCAAAATGAAATCCTATCCACGGCGTCGCGTGTTGAGAAACAAAATTAAAACGTTGCTTCCCGTGAAACAAATTTCTTATAAAATAAAAATGTACTTTAAACATATTGTAATAAAGACTAATTTTTATTACCAGTGCGATTACAGTTAGTGTTTTGATAAACTTAGGCTGTGAATGCATTAACGTATAAAATGTCTTGAGACAAATTATCCATTAACAAGAAAATTGAATTGAATTGACAAATTCCAAATTGAATTGAATGTGGTTGTGACGGATTGATTATTACTTAACATGACACGTTATACGAAAGTGCGCGATGTTGACTAAATATCTCTACTAATATTATAAAGAGGCAGAGTTTGTTTGTTTGTTTGTTTGTTTGTTTGTTTGTTTGTTTGTTTGTTTGTTTGTTTGTTTGTTTGTTTGTTAAAACGCGTTAATCTCTGGAACTACTAGTCCGATTTGACAAATTCTTTTTGCATTACATAGCCCGCTTATTGAGTTAGCTATATGCTATATATCATCATGGAACCCAAGGGAGCGGAATCATAAATGGCAACAAATCGGGCAGACGTCCATACATTTTTGTAAAACTGATGTTTAATGCCTCCACGACCGCGGACGCGTGGCCGCGTTACAGTTAACAATAGATTGCTTAGAAATTTAATTATTTTTTTAGAAATTTACCTGGAGGTGATAATATATTTAAGTGCTTTAAACTCAGAATGTATAATATTAGTCTATCTATTCCATACTAACCGTTGAAACGTACCTAGGAGCGAACTAGAACGAAGCGAGAGTTACCTATGCTATATAGTATGCTATGCTTGAATAAAAAATCGTCATATTTTAACTAAAATTATAACTGTAGAAGTCCATAAAAATTAATACAGCTCTTAGTCAATATGCAATTAAATAGATAGCGGAGGAATTCTAAAGTTTTCAATATATTACCATCTTTACAATATCTTCTAAACCCAACATATTTAAAAAATAATAATAATTTGCTATAGTATTGTTTTCATAGTTGAACATTGAATGGCTATTAACCATATTCGAAACAAATGTCACATGTACAAAATTGTATTATAAATCGATTTCAATATCGATATATCGAATTCTCTATAATATCCAAAATTCTCTATAATATCGAAATCTCTAACATATCCAAAATTCTACTATGAAAATTAAAAGTGGTATTTTATTGTCGATACTTCATATCGCCCTTAAACATAGAAAGTAATATTTTGTTTACAATCTATTTTATGAGCACAAAGTGTTTCAATTTTTTTCGGTTATTGAATCGACGTTATGTCACGTCACTGCTTTGTGTTGTTTAATTTGTTTTTTTTTTGGTATTGTAGCGGTAAAAGTACAGTTTTGGTTTTTCTAGTATTTGGAAACTAGTTTTTTTAATACTATCTATTATATGTTTATTTTATTAAAATGTGCTTGTGTATTATACTTGTATAACGTGATAACTGATAAGGTACTGTTCTTGAAGTTGATTTAGTAAAAATGTTATTTTCTTCAAAGTCGAAAGTCCTCGTGTCTCATGTGCCTTTAATCACATATTATTATAATGCACATGGAATCACAGGTTCATTAGTTCACTCATACTTAGTACTCATGAATGAATTGTGGTTAATTTGTTCATGTTAGTACTATATATAATTATATATTAATGTTTAGGTCTTAGGTCCTTATTCTTCGACGAGCCTGTGGTAGCCCAGTGGTAAAACTCTCGCTTGGGAAATAAAGTGAAGCGGGTTCAAATACCGGATCTCGTACCTCCGATACTCTCATGTACGAATCATTTCCATTATGATTACGGCTTAGGAAATTATCATGAGAAAAATCTGCATGGCTTTAAAAAGTCCGTCAACCCGCACTTGGCCAGCGTGGTGGACTATGGCCTGATCCCCCTTGCTTTGAGCGGAGCCCCGTGCCCACTGTGGGATGTTAAAAAGAGCTCAATAGGCAGACTTCTACTTTCATAAAAAATACTTCTATTTGAACTTATTTAAAATTAAAATGATCTTTATGCGTCTCATCTCTTTTCCTCATTGAATAAATAAATAAAATAAATAAATATGTTGGGACATTAACAGTTCCATGGTAAGCTACGAGGCTTGTGTTATGGATACCTACATACACTACACATATATAATTTTAAATACATACATATTATAAATATAAACACCCATGACTGGAGGACAAACATTTGTGCTCATCACACAAATGAATGCCCCCAGCGGGACTCGAACCCGCGACCGCTGACACAGCAAGTAGGATCACTACAAACAACCAAACGTGTCGTCAAATACCCTGTAGCGGCCTCACGCTAGAATTGCTAAGAATATATGTAGGTAATCCTTGGCGTAAAATTAATTCGTCATTATTACCTGTGCATATACGTTACATACTAATTCTTATCAATTCTTATCGTCTCAAAGTCGTAAGAGTTAAACCGATCGTAAAAGAAAACGTATAAATCAGTATTAGAACTGTTGGCTGATACCATTTCTAATGTACCGAATAATATCTTTTTTATGTCCATTTTGACCTAAAACTAGATAAAATTTTAGATAACCAAGTAACAAATACCTACCATATAATGCTTACTGTAATATACATATATAGTTATCTTTGACATGAACGTAGTATATTATCTATGCATATTATAATAAAATTGTAACTGCGTCGATCCTGCACATTAAATATTTTTTGGAAAATCTTATTGAAATAGTCATTATTATCGATATAAAGGCTGAATCTATAGTTTTTAGAATGTTTGTCTATCTGTCTGTCAGGGAACGCATCACGAGAAAACCACTGGACAGATTTTGATGAAATTTGGTATGATGATAGCTGGTTGTCCGAGGTCAACATATAGGATACTTTTTACTGCGTGAAAATATCTCATTTCTGAGAAATTTATGCTAAACGTCAAAACTTAACTAGGGTCGAACCCGAGCAGAGCGAGAGTGAGTCGCTAGTTTCTTATAAATATTAATAAAAAGCCAACAATTTTCATACAGTATGCAATAAAACCAAGTATTTGAATAAGACCTTGATAAAAATACAAAATATTTCATTTTCCTTAACAGAATTTTATACCTATGTATAGCTAATGTTGCGTTTCTTATCTCGCAAATTGTTCGTGGCACATTGTCAGTCTACTTCTTTTTTTACTTTAATAACTTATTATGAAACTCATTATTTTTGTGTTCTGTTGTAACAATGACTTCCTCGTCGATCTAGCTACCAGATATGGCTATAGATCCGGAGGTGCTCGGTTCGAGTTCCAGATTGGGCCAAGTCCGGTTATTATATTTCTCTGTTAAGAAACTTTCAGTAACTACCCGGAGTTAGCGAGTTGGGCTGTTTCACCCCCCGTGTCTCGTTGAACACAAAAAGCGGTCGATCCTTTGTGTAATATCTCACTGGTCGTCATCCCACATACTAATGCACTAAAATATATCCTGTGTACATATCTGATCTCGAAATGGTTAAAAGGACCTTACTGTAAAGTAGTACTGTAAACATATTGTACAAAAGTATGTTTGGTTGTATGTTTCTTGTCACCGCGATAACAAAGCCACACTTTCTCATATCCAGATAGTTTATGGGCAGGATATATAAACTAGTATTCGCCCAGTGGCCGAGATTCTAGCATAATCATTTTTTTATTGATAACACTAAAACTCGTCAGTAGCTACTAAACAAAAAAATCGGCTGACAAACAGAAGAGAAAAAGGAACTAAGCTGTTTTGTCTTTGCCTATTTATATATTACTAGAGACTCACCCTCGCTTCGCTCGGGTTCGTCCCTAGGTTGCTTCCCCATACAAACTCTTCCCCATTTTCACCCCCTTGAGGGATGATTTCCGGGAGAAAAAGTATACTATGTCCTTCCCGAAGAATCAAAATATCTTCTTACCAAATTTTATCTAAATCGGTTCAATAGATCCAGAGATTACCCCCTACAACGTCACAACTAACAATTCACAAACTTTACCTTTTTATTATATTAGTATAGATAGATTTATATCCACATCTAGTCTTTTCCATGGAATATAAATAGTATATTTGTATTCCGATTATATACGAAAAATTACTAAAGGACGCTCAGAGTTTAATTAAGGCTTAGGCAAAGTAATGAAGCTCACATTTATATGAGTACGGGTAAAAGTAACCCACATAATAAGATCAAGTAGCACATAATATGTATGTATCTAATTAAAATATAATATGGACCACGCACAAACTAAATGCAGTATTACGTGAGTGAGTGAGTCACGAGAAGTCTTATCTTGCTAAAGATTATCACGAGATGATTGTATTTTGCAATGTCTTTCAACATGTATGAAAGTGTTAACATTTTTAACCGACTTTCTAAAGAACGAAGTACTCTAGTCATTTGTTGTTTTTTGTGTGTATGTCACGCGATGTTTTCATCAATTGTAAAACCGATATTTTTGGTTCTTTTTTACATAAAAAAACTTAAATCCCACATATAATTATTAATGCACTTACTTTTACAGTTATAAGTTGATGTACCTATTTTTTGTCGTCTTCAGTGTGACTAAAACTTAATTCATGGAAATTACTCTATTACTGAACAAAAGCAAATTCTATCGATTTAGTTATCCAGAGAAGCATCTAAACGATGGAAGAGCAAGTCTATAATAGTCTATAATAATATAATAGTCTATAATAAGTCTATAATAGTTATAAAATTTAAAAGTGGTATTTTATATACTATATTATTTCAATAATCAATAACTGATTAAAACATTAAAATGTGGTAATATTTGTACTCGATGTTTGCTCGCTTAATTTTGTTTTTCAAGTAAATATGAGTGAGGTTCCATTGTCAACAATCACACCAGTATATTTATTGTCCACTTACTATTAAGCACAACCTATACGATATAGCAATAAATTGTATGATGCTAACTAAAATTACTTATATAGTTACATATATTTGACGATAGTTCAGTTTGTAGTGATCCTACTTGCTGTGCCAACGGTCGTCGGTTTGAGTCCCGCTAGGGGTATTCATTTGTTCGATGAGGGCGAATATTTATACTCCAGTCATGGGTTTTTAGTTTTTATATTTATAATATGTACGTATTTAGAGTTATGTATCCATAAAACTGGCCTCGTAGTTTACCATGGACCTAGATGGTGTTGTGTTGATGTCCCAACATATTTATTATTTAATATATATTCCAACTAGTTTTTGCTCGCGGCTTCGCTTACGTGACAGGAGGGGATTTAGGGGCCAATTTATAGTTTTTCAAATCGGACTACTAGTTTCAAAGATAAGCCAGAGATCAGGTATCTAATTGTAAAATCTATATTATCAGGTTTTGGTTAAAAAAATACTATTATTAATTGATTAAAATAATGTATATACAAATGTTAATAGTATAGACAGTCCTTAAAATAATTTAAATACTTGTTTATTGTGCCCAAATTCTTTATTTAGATTTTTTGACTAATCACAAATAGATATTTTTAACGTAAATTACTACAGATTTTGTCAAATTTCAATCGCTAATCAAACAATAAAAAAATGGGTGTTTAATTTTTATACGAAACTGCGAAAAAATTGTGTTCATTATATAGGCAGGTTATATGTTTGTATATATATTTGTACTCCAAAAGATATTATTCAAGATTTTCGATACTGAAACGCGAACCGAGCGACAGGCAGGTGATCTGTCAATCAAAAAACCTCTATTCTGCAGCTGTCTTACATCTGTCCGTTGCAGATTGTTATCGGAATTGATGAAAAATATATCTTTAGTCGAGATTGTGTTTGAAAGTGCAATTTTGTAAGAAAGTGTTTTGTTTATATGACATTTTAATTTCACACTATTTAGTTAATCGTTTGTGAACTTGGTTGGTATTTAATACAATTTTATGGTAGGTATATTGGTGTGAAATTATTCTGGTGAGCCATTTTTATTATTAAAATTTCATAATATTTAATATTATTATTCGTTGATTTTGAGAAAGAATTGGTTTTTGCGTTTGTTTAGACGCGATGATCTTTAGACTACTTTATTTGTTTGAAACATTCTATTTAAATTTATATAATAATGTATTTACATATTTTTCTAAGGAAACGTAAATAAAATAACAGGACAGAGGGAATAATGTAAATTAATTTAAATGAGAATATTCTCATATATAGAGAGTCCATAATTATAATTTTCTTAATTCTCCGTGCTTCTTATATTGGCTAACAATATTATGAGAAAGTCCCAGCGACAACACCACTATAATTAATATAGGCGTATCTAGAATCAAATCAAAATAAATCCACGAAAAAATCCAAACAAATTGTTTCAAAATGTTAAATATTCGCGTATCTAAGAAAGTATTATTGCGTATCTAGAATTTTATTATTTCTCTATGTTTTAAGTTTTAGTTAATAAAACTGCATTTCATTTAAATTTCTGCGTAATGTCCTCAAAAGAAATTATGATTAATTTTTTTGAAAACTTAGGGCCGATTCAATCGCCAGGGTACATCTTACTCGATGGATAAGGGCGTTCTCTATTTCTTTAAAATTTAAATAATATTCATATGAACTGCAAATGACAACGGACTTTATCTCTCGAGTAAAATTTAATTGGCTATTGAAAAACCGGCCTTTAATCAAACTTGTGACCTCCATAACAGATAATATCAGTATAGTGTGACATTGTATAGAGGCAACATCTTTTGTTGCAAAAATAATTTTGTATACGGTCTAAACGTCAGATATAACGGGACGCTTCATGCTCTGATTCCTCGCGTCTTAAAAGTGCAGTTTTTCTACAAGAAAGTGCGGATGACACTCAAAAGCTAAAGTGCTAATTACTATTCTAACATAGATACCACATTTAATAGTAGTCAAAAGGAGGTTAAATATGTGTATTGTATTTTCTAAAAGTTTCCCTAGCGAAGTTAATAATTATCAAAAAGTATATTTTCAAGCCTTTAAATATATTTTTTATAATTTGTTTACAATCAGTTTTAAAAAAATGTATAATTCTAATAAGAACAACCAAAATTAAAATATTAAAATTTCAAATATACTTATAACTTATTAAAATTGTTAAAATGTTTAAAATAAAATATTATTTTGTAAGGTACTTCGGTGTCATTTGTCTATTGCTTCCAAATTGTTAGGTACATGTATTATAATAAATTTTGAGACATCTAAAACGTTAGTCTCTTCCGTGACCATATTTGTTGTAAAGCATTCGAAACGTCGGAAATAAAAATATAAAAAAACGTGACAAAATTCTAAAAGATAGTTTCAATTATTGAGTATTAGGCAAAATGTAAGAAAAAAATAAAATATAATAAGAGTTAGTTAATCTCATACTTTAAATCAAACCAGACCATAACGCTACAGACTGTACCAAAGTAAAATGACACACACACACACACACACACAAACTCGCCATACAATATACTTATTCTTGCTTAGTCGGTTAAAGATATTTATTTTGCTTTTCCATAATTCTTCTTCAATCTTGAAATTTTATTCTTCCAACTCATATGTGGAATGAAAATTTTTCTAACAATCACAAAATATAAAGCCAGAACAAATACGCGCACCTGTTTATAGGTACCTACCTAATATTTTTAAAGAAACATGAAGTGTTCCAACGATGTACGTCTATTGCATTAGAGTAAATTGAAAAATACGTTTCTTTAAATAGCGATTTCTAGGTAAAGTATTATAATATGTATTACTAATAGCTTTTCAATCAACTTCTGTTGAAATAGAATATGTATTGGTAGACTAAAGATACTTTAAATGCTTTTTTTTCACCCTTAGGGGTGGATTTTTCTTAATATTATTTATATGTAGGTACTAGCTTTCAAGCTCACAGTATGGGTAACCAATTGTCAAGCCTGCTGTAGATCAAGGCTTTCTAAGTAACCGAGATCATGCAAAAGTCCTTTTTAAATGAATTCATTTTGAATTGACTTTGGCATATGTTTTTGCTGTACATATATACGCGAACCGTGTTAAAGACATTTTTTGTATTTGAAATTTAATTTTAATTATTAATCTAATAATAATTTAAATTTAATTAATTTAATTTTAGTTATAGTAATTGTTTTTCTGTAATTTAAATTTGATTTGTATACAATACATATGTATAGAGAAATATAAAAAAAATATTATTCATGACACTTTTTAACTCAAAAGGTGTCATCCAAACACTCAAATCAAGTCACTCAAAATCACTTTTAAACTATTATTTCTTTGAAAGTGATTTTTTCCACAAAAGAAAAAAACACTAAAAAGAAACAATATTTTGTAATATGCTATACACATATCTTTGCTTATTATAGATTTATGGTAAATATATTTTTTAACAAGCTTGTCCCATACAAACTCCATGAATCAATCAATTTATCTGGTTACATTTACTCAGCAGATGTGACTTTGCACCTGTTCCGACAACCGGTATCTACACGCAGGATGTTATTGTTAAGTATTGAGAAAAATATGTACAATATTCATTTTTTGCTCTATTAAAAATAATTGGATAAATCTTGAATAACGAATTTTATTATTCCACATTCTTCTAAAAAAACATAGATCCGTCTTACACGTTTTCATATTCAAATTTCGACAAAAGCAGTGTAATATCTTAGTCGATAAATATATTAAGCTTTAAACTGGCATCGAACCTGCTATCTCTTTGGACATATGATCAAAATTAAGCTACTTTTCAATAGCTTACTTACAAAAACAGTATTTGATATATGAAGAAGGAGGTATTTTTGTTATTTTCACCAATTATAGATATCAGCGATATCGCAATTGTCAAAATTTAAATCGAACAGTACCGAATGTAATGACTTTGCACTGTTCAAATTACCTTTCGCGGTACATTTATAACCTCGTTTGCCTCATTATCATACTAAGCACGACTTATCAAGGTAAAAGCTTATGTAAACTTTTAAAATGCAAATTGGATGTTTCAAAGACAACAATTATAGCAGGTAAATAATATACAAACATATCATTCTTTCCTTTCATATTTATTTATTCTTCTCTCTTGTTTATTTATATTTTCCCTATTTATATTATATCGTATTTATTTATTCATTTTATTACTAGCAACTTACCCTTGCTTCGCTCGGGTGGGTCCCTTGTTACGTTTTAAATTTAAAACGTACCTACCTAGTTCTTTTTTTTTAAATAAAAGTAGCCTAAGTTACTCCTTATAACATCAGCTAGCTGCCAGTGAAAGTCCCGTCAAAATCAATGCAGCCGTTTTTGATATTAGCAGGAACAAACGGACAGACATATTTTTTTCAAATTGAGTTTTTTATAAGTATATAAATTTAAGTACATTTAGTAAAAAGCTGTTATTTTGACATTACATTTAGTCCATATTAGTGAAGTATGTAAGGTCTATTCTAAACGTCTTAGGCCGTTACGGTTTAAAGAAGTAACAAACGTACATACAATCATTCAAATTTTAAAACGAAGATTCAAAAAAAATGTTTTTGTTCATGCAGATTTTTTATATTTAATTAGGAAAAATCTACGATATTTTTCTTTATTTAAATTTAATATTATTTTATTAATAGATAATATTATATTGGTGTTTATTATTTAAATTTCTTGGAAAATAAAGCTGATATCAAATATGTTTTAAACATCAATGCCTCCTTTTGATGTAAAGTTATCGAGATAACATGGTTTAGTGGTGGGATTGTATATCAAAGCGATCTAATGTGGGAGATGAAAGCATACCTCAAAGTTATAGATGAAATTCTTCAGAGGGAATCTGTGTCATAAAACTTCACAGAAATAAGTTTAGAATCAGTTAAAGGTATTTAAGCTATATATTTTAGTTTTAAATACTAGTCTAAAATAGCATAGTGGTAAATAAGTCAGTCAGTGGTATATAAGATATATATATCTTATAATATAAAAATGAATCGCTGAATGTGTTGGTAAGCGCAAATCTCGAGAGCAGCTGAACCGATTTCGCTAATTCTTTTTTTAGAATATTCCTTGAAGTACGAGGATGGTTCTTACGGAGAGAAAAATTTAAAAAAATGCCTGAAAAAGTCTAAAAACAACAATTTTCTATACTCCCATACAAAAGATTCGTAATAGTACTTAAAACTCAATTTGCACTTTAATACCATGCCATAAAGTTTAAGTGTTAGTGGAGAGGTTCCGGGAAGGCAAAACAATTGAGTAACGTTAGTATCGTATAAATATTAATGTTAATATTTGTCAATATTATTAACAAAAAAAACAATTAAAATTTATATGGCTGACGCTGGCTAGTAACTATTTATATATATTTAAAACGTACCTAGCGACGAACCCGAGCGAAGCGAGGGTGAGCCGCTAGTATATATATAAAAGGCAAAAGTGATTTACAGATGTATCAACGCACAAACCAAACACTTATGGCTAGAAAATTCAGGATTGCTTAAAGACAACGAACTCGTTTAACCACAAGTATGTGTACTTTAAACCAAAAATAGACGTTAAAAAACCATGGCAGTGTAACTATAATATAAACATTGTTACAAAATGGTCTGCTTTAATGAAGCGTCAACGACTACACTTAAATCTAATGGTTCAAAAAATACTTCAAATTCAATCGTCTTGAACTTTATTTTTACTCCAATTTTTACCTAAATAGAGTCACCGTTCTTTAGAAGCTTTTTGCAACAGAAAATGACACAGGATAAAAAGTAGCCTATGTAAATGTCCGGCGGATAAACTATCTCTCTGCGAAATAGTTATGTCGATTCGTTAATCTGTGTCTGTGTAAAGAAAGGATAAACTAACAAATATTCGTATTTAATAAAAGTTTTTTATTATATGAGCATACTTAAATTAAATTTAAATTACCTACTTGTTTTTATTCTAGGTTTTGTTTGTTCTCATAATTTTAAGGCCTTCAACTCTTAACAGCTATTTACATATGTTGTAGGCCTCACAATCCGTGATGAGCTCTATCTGATATATCCATTAATTCAGTAGTTTCTATAATATCTTTACTAAGTCTATTGACATTATAAAGCCGAAAACGATGTTGTTTTGTTTGTTTGATCATCATAATCTCTGGAAGTACAAGTCCGAATTAAAAAAAAAAACACTTTGTATTACAGCCCTAATAATTATTTAAGAGCGAAGCAACTATCCGTACTAATATTATTACCATTTCACGCTTAAACCGCTGAACAGATTTTGATAAAATTTGGCAAGGACATAGATTGCATCCTGAGGCTGTCTTCAATAGTATGCCTGTACATGGGCTACTATTGATATCCGCCCCAGATATCAAGCAAGCGAAGCCGCTAACAAAACCTAGTATTTAATAACCATTTATTTGAATGGAAAGACGTTTAGTTTGTAGTTATGTCGCAAACGAGCGCGTCTCAATAATAATTTCAAGCATAACTTTCTCCTTTCAATATTGGGGTGCTAACTGCTAAGCTGAATTTGATAGCCATTGTTCCAAAAATAGACGTTCAAACACGAAAAGATCAAATAGTATAGTAGTTAGAAGCGTCAACGAATTCACTTAAATTCTGATGATTTCTAAAATTCTTATTTGAACCCAGTACCTGCTTTTATTTAAACTTAAACAAAAATAATCCTTAACTTGATATTTTTAAAGGCCACTTTAGTGTATATAAAAAATTAAAGACCACTTAAAGTAAATTTATCCGAATTTCAACTTTATTCTTCTAGTTTTAAAGGGTGTTATCCTATTTAAGATCATAAGTATTAAAGTTATTTAAAAACTCAATTGTTTATGTGATTGTAACACCCGGTTATCGTAAGACGAGTTTATGTAACACAGTAGATATTAAGGTGTAAGGCATGGGGTCTATTTCAATACTGCTTTTACCATTGTAGAGTGTACAGAAATAGTCTTAAATTTTTTTTTAAATATATACAGATAAATAAAATTGAAGTGTCTGTTTGTAATGTGAAATAAATAGCTTTTTTCTAAATATATGTTATGAATATGTCTGTCTGTCTGTTAGTTTCGGCTAATCTCCGAAACGGCTGGACCGATTTTGATAGGACTTTCACTGGCAGATAAAACAAAACAATCATTTTTTAAAATACATAGTATACAAATGTTGATGGTAAGTGAAATGGTAATAAAAAAATAGCTAACGGATTTTTAGAAAAATAACATAATTAAAACAAAAAACAATGGCACAATGCCTTCGAAAAGATACTAACGCTTAGTTATGTACTTATACATAAATTTTACTGTTTCTAACTATTTAGCTTGAAAGCTAGCTTTGTAATGCTAATGTATACACACATTATGTGGATGTTATTGTATTAGATGTTATTGTATTAGAAGTCCGAGGCTATGTCATGCAAATGTGCCCCACATAAAGACCTAACTTGCCTAAGGATACGATTGATAAAAATAAACAGCTCTTAGATTTAGAAAGGACACTTACTACTGTGACCTGCTAAGTATTTGGCTCGTTCTAATAATTGTTATATATAATATATTAACTAGCAACTCACCCTCGTTTCGCTCGAGTTCCTATCCATTCATCCCTAGATAAGTTTTAACGATTGATATGGAATAGATAGACTATTAGACTATTATTATTATATGTAGAGATATAGCCTATAGCCTTCCTTAGTAAACGGGCTATCTAATGCAAAGAATTTTTAAAACATACGTTTTAGTTCCTGAGATTAGCGCGTTCAAACAGACAAACTACCAACTACGGTGCCAGCCGATACAAAACAAAGCACACCGACTTCGAAAATATTTGATTAGGTATGTATAGTAATCGAAAACTACCAATCAGATATTTTTTACTTTTTAGTGCTTTTGTTTGAATGTTTTTAATTTTTTGTTAAAATTTTTTCTTGTAGATTGAACGCGGGCGTAGCCGCGGGTTCTGCTAGTGTTTGTACATATTTTCAAGTTGACCGCAAAAACATCACATTTGGGAAATGACAATGCTATTGTAGCTCAAATACCTTTTAAAAGCCGTGACCAAAGGCAAAACAAAAATGGACTTTCACTGAATGCCGTTGAGCATTCCCTATTGTTCCTATTGAAATTTCCTCCATAAATTGTCTCTAATTGTTAACCTTTTTGGGTCGAGAATCTTTCAACTGATTTAAAAATATGATTTTTTATGTTATATACAAATATTGTGTGATTCACATTGTATAAAGTTGCGGGTTCGATTCCTATGTAGGTGAATATTTATTTTAAATATGTTATTTGTGAAAAAAAACAGTTTAAGTATCCTAGACAATACAAAAAATTGATGTCTGGTATAGTTTTTGACAAAAATTAAGTATATTTCTGAAATACTTATATAGAATAAAGAGTTTTATATCTAATGGAATATGGATTTTTACATATCTACATTTACATTGTACCTACATAATATTCTATGGCACAGAAGAAAAATGAACTTCCTTCTAATTTACTTTTGAATGTAATATTTACGCCTTAAGGTGTATTCACGTGTAAAATCAACGTTATCTTACACCGTCAGTCGCCTGCGCCGGACGATAGAGACGTCGATCGAGCGGAAATACTTTATAGTGTTTCCACCCTTAAGCAATTCGGATTTCTCCTAAAATTTGAATAGTGCTACTCATAATGTATAAAATTTTCTATAAAAAAAACGATTCTTAATCGATTTTAAGATCTTACAAAAAATTACAAAAATAATTCAGTTTTGAAAATCATATAGATAAACTAGCGACTTACCCTCGCTTCGCTGGGTTCCGTCCCTAGATACGTTTTAATTTTTTTTAACGAACCCTAATTCTTTTTTTAAATAAAAGTAGCCTAAGTTACTCCTTATAACAGGAGCTATGTGTCAGTAAAGTCCCGTGAAAATCAGTCTGGCCGTTTCGGAAGATACCGAATCAAATAGACAGACAGACACAAAAAAATTAAAATTGTGATTTTCTTATGCATTTAGTTAAAAACTGTTATTTTGATACTACAAACAGACACTTCAATTTTATTTATCTATATTTAGATTAGAGAAGTAAATATGTTTTATAACAACAAGTATATATTAGTATCATATCTTCCCATCAATCCCATGGCGTGATGGACGGAATTAATGAAATAATTACGTTTTAAATAATCTTGCAGTGTGATTTTGTATACCTTAAAACATTATGGTGTCGTGTACTTAAAAATAATTGCAAATTAGTATTGATAATACTAAAATAATAAATAAAAGTATTGTTATCTCACGCTGTCAGCCCAAACCGTATATCGACGGCGATCAAGCGGAAATGCTACATAGCCAACATTTGGTGCGCTCACCTCATTTCCTAAAGGATCGGGTTACTAAATGTCTCCATTTATCTTTTTCTCCGATTTACTGCTTACATTCTGTTGGGTAAATGTAAATATTAAGAAAACTTGAATTGTCCGTCTGTGTGTTCGATTCGTTTTACCGCCCTATACAAATAGTCACCCTACTTGTACTATAGTGAATGCGAATGTTTGTATGTGTGTTTGTTTGTTACGCTTTTACACTTAAATGACTGTACCAATTTGGACGTTTAGTAAACTAATGTGTATATATAATAATTTGGATTAAAACTTAATCTATTGTATATAAACGGCTTCTTTTAATGTTGAACAAAATAATTTGTATTTAATTATATTTTAAATACAAAAGACACCTACATGTATGAACACACCCAAGCGAACAGACAGTATGTTGTTAGTATATTATAAAAAAGCGGGAAAGTGAATTTTTATCTTTCTTATCTGTAGATGTAAATTTTTTGGCAATGATATCAGAGATAAGGGCTGGTGCGTCTGGTTCATTTATAAATTTCAATTAAAATAATTTCACGTCACTTCATTTGCTCAAGAGACTAGAGGAGACATGTGTGCCGTGGATAGATACATAAAAAGAGAGTGACATAGCGTGCGAATGAGATAGAATGATTTAGTGTTGCAATACTAAACACTAAACCCGATCTTCAATAATAAAAAAAAAGCAATATTTGTAATATTACGAAAGTCCTTACAATGTTGCCATATAAAACGGACAACGTATCTTAATCCTATAAGTATCAAATAACCATTTCAAAAATTTATTTTGTAATGCAAAGTTATAGACTAATTTATAGTCTAGGAAGTTCTGACAGTCGGATTGTGCTGAACAAGACCAATGCTCTTTTAAGATAGCATTCAATCTAGTACCTATAGCATAGAACAATCTATATTAGTTTAGATGAGATTCATTGTTTAATCCTCAACTTTCGATTTTGTTTTACAGTTTAGTTTAAAGCGCCTAGTTACCCATATCTATACATATAATAAAATTCTAACTGAGTCGAATCTGTACATTAAATATTTTTTGGAAAATCTTATTGAAATATCCATTATTATTGATACAGAGGCCGAATCTATAGTTTTTAGAATTATTGTCTGTCTGTCTGTCTATCTGTCGAGGAACGCAGCAAGAGAAAAACGCTGGACAGATTTTGATGAAATTTGGTATGATGATAGCTGGTTATCCGGGTCCAACATATAGGATACTTTTTACGGCGGGAAAATATCTCATTCCTGAGAAATCTATACTAAATGTTATTAGTATTACTATATTAGTATACTAGAGGCTCGCCCTCACTTCGCTCGGGTTCACCTCTACAAAAATACAAACAAATCTATCCCATGGGAACCGTAAATTTTTTCGGGATAAAAAGTAGCTTTTGTGTTATTCCGGACTATAATCTATCTCTGTGCCAAATTTCATCCATATTTGCTCAGCCATTCTGGCGTGAAAGATTAACAAACATCCATACTTACAAACTTTCACATTTATAATATTTAGGTATACGTAGGTATATAGGTATGCAGATATTTACAATGGTACATACTCGTATATATGTATGGTAACGCACAATTTAGGTACGTTTCAGAGTAGATAAGGCTATCACGAAATTCTACGCTAACCAATATCGAGACAATAGATATTTGGCATTTCACGCAATGATTTATCTATCTTATCCGGGTTAAGCTTAAGATGATCTATAATAATAATGTCCTCTCGATCGAATTTCATCGTCATATCTAGGCTATTGATCTACGCGAGATATTACAATGCACAAAGTGCATGACAAACGTGAGTGCACTCTCTATTCCTTCACTTTCGAGTATAGTATTGAACGTGTCGACACGACCAGAGGATGTGCCTGTCGGTTGTATTTATTATCATAGAGTTGGCGAAAAATGATTAAAATGGTGCTGTTGTTTATACATAATGTTTTATGTATAAACAGGTAGTGCCATTTTTTAGCAAATTAGATTAGAAGTGTTCTAATTTTCTGCCAATCTATAAGAACGCCAATTTTTGGCGTTAGTTTTTAAGCAATTCACGTCAAATTATATAACTGTTTGTAACTAATGTGTTACTTCAAGTGTGTTGTACTTCAAAAAGTCTATTTATTCATCCAAATCCGTCCAGCCGTTTCAGCGTGAATAAGTAACAAATAGGTATACACACATACAAAATTTTCATATTTATAATTCACTAGCGACTCGCCCTCACTTCGCTCGGGTTCGTCTCTAGATTGATTTCCCATACAAACTTTCATCATAAGAGATGATTTCCGGAATAAAAAATATTCTACTTTCTTTCCAGGATCTCAAAGTATCTTCTTACCAAATTTCATCTAAATCTGTCCAGTACTTTTTGAGTTTACTTGTCACAAACATACAAATCTTTCCTCTATATAATATTAGTGTCTAGATTACAATAGCATTCAAATTAGCTCGAATTACTCCATATTACGAAGTTTATTTCTGTTAATAACCCAAAATAATATGTTGGGTAGGAAGTTTAGTACTAATTTACAGTCTACGAAGTTCCGACGCAGACGGGTCGCAGTGGTCGGATGTAGCGAACAAGACAAATGCATTTGCAAGACTGCCCGTCGCTGTTAACCTTTTATACTTTTGTGCTTTAAGTTTTGTGAAGCTAAATGAAAGCTTCGTTATATTTTTCTATTTTAAAATTATTCGCCACTAGCCACCTGCCCTTGCATAACTTGATTCTAAGCAGTGCCGGATTTAACCTTAGCACCGTCCGTGGGCATAGTACAAAATGCCGCCCGATTATCGAAATTTTGAATAAAATGTTGAATGTTTAAAGTTTTTTTAATTATTATTTTTTTTTTGGAAATGCACAGAAATTATTTATAAATGATATAAATTTTTCTTCTTCATCTTTTTTCGTTTTTTGTAAAGAAAATGCATTTTCGATAACGCGAAGATTTTTTTTCCACCCTCCGAATTTTGCCGCCCTGGGCACTAGCACCGAGTGCCCCTAGTGTAAATCCAGCGCTGATCCTAAGTAACTTCACGATATATCTTATTTTTAAAGGAAACTATTTGTTTTTTTCGGAGAACAAGTTTCTTAAATCTATCTTCAACCTGATAAAGGCGAAAACATCGTTACCCATGATGCATTACAGTAAATAAAGGAATGGTGGGTAATTATCCTGCTCTGTGATTAACCAAGTGAGACACAAATAATATTATTATGTATATAAAAAATTAAATCTATCAGAGATCTGTATGAGATATTAATACGCATTACGGACGAAATAAAACGCTGATCGCCTAAAGAATTTTAAGAGGGCCTGATTTTCTTAATCTTTCCTATGTAACAACCTAAAAACTGTCTTATTTACACATATTTAAGGTACAAAAGGGTTTGTCGAATGGTAATAACGAGTGTTATTCGCAGATAGTCTTGTTTTATCTAAATCGAGTCACTCACTGCACGAGACTTGAGTCAATGTTTCCTTGTCTAGAAATAGACGGATTTGCCTCGTTTGCTTATGCGGTTCGATAAACTAGCTATTGCACTTGACGCTGTCTGCTTTTTCAGATGCATTTAGGAGAGCTGGTATTACGTAAATTATTTATTTCAGTGGTGAAAAATAGTATAAAACAACATTCAACATGACATAAGCTCAATATATGTACATATATGTAAATATAACAAATACTCTATCTAATAAAAGGGACGCAATTTACCATGGATTCTTAGACAAATTGCGTTACTACAATCGATATCGCTCTTAAACTTAAAAGCGAATAGAAATGTCATTCTGATCTTAAGAGGTCATTTAGATATGTCCTTTTCAATATATTTTTTTCTATTAACTACATCGATAGTAGAATTATATTTATAACCTATATGATGTGAATCGTAGCTCAAAAACCTTAATATAGCTTACGAAATCCAAACGTCAAACAATATGCCTCGTTACCTTAAACAAATCGAGGGCTGCCTTTCCAGTGTACAGTGGCTAAACGTTAGCCCGATCGTGTTGCTTATAATTAAAGCGTTGACCCATTGTGTTGTATAAACAAATAAAACAAAGGTATAATTGAAATTGACCTCGGATGTTAGGTGTCGTGTGATGTTACGATTTTATTTGATAATATTATGTATTTTTGTGGACTCTGACGTAGTGGGAACAGTTACAGTGTTGGGGTTTGACGTTCGACCCCTAACAGGGGTTCTTGTGTGTGCTTGTGCTTAGACCATACGTGCGTGTAGGATATAACTTTGTTTCCGGGGTAAGTTTTCGAACCCCCATAAGAGATTAAATTCGAGTAGGGGTCGTTGAATGTTCTTTTCATAATTATAGAAAGCTTAGTAACATGATTTTTAATAACTTTTTTAATTATTGAAGAAAACCATGAAAAATTAAGTTACATATAAGGCGATGAGTAATTTATTTTAAATTAGGTTTATTTTAGCTAGCTCAAAATATCGTTTGTACTAAGAGTAGGTACATACGTTCTTATCGGTATCTACATAATAATGTCGAATAACTAAGGCGTATTACGATAATGGACTATGCGCATTGTTTTAAAAACAATCGAAAGAAATTTAACCTAAAAACAATACAATATAATTATATTACTGTGGTGTATATATATATATATATATATAATTCTAACTTAGTCGAATCTGTACATTAAATATTTTTTAGAAAATCTTATTGAAATAGTCTTTATTATCGATGCCGAATTCAAAGTTTTTACAATTTTTGTCTGTTTGTCTGTCTCTCTCGGAACACATCATGAGAAAACCAATGGAGAGATTTTGATGAAATTTGGTATGATGATAGCTAGTTATCCGGGTCAGCATAGGATACTTTTTACTACGGCAAAATATCTCATCTCTGAGAAATTTATACTAAACTTTAAAAAGTAACTTGATTGTGTAGATTTCTCAAACGCCCGTTTAAAATATATTTATAGACTAAACCACCATAAAATGATGATATTTTGACAGCTTATTCTTATAACGATTTAAATAAGTAACCGCTTAGTAAAGTTTTTTAAATTCATATCCCATAAGGACGGCAAAGTGTACCTATATGACGAGTAATTTTTTTTAGTGTCTACATAATACTTTCTTCAGTCTCTCCCGTGACCATGATTGCTGTAAAGAATTCGAAACGTCGGAAACCAAAAATCAAAATAAATCTGCGAAATAATCTGAAAAGATAGTTTTATTTAAAATTTTTGTGTCTAATTAAAAAAACTACCGGACAAAGCCGGAGCTAGACGTTTAGGAAACAAGTTAACGTCTAGCTCCGGCTTTGTCCGGTCGTTTTTTTAATTAGGCACAAGAATTTTAAATAAAACTATCTTTTCGGATTACTTCGCGGATTTATTTTCGATTTTTGGTTCCCGACGTTAGCTTGTTTCCTAATTGCCTTAACACAATTGCATGCGAGAAGCAAGAATGTAGCATATTATACGTGAATGATCGTCTACTTCTAAATTTAGTTGCTCAAGTCACCAAATGACAGTTGACATCCGCATTTAATATAGATACGTTATCGTTCAAATATATTATACTTACTCGTAGTTCATTGTCTTCAGTTTAATTATATCGATAGCATTACCAATACTCGTTCACGATAAGTTTACTTGAACTTTGTAGTGTATTGCGTTCTGCTTCCGTAATTCTGCGATAGCAAGTTCGATTTTTGTTTTCAGTGATTTCTTATTGTATTTCAAAACAATAGCTTATGTTTTACTCTACATCATAGCTTGTATACTAAATTTCATCTAAATCCGTCGAGCCGTGTTAGCGCGAACATGTTACAAACATACACACACACACACACTCAAACAAGCAATTATAATATACGAGTAACTAATAATAATAATTTTATCCTACTAATATTATAAATGCGAAAGTTTGTGAGGATCTCTGGATGTGTAGACGTATGGATGTTTGTTACTCTTTCACACAAAAAGTACTGAATGGATTTAATGAAACTTTTCAATAATATAGCTCATATATCGAAATAACACAAAGGCTATTTTTTATCCCGGAAAAATGTACGGTTCCCGTGTGATAGATATGTCATTGTTTTACCCGAGCGAAGCGGGGATGAGCAGCTAGTATCTTATAAGGTATAATAACTTCGAAATAACTTTTAATGTATACAGTTACGAGTGACATTTTTCTTGAAACTTAGGTATATACTACATATATATTGTGATTGTGGGCTCTCTTACATCGGACAAACAAAGCGATTCATTAGAACCCGGGTCAAAGAACACATAGCTGATGTGAAGCACCGTCGCAATACAACATCTGTATGTAGATGTACATAGTAAGTTCTTACTGTGTAGATCAAAATGACTGCATATCAGATTAATATTTTTCATTTTTCATTTGTAAAAGTATATAGTAATAGTGTTGCTTAGTAAGTTGTCTTTTTAAATAATAGCAAACTAAATTAAAATTATTATCCTTAATTAATTCTAACTTTTTTAAATTACACATAGAACAATTATATGGCTTAAATAATTAATACTATATTTTATATTTTTCTTTATGGTTATAAATATAATAATGGCAACACTAAATATAGATTACTAATTAATATTTTTAAAATTGTAATAATTATAAGAATAACAGCAAAAATTAAATAAATAATATTCCATACTCAATTATAAAACTAATTACAATTATGAAAATGTTTAAAGTTAAAAAATATTGTAAGGTAATTGGTGCAATTTTCATTTTGTTAATTGTGGGTAGGCTGTCTGTAACAACTATACCTTCAAGACATGTAACACCTCAGTCTCTCCCGTGACCATGATTGCTGTAAAGCATTCGAAACGTCGGGAACCAAAAATCAAAATAAATCCGCGAAATAATCCGAAAAGATAGTTTTATTTAAAATGTCAAATATTTGCGTAAATCTAAGAAAGAGCTTTAGTGTTGTTATAAATGAATAAAAAAAAACAGTTTTTATATAGATAGGTAAATAATGATTTTAGTTGAATTTCGACCATTAATTTTGTTAAAAATCCTTACGTACAAACTCGACTTCATTACTGCATAGTTATATATATATATATATATATATATATATATATATATATATATATATATATATATATATATATATATATATATATAATATACTTTCGATGTTAATTACAAGTAAACAGATACGCGTAAATTTCCTTATTTGTAACATTATAAATTATAATAGCTTTAATTATAATTAGGGGTCATTACATTACATAGTAAATATTAACTTTATGCGTAATACGAACGGCTCGACAATGTGATGTGTTTATCTGGGCATTGGGGCTTTATATGGTGTGATCTTGGGTTCGATTCGGGTCTGAGGAATATTTGTATGGATTACGGAACATAGGTACGGTTGTTTATCTCGGTGCCTGTAAAATACGTACTCTTAACTAAGTGAAAGTTGAGTTTGTCCGAACTAATCTCAGAAACTACTGTGCGGATTTTAATACCGTTTTAACCACTAAAAAGAGGCGTTATGTAGAAATGTTTATAGTCGAAATAATCAACGGGTATGATGATATTTGTAAATTAAGTCACAAACAGAGCAAGGGTAGGCCACTAGTCTAAAATAAATAAAGCTATATACTTTCAAGTGAAGTTACTAGAAAATAAAATCAAATATATATAACTTAGAACAGCAAACAAAGTTGACACACCATCATTAAAGTAAACGGAAACACCCGGGGACTGTTAAGTTATTTTTGACCGTCCCAAGGGCACTTTAAAACCTTACATTATATCATTAATTATATTCATTATTTGTCCCCTAAGGCAACACAAAGTTAATGAGCTTACGTTTGCAGTGAAGTCACTATTCGTATTGGAGTACCGGATTGTTGAAATATAGTGTGTAGAAACCAAAATTCTTTACTTGGGTCGTTTATATGTTGGGACATTAACACACAGCGCCATCTAGTTCCATGGTAAGCTACGAGGCTTGTGTTATGGATACCAGATAGTTGACACACTACACATATATAAAACTTTAAATACATACATATTATAAATATGAATACCCATGACTGTCGGTCCTTATCTCTGAAAATATCTGTTCTAATGTAATCAATTCATGTTAGAACAATTTTAATTTTTACTAAAATAATTTAAAAAAAATACATCCATACTAATAATATAAATTCGAAAGAAGCTCTCTCTATTGTTAACCGATTTAGATGAAATTTGGTATGGAGATAGTTTGAGACCCTGGAAAGGATATTATAGGTTAATTTTGGTCCTGGAAATCATTTCTTAAGGGTGTGAAAAGGGTGGAACTTTGTATGGGAATTCAATCAAGGGATCTCATTTTTTTTATTTTTTAAAATAGTGTCTACCCAACTTTCCTATGCCCTATGTATGTATATATACATATATAGTCTATACTAGCATTGCCCGCGGCTTCGCCCGCGTTCAGTTGACCAAAAACAAAATTCTTAGGTTTTTTATATTAGTATACTCTTATATTGCAGTTTTTGTATTTTTTCTCAGAAATGAGAAAATTTCCCGCGGTTAAAAGTATCCTATTACGGTTAAAAATATCCTATATGTTGACCCGGATAACCAGCTATCATCATACCAAATTTCATCAAAATCTGTCTAGTAGTTTTCTCGTGATGCGGTAACAGACAGACAAAAATTCTAAAAGCTATAGATTCGGCCTCTGTATCGATAATAATGTCTATTTCAATTACATTTTCCAAAAAATATTTAATGTACAGATTCGACTTAGTTACAATTTTATTATATGTATAGACTAACCGTTAAAATGTACCTCGCTGGTGTCATATAAAACAAAGGTCTATTCTAACAAATCTGTTGAATCATACATTAACATTAATTAAACTTCTGTCACTAAAAGAAATAACTGTTGTATATTTATTCTATCAGTTTACGAAAAATATGAAGTTAATGAAAATGTAGATAAAAGATGTCACAACACGTGACAGTGAAGATTGACGGGTTTAAGTTCCGAAACCTCGGCTTACAGTTGCATCATCGGTATTAGAAGACACTTGCTAACGAAAATATTTGTGTGGTCCAAGTAGGAGGTCAGAAACATATTTAAAATATTTACTTTTAAGTATGTTCAGTAGTAGTAGTCTTTCAGCCCTTTTTAACGTCACACTGCTGTGCGAGGACCTCCCTTTAATATGAGGGGGATCAACCCATAGTCCATCACGCTGGCCAAGTGCGGGTTGGCACAGTTGGCTTGTGAAGTCCTCACATGCCTTTCATCTACTCCCGAATCTTGTCACCTTGTCTTACGGTGAAGGAAAACATCGTGAGGAAACCTGCATGTCTGAAAAGCCAATTTTCGAAAGATATGTTAAGTCCGACAATTCCCTTGCTGGGCATGCATATTGGAAGTTCTTGCCCAGCAATGGGACGTTAAAAAGATCTGAATAGAAAAGCAATAGAATAGCTTAGGTGTAATAGAGATTCCAATACCTTACATTTAAATTATAAATAAGTTACTAATTATTAAAAAATCTTAATATAAAGAAAACAAACTAAAATAGCATTATTCTTACTTAAACCTCAATCAAATAGCAACTGGAGCGTCACGATGCGCGTACGCACGGTATTCGGTAGCTTTGATGTCGCCGCGCACGAATTAGCACGGTCCGACGCCCTACGAGAATATACTTCTATTTAGCTTTCTCTTTCTAAGAAAATCTTTTTTTATATTTTCTTAGATGACAATCATTATAAATGTAGCTGTAGTCACGATAATTTACCACGTATATGAAATATAGTTTGTGTCAGCAGCCCAGGGGAAGGAAGTCAAACTCTGGGTTTTGCTCCCCTGCGATTTTCATATGCGTATCTCAATTTCGTGTATGAGAACCTAACTACATATAAAATAAAGTAAATAAATATGTTGGAACTTGGAACATTAATACACACCACCGTCTAGTTCCATGATAAGCTACGAGGCCTGTGTTATGGATACCAGATAGTTGAAACACTACACATATATAACTTTAAATACTGACTGACTGGATTACAAACATTCGTACTCATCACACAAATGTATGCCCCCAGCGGGACTCGAACCCGCGACCGCTGGCACAGCAAGTAGGGTCACTACAAACTGAGCGACATGTGTCGTCAAAATTATAATATATTTTTAGTGGTATTATATCATGTAAAAAACTAAAAAAAATTGTTTTTTACAATCTTTTCATTTGTAGGTACTTATTATTACTCAGAAAGTATTTGTCCAATTATCATTAGCAATGCAAATTGACGAATTATAAAAGTATTAGCTTAGCGTGCCCAGCAATATAATACTATCATTTTATATTTACTATCTCGCGTGTACATACGGGATAGTGCGCTCTCACTTTAAATATTTATCGACTAATATCGGTTTCAATAAAAAACGACCTGTCAAAAACCTCATACACACCGGAAAAATGAACACAATATTTCTTTTTTTTTAATAAAAATGTCTATAGAGCAATGCCACGAATATATCTGACGAAAACCTATTATTGTTACCTGTCTACGTCTGGAGTCAGGTTTTGATTTTTGTTTATCCATTTGACTATCTTTTACTCGTTACGTGAAACTTGTCTTATGGTTAGTCTATAGATAATACTTTCGTAGATTTACCTTTTTTGGATTTTTTCGTGGACCGTGACCATGATTACAATAAAGCATTCGAAATGTCGGAAACCAAAAATCAAAATAAATCCGCCAAAAAATCCATAAAGATATTTTTATTTAAAATAGTTTATAGATATGTAATATTGAAAATAAAACTATACCTATACTCTGTTTGGTAACATACCATTGCAAATTTAACTCATATATACTGAACTTTCTAATTATTTGAAATGTTATATTTCATTTAGGGGTCCCTAAATGAAATATAACACCTAAACACACCTTACATTTACACTTTTAAAGTTAGCTGTCATTCGCTCGAGGGGGTCCTAACTCTTGATTGACGGTAGGGGATGGAAGCTTAGTCGGTAAGAAACGCCTCGTCACCGGGAGCGCCGTGAATTGCTTATCAATTTTTTAAAAGCTTTACCCATCGATCGAAAAAGTACTAGATACACAATCAGCGACAAAAAATGTCCTCACCGAATGAGCGCTCATTTGAACGTTTGAGCGTGCTTTTAAGTATTTTTTTTTTGTGAAAAACAATTTTAAGCGTTGCACTTAAGGTTTAATTTACATTGTTCTATATTTATTTCAAGTAAAATAATTACTTAAACACAATTGGTGACAGTTTTAAGAGAACTTTTGCACAGGATTGTGTTATCTAGTAGTTTTTTGATCGTTTTCTTTACCCTACACTTTATTTATTTGACAAGTACAAATCTATATGATTTATACTAGCGACATACCCTCGTCTCGCATGGTGCGTCCCTAGGTGTGTGTATTCAGCCTTTTTAACGTCCCACTGCTGGGCACGGGCCTCCCTTCAATACTGAGGGGGATCAGGCCATAGTCCACCACAGTACCGGTTGGCGGACTTCACATGTCTTTCGACGACTTGCTAGGCTGTCTTAGACATGTAGGTTACCTAACGATGTTTTCCTTCACCGTAAGGCACGTGGTAATCATGTTTAGAAATGATTCGCACATGAAAATATCAGAGGTACGAGACCCGGGATTTGAACACGCTTCACTCGGTTTCCCAAGCGAGCGCGTTACCACTGGGCTACCACTGCCTCTTCCCAAGTTATCTTTTTTATGTATAATACACTGGCGTTTTCCCACCTGCCTGCTTTTCCGCCTGCGTATTTCAATTGAAAAATTCTTTTTGTATTAGATAGCCCGTTTATTGAGGAAGGCTATCATATAACATATAGGTATTCTATCTGTTTCATACTAACCCTTAAAACGTACCTTGGGACGAACCCGAGCAAAGCGTGGCTGAATCGCTAGTTATGCATAAGTAACTACAATACAATATAATAGACTGGTAATACGAACCGATATCCAAAATACATAATTCAAATTCAAATATGGCGGCTGAAGTTTTATTTTGAATGCATTTTACTATTTATTTTTGTTTTTCTTTATCAAAACTGATAACATATTGTTATAGTTTATTTTTATTACTCCTTGTACTGAAGTATAAAATGAGCTAAAAATATTTCGACCTCCCCTAAGAAACGTAGTGGTACGAGTCTGAGTATCATCGTCCTTACTTTCTTAAAGTCGTAGCTTTTTTTAAATATAAAACCTTTATATTCACAAATAAATACAAAAGCTACATTGAAATTTGTTTAGCCATTATCGATTGATGTGTTTATTCTTCTATTGCCGCTATAAAAACAAATAAAAAAAAATCCAAGATACATTTTTTAACGTTCGTTATCGATAATATATTTGACAACGTCAAAACAAAATTTATGGTGTACTCGTAATCAAAATTTCTTTTAAAATATATCCGAAAATAGCATTCAAAATTAATGTAATAGTATAAAAAATGTTTTAAAAGACAACAATATCGAAAGTGCATAATAATTACAAGACTTCCGCGACACCATTCAGACAAAGAGAAAAAATAGCATTCCCAAGGAGGGTTGACGTCAGACAGGCAGCCGGTCGTAAAACTTTTGCCAAATCCTATCAGCAGTACAGAAGATGTACTGCGCCGACCCCAAGTGATTGGGAAATGGGCAGGGAGAAGAAGAAGGAGGATCGATAATATGTAGAAGTTAATTATTATACTACATATATAGAGTAAAAGTCATATTAATAAAAAGTACAATTATACGATGGTACGGAACCCTTCGTGTGCGACTCGCACTTGGCTGATTTTTAACCCCCGACGTAAAAACGACGGGGTGGTATAAGTTTAACGTGTCTGTGTGTGTGTGTCTGTGTGTGGCATCGTAGCTCCCGAACGAATTAACCGATTTTGATTTTGTTTCTTTTTTTGTTTAAAAGGTGAATTAGTCGGGAGTATTCTTAGCTATGTTAGATGAAAATCGGTCCAAGATGATCGGGTTTTGTTTTAATTTTTAATTTACTTATTTAAATAATTACATACGTAAATGTATATTTTTTGAATTTTGAAATTAATGCAATTATTATTTTTGTTTCAGGTAAAAACAACAAAAAAATTCCAGTTTTTTAATCTTTATACATACTAAAAAACTCAACGTAAGCGGAGAAGGGAGTGCTTTTTCTATAAGATCTAATGACCTAGATACTTTAAGACGTAATTATAATAATGTTATAATATATTATTCTAGCAAAATGTGTCGTTATTGAAAAAAAAAATTAAATCCACAGTATATTAAATAACACTTTTACGTTACCATTTTGACGCAAAAAAAATTGCACAGCTGAATTTTTTTATTTTTCTATTGTACTGTTGCTTGTTTTTATGTTCTAGTTTAGTACTGAGAGACCATTTTTATATACCTATTAATCTATTTATCTATACTTAATATTATAAAGAGGAAAGTATTATTTTTTTGTTTATTTGTTTGTTTGTTTGTACAGAATAGGCTCCGAAAATACTGTACCGATTTGGATGAAATTTGGTAAGAAGATAGTTTAAGACCCTGGGAAGGACATAGGATAGTTTTTATCCCAGAAATCATCCATTAAGGGTGTGAAAATGGGGATAAAAGTTTGTATGGGGAAGCAACCTAAGGACGAACCCGAGCGAAGCGAGGGTGAGTCGTTAGTTATTAATAACTTTAATGCATTCTTTCACTGTTGATTGATTTTTTTAAAGCATTGAAGTTAACAATATCCAATATTGTCATAAAAATTTACGACACAAGTATTTTTATTAAAAACACTCGTTTTCATATAAATGTTCGTAAAAACTGATTTTTATTCACGCTCCTTTTGAAATGCAAATGCAATGGTTTATTAATACACTGAAGTACTAGATTTTTTTGATTTTAAATAAGTAACTAACTATATTTTGCAATATTTTTTTAAGTCACAGTCTACTAAATAGTATTGAAAGCTTCGGGTTTTGTTTTTCGAAAACTTGCTAGGTTCTCTCAGACTCACATACCTATTGTATATTGTATACTTTTATAAAGAGGAGGTACAATTTATGAGTTTGTGACGTTGTAGGGGGTAATCTTTGGATCTACTGAACCGATTTAGATGAAATTTGGTAAGAAGATAGTTTTTATCCCGAAAATCATCCCTTAAGGGGGTGATAATGTGGATGAAAGTTTGTATGGGGAATCAAGCTATCTTAATAAATATCCAAAACTCTAACTGTATTTGTACAACCAGACGTTAACCACATTTCTTACATCATACGATGCCTACGCATGGTTATTTCATATAAAAATATCATATTTTAATACTTTGTTTACTTCAAAAAGGATTTCTTTATTCAACATCTCATTCGGTATTGACTGTAATATAAAGGAGTCGTATAAATAAATTTGCTAACTTTAAAAGCTCGATTCGCAATTTTCTAATAAATTCAGCGAATTTATTTCGATGTATGCTTTCAATAAACCAATCGCGATATGTCTTTCTACTTTATTGAGAAGTTCTGCAAAATGTTTTCTGAGTTAGCGAGATATTGATCAAATGTGTATTCTTGTATATATTCTTAAGAGTTCTTCGAACAACAGAAACTTTGCTTATGAATATTTGGTAGAGTTGATATTATAGACAAGAAAAGCTATGTATCTATGTATGTATGTATCCTTCGACCTTATGTTTAATACATACTTTAACTGCCTCGGTGATGTAGTGGGTAGCTTTTACGGCTGTACATCTAGAGGTTCTGGGTTCGAGTCCTGCCGGTCGATCGGGCCAAGTTTTAGTTTTGAGTCTTTTTGTTTAGTAAACCTCAGTAACAACCCGGAGTTGGGAAGTTGGCGGTGTTTCATCCCCGTACCTCGGAGAGCACGTAAAGTCGTCGGTTCTGCACCTTAACTCTGATCATGTTGAGTAGTCGTCCCAATTGCCAACGTAGTATGAGAGTGACAGGAATAGAGTCTTATGTCTGCACGTACACTTGTGCACTATAATATCTCCTACACAAATAAGTGGCTAGTCTCAATGAGATTAGCGGTCATGACCGATAGCGGTCGTGAGGACATTATTATTAGTACCTACTCGCACTTAGTATATTAATTATATATTCTGAATATAACTATAAATTCTCAGTAATAGTATATTAATTACTGAGAAAACCATGTATGTATCATACATATATGTGTACGAATTAATGTACGTGTCTTAAATACGTACAAGATTCAGATTACTAATTAAAAAAACCATTTTAGCAAACAAAACAGTATCTTTAAAAAAACCTGGCAAAGCCAGGGCGGTCGATAGTATTCATTTGTATTATTAAATATTTCATAGATGTATATTGTGAGTATCAACGCTGAGAACTTTTAATGAAGATTGGGGTTCTTCAACCCTTAAAATTAGATATTAATTTAGTATCTTCCCTCTAAAGACTATTAATCGCACGGTTTTCTTCAGATTGCGTTCCCCTTTTCATTATGAAAATAATACCTCCAATATGTGGTTAAAATGGTATTTGTGGTATATGAGATATCGTGGGTTCGATTTCTAGCAGGATTTATTATAAATACTTTGTCAGTAAAGTTACTATATAGGTACTGTATGTTAGTATTATAATATCAATGATTAATATCATCGTCGCTTTTGGGCTTATTTGTTCAAACGACCAAAACGTATTGCATTTTAGTCTTTTCCTCTATTTAAAAAAAAATATATACATATATAGAATAATACATGTTTTCGGTCTTTTTAAAGTAAAATATGTACGAACCGAAGTCGCGATCAAAAACTAGTGCTAAGATAAAAGTTATGATCGTAAAAATATATTCTTAAAATTCACTACCGCCTTACTTTCGTTTCGCTCGGGTGCGTCCCAAGGTGGCTTTGCCCTTTTGTAATCAAAATTATATTTTGTATCAATAATTATAATATACAGGCAGCGCCACCTTTTGGCAAATTTTATTACTATCAGTAGCTTATGTGTTACTTCAGAATTCAGATCGTAGTCTATCTGTGAACTAAATTTCATCTAAATCAGTCTCACCGTTTCCGTGTGAAGAAGTAGGAAACACACAGACATACAAACATTTATAATAATAATATAGTATTTATGAATTGACAAAGGTATCTACAATAAGAGATTGTTTATCAAATACATATTTTACGGACCCACTAATCTGTACTAATATTATAAAGAGGCAGAGTTTGTATGTTTGAACGCGCTAATCTCAGGAACCACTGATCCGATTTGATTTTTTTTTCATTAGATAGCCCGTTTATTGAGGAAGGATATAGGCTATATATCATCATGCTACTACCCAAGGGAGCGAAGCAGTATTATTGTAAAACTATATACTCGTACATTTCATATAAATACATAACCCGAGCGAAGCGAGGGTGAGTCACTGTATAACATAAAGCCAAAGGGTTTTTTTTGTATATTGAACACGGGCGAAGCCGTGGGTTCTGCTAGTACTAGATAATGTAAAAATGAGTATAATAAGCTATTCTATGTTTACTTAAAACCGGCCAGTCGGCACACGCGGGGCCGGCAGGTGTGCACGAATTTTCAAGTTTAATGTTGTGGACGTTTTATTTCGAAGTGGATGCACGTGGCATAAATCATAGGCTTTTAGCATTTTTATTACAAAATTTCCATTAAATTGTACTTTGATTCCTAGTACATTGTAGTTGTTGTTTATTATAAAATAAATAAATTGGTATCTTTAATTGTAGCAAATTGATCTTTTTAAGTACCTTTTCTGTACAATATCCACGATCGTGCGCATAAATCAACAAAATCATTTAACATACTATATCTTTTTATATTGAGAAATGCATTTACGCAATACACCTGCATACATACAGGTGGTTACGTGGGACTCACTGGCTTGAAAAGCCAGTACTATCCACTTAAATCCATCAGAACCTCTTCTGTCTTAATGGGATATCACGGGAGTGACAACAATCACGACGCCCCGACGGCTGTCCTGCTGAAACTGATTACAACAACCAAAACTAACGCACATGATACACTATTTCTACTACTGAGGTGGACCATCTCCAAGTGCATATTTTAGCTTCATGCCCGACTGGATTGCCGGATGAGGCCCCCACGACAAATTATACCCCCTGTGTCTCGGAGAGCACGTCAAGCCGTCGATTTTGCGCCTGATCTCTGACCGGTCGTTAGGACGCGTCGAATGTGAGAGCGAAAAAAATAGGAAGTCCATTTGTGTTTGCGTATACGCTTGTGCACTATTATATCTTTTGTGCATTTCACTAGTCTCAATGAGATTGGGCCTGACCGGTCAGGACGACAATAAACTAAAACCTGTTAACTCTTATAACATATGCCAAAATTTTGAAGCGAGGGTGAGGAACTGCCCTCACAAGCTCCCCGGTGCCTCGTAACGCGAACGGTGCGTTACTGACACGCGCTAGCCAGGTAGTTATTATTCCGTTTACTTTTGGCGTGAATATGCCTAAGTTTCATATAAACTAATTTGATTATCAACTAAGATAACAAAATATTAAAATATTATAAATCCCATTGTCTATACTAGTTTATACTACTATTATAAATGCGAAAGTTTGGATAGATGTTTGTTACTCAATCACGCCAGAAAGGCTGAATGGATCTGGATGAAATTTGGCACAAATATAGATTATAGTCTGGAATAGCACATAGGTTACTTTTTATCCCGGAAAAATGTACAGTTCCCAGATTTGTTTTTGTTTTTCACTAGGGACGAACCCGAGCGGAGCGAAGGTGAGTAGCTAGTTATATATAATAAGTTTTCTTCGCGTTAAGTCTTACAAATCAATCAATGTCGAGTTTTTAAGTTAATTTTTGCGTAGAAAATAAAATGACAATTACGTAGCGTACTATTATTAATAAAGGACTAAAAATATAAATAAATACATCAATTAATTTTCGCTTTCAACAGATGGACGTGGCCGAGATCAGGGATGCTAGAAAAAACTTTATTTTTTTCATTAATTAAGTAGCAATAAATTTGATAATTTTTATTATTAGTTCTTCATGATGGAGTGAAATTCAAATAACAGTTTTTAAAATTTTGTTTGTCAGTCTGTATGCTGACGCAACAAGGGGATACAAAACACATAAATAACCTCCATATCCCCTCCATATTATAGTAATTAATGAGCACACTTCCAGCTTTATTAATTATGCAAATGTGATATGCATAAAAAGTTTAAATAATGACAACCCTAGCTAGAGTCATATTACTACGAGTATTGAACCCGCTATAAAGTGTGTCGGAAAAATGTTTGCTTCGTTTAAACACACAAACTTCAACTGGCATATAAAGATACGACTAGCTGCAGTGTAAATGTTTTCTTAGTAATTATAATAACGACAATTTACATTTAAATCAAATATACACAGGGAGAGGTTTATTTACCCTAATTATAAAAATACATATATACAGACGGACATACAGCTTTTTGAAAGTTACTTAAAAATTAAACATCGAGCTAAAATGTGTCATATTTGTATTGGTCATATAAAATATTGTTAGGTACATGTTAATTATTACTTGAAATTTTCATCTCCTTTTCACCCCTTTAAAGGATGATTTCCGAGATAAAAACTAACCTATGTCCTTCTCAGGGTCTAATCGCTTCAGCGGCCTTTTAGTTAATCCATTACAAACAAACATACAAAAAAACGATTTTACGGTAACTTTTTAAAACAGCTATTTCAACCTAGGATTGGAAGGCTCAAAAGAAAACATCCAATGATAACTTCATATATGTAATTAATTACAATAATTATGTTTGTTCATTTGATGATAACAACATTAATTAATCCGTACTAACATATACAATATTTCATAAACCACTATTGATAAGTTATTTTATTCGCAGGCGAGTAATTAAAATACTTATGAAGTGGTCGGCTAATGGGTGTATCGGCCAAGTAAGGGAATGATGCAACGCAAACGCTCTTATAATGCTATTTTTAATCTAAATTCAAACACTTTCACAACAAATATATGTACATGATAATATCATTTCTATATATAAATATTAACTTATTAATAAAGTGTATTAGTAGTATCTAGGCATATAGGCACCGACTTCGAGAATATTTTATTATGTATCTATCCATAGTAAATGATAACTATAGTGTATGAAAACTGCCTCGGTGGTGTAGCGGCTAGCATATACGGCTGCACACCCGGTCACTGTCGGGCCAAGTTTAGTTATTGAGTCTTTTTGTATAGTAAGTCTCAGTAACAGCCCGGAGTTGGGAAGTTGGCGGTGTTTCACCCCCGTGCCTCGGAGAGCACGTAAAGCCGTCGGTCCTGCGCCTTAACTCTCACTGGTCGTGTCGAAAGGTCGTCCCACCGGAGTATGAGATTGATAGGAATAGAGAGTGCACGTTGTGTCTGCGCGTACACTTGTGCACTATAATATCTCCTGCGCAGTTGGCTAGTCTCAATGAGATTTTCCGCCGTGGCCGGAATCGGTCAGGAGAACATCATCATAGTAAATGAAAACCCCTGTTCATTTACATTTATTTCTCACTTTTTAGTGTCTGGAAGATGATTTTTTTTATTTTATATAAGTTTTGTAGAATTAAAGTGGTTTCTTTAGCATTTTTAAGAATAGAGTATAGATATATAGTATAGTAATAATAATTAATAATAATAAGCTCAAAAAACATTGATAGAATTCCACCAATAATTACTGTAATCATATGAACTTATCAAAATGTTTTCATTAATTAGTTAGTGTTTTATAGCCAGTATCTGGGCGACCGAGCTTCGCTCGAGGAGTTTTTGGCTGGAAGAACAATTTTTTTAAACTATAAACTTAATAAAAACTTGAATAAATACAAAAAAAAACCAAACGAAAACAAAAGTAAAAACATATTATCCGACCGGCAATCGGATCCGGACGCACATCTGTGATTGTCAATCTTGCGCCTTGGCCGCTTGACCACGAAAGTTTAACGTGTGTATCTGTTGGGACATCGTAGCACCCAAATGGATGAACCGATAATGATTTTTTTGTTTGAAAGGTGCCTTCATCGAGAATGTTTTTAGCTAAAAATCGAGGAAATCAGCTATTTTCTAGGTGGTACAAGGATATGAACATTAAACTATTTACACAGATCTAATAGATTCGAAACTTAGTATCCCGTTACTTCAATGACCTGATGCTGCAGTGTCATCTGGAATCTTCAAGATAATCAACTCTTTACATTGTAAACAGATACTGTAATATCGTGTTTATTTGGTTCGTGGCTCATTGAAATAGCCTCAAAGTATAGTAATTTTGCTGGGGGTTATCAAATTTTTAATATAAGAGCTGTAGTATTATTGCTTTTATTAGCTTCACTAGAAACTATGTTAAATATTCGACGATTTTAACGTTCTGAGTCGTTTGGATTTGAAACATTGTATGTGAAAACTGGACGATAACACCATAAAATTATGTCGTTAATCTTATGATGGGGTCAGGAAGTGCATGGTGGAACTCCTTAATGGTAACCTAAAAACCTCTTTTGTTAATACTTGACCGGTTTCAAATTCTTATTTCAGTTCAAGTATATATATGAATTTCTCTCAGTAACTTATGCAATATCTTCGCAATCCTTAAGGGCGATATTAAAAAAAAATCAAGAAAATATTCTACCCCTAAAAATGCTTATTTTTTTAAAAACTATCAATACTTGTTGTACTTTACAGTAGAGAATTTTTCTTCTACTTTAAAAACAAAGCTTCTAAAATTTATATGTGTATATTGTATAGGTATATACTATATAGGTACATAAAGTACATCTTTTTAATTCTTTTAAAATAAAATGTGGTCTTTATACCAATAGAATTGAAATTTAAAAGCCAATAATTCTGTATCAAAAACGCTTTCGGTAAATTGGTCGTTTGGACGAATGTGCACTGAGACGATGTACAGTTAGCATATAAATAATGTAAATATATATTTGTCGTACGAACTTCTGTAATATACAAATTGATTCAACAATGACATCTGAAGGCCACTTGGTGGTTACAATTGATTTTTAACCGACTTCCAAAAAGGAGGAGGTTCTCAATTCGTCGGAATCTTTTTTTTATGTATATTCACCGATTATTTGAAGCCGCCTGAACCGGTTTGGATTTTTTTTGTGTTTCAAAGGGTATTACTTCCCAGGTGGTCGATTCCCCATACAAACTTTAATCCTCATTTTCACCCCCTTAAGGGATGATTTCCGGGATAAAAAGTATCCTATGTCCTTCCCAAGGTCTCAAACTATCTTCATACCAAATTTCATCTAAATCGGTTCAGTAAATCCAGAGATTACCCCTTACAACGTCACAAACTCCCAATTCACAAACCTTACCTCTTTATAATATTAATATAGATTTGCTTTGCATCAGCTGGCACCGACTTCGAAAATATCTGATTAGGTATCTATTCTAAATGAAAACCCCCGTTTAGTTATTTTTTACATTTTAGTGCCTGGAAGTCGGTTTTTATTAGAATACTATTCTTTCAAGAACATGTGCGATCAGTTTTTTCTTGTTATTTATGCCAAGGGCGAACAAGACATCGTATTGCGTTAGTTGTTTATGTTGCTTATGTGTATTTTAATGGCCCTAATTTATTATAAAGGATGATAAAAATGATTATATCTTTAATAACATCATATGATATAGGATATAATACTTTGTTAGAAAATTTGCTATGTATATCTATTAGTACCTACGACTTTGCTTGTTCATATATATACATATCACACGTTACCCTACGGTTTCGCTCCTTAGCTTTTTTTATATTTGTCAAATACAAATTCTCCACCCGCGTTCCTCTTTTGTAGGGAAATTTTTCTAGTAGAATGTATAAAATGTATAACTTTAGACTCAAAACTTACTAACTATGTGAAACTTGAAATACTCGTACGTAAGAAAACTTTATAAAACTATTTCCATACAAAAATTGAAAGCAAATTTTGCCAACAGCAACTTTATACGTATTTCAATCAAACTGCTAACCGACATCTATAAATTTGTTGCAAAAATCAATAAAAAAGAACACACCGTCCAATACCACATGATTCAGGTTTAGGGCTGCCATAACACTTTTACTTACCATAGGGTTGCATAACGTCAAAGAAGCTGTTGACTAGTACAGATTTAATTATTACTACTTAGATATCGGATTCGATTCCCAGACAAAGTGATTAACTATATAGATAAATAAAATTGAAGTGTCTGTTTGTAATGTCAAAATAACAGCGTTTTTCTAAATGCATATATATTTTAAATTAAAAAAAAATACTGTCTGTTTGTTCCGTCTAACCTCCGAAACGGCTGGACTGATTGTGACGGGACTTTCACTGGAAGATAGCTGGTATTATAAGAGGTAAATTGGCTACTTTTATTTTAGAAAAAGAATTAGGGTTCCGTTAAAAAAATTAAAACATATGGATTATTAATGTAGACACGCACCTGAGCGAAGCAAAGGTAAGTCGCTAGTCTAAAATATGTAGATACGCTAAAAAATTACGCAACTTACTTTATTAATTGTATAGGTAGATGTGATATGCCTATATGCCAAAGACAACAAATATTTTACAAAAATCATTTCTTCGAAACAATAGTAATATGTGAGTTTGCGTTTGTTTTATCGCCAAAAATGCGACACACATTATTATTATAGACGAAATCGCGGACAAAAGCATTTTTTTAATATTGATAGCATCCCTATCTTAAAATCCCAGGCCATAATAAATCAATATAACCCTAGATTGGCGTTAACGTGCGCGTCCGCCACAGACTATCCGTTTTGAACCCCCCCACAGTGGGATATCGATAGCCGGACTTAATGTTTTGATTACTCTATGTTAAGCTTGATTTACATCGCACAGACATCAAAGTAGCAATATATATATACGTATGTATATACGAAACTACTAAACCTACTGGGAAAGCGAACGGAACCAGTGTTTAGGAATTTAACCGAGTACGTAATTGAAGCTGTGCTTTCTGGCTTTCAATATAAAAGCAAGAAAATTATTGGGTTTGAAAGATGAAAAGATTTTAAACAAATTATTTTTCCATATAGGTAAATGAATTGAAGTCAAAATGTAAATAGGCTACATAATAGATGTAACGATACAAAAAAAATCTATCAATAATATGAAAACCTATTTGAAATTTCTAAAAATGTTTGTCGGTTTAAAAAAGTATACCTACGTAAGTACATATAATAAAATTCTGAGTCGAATTTGTATATTAAATATTTTTTGAAAAATCTTATTGAAATACACATTATTATCGATACGGAGTCGAATCTACAGTTCTTAGAATTTTTGTCTGTCTGTCTGGAAACGCATCATGAGTAAAGCACTAGATAGATTTTGATGACATTTCGTATGATAATAGCTAATTATCCGGGTCAACATATAGGATACTTTTTATTGCGAGAAAATCTCTGAGAAAAGATAAATTCTTAAAACGTATTTCGTAGCTATTTTTATGTTTACACTACCGAAGTACCCTCGTATCGCTCGGTTGCTTTCCTAATCTGAAATAAAAATTGCCTAAGTTACTCTTTGTAAACTCATCTGTTAGTGAAAGTCTCATCAAAATCGGTTCAGCCGTTTTTTTTTCTTAAAAATACCACATAGATACAGAGTTTCTATAGGTATGCATTTAGTAAAAAGCAATTATTTTGAAATTACAAACAGACACTTCAATTTTATTTATTTGTAAGATAAGTACCTACTAAGTAATAATGACGTGTGTACTTTATCTATTACACATAAATAATAATAGTAAAACATTATCGTAAAGCACATCAAATATCCATCTAATTACTAATTAGAATTCTTCAAGCTTAAAAATAAAACACCCATCACAAAGGTTTCATTTTAATAACAGATGAGTTATTAGATTTCTGAAATAACTATCGAAGTTATTCGAATTAATATGAAACGTCCCTATGATAAATTTACGACAAGAATTTAACACAGACATACATAGTTAATTAAAGCTTTTAAACTAATTGGCTCTTACTACGTATACAATCAGTGTATACCATCTGGTAAAGTGTATGAAGTGATTTGAGATGAACATATGGATATATTGTTCTATACAACATACTTCTTTTCGTAAAGTAGGTATTTATTTCATAATTTTTTATAGATGTTCGTGTATGTATGTTTGTTTCTCTTTCAAGATGAAACAGCTATTAGATGAAATTTAATACACAAATTATGAGCTGGAGTACTGTTAGGCACCTAGGGACGTACCTGAGCGAAGTTAGGGTTAGTTGCTATTCCAGTAGGGTCCCCGTTGCACTGCGGTGATGGGTTCCGTTGTTGGTTTTAGTGAGTAGGAGTCTCACAGTACCCTACCCATTGACGGCCGGTAGGGTCCCCATGATGGGTTTCCCCAGCGACAACAAAAAAAAAAGGTAAGTAGCTTTAGGTTATATAATAATGTCCTCCCAAGGGATTTCGGGCTTGTTGAGACTAGTCAGATGTCTGTGAGACTAGTCTCAAAGAAATGCGCCGCAGATATTGCACAAGTGTACGCGCAGACACAAGTGCACTCTCTATTCCTGTCACTCTCATACTCCGGTGGGATGACTACTCGACACGCTCTCTGTGGCACGGGGGTGAAACACTACCAACTTCCTAACTCCGGGCTGTTACTGAGGCTTACTAAACTAAAAGATTCCATAACTAAACTTGGCCTGACCCGTGACTCGAACTCAGGACCTTCGGATGTGCGGCCGTACATGTTAGTTACTACACCACCGAGGTAGTTTAAATCCTGATATAACTTGAAACTTATGGAAAAATTTACAAGCGATTTAAATAAATAAGTTAGTCAATCAGTCATTTGGTTCTATCATGTAACACATTACATGTAAAACGAATAAATTATGTAAATTATTAGAAAAAATCATTGGGACACCAACGAAGTGACATTTTATATTAATATACTCGTACGAGCGCCCTTACAAAGCATCCAATGCCGCATATGTATACAGAAAATTTGTAATATCAAAATAACAGCTTTTACTAAATGCATATGAAATTATGTACGCAACGTATAAGAAAAATATAATTAAAAAAAAAATGTCTGTCAGTTTGTTCCGACTAATCTCCTAAACGGCTGGACCGATTTTGACGGGACTTTCACTAGCAAATAGCAGATGTTATAAGGACTAACTTAGTCTACTTTTATTCCAGAAAACGAATTAGGGTTACGCTCAAAAAAATTACTAAACTTAGGGACGCACCCGAGCGAAGCGATCCAGTCCATAGATAATCTAAGAAATAACAATATTCATATATACTTTTTTGTACCACCGCGGCGTTCAGTAAAATGGGTTATACCCTAATAAAAATATGTCATCCACATGAAAATACGATGATATTAATAGCTCTCGATAGAATTATTACTACGCACGGGTTAAAAGTTATTAAAATTGATATATTGAGACATAATTGTGGGTTCCGTTGAGCTTTTAGTGGTAATCATTTATTATAAATGAAATGTCACGCTGCCTATAATTTTCTAAAGGGCTGTAAATTTAAAAAAAATTGAACATACATAATTATAAATCTCATTAAATTGTACGAAAATTGGTAGTTTTTTTCAAAACAAAATGACGTTTTTATCAAATGTTATTTTTTTTTTAGGCCAGTCTCATCGGATTCATTGATTTTTTTCATTTGCCCTATTACTTAACTATGTAATATCTTAACTTGGGATGAAACCTCACTTGATTTTAAAGGCTTAAGCTAATTATTATTAACTCAACGTAAACTTTTAATTCCTAATTTCTTTAATTTAATGTATTAAACTAACGATTCACCCTCGCTTCGCTCGTGTTCGTCCCTACGTGATATTTTAAATTAACATAACATTCTTATTTATGAACTGATTGAAATAAAACAAGTACCAAATGTTAAGTAAAACTTACCACAATACGTTAGTGAAAACCGCATCCAAATCGGTTAAGCCGTTTCTGAGATAAGCGCGCACAAACACATAGACAAAAAATATAAAAATCATTGTTTTGGGTTCTATTGCTTTAAAAGACCTCCAATAATAAATTTCCGAAATATCTTCCATGAACAGACAGCGATCAGTTATAATTTTATTATATGTATAGAAAACACTAAACAACGAATAAAAATCCGAAATATCTTTCACGTACAGACAGCGATCAGTTATAATTTTATTATATGTATAGAAAAGATCGTAATACACTAAACAACCAATTATTATTTTCAAAACAGACAATTAAAATAATGAAAATTCAATTCAGCATGAAATATTCTATACTAAAAATCCATATTATAACATTTTCTAAACAAACAAATACATACATATTTCTTCGTAATTTAAAAAGTTACCGCTCCAAATAATACCTATAACTTCACTGTGATGCCATATTTAGCTGCGAGCGCTCACGTCAAATAAAAGTGATTTAATAGAAGTGGCATGGACTTGCTTCGTAACTTGTCACGTTTCATTATGATTGTACTAGATATATACATTCATTTTTGGTTGTAATTATGATGAACATAAAGCCCCACCCAGGATATACATAGGACGACACGTTTGGCTCAGTTTGTAATGACCTTACTTGCTGTGCCAGCGGTCGCGGATTTGAATCCCGCTGAGGGCATTCATTTGTGTGATGAACACGAATGTTTGTACACCAGTCATGGGTGTTTATATTCATAATATGTATGTATTTAAAGTTATATATGTGTAGTGTTTCAACTATCTGGTTTCCATAACACAAGCCTAGTATCTTGCTATGGAACTAGATAGATGGTGTTGTGTGTTAATGTCCCAGCATATTTATTTATACATACATATGTACATCATTCATTGTTGTAAAAAAATCCAGTTAGTATTGTATATTATGTTTTTTTTCTTAATTATTTTACATAGCACTGCCTTCTAAAAGTTTAGGAAACCTCTTCTCATATTAATTTTGCTTATTTTAAACTATGTTATAGTTTTGGGATATGTGACCTTATCTTTATTCTATTTTTATTCTATTTCTATATCTCAATTGAAAAATGGACGATTTATCGATTCATCATGCGAAATTTACCCAACACGGGATACAAACTCGTACCCCTCTCTATAAAGGTATGGACATCACGACATTTTCACTTCAACATGCAAAAATCGTGATTTTCATTTTGGCTAAAACAATTTAAAAATTAATATGAACTAAATTGTGTACAATTAACACATAAAGTTTAACGAATCTTTTACGTTATTTGTGACAAATGCATTCATTAACAAACTAAACCAACGCCTAACTATAGTTTAATAAACACACGAAAATCAACCTTATTTAATAAGGGAAGAGACGTTTTAGTGGTTAGAATGTACACTTAGAACTCCATTAAATTCAATTGGCTGAGTCTAGATGGATGGTTTTATGCATTAGTGATACAGATATATTAATATTTTTGGAAGTATTTAAATTAAACACACATATATTCCAATCCTTTTTTATGTTTATATTTGACTAAATTACGTTTTTACGAACTCAAGTGTTGAAAATACGCTTAATTTAGCTAAGCTATTCTCGTCTTTTTTTTGGTAAATAGTATCCTTCTCGCTAATCAAATAAAATAGTCAGCTATCCACTACTGGAAGTTTATTAAAATCGATTCAGTCAAAAGTTAGTGGCTAGAGACTAATAAGATAATATATATTTTAATTCCTCATTATCTAAAAAGCACAAAGTTTTAAATCGATGCTGTTAGGTTTATAATATATAATATAAGTTGGATCTTTTTAATATTAAGCCATTCTACGGAAGATTAAAGTGGACGTCAATAAACATGTTGTAGGTCTCATGTGAATGGGGACTGTTACACTGCGTTATAATTAATTTATCGCGTAGATTTGTTTCTATACAATTATGCAAGTAAAATTGATGATTTTTTCAATCACTACATATTAAAATAAAATATGTATGTATGTATGTATGTATGTATGTATGTATGTATGTATGTATGTATGTATGTATGTGTGTGTGTGTGTGTATATATATATATATATATGGGTGGTTCTTCAAAATTTGGTTAACTTATGGCCTAATTTTGACAAAGGTCTTTTTAGATGGTTATCAGTAAATTTCTGATTCTATACTGTAGATATAATATTTATTTTATTGTATCTAAAAGGGCCAGTCACTTTACAATGTATTTTAAGAGAAATTCAAGTTTTTTTGAAATCGGTTATCTAGGGACTGACGAGACATGATAGGGACTGACGCCAAAGACGGTTAATGTGTTTGATCACATTTTTATAGCAAAATTAACTTTAACAAAATAAAATAACTTACATATTATTATTAATTATTGTAACAAACAGTCAAAATATAAGATATTTTATATAACAAGTAGAATTGTTTCTTAGATTTACGCGAATATTTGACATTTTAAATAAAACTATCCTTTCGGATTTTTGCATTTGTGTTTCCCGACGTTTCGAATGCTTTACAGCATTCATGGTCACGGGAGAAAACAAACTTTAAAATTATAAAAATGTTTAAAGTTAAAAAATATTGTAAGGTAATTAGTGAAATTTTCATTTTCTTAATAGGCTGTCTGTAATAACTATACCTTCGAGACATGTAACACCTCAATCTCGCCCGTGACCATGAATGCTGTAAAGCATTCGAAACGTCGGGAAACAAAAATGCAAATAAATCCGCGACAAAATCCAAAAAAATAGTTTTATTTAAAAAGTAGAATTGTCTTCCTACAATCTTAAATTTAGTATCATACTCAAAAATATTTAATGTACTGAAGTAGACAATCAATTTTATGTTACCTTGACAAGCTATTTTTTATATCAGTGAAACTTATTATTACCTACTTATCTCTTCAGTAAAGAAAATTTAAAAAATCTGAGTAAACTGAAAAGTTACAATCATAGGCTTTCTTTTATTAACTGTACTTTGAGTTTAGTACTTACAAACTAGAAATCTTTAAATAACTAACAATACTTTAAAAATTAGCTTTCTAAGTAACAAAATTATAATTTGAACGTAATAATCACTCTTTCTCTAATTAATCACAAATACTATCACATCACTATTTATTTGTTCTGATTTTCGTAAGCGACAACATGTTTCTTAAATTTGTGAAACACGGTTCCACCCTATTAGGTTAGGAACTGGCAGTTATTCTAAAACATTCATCGTAAGGCACGTCAGCGATATCATTCTCATTTATTTGAAATTCTGTGCCATTTATCAATTCAGCTTTTTGATTAGGCTCGTTAGCCATGGCTTCAATTTTACTTTTTGGTGTAAGTGCTTTCTTATTTTTCGTCATTTTACGTTTGTCTTCTGTTTCGTGGTTCTTCTATGCTCACGCGGTGTTATGTCCTTGACACATTTCCTTTGTCCTTTTTCTTTTTTCTTTGGATATTTATGTCGTTCTTTTTCTTTGTACTCTGCTAGCAAAATAGGGTCTTTTTAATTTTTTCCAAACGTCTCTTTGCCTGTTCACACTTTTTTTGGCGAGTTCCCCTTTGAAAAGTAATGTTTTCTTTTTAGGTGCCATATTCTACAACAAATACATTATTAAAACCATGGATCACGCAGTATGACCGTCAGTCCCTAGGTGTGCCATCAGACCCTAATCACTTTTACGACGAGGGCCTGACGGTCTAGGGACTGACGAATCAAAGCAAAATCAAAAATAACCTATTATTTAAAATAAACATAACAACCAGCAGGTGATCAAAGTAACAAGGCAGACAAAGCTCAAATTTACAATAAGTAATGAGATCAATTATTAATTAACTATCTTTGAAACGACTTACCTAGGGACTGAGAGTTTGACTGGCACAGCACGTGTTTCCGTAACAAAGTCGGCGACTGCAGTAAAAACGAAATAGCTGATGCGGCATTGGTCGTGTTTACATTTAACTTCACATCGATGCTTTCGCTTGAGTAAGTTTTGAAAAACGCCATAAGCTTAGATGCTGCGTATTTTCGAATTTCGCAAATAGCTAGGGACTGATATTTTTTAACGCTTACACTTTTTAACTTGAAATAATATGATAAAAGTTATTGTTATTAAAAATTAAATCGCAATGACTAGGTTAATAATGTAATAGTAAACGTGTTTAAGTCGAGTTATATCAAAGTATGATTTAGAGAATTACAATAACAATGAAATGCTTGCTAAATTTGGGAGATCTTACATGGCTAGGGCCTGATATTTGGAATAGAAAGAAGCGATTTTCGGAAATAATAAATATTGTGATATAAATCAAAGTGAGTGACCAAATTACATGAACTTTATAATATTGCTTAGTAGTTGCAAATATTCAATAAAATAGATATAAATATGTGAAAAATGCTGCTAACACCAAGTTAACCAAATTTTGAAGAATCACCCATATATATATATATATATATATATATATATATATATATATATATATATATATATATATATATAATATATATATATATATATATATATATATATATATATAATATATATAATAAAATACCGCCACGCAAATAATTGTTTGAGTTTGTTCGGAATAATCTTAAAATCTACTGTACAGATTTAGATAAGGTTTTCACCAATAGAAAAAGGGATTATTTGGAAAGGTTTAATACTGAATTCATTTGTGAACATTTTGCTAAATAAAGCTTCTGAAATGATAATTAATATCTAGCTTCTATCGGGTTGGTCCCTAGATACATTTTAAATAGATAAAAATAGTTATTCTGAGTGTACTTTAGGATCCCCTATGATACACTCGCATGCTATCACGGACTTTTCTATAGGTCTCTTTAAACTACAATTTTCTAGTAAATTATTTTGATGTAGGTATATTTATAGATAAATTCGAAGAGTATTGGCCTTATACATATAATAAATGATCTGAAGGTGGATCAATTGTATTTTGATAATTTAAAGTTCAGCCTTTTTAAATTTACAATACTGGGCTCAATTCTAGGGGTAATTGGACCAAAGTGCTAACCAAATGTGGGTTGGCAAATTAAACATGTCCCTGTAAACTAGTTAGATTCTCTCAGACATGCAGATTTCCTCTCGATATTCCCTTCATGTACCAAGTAATTATGTTAAAGATTATTTGCACAAGATAATTTCAGTGATGCAAGTCTCGGGTATTATTGAAGCCGTTTAGCGTCCAAGCGGTACCAATGGGCTTACAACTTCACCTTGTACTAGATTAGCATGCAAAAATGTTTGTAGAGATATCCTTCTTTCTAAGAGGCTCGTTGTTGTCGTCGTTGCTCGTTTTTATATAGAATTAAATTTATTTTTTTTCCTATAAAAAAAGGTTCGATAATATAGATATGTCTACAAATAACTATGAAAGTGAGTGTGTTAGTCATAGTCAATAAATAACGTACATTATTTGAAAATTTTATATATTTTTTCATTCCCTAAGGTACCGTGCTAACTCCCAGTGAGATAGTTTGCCAAAAGGAACACAGTACAGCCGCTGTAAAAACTCGATCGATATGGTAAAACACTAAAAACAGAGTATTTCTGGTTCACTTCGCTGTGTTTGCATATACGAAGCTTGTAAGTTTTTTTATCTGAAAAAGAACCTTGTTCTAAAAATCGACTTAAATATTTTTTCGCGTTATAAATATCGTATGTGAGGATGACTGCCTCGGTGATGTAGTGGCTAGCATGTGTCCTAGGTTAAGGTTCCGGGTCGGGCCAAGTTTAGTTGTTGAGTCTTTCTCTATAGTAAGTCTCAGTAATACCCCGGATTTGGGAAGCTATTAAACATCACCTATTTACCAGTGAAAGTCCCGTCAAAATCAGTTGAGCCATTTCGGAGATTAGCTGAAACAAACAGACACAAAAATGTTGAAAATTGTATTTTTCTTATAAGTACTGATTTCATATGTATTTATTACTTCAATTTTTATCTGTATAGCTATTTGAATCAAATTAACAATTTTAGAATACTACCCTTAGTGTACCTAAACATAGATCATATAAGATTTATCAATTGTAACCAATGCTAAGATATCGTCGTCATAGGATCCATTGCGAGAACGCAATCGCACATGGCCCGGTTATATTTAACCGATAACCGCACGCCACAACCGCAAATGTACGAACTAAATTCTAACTACTGTAACTTGTTTGGCAATTCTGATCTTAAGAGTGATGACTAGCTTTCGCTCCCAATTTTGGTTGTTTATAACCAAGAATGCTTTGCCTAAGAGAGTAAATATCAAAACGACAAACGATAAGATTGAAAGACAATAGATATGTAAAAATACCTATACCGCACTCGCTTGGGAATCCGAGTGAAGCTTCCAGGATTCAAATCCCAGGTCTAGTACCTCTGATGTTTTCATGTGTTTCCATCATGATTACCACTTGTCTTACGGTGGAAGAAAACATTGTGAGGTAAACTACATATCTGAGAGAACCTGGCAAGTTTTTGAATGACGTGTGAAGTTCGCCAACCTGTCCTTGGCCAGCGTTGCGGACTATGGCCTGATCTTCCTCGTATGGAAGAGAGTCGCGTACCCAGCAGTACGAAAAGGGCTGAACACGATACGATTTTGAAATTAATGTACATTTTTAACTAACAAATTGTTATATTACGTGGTTATATGTAAAGGATTATTATTTATTATACCTTTTTACGTTATTTATCTTCACAAAGGCAAATATATTCGCAGATGCGTTCTCTGTTAATTAATTAAGAAGTGGAAACTGGATCGCTGTATAATTATTATCAATTAGCGTACAAGTGGGCGGTCAATATCGTTTTGTTATGATGCAAGTCCGTTTGTGCGTTGGTACGTGTAATTGAAACAATGTATACATATGGATACTGATTTGTCTTCAAGGTAACACAATTGATAGGCACTATTTATGTGTTGAAACTTTCTTACGTTTCCCATATAGAATTATTTGGGTCTTTTACAATATTCTTGTCACATGCTAAAATATAACAAAGTACGTGAAGAAATCTGTAACACGTGTAAAGTACCTGTTCAAAAAAAAAACTTCATTGAAATTTTTCCAAACGAACTGAAAATATGCAGTCTTAAAGGCAGATACAGTGCTGTAAAAAATTGTATATTTTCAAGTACAATAACTTGCAAATAAGTATAAATAAGAAAAGACAAAACAATTCAGTAGCTTTTCCACTCTTTTTGTTAACCGTTTTTTTTTGTGAAGTAGCTATTGACGACGTTTAGTGTTATCAATAAAAAATATGGTCAAATTTCAAGTACTGGGCCAAAGTATAAAAGCTCAGACAAAGTAGGGAGCAGCAACTAGATTGATAGATATTAAATATATTATTGCACTTTTTCTAATTAATTATCACATTTGCTATGTTCTGAATCATTGTATTACTCAGTTCCTCTCGTGACATCCTGGACGATACATTGTTATGTGTTCAATAATATTGACTAATATTTTATAAAAGCTCATCGAAAGCACAGTGGTAAGTGTTTATAAAGTCATACTAATTTCTAACTTACATACTATTGTCCTAATTAAAAATTCATATTTCGGTATCGTTTTTTAGTTGTGTGTAGTATAAATCTATAATCATTCGAGATAGGGACGGTTAGGCACACTTTTTAATAGTAATCTGAGCTATAGTCTTGCAGATTTCTTGAAGTTGTTATACTTTATTGTATTTTAGCATGTAATATTCCTATTGTAAGAGAGTCGAATAGATGTAAAACATAAGAGAGGTTCAATACATAAAGAGTGTCTAGTGTCTATCTGAGCTCGTTTCTTTCCACTGCTAGACCTAAACTTCTCCATGGCACGTAATATACACTAAATATAAATAATCTATACATATAATAAAATTGTAACTAAGCCGAATCTGTACATTAAATGTTTTTTTTTTTGGAAAATCTTATTGAAATAAACATTATTATCGATACAGAGGCCGAATCTATAGTTTTTAGATTATTTGTCTGTCTGTCTGTCTGTCTGTCTGTTACCGCATGACAGAAAAACCACTGGAGGGATTTTGATGAAATTTGGTATGGTGATAGCTGGTTAACCTGGTCAACATATAGGATACTTTTTACCGCGGGAAAATGTCTCATTTCTGAAAAAAAATACAAAAATTGCAATGTAAGTTGAGTAAATATATGTAAAACCTAAGAATTTGGTTTTTGATCATCTGAACGCGGGCGAAGCCGCGGGCTATGCTAGTAATAGATAAAAGTACAAACGAACGATAACGATAAACGGTAATCTGAAAGAGCATGTAACTTTGATTTTTTTCTCCATAATAACATAATGGGCAATTTATACAGAAACAACTATCCTACAATAATCGAACCTGTGTGTATTGTAAACAAGCTTATGTCATTCTTTTATCGTTTCGTTGAGCATTATTAATTGACTTCAAGAGCTTCAAAATATCAAAAAAATGATTTTCTATATACCTTAAAGAAAACAATTGTTTAAATCAACTATTATTAAAATTTCCAAAGTTTGTATGTGTGTATGTTTGTTACTCCTTCATGCTTAAAGGGTGGACAGATTTGGATGAAATTAAGGGCACGGATAGACGGATCGATATCTGGAGTAACACATAGGCTACTGTTAGGCACTTAGGGAGGAAACTGAGTGAAGCAAGGGTAAGCCGCTAGTTATGATGTAAACCGACGCATTTGAAGTTGAAGGAGTAAGCGAATAAAGCCAGCCAGAAATAAGGACTATATCATTATTTTATTATTATTTCTCCTTTCACATACAGACGCCAAACTAGTTATTAGCAGTAGCTATAATTAATTAATCGTGCGTCTAATGACAATGTGATACATCATTTTTATGGCCGCCATGACACAGCCATGGAACTATGATTTACGATCTATTACAGATGGTTGGCTAAAGGTAACGTGCATTTGAAGAATATTTATTGTATAGCTTATTCATTTTAATTATACGTCTTTTATGCTATTTTAATACATTTCATATGTTGTATTTATTAAGTTCTTTAATAGTCATAAATTATAGTTTAATTGAACTTGATTATATTTAATACTAGCGACTCACCCTCGCTTCGGTATTATCCCTAAACAAAAGAAAGTCTATCCCACGGGAACCGTACATTTTTGCCGGGATATAAAGTAGCCTATATGCTATTCCAGACTATAATCTATATCTCTGTGTCAAATTTCATCCAGATGCGTTCAGCCGTTCTGGCGTGAAAGATTAACAAACATCCACCCAACCATCCTCACAAAATTTCACATTTGTAATATTAGTATGGTATAAAACAATGAAAAATAGCCTACACCTCTATCTCATGAGTTCATTTTAAATTTTCGTTCTAAATCACAGTAGAGAAAACCTATTTTACCCGAGATAAGTATAGCTGCGACAAAAAGCTCGTATAAATCCAAATTTAACACCACATTCTAAATGAGTAGTAATTTATATAAATATATTCATTCAATACAACCCGTAGCTGATATTTTATGTATTTAAACATGCACTCGGCGTTGAATTTAAATTGTATCCTCCGAATGCCAGAGGTCGAGAGGCAATCATTTTATGTTAACGTAGAAGTAACTTATGTAGAGTAATGGTACTATTATCATATACATATAAAATCATTTGAATTATTCAATGCTAACTCTAACCCAGCCCGCGTATTAGGCGACCGCGGCCACAGTAGCCAGCGATCTATACATATATTATCGTCCCTAGGTGTCTAACACTAACCTAGGTTTAAAAATAAAACTATCTTTTTGGATTATTTCGTGGATTTATTTTGATTTTTGGTCCCCGACGTTTCGAATGCTTTACAGCAATATGGAAACATTTTGTTATTTTGTGTGTTGGCTGTCTGTAACAACTTTGTATGTAATGCCTTTGAGACATCTAAAACCTTAGTCTCTCCGTGACCATTGTTGCTGTAAAGCATTCGAAACGTCGAGAACCAAAAACAAAATAAATCCGCGAAAAAATCCGAAAAGATAGTTTTATTTAAAATGTCAAATAAACGCGTAAATTTAAGAAAGTAATATGAGTAACCTATGTGTTACTCCAGGTCATGTAGCAGTTTAGCGTAAAGGAAGAACAAACATACAAAAAAAATCGCATTTATAATTATAGTATACCGATGTAATAACCAATAATTTTGTAGCGACCAATACGAAACCGCGACCATTTAATAAATAATGGCTGCTACAACCATCGTCTTAGTTACTTAGCCACGGGCGGGTAAGCGTATCTGAGATCGAGATCATTATAAAGTCAATGTGCCTCTCAATATTTTGTTGCCATGTGAACACTAAGTTTCGTTTCAGTTTTCGAATTTGTGACTTCATCTCCACTTACTTCTATACTAATCTACACTAATTTTGTAATGGATAAACTAAAAAGCCGCTGAACCGATTTAGATAAAATTTAGTATCAAAATAGTTTGAGACCCTGGGGGTAGGATATAGGATAGTTTTTATCGCTGAAACCATGCTTTACGGGGATGAAAAGAGATTCTATAAGTAATTAATTTTAATCTATATGTTAGTAATTTATTTTAATCTATAATCAATCATTTTCAGGTAAGGGACATGAAATTCATCATATGCCTATCTTTTATTCTCATTCTATTATCATGAATGTGAAATAGAGTTATTTTTTTTGTGTCCGATACTGTTTTACGGTAAAATTCTGATAGGTATACGTAATAAATAATTACCGATCTTGTTAAAATTTTGTGAAAGCCTACTTTTTTTTTAAGAAAGGTATGTCCTAAGAGACAGTTACACGAATATTTTCTTAATATCCAGAAACGACTCTACGGATTTTATGCTTTTTAGCAATGTTGGAATACTGGGCTCAATATTCAGTATACCTTTATATATGTACTAGCATTGCCCGCGGCTCCGCCCGCGTTCAGATGACAAAAAACCAAATTCTTAAGTTTTATATATTAGTATAGCCTTACATTGTAGTTTTTGTATTTTTTCTCAGAAATGAGATATTTTCCCGCGGTAAAAAGTATCCTATATGTTGACCCGGATAACCAGCTATCACCATACCAAATTTCATCAAAATCCCTCTAGCTGTTTTTCCGTGATGCGGTAACAGACAGACAGACAGACAAAAATTCTAAAAACTATTGATTCGGCCTCTGTATCGAAAATAATGTCTATTTTAATAAGATTTTCCAAAAAATATTTAATGTACAGATTCGGCTTAGTTACAATTTTATTATATGTATAGACGTACCGGTAAAAAAAAGGATCTCAGAGTATACAAAATTACCTTACTAAATACAGACTTGTATTCAGCCCTTTTTAACGTTCCACTGCAGGGCACGGGCCTCCCTTCAGTACGAGGGGGATCCGGCCATAGTCCACCACGCTGGCCAAGTGCGGGTTGGCGGACTTCACATGTCCTTTGAAAACTTGCTAGGTTCTCCCAGACATGCAGGTTTCCTCACGATGTTTTCCTTCATCGTTACAGACTACTGCATTGTTTTTGCTGTTCTAATAACAATTAAAATGAACGCGTGTTTATAGTTTATTCAAATTCTTATTTGTATACATTGTTGTAATAAAATAATTTTGTACGTTATCAACGTAATTTAAATTTTAATAAAGATCAAAAACTTTTAGCTTTTTTAGGTCTAGTTACGGAAAGTCAATATGGTACCAATATTAAAAATTCTTTCACAAGCACAAAGCCTGCAGCGTTCTAAACTACGCGTAATTGAATGTGAGCGAGACGGATAAAACTATTTTGATCTAAAAAAAATAAAATTTGATTTCCATATTAGTTAATTACCGATCATAATTTCCTTACGACTAATTATTTATTTTTAATTTGAATCAACCATTCTTATAAAAGTTTAGTATAGTCCACCACGCTGGCCAAGTGTGGGTTGGTTGACTTCAAGTCTTTTGAAAACAAGCTTATTAAATCTGCGATCAAATTTTATTATAATTTTCTTTACAAGGAAGATTTTAGAATGAATTTAAATGCAATAACTTATATTATGCATTAACCATAGCTAAGTATGAGTCATGCAAAACACCTGTATGCCGGTCATCGACCGCCATAGCCACCATAGAGGGCCAGATATAAATATTCCATTGTAATTATATAGTAACGTGATATGCGATAGCCAATTTAATTATCGTCCTTTATATCAGATACTTTAATGTATTTTGTTCTATATCTAAAAGTGATTGTTAAATGTTAGGTTTGTATATATGTAGAATGTATCAGTATTTCTGTGTGTGGAGAGATTTGAAATGAATTTTCTTAAGTTATCTCTAAATAGTCTGATGTCGTAAAATATATTATTCACTAACGAATTACTCTCGCTTCGCCCGGGTACTTCCCTAAGAGTCTAACAGTAGCTTAATGGAGTACACTCTAGGTCATAGTTTTAGACATAAAGGTGTAACAAACGTACACACACACACGCACATATTAATTAACTAGCGACTCACCCTCGCTTCGCTCGGGTTTGTCCCTAGTTTGCTTCCCCATACAAATTTTCATCCCTATTTCCACCCCCTTCAGGGATGATTTTCGAGATAAAAATATTTATCTATCTATTTTATGTTCTTCCCACGGTCTCAAACTATCTTCTTACCTAATTTCATCTAAATCGGTTCTGTAGTTTCGGAGCTTATTCGGTACAAACAAACAAAAAAGTCTTTCCTATTTATAATATTAGTATAGAATATGTTAGAAGACTAACGAATGTAAAATATTGTCTAATAGCTAATCATCTTTTTATTTAAATGAAGGCGTTTTTCACAGCGGATAGAATAAATTCATATAAGATACGCTAAAATTAAAAATATGAAATCCCGGGTAATACCGCAGCAAAAACTTGTTTAGTAAAATTAGGTAGAGTGTGCATAATAGGGAGTCGGCTTGCGTTGGCATGCAAACTGAGTTCATCGACGTTTGTTCGCTGGTCGTTTTAACCCATATTATTAACTACATCTGTAAGACAGTATCAGATTTTTACGTACTTTTGTTGTGCAAATTAATGTATTAAAGGTCTCACGTTTAAATATTAGAGGCAAAATTTTGACTTCTTATAAGTATTAGTAAGGCAATGGTAGCCCAGTGGTAAATCGCTCGCTTGCAAAACTGAATGAAGCGGGTTCAAATCCCGAGTATCGCACCTGTGATATTTTCATGTGTGAATCATTTCCAACATGATTACCACTTGACTTACGGTGAAGGAAAATATCGTGAGGAAAGCTGCATGTCTGAGAAAACTTAACAAGTTTTGGAAAGACATGTGAAATCCGCCCACCCGCACTTGGCCAGCGTAGTGTACTATGATCCCCCTCGTATTGGAGGGGGGCCCGTGCTCAGATGTGGGACGTTAAAAAGAGCTGAAACACAAACAAACATATATTAGTATTAGCATTGCCCGCGGCTCCGCCCGCGTTCAGATGATCAAAAATTAAATTCTTAGGTTTTACATATTAGTATATTCTTACATTGCAGTTTTTGTATATTTCTCAGAAATGAGACATTTCCCCGCGGTAAAAAGTATCCTATATGTTGAACCGGATAACCAGCTATCACCATACCAAATTTCATCAAAATCCCTCCAGTGGTTTTTCTGTGATGCGGTAACAGACAGACAGACAGACAGACAAAAAATCTAAAAACTATAGATTTGGCCTACGTATCGATAATAATGACTATTTCAATAAGATTTTCCAAAAAATATTTAATGTAAAGATTCGGCTTAGTTACAATTGTATTATTCGAGTATGTATAGATAATTGAAAAATTATTAAAATAAGACGTTCTAAAGCTTTAGACAGTATTAACCATTCACTCAAATTCCGTAATACATGAATTGAATAAAGAAAGGTTTCTCGAGGAAATCTCCTAATGGTCAAATAATAGCGACGTCATCGACCGTTATTGGATTATACCGCTTATCTAACGAGGCATTAATAATCTGTGTCATATATACGAATTTTGGGATTTCGGCCGTACATTGTGATTATATCTTCTATGTCTATACATATAATAAAATTCCGAGTCGAATCTGTACATTTTTTTTCAAATCTTATTTAAAAAGTCATTATTATTGATACAGAGGCCGAACCTACTTATATATACTTATTAGAATTTTTGTCTGTCTGTCTGTCCATCTGTTTGTGACCGCATCACGAGAAAACCACTGGACAGATTTTGATGAAATTTGGTATGATAGCTGGTCATCCGGGTCAACATTTAGGATACTTTTTAGTATGGGAAAACATGTCGTCTCTGAGAAATGTTTTTTGAAACAGACGCAGATAGCGACTTTGTTTTATATATTGCTTCGTATATTTACGTAGATTAAGCTTAAAGCTCGCACTTACATAGTTACGCCTTAAGTATAATTAAATTTAAAAGTAATTTCTAATAAAAATAAATGAAAAAGTTGCAACTGCATAAATGAATATAACATCACTTCCTCCACATTGTATGCTAATTGGACGAAGGAGGTCAAGGTCTGAGTTCAATGCCTTTCGACTTTAGACCAAGTTAACTAATCCCTAGTAATGTTATAGTTGCTAAGCAATGTATGTTAGTTTTTTCGTATGTGCTTATTTGATGCAAAAGGAAGTAAGTAGAAAGCTCTTCTATGACTTTGAAAATTGGTACATTTGGGTATTTCATTAGGGAGTATATGTAGACGACCGTGGCCTAAAGTTAGTAAATTATATATATATATATATATATATATATATATATATATATATATATATATATATATATATATATATATTGGAAATTAAAATATCCCGCTCAAGATAGAAACTTATTACAATAGATATCTATTAAAAAGAATTTAAAACACGGATGAAGTCGCAAATTAAACGGGTGACAAATATCAAACAATAAACCTGTCTTTATGTCGATAAAAACTAAACAATTTTAATGATATATAACGTCATACAAACTGTCACAAACAAGCAGACCGTTATTTTTCCATATGTTTTCAATGCGAATAATAACGAGGGCGGTGTGACAGCGGTGTGACGACGCGTCACTTATCGTGAACACGATAAACAAATGATGGTACATGATTAGAATGTACTAAGGATAGAGGCAGTTTGTATCCCATAATGTTATGATGATTATAATCAGAACATGCCTTTAATGTAGAAAGTCGATTTTTTTTTATATGTAGCTATATCTATATAGATAAATAATATTCAAGTGACAAATAACAGCTTTTTACTATATGCATATGAAATTATATATGGTGTTTATGAGACAACTCAATTTAAAAAAAACTTCGTCTGTTTGTTTGTTCCGTCTAAACTCCGAAACTGCTGGACTGATTTTGGCAGGAATTTAGTTGGCAAATAGTTTTTGTTATAAGGAGTAAATTGGAATACTTTAATTTTAGAAAAAGGATTAGGGTTCCGCTTAAAAAAAACAAAACGAAGGCTACAGAATGCTTCTGCGAAGGTTACAGAATGCTAACTTAGAAATTCAGTCCAGTAGTTATCGACTTATAAACGCACAGATAGACTAGATGAAACATTATATCATGGACCACTGTATATCGATGTATCAGTTTTAAAGGAAGCTGCTTTATAAGACGATCGAGTAGGTTTACTGCGACATATCATGGCTTTATGACTCCGTAAAAATATATATTTTCCCGTTTTTTTAAATAATCGATGTAAATGGTGTACACCTGCTATAAATAATACCGTAAAATAAAAATTGTAATACTTTTACCGGTTGTGGGAAGCCAGAGTTTTAGGTGAAATTGCGACTATAATGTAGGAAGTTAGAATGATTTAGAGTGCCTATAAAACAAACAATTGTTTTGCGAATTTCTCTTTTCAAGACTTTTTTGTTTGATAAAATGTCTTATCCTTACTATTTTTTGTTATATATTATATGCGAATGTGTATTTATTGGTTTTTTCCTTGTTTCGCGCAGAAACGGATCGATTGTGACATTGAGTGTATTGGCTGAAGAGTGACATCAATTAATTTTATTTCGATATATGATGTATATAGGATATTTGTATTTTTAAAATTATAAATTCATGCTAAAATTCCTGTTAAATAATCATCGAACCTGGGACTGGATGTAAGAGCCATGGATGTAAGGGCCGCGGGTATCTTAGTACAATTGTTGAATGAATCCTTTATTTAATTTAAAAGTAATGTAAATTATTTTAAATAAAACTATCGTTTCGGATTTTTTCGCGGATTAATTTTGTTTTTTGGTTCCCGACGCTTCGAATGCTTTACAGCAATCATGGTCACGGGAGAGACTAAGATGTTAGATGTCTCAAAGGTATTATATAGTTGTTACAGACAGCCTACCCACAAATAACAAAATGAATTCAAAAAAATGAAAAATGGCTCCAAAGTACCTTACAATATACGGCGTTACAGTTAAGATTTCTTAGAAATTTAATTAATTTCTTAATTTGAAATTTACCTGGAGGTTTTTAAAATTGTAATTAGTTTTATAATTGTATATGGAATATTATTTATTTAATTTTAGCTGTTATTATTATAATTATTACAATTTAAAAAAATATTAATTAGTAATCTATAATTAGTGTTACCATTATTATATTTATAACCATAAAATCTAAATAAATCCGCGTAAAAAAGTTTTATTTAAAATGTCAAATATTCGCGTCAATCTAAGAAAGTATAATGTAAATTAATTATTTTCCTTCTTACATTTGCCAAATTACGAAACTATAACACCGAAAAGTTTCTATTGTGAGGCCCCCAAAGCTGCCCACTCCCTAAATCCGACATGCCGTAACATGCAAGCTTCACTAATTTATGTCAGATTATGCTATGATTATTAAAGTAATAATTTATAAATAAGCTTTAGTGAGAATATTGTTAAAAGTAATAAGTCAGTACCCTAACTGCTCTAACAGATATAATGGATTTTCTCATTTCCGAGTAACTTTGTCAACGCGTCGAGTTAGTAAGGTTGTCACATAAAAGTAATGTGTAAAATAACTTCGCTAAACCTTTTATCGGGACGAAACTAAGATAATTAAGAAAAATGGCATCGTTGCTAGGGCGTGTAATAAATATTTCAAAACTAAAGTAAGAAATCCATACTAATAATATAAATGTGGATGTGTTTGTTTGTTTGAGAGCTACGATGCCTCAGACAGACACACACACACACCCTTCTTGTTGCGTCGATGGTTAAAAATGTACTATATGACGATAAAGCAAATATGAGAGGATGCTATTACTTATTTGACTTCGAATCTTAGAAATTGAATCGAACAAATCGTGTGTTTTACACTTTTTTTATAATTTAGTCTTACATATTTGACGACACGTTTGGCTCAGTTTGTAGCTACCCTACTTGCTGCGCCAGAGGTCGCGGGTTCGAGTCCCGCTGGGGGCATACGTTTGTGTGATGAGCACGAATGTTTGTACTCCAGTCGTGGGTGTTTATATTTATAATATGTATGTATTTAAAGTTATATATGTCTAATGTATCAACTATCTGGTATCCATAACACAAGCCTCTTAGCTTACCATGGAACTAGATGGCGCTGTGTGTTAATGTCCTGACATATTTATTTATTTATTTATATGTCTAGTACGGATATTGAAACTAATGTACCATCACAGCGTTTATTTTTAACATAGAAATATATACTCAAATCACTTCACGACCATATCATAAGGTCATCTACATACTATATTTATTTATGAATGATAAAAAATTGAACGTAATATGACTTAAAGATATATAGCTACAATATAACACATTTGCCAACCCTAGCCCCAGTCGATTTGATATTTTTTCCTCGTTACTACCCAATTTACGACTTAACCCTACATGTACAGTATTCGAAAGCTTTGTAAGAAAAGTTTCTTATTTTTTTACCTGATTCATATTAATTCTGGATACAGGTAGCTAATATTGGTCTAAGATATACGTAACCGCAAGACTTTGCTTGCGGTTTTCTATCTATTTATTTGTATTTACATAACCACTAGAACCCCGGTTTATATGACAAGTAAAACTGGTAGCTGTCGTGGTATGTTTAAATTTATCGTCTTTAAATTATCAAGATCGCTTCAGAAACTGTATAAAGATTTTTGGTAAACTATTTTGTTACATGATTAAATTTTACTTAAATTTATTGATTCGTTCGAGTACATCGTGATGAAACAACGTACAAATTACTCACAAATTTAATATTTGAAGAAATATATATATAAATTAGATTGTGGTTTTTTTTCGACGTTATTTGTTATAATTTATATACTAGTACTACTGTATAAATAACATCAAAATTGATCCATCTATGTCTTCGAGAGCAACGAAGTAATAAACAAATATGCAAACTTTTAGACACATAGACATATGTAGGTGATTTATAAACTCTGAGCTTAGTCAAGATGTTATTCTACAATCGTTGAAAAACAGAAATTAAAAAAATATATCGGAATAATATATTATTATAATAATTGATATAACCATTTGTATTCAGCCCTTTTTTTTAATGTTCCACTCACTGCTGGGCAAGGGCCTCCCTTATTAAAGCCTCGTATTAACGAGGGCGATTAGGCCACAGTCCACCACGCTAGCCAACTGCGGGATGGCGGACTTCATATGTATTTCGAAAACTTGCTAATTCCTCTCAGAAATGCAGGTTTCCTGACGATGTTTTCTTTCACCGTATATAACGATCGTAAAATGATATCGTCTTAAACGCTTTTCGACATCGGCGTTTTGATGTAAGCCATTAAAATGAGATCAAAGGCAGACATATCCACAGGCAATAAGTAGTAGTATAGCATAAAATAAGTATAATTATCAATAGAATATTCATATTTCTATATACATACATATATTTATTTAATAATGTCATGGCGTTCCAGTTCGTTTGCTTGTTAGCGGTTCGTATTGACTGAAGTTACGCAAAAACAATATACATACGATAGTATGCAGATTGAGTAAGCTGTGATTAATTTAGTGTATAGTTTGGGACGATTTATGGTACCATATATAGCTTATTATCGACTTGCTCTAATTTCGCTCATGTGAGTTCTTAACATAAGTAGCAAAATTTTTGTCTATCCATTTGTTTGTCCAAGTTTTTTTTAATGTGATGGGACATAAACACACAGTACCATTTATTTTTTGTGCCCCCAGCGGGACTCGAACCCGCTACCGCTGGCACAGCAAGTAGGGTCACCACAAACTGAGCCAAACGTGTCGTCATAAACACACAATAGTCACGTCACAATAGTATTGTGATAAGTGTTTCTAAAAAAAATATCAGTATTTTTCAAATAACAAAGTTTGTTATTTAATAAATTAAGCTCAGGTGCGATAAAATGAAACGGTAAATCCCCGTTGCATTTAGTAGACTCTGTATAGACTATCTAACGTGTAAGTCATAAACTGTAGTAAGCCAGGACTTAAGTCTCTTATTTTGCTTTAAAAAATTGCAATTTCTAAGTAAAACGATAAAAAAATTAATACTAACATAAAGCAATCTATACCTACTTTTATATACTTAATATTATAAAGAGGAAAGATTTTTTTATTTGTTTGTTTGTACCGAATAGGCTCTAAAACTACTGAACCGATTTAGATGAAATTTGGTAAGAAAATAGTTTAAGATCCTGGGTAGGACATAGGATAGTTTTTATCCCAGAAATCATCACTTAAGGGGGTGAAAATGGGGATGAAAGTTTGTATATCGAAGCAACCTTGGTACGAACCCGAGCGAAGCGACGGTGAGTCGCTAGTATTAAATACTGCTTAGATAATTATTATGTATAACATAATTACAAAATAACATGATTATATATTATGTATGGGTTATTCTGGAAATAAATAAATTCTAACAATATGTTATTGACCGACTTCAGAGAAAAGGCTTAACCCATTTTTGGTGAAGTTTTTTTTGTTTTTTTTTTTTTTAGATAAAGGTTTTTTTTTAGAAAAAACTTAAGCGTAGGATAAATACTACTTTTTACTTTTGATTGTAATTTCAAAGTTAATGATATTTTTTGTAAAAAACTAAAGATTAATAACTTATATTAGTCATGTTGCAACAGCTCCAGGAGCTCTGAGTTTGAATCCCGAGTCACGGCCATTTGTAGCCAAGTCAGAACAGGCCAAAAACAAAAAAAAAACATCTAACATATTATCTTTAGTTAAAAACGTTTTAATATGAATATAGGCTGAGCAACAGACGACCCTCGCTAATTATATTTAAACTGTATGCCTCGTATATAAATGCCTTTGAAGTAATTATTTTATAAGAAGAGTAATGTGCTAAATTCATTTTACGTGATTAATTTAAAAGTTAGTTACTTAGGAGTTATCTTGAGGTTATAATTAGATTGTATCTATACAGATAAATAAAATTGAAGTGTCTGTTTGTAATATCAAAATAACGGCTTTATAATAAATGCATATGAAATTATATACTGTGTTTATAAGAAAAACACAACTTTTAAAATGTTTGTCTGTCTGTCTATTTATTCCGGCTAATCTCCGAAACGGCTGGACTGGTTTTAACGGGACTTTCACTGGTAGATAGCGGATGTTATAAGGAGTAACTTAGGCTACTTTTATTTTAGAAAAAGAATTAGGGTTCCGCTGAAAAAAATTAAAACGTACCGAGCGATGCGAGGGTAAGTCGCTAGTCTGTAATATTTTAGTAGCAACATTATACGTTTGTTATATTTGTTATTGAAATGGACTTAATGTGTATTATTATATATAATAAATAACCTTTTTATTTTGTAGATTTTACATTAATTTTTATAAAATTTAACTTTAATATTAATTTGTGCCTTTTCTACTTTTTACGCTATAACACCTTAACAGTTTTCAGGAACACGTGGAATGGATATAATTTATATTTTAGATTAACGTACCTACTTTTTGAAAGTTAAACTTAGTATGCCTAATTTCCAAGAACAAGAGCAAGATATGCAATAGATATTACTAGATGTACAGGTTTTTTTATACCCATATTCCTTAATTATCCTAAAGAGGTCCTAAAAATCTATACTTATTTTTACCCACAACCGTATATCAGTACAGGTTCACTAGTTCCATAATAACCGCCTAAATCTATACATATAATAAAATTATAACTAAGCTGAATCTGTACATTAAATATTTTTTTGTAAAATCTTATTGAAATAGACATTATTATCGATACAGAGTCCGAATCTATAGTTTTTAGAATTTTTGTCTGTCTGTCTGTCTGTTACCGCATCACGGAAAATTCACTGGACGAATTTTGATATAATTTGGTATGACGATAGCTGGTTATCCAGGTCAACATATAGGTCACTTTTTACCGCGGAATAATATCTTATTTATGAGAAAAAATACAAAACTGCATTGTAAGAGTATACTAATATGTAAAAACTAAGAATTTAGTTTTTGGTCACCTGAACGCGGGCGGAGCCGGGAGCAATGCTAGTATTCTAATATTTTAAAACATATAATTAGTCATCGTTTACATTTTACATGATTATTCATTTTATTATTTTTATACCCACCTAAAAGATATTTTATATTACTCATAAAAAGCCAATACAAACATAATTTTTAATCTTTTTAATTTACCGTGTAGTTAACCGATAATTTGGCTATATTCTGTACTCGGTGTTTTCTCTCAACGGTACAAAGGTCTCACATAGCCTGAAGCGGTCATGATGAAAGAAAGCGAAAGTGGCCTGAGTGGATAAGGAATGCTGATTTATTTTTGGTATCACATTTTATGCCCATATTTGATGGGCCTCGAGATATTAATTAAATATTATAATTATACGTCTTAACGGTTAGTGTAGATTCTTCAGAGATAAGATGTTTTACCGCAGTAAAAAGTATCCTAAATGTTGACCCGGATAACTAGCTATGATCATACCAAATTTCATCGGAATCTGTCCAGTGGTTTCCACGTGATAAGTTCTCAGACAGACAGACAAAAATTCTAACAACTACAGATTCGGCTTCTGTATCGATAATAATGACTATTTCAATAAGATGTTCCAAAAAATATTTAATGTACAGATTCGACTCGGTTAGAAATTAGGTATAGCGAATTTTATTAGCGATCGCCAAGTGAAAACATACTATATACATATTATGTACAATGTATATGAATTAAATCTATTTATCTATGTAAAAAAAATGTTTCCAATTTTTTTTTATTTATAAACTCTAAAGCTTGTCAAAGGCTACTAAATAACCGGCTGACAAACAGACGAGAAGTAAATACTGAACTATTTTATCATGGCCTATTTATGTGTATGCATAGAATAATTAATTTTAATTTTTAACAAGAAGTTACACAGACTACAAAATCACTTTTTCCACACAAATTATTTCATTCTTAGGGGTAGAATTTAATTTTGAAATTTATAGTAGGTATAATATGCTTCTTTGAGGTTAACCTCTGATTTGAAATATAAAATAAGAATAAAAAAATGAATGATGTAGATTATAATACTTTCTTAGATTTACGCGAATATTTGACATATTAAATAAAACTATCTTTTCGGATTTTTTCGCGAATTTATTTTGATTTTTGGTTCCCGGAGTTTCGAATGCTTTACAGCAATCATGGTCACGGGAGAGACTAAGGTTTTAGACTTCTCAAAAGCCTTATACTCTTGTTACAGGTAGTGCCTACCAACTATTATACAAAAATTTATTAAAATTCATGAAGATTAGTTCTAAATATGCGAAAATATAACGTGAAACACACAAAATGTAACATAGTTACAGCTGAATTGAGCAAATTCATTCTTCGCAGTTGTTATAAAACATGTAATGTCACGTGCGTACGTAAACACCACTAAAGCGATTCCCAAGAAACTAAAAGGCAAATGTTTTTCAACTATCTCTAAATACAGAGCAAATGGACATAACTTAAGGATTTTTACCCTTGGAAAAAACAAAACGAAGAGCCCCTAAGGAAATCTCAATAGAGATAACGTTGGTAAATATTTAAACACTTATTACTATACGAATAAGGCTTAAAATATAACATTTTTTCCGATATTCTGCCAGCCATTGTGCGCCTCTTGAAGAGCCTGTCTCATAGTTTATTCACAAACACTTAGTTTTACTTAAAAATAACTGAAACTCGTCTTACTTTGGGGATCTTGTGTTGCTTTTTCATTGTAATTTATTTATGACTTGACATAATTTAATAAGTATCGCGACAAAATGTTTCCTTCAATATCCTTTACATATTTCAAAAAAAAGTCAGCAAAATATTGTAGTACACTTTCTTTGTCAGTTTTAGAAAATTTTGTTCTATAAAACAGTGAGTAATTGAACGCGCTACTTCCTACATAGTGATAAAAGATGCCGTTGCAAAAGTCAATAATAATAATTATCTATTTATATCTCATTATTCTATAGGTACATTGTTGTAGTAGTACCAACATATTATGTATTCATCCCTTTTTAACTTCCCACTGCTGGGGGTGGGCCTCCCTTCAATGTGAGGTGGATCAGACCATAGTCCACCACGCTGGCCAAGTGCGGGGCGGACTTCGTATGTCTTTCGAAAACTTGCTAGGTTCTTGTTGCTTACGGATTGGAACTTAACCATCTGTACTTGGACCTATATGTTATTTTTAGTATATTAGATTCTACATAATCATGTGAATTATGTTTTTTAAGTATGGTAATAATTGTTTTATATACAAGAAAAAGAAAATTAATAATAATAGAACTATACTTAGTCTAACTGTTAGTTTCATTAGTACTAAAAATGAAATGAGAGTTTTGGTCTGTAAGTTATAAAAACACTAGATTTTAGGCTACACAATGCCTCTTTCAGACATTAATAATATGTAAACAAATTAAGTATTAATTTTTTTTTTTTTTTTTCTTCTAAAACAAACATTTTTTTCGGATTTTTTCGCGATTTTATTTTGATTTTTGGTTCCGGACGTTTGCAATGCTTTACAGTAATCATGGTCACGAGAGACGCTTCCTCTCTCCCTCTTTTCGGTATATAATCTGATATGATAGTTTTATTTTAAATATTCAAATATTTGCATAAATCTAAGAAATTATTAAGCAATTTCCTATATATATATATATATATATATATATATATATATATATATATATATATATATATATATATATATATATATATATATATATTGCTTCTATAGATGTTGATATTTTTTGTAGATGGTTTCTTTAAATCCTTTATATTACTGTTCACTTATAGTGATCTCATGTCTAATGGCATGTTAGTATGAACACCGCGTGGTCGCTTTGAATTGATCAATCAGATTGTATCTCTAGCTACATTCTTGTCGGTACTTAGTTTGAGTTTTGGCCGAAACAATTCATTTACATTCATGTCAGAATATTTAGCAAATAGCAAATTTTGTTTGAAGTTACAGCTATATATTATGTTATGTTTTTTTCTATACTAATATTATAGAGTTAAAGTTTGTGAGATTGTGAGTTTGTGACTTTTAGGACGTAATCTCTGGACCTACTGAACCGATTTAGATGAAATTTGGTAAGAATATAGTTTCAGACCCTGGGAAGGACTAAAAAGTCCACTTGGAAGGATAAAAATCCCAGAAATCATCCCTTAAAGGGATGAAAATGGGGATGAAAGTTTATATTTGGAAGCAAGCTATAAAGCATAATAATTTCACATATGATTATTACATAATAATTTTATTATAATATAGACAACATAGTTAAGTAGTAGATTACAAAAATGTCTATTATATCAAAAGACTAACTTCGGTACATCTTAGTTCATTCAAAGAGTCTGAACATATTTTAATAAAAATTAAATTGTTTTTTTTTAAGAAATATATATATAATATAAAATGTATATATAAACTTCAATTTTATATATTAATTTACATTTATTAAAGTTACTAACAGTTCTAAGACCATACTTGTATATACAATATGTATAGATAGATAAAATATACCTTCCCATATATTTTATTCAGGTAAACATACAAAAACGCATTTTTTGTCATTTACATAGAAATTAGTTAATTACATCGTGCGTGTAAAGAAATTATATTATGAATGCAGGATTTAATACTGCAAGATTTGGTGCTATTCGCAAAAATGTCACGTACAATCAGTACGTGATGCCGCGTTGTGGGGAGACTTGGTATCGGACAAACTACAAGTATTACTTGGCAAATGCTCGTATTAAGGCTATTTATGTCAAAGTTCTTTAAAATCTTCGATTGATAGTTTGAGTTAGCAATTACAGTTCACAAATTAACACGTTCTGCGATAATTTGTCTAATATTTTACACTAATAACTCCCCTAGTTTTGTTCGATTTGTTCCTTAGTAAATTATAGTATTGATACAGGCATACCTATGTACCTCTTAAGCATTCCGACTGTCTCCATACAAAAAATAATCTCAATCGAACTTCGCTATGTATCAGTTTGGGGTAATACCCCATGTTATAAGTAATATATACATAGGTATATGAATCGCTCTCCTCAAAATATCTCCATAAAAATTACCTATATCAATCAAAATTTCAGCGTGAAAGAAAGACAAACAAACAAACAAACAAACAAACAAACAAACAAACAAACAAACAAACAAACAAACACACATATACATTTATAATATTAGTATTGATATAAATTTCTACTGTAATTCAACAAAGTATAAATATAATTAAACCATCCAATTTAAATAATTAATTAACTATTCATTATAATCTCGTTAACAGAACAAAGCAAATCATTCAAAATGAACACAAAATCCATAACATTTACATACACACTGTAGTATATAAAATTTACTTACAAATTTATTATTTTGCAGTCTTTTACAGAACTTTTAATTTTTCATGTTTATTATAGATGACACGTAAAGATCAAAAGCGTAATGACACAATATGTTCTTTATGGGAGCTTAGTCACCGTTTCTTTTGAAGTTATTGCTTATTCACATGTTTGAGATACTTAGAGAATATAGAATATATCCCATGGAGACATTTCTTTAATGTTGAAATATACGGTTGTAAAGTAGGTACATTTGTAACTGCTACGATTATTTTATAATTGTTTATTGTATGTTTATAACTGCACTAAATACTATTGACAATCATTAATCAAATATTTTCTATGTAATAATATTAATATTTCCTCGGTCGTATAGTGGTTAGCATATACGGCTGCATACCCGTAGATCTTGGATTCGTCCCCGGGTCGGGCAAGTTTAGTTATTGAGTCTTTCTGTTAAGGAAGTCCCAGTAGCAGCTCGGAGTTGGAAAGTGAAGGAGGTGTTTCAAAGCCTTTAGTCCTGCGCATGATCTCTCACGGGTCGTGTACAATTATCGCGTCATCGAGAGCACTTTTTATCTCTTTGTCTCGTACACTATTAATATCACGTGGCTAGTCTCAGCGACATTGGCTGCCGTGGCCGATATCGGTCAGGAGAACATCATTGTCATTCCATCAATATAACTGCCTCGGTGGTGTAGTAGCTAGCATGTACGACTGCACACCTGGAGGTCCTGAGTTCGAGTCCCGGGTCCGGCAAATTTACAACAGCCCGGAGTTGGGAAGTTGGCGGTGCTTCACCCGTGTGCCTCGGAGAGCACGTAAAGCCGTCGGTCCTGCGCCTTAACTCTCACCGGTCGTGTCGAACAGTCGTCCCACCGGAGTATGAGAGTGATAGAGAATAGAGAGTGCACCTGTGTCTGCGCGTACACTTGAGCATTAAACTTCCATAAAAGTTTAAAAGAAATAATATACTAAGACCTGAATCGAACTTACGACCATTTAAAATACATATTTTATCTAGGAAAATAAAATATTCATATTTTTAAACAACCATTCAGCACATTTCCATTACACGCCCGTATGTTTTTTCAATAAAGCAGAAGGTGCAAACTTTGCGATGTCGGCATTTCGGCATTCGACGTAGGTATTAAATTGTATTTTATGAAAGGTTGATATCACTTCGATGGGGGTCATAAAACATTCACGCATCCTAAAACCCCTTTGATTTATTTTGGGTTATGTCAAACATGACGACGTAAATGGAGTGATATTATATTGAAAGTGAAGTCGGGGTGAAATGTATAGATTAGAACATCGCGAAATGTTTGGTGTTTTGTAAAATAGCTTACAAATTTTGAATAGTTAGTCTGTTATTTTAAAGGTATAAGAAACAACTGATAACAGTTTGTTAGTTAAATTAAATAATAGTTAGGTATCTGTTTAAGTTTTTCAAGAAAATCTCTTAGGTAGGTATCGCGGGTTCGAGTTCTGATCACTGTTAATGATTGCCAAAGGCATAATCTGTATTATATAAACAAATCTACATAGATCTCGAACTAACAAAGTAATTTCAATTAACGCATTGAATGTACATACATTTTATTATAAAACACATGAATATTTTACCATTTTACGATGCATGTAAATCATAAGTTATGTAGCACATAAGCGTATTTGCCTTTCACCAGAAACCAATAAGCACTTTGCGTAACATTTGACAATATAATTCACACAACAAATTAAACAAGAAGATAAACTTAAACGTTGTAAAATTTTGTTAGTTTAGCCACTAACTCAAATATCCACCTCAGTTAAGTTTGGAAAACCAAACAAGATGATCTCAAAACTTGATATGTAGGTTAAATGTATACAGTTAAGGAATAAGTAAGGCAGAACGATGACAAAAATGTTGAAGAATCGAACTTGCTACCTGAAGCGTCCAAAAAGAATTTTGGACGCTTCAAGTACCAAGTTCGATTCTCGAGTAAAAAAAAAATTAAATGGATTACAATATTGGTTTTTCTAGTCAAGTTATTATCGGAATAAAACGTTGCCAAAACATCATAACAATAAATTATTTAACAGTAATGAATAGGAAATTATTATTTAAAGCTTCTATACAAAAGTACAAACATACAAACACACAAGAACAACAGGAAACACAAAGAGCTTTCGCTGTTTTAAATACCGTCTAATATTGTTGTATATGGTAGGACTAGCGGCTCACCCACGCTTCGTTCGGGTTCGCCTCTATAAGAAAAAAAGAACAAATCTATTCCACGGGAACCGTACATTTTTCCGGGATAAAAAGTAGCCTTTGTGCTATTACAGACTATAATCTATCTCACAGGCCAAATTTGATTCAGATCCGTTCAGCCGTTCTGGCGTAATTGAGTAACAAACATCCATCCAAACATCTTAACTTTTACATTTATAATATTATTACTTAAGTAAGATTGTATATATATTATAGTCAAACAATACTTGTACTATAAACATACACGAAAAACAAGAACAAATATGAAAGATACCAGAGAAAATATTAAATAAAGCTTTATAAATATTTTATATGTCATTCCATAATGGTCAGACAATCAGATATGAGTACAGTCAATACGAACACGCTGTATCGTGACCCCGATGTGAATGGGACGTGCTACAGGCTGTATTATAAAGGCATTAGAGATTTTACGGTGAGAGTAACTAAGGCAGGCTTATAATTTTTTTAATATTTAAAATATATTCTGTAGGGAGATATTATTAATTATATAAAGGCAATATTATATAAAGATCACGAAGTATGTGGTGGGATGAATTAAACAAATTCTATCCAAATCAGCCTATACTTGCACAAGTTCGAAATAATTAAAGATTAAATAGCTAGAAAGGTTTTGTACATATTGAGTGGATATATATAAAATTCATCATGAATTTTATATGTTTTTTTTAGTAACTAGTAGTACCCGCGACTTCGCCCGCGTTCAAACTGCCGATCGCTACTAAACTCGACAGGACCCCTTGCTGGGCTTATTCCTGAAAATTTCATTAAAATCACTCCAGCCGTTTTGGAGTCCATAGGTACTATCATCCATTTTATATATATATATATATATATATATATATATATATATATATATATATATATATATATATATATATATATATAGATGGCATAATTATTTATAACACCATGTATATATCCTCAATAGATACAAATAGTGATCCTTGGCAGCTATCTGCGATTGCTCAGTCACGAATTTCCTACGCACTATGTATTTATAAGTGATAATTTTTTATGCAATTTATTATAGTTTGTGATTTTTTATATTTGCGTAAAGAAAACTTCTTAAAAATATTCAAAAAATCTATACATTTCGTGTTCTTTTCTCAGTTTTATTACGTAATTCTCTTACAGGAGCTTCTAAGCATAATTAAGAAATACCAATCTATACGTATAATAAAATTCTGAGTCGAATCTGTACAATAAATATTTTTTGAAAAATCTTATTGAAATAGTCATTATTATCGATACAGAGGCCGAATCTATAGTTTTTAATTTTTGTCTTGTCTGTCTGGCAACGCATCATGAAACAACCACTGGACAGATTTTGATGACATTTGGTATGATGATAGCTGGTTATCGTAGTTTACACATAGGATACTTTTTACTGCAAGAAAATGTACGTATCATCTCTGAGAAATCTACACTAACTGTCTAAACATACCTAGAGACGAAGCCAAGAACGTACCTCCCGTACGAGGGTGAGTCGCCAGTTCATTAATAAAAACAGTTTGAATGAACATAAAGCAAACTTCAGCTATCAAAAGAAATTAAAGCAGTTATACATTAACTGTTCCAGGAAAATATGAACCTTCTAAAAATATGGCTCCTTCTAGGACATTTTTACTAATTACTACGTCTTTATAATATTTAAATTTCATCTTTAATACTAGGTATTAGAGTTTGTTTAAGAATGACACAATCGTAACGACCATTCTGTTTTCTATTATCTTTCTTCTAACTTGTGTCCGTTTAAAGTAATTTGAACTTAAATGGTATAATAATATAAGGTCCAAATTAGATGGATTTGGGCTAACGAGGGACACATGACATCCACTACATCAAAATCGAGAGACCATTTTCAAATTAATTCTGAACCGTATTATAATTGGCGCGACGTGACTCTGCTAGAACATCGGGCCTAATCAACGCTTGAATTTCATGTAAGAGAGAAATTATTCTTTGTATTACCGTTGTATTCTCTACTTATTGTTAAACTAGCGGCTCACACTCGCTTCGCTCGGATTCGTCTCTAGAAAAACAAAAACAAATCCATTCCACGGGAACTGTACATTTTTCCGGGATAAAAAGTAACCTATGTGATATTCCAGACTATATCTATCTCTGTCCAAATTTCATCCAGATCTATTTATTAGTTCTTGCGTAATTGAGTAACAAACATCAATCCAAACATCTAAACTTTTACATAAAGAAGTAAGATGAGAAATATGGACTGACTACAAAAAGCAGAAGCCTCTCTCTATTATATGTCTTTACTGTACAATATCTAAATTTGAGTGGTAATTTTGTTGTGTGTTACACGACATCATTGCTTATCTATTATAGGTATATGTATATAAAACAAAGTCGGGTTTTTTACAACACTTATAACTCAAGAACTGCTGGACCGATTTTCATGGTTTTTAATTTGTTGGATATGTCTCCTCGGAAAAATTCACGAGAAAAAAAATTGAAAAATAAAATCTATTCCATACAAAGCGTCAAAACGTACCTAGGGACGAACCTGAGCAAAGCGAGGTTGAGTAGTAGTTAACTTAATATGATAAATCTTGGCTAGTAGTTAACTTAATATGATAAATCTTATTTTTAAGGGTGGTTCTATATATATTTCCAGAGAAAATTCAACCACAAATGACAATATGTTTTCGTCAAGTCTTTGAAGAGAGCAAAGTGTGCATTATCATTTCAACTCAACAACAGATCATATAATTTGCTTTTTATATTATTGTAGCATTTTTAATAATAATTTGAAGACCAAAAGTCAATTTTTCAATACTAGCTTACCGAAAGATTCTTTATAACTACAGTTTCTAATACATTATCTATGTAATCATACGCATTACCAACCAAACAAAATAACACAATTTGCTTGAATTTCCTGAACACAACATAATTTTAAGCCAAATTAATATATTTTTAGCAATTTCCTTAAAAAATCACCTCGATTTCCCTTTACTGGTCCTGCGAACCGTACGCTACGTTAGTACACGACGGTCATTAAGCAGGCCTCATTAAACCGAGCATCGAATATCGCAAAGGCTTCCATTAGATTCAACATTTTCTCAAGCCAGTTTCTCTGGGGTCTAGATGTATGGTTAACATCTATCCGTTTTACAGAAGCCGTATTTTATATGAGCTAGAAGCTTTTAAGATAGGAGAATTGGTTGTTAGTAATGTGACTTAGTTTATTTTTTTTTTATTTATGTACCATAAAATGTTATATATTATATATACTAATATTATAAAGAGGCAAAGTTTTTTGTTCGAACGCGCTACTATCAGGAACTACTAACCCGATTTGAAAAAATATTTTTACATTAGATTAGGCCTCTGTATTGATAATAATGACTATTTCAATAAAATTTTCCAAAAATAATTTCAGATTTGACTTAGAAGTTTATTATACGTATAGATAATATAATAAAAATGTTATTTCTAATTCTACAGAAATAGGAATTAGTAAAATGGTATTTTTAATTTTTATTACTAACATTCATATTGAGAGCTTGAAAATCTCCATTTTAACGTTATCCTCATTGTTCACAGATTGCGTCCATCTGCAATTATATAAGGACTTAAAGGAGCGACAGAAGAACGGACAGACTAAAGCATCGCTTTCACTACAACAGTACCTCGGCTTTGAGTCTGGATTCACACTTGATAAAGAATCCAACACTCTCGCCATATTATGTGAAGACGTAGTACCTGTACTGGCGTTTGATACGAGGGAGATCTTAATACAGTGGAGAGTAAAGGTGAGATTTTAAATTACACTATCTTTTCGGATTTTTTTGTGGATTTATTTTGATTTCCGTTCAGTTCCCGGAACCAAAAATTCGAAAAATCAATAACGCGAATATTTAAAATGTCAAATATTCGCGTAAATCTAAGAAAGTATGTATAAGATTTTGTTAGTAAATTTGTATGCTTAGATGATGCTTCGTTCATTAACTCATCAAGTCGCCTAGTCGGTGTTTATATTTGCCTTAATGGCGTAGTGGATAGTATGTATATTTGCACATCCGGATGTCTTGAGTTCGAGTCCCGGGTCTGGCCATGTTTAGCTATTGAGTCAGATAATAGTTTACATTATACAAAACACACAACCGTCTTTAAAAACGAACTACTATTATGAAAGAGAAAATTCGTCTGTGTATATGTGTGTGTATGTTTGTTAATCTTTCATGCTATAACGGCTGGAAAAATAGGGATGAAATTTAGTTTACAGATAGATCATGACCTGGAATAACACTTAGTCTCTTAGGAAATTACTCGGGCGAAATAAGGCTAAAATACTAGTTAAAGGATATCTATACATATAATAAAATTGTAATCGAGTGGAATCTGTACATTAAATATTTTTTTGGAAAATCTTATTGAAATAGTCATTATTATCGAAACAGAGGCCAAATCTATTTGTTTGTCTATCTGGGAACGCATCATGAGAAAACCACTGGACAGATTTTGATGAAATTTGGTATGATGATAGCTGATTATCTGGGTATATATAAAGAATACTTTTTACTGCAGTAAAATATCTCATCTCTGTGAAATCTATACTAAACCTTAGAACGTAACTAGGGACGAACCCAAGCGGAGAGTGGGTGATTCGCTAGTGTATAAATAAAGCTTAGATAAGACAGTTATTACATATTTAAGTTTGATGTAAAATAATAATCAACGTCGACCCAAATCGATAACTGTTGATCGACACTTCTTAAGAGCATTAATCCCCCGAAGAGCAAATTAAGTACTATGTATTAGCTTTATCATTACAAATAATTGACGATTGTGAATATAAAAATACTATGTAAATGCTCAGTTCTAGATTGTTTTATTATTTGTATGTTTGAAATTTAACTTTTGTTTAGCAACCAGTAGTAATATAACAATATATTGCTGTTTAAATTATCTTTTCAAACGCAAAAATCCTTCATGTTCAGGGGCGGACCTATATATATATAGGCTTTATGGGCTGCAGCAAAGGACCCCTAAGATGTAAAGGGCCCCCTTTTGAGAAAATTGATAATATTGTGAATTTAAAAAAATATATATTTTAATCTATATCTAAAATTAAAAAATTAAGACCCTAAGATCAATTAAGGACCAAACAAAAGCGTTATCTTAATTTCGTCTAGTAGGTACTATCTATTATTATAGATTCTATAAAGATAATTCACAATCCGCCCCTGCTAATACTATTCAAACTACACGACTTACTAAAGAAATATTTAATTATCTTTCAACTAAAAAGGTATATATAACTTCAAAATTACTTTAAATGTTGATTTCATCCTTACAAGTGGAAAGTTTCATGGGATTTACCTAGAAATACTATTGAGCTAATCTATATATATAAAAGAAAGTCGTGTTAGTTACACTATTTATAAGAACCCGAGCGAAGCGAGGGTGAGCCGCTAGTATATTTATAAATAAAGAATATTTAAAATTGAAAACCACCTTTTAAACTAAAACTATATTTTTATATTTTATTTATATTATTGATTCCCGACATTTCAGTCTGTTCCGTGACAATGATTGCTGTAAAGTTTTCGAAACGTCGGGAACCAAAAATCAAAATAGGTAAATCCGCGAAAAAATCCGAAATGATTCTTTTATTCTAAAATGTTAAATATTGTCGTAAATCTAAGAAAGTATTATAATTAAGTATACCTCTTTCGATGTCGGTCAATAAAATATATAATCGACAAACATTGCTTGTCAACGTTCGTTTTCATCAGCACCATTTACTACATTTTATAAATACTATTATCAATGATCACATACCACTCTGGTTTTATCTCAGATAACCACCTAATGCTGTACATTTAACGGTTACATAGTTATTTTCTCCGACACTTGCATCCAAATAAAATAGTAGTTATTTATATAAATCTAGGTTGTTTCCTCATACACACTTTCACCCCCTTAAAGGATGATTTCTGGGATAAAAACTATCCTATATCCTTCCCAGGGTTTCAAAATATCTTCTTACCAAATTTCATCTAAATCGGTTCAGTAGTTTTGGAGCCTATTCGATACAAACAAATAAAAAAACAATTTTTTCCCCTATACAATATTAGAATAGACTAATATTACTCACGAATCTCCTCGCGTATGACTAGATTTTACTTCGGCTCGATCTCGGATGCAATCTATGTCCTTGCTAAATTTTTATCAAAATCTGTTTAGCGGTTTAGGCATTAAAAGGTACCAGACAGAGTTTCTATGAAATAATAAAAATAGTATATAGAATTGTTCCTTTCGTAGGGTTCGTAGCGTACTTTTTAGTAAAGTAAATATGAAAATAATTTCATAATTTTCCAGATGTTAGTGGATTTTAATAAAAAATCTCTTTAGATATTTAATATTAGTATAGTTAGTAGTTTTCTATTTACTTACATGAACTTTTTAAAAGCGACTAATATTCAATACACTAAAAACTTGAACAGAGCGATAACGTGCTAGCAAATATTATCACTAAGAGATAATAATATGAGTATAACAAATTGCAACATCAAAATACTATTTCCAGTAACTGAACCTGTGACCTTCAATACAAGGACGCAGTTACGATATTGTCAGATAATTTTTATATCAGTAATAATATAAAAATGAGTATTATTTAGTTATCTAAACCTAATATTTTTCTTTAGGTGCAACACAATCTAGGCAGTAGTAAGGAATTTGCGGCAGTGATCATATCGGCCCCATCCACTACAGGCATCAAGGCTGGACCAGTGAGGCTGCACGCGTGTGGACCGAGATTAGCGTTGTGCGCTTCTCGACCACCTGAAGTGCTGGCACTTTGGGATATCAAATTGTTAAGGTAAGAATATTATATACACACAGTTCCGTGAGACAGTAGGAGCCCAGTGGTAACTCGCTCTCTTGGGAAACCATGTGAAGCGGGTTCAAATCCCTTTTATAAACCTAAAAAGGTAGAAAAAGTCATATGAAATAACCGAAACAATTTTTTTTTGTTTGAAAAGGATTTTATAACATTCGTAATATCATTTAGACGAATTTCTTATGAGAATTTCTTTATAAGCTATTTTAAAATAATTAAATCATAAATAAATAATCACACATTAATTTCGTTTAAATATACATAAATCTGATTTCGTTAGTCAATTTTTCTACATATATTTATATTAAGATCAAGTAAAAAAAATATACTCGTAGTTACATTAACTAACCGGAAATAAGGCTAACCCAGTCCTGATCTATTGTGCCGTTTCCGGACTGCAAATTGAGGAAGATTACGCTCCATTGAATAGAAAATGTTTTACTCACTTCTTTGAAATTGTTTTTTTTTAAACAAATGCATTGATCTAATTTAGTTAATTTATATATATTTTTTTACAAACAAACCCCAAGCAAATGTAGGAAAAATTGAAATTACAATTAGACCAGCGAGTCACGTCCCTAGGCAGGTTTCAAAGCTTAGTATGGAATAAATAGATATATAATATGAAATTATATATATATATCCCCTAGGTCTATAGCTTTCCTCAATAAACGTGCTATGTAATACAAAAAGAATTTTCATTTTCAAATCGGATTAATAGTTCCTGAGATTGATGATGCGCGCGCAAACAAACAGACAAACAAACAAACGCTGCCTCTGTATAATATTAGTATAGATAATTTTTATATGAGAATTAAATTATGTAATATTTATCAACACCTTGAAATAAAAATAAAATAAAACTAAAATCTAATAATAAATTATGTTTTATTAAAGTAAGATATAAAGCTAACATCATAAATAGTTACGGCAACATGCACTATTCAACCTTTCAACCCTTCCTTTATCGCATCCCGTGGAAGCCTATTGTCAGGACCCCTAATCTCTCAAATCGAGTCTCTCAAACCGTCCATATTTCATTGCGGTACAGCCATTTGTCCGTTTAAGTTTGACCCAGTTTTTCACGCCGCAGATTTCCTTTGACATTCAAATCGGAAGTCTTGATAAAATGCCTATTTGATGAAATTGTGTAAAATTTTTCATCTTCTTGCCTTTTTTGTCGTATGTTCTGATAAAGAAATTGTAAATTCATATTAATATTATAAATGTGAAAGTTTGTGTGTATGGATGTATGAATGTTTGTTACTCTTTCACGCAAAAAGTACCAAATGGATTTTAATGAAACTTTACAGTAATATAGCTCATACTTTAGTTTAGAATAACACATAGGCTACTTTTTATCCCAGAAAAATGTACGGTTCCCGTGGGATAGATATCTTTCTGTTTTGCTAGTGTTTACATAAAAACTGGTTACGGTGGATCGTTTTTTTTTTATTAATAAACAAGTAAATCAAACTTACAATGGGATAAAACGAAATGAAAGCTATGATTGTTTAACTTTTCGTTTTCGTTTAATCACAATTTTACGGGAGAGGCCCATTATATTAGGTATAATATAGTTTGGGAAATAAAAGCTGGCTTATTACGTAACTTTATTATAACTTATAAGAGGTAAGAGCCCGTCGTTCTATATTAAATAATATTATATATATATATATATATATATATATATATATATATATATATATATATATATATATATATATATATATATAAGTGCAATAAAGAATAGTTATAATAATAGCACTGTATTTCCCTAAATATTAAATATTCTATAGCAGTTTCTACAGAAAATTTATTAAAATTCTATGGCCTTTGTCTACTCGCATCGTTTGATTACCTTCGCCCACAATTATGAACGTCAAAATACTATTTAGTAGTAAGTTAACAGAATGTAATTCAAATTAGTGCAAACTGCTTAACTATAGACTTAAAGGCACGTTCGCGTTATATTAATTCGCCAACTGTAAACTGTTGAAAACTTTTAATTAGTTACATGGAGTTTTTGCCTCAAGCGTTGCTCAAACGTTGAAAATTCACTGTTAAAAAGTCTTTTCTGACGTCATTACCGCCTTTTCGACATAGTTTTTTCACTTCATACCTCCAAAGTAGCACCTATTTAACCTTTCATCCGCTTTTTGCCCCTGTAATTTCATCAACCCTTAGGATGTTTGATTAATGTTATATTGTTTGTACCGTTGAATTGAGCTAGTTTATGTTCTTGTTTGCAGTTCCTTTGTTTTATTTTATTTGATTCAAGTCACTTTTCAATTAGGACGTTTCAGAATTATTTATCTATTGTATACAAAACTCGCTTTCTCGTTACTCATTTTCGTTATTCAAAATCAAACAAATTTGTGTAAACACAGTACCTACTTTACGGAAAGGTTTAAATGGAAACATTCACAAACTTTTATAATTATGTGATGGAAATGTTCCCAAAAATGAACTCGTTTTTCAAATATCGTAATAGGGTACGAAGGCTTAAGATGGTGTCTTCTGAAATTTCGAAAAGTTGCGAAGGTAATTCAAATATTTCGGCGTTTCGTTGGGAATCTTTGCCTTGGGAGGAATTAGGGTCAACTTATCTCAAGTTTTGCTAAATATATCATGAAAGCTATAAATTTTGTGGATGTTTAAATCAAAGGAAATTAAGAAATGTTGGATTAAGTTCGGAGCTTTCAAACTTTACAGGATTGAACGAAATACTTATTCATAAATTAATCATAATATTTAGTGCATGTGTAAAAAATATCTTTATTGAAGTGAACTTTTTTAGAATCTTGATTTAAAACTCGATGAAACGAAAATGCGACACTAAAAAGAGACAAACACATAAACATGTAGGATTAAGCCGGCGAGAGAATGAGATATAATACATACATAAGTTCCTAAATCAATGCTCAGTCAATAATAGGTAAGTCGTTCATTGCAAAATATCCTACTCTTAAAACCCTGTATTTTTCGATGAGGGCGCAGGAACTACTCGTACCATTTAATGTACCCTTGAACCGCACTCACCGACAATTTGTCGTCAATTTCGAGGGTTTACTCATAAATCATGTCGGGCAGTGTTTGCAGGCGCTCCCGCGACGTCAATAACGTCGGCCGAGTGCCTTTTGTTAGCATTTTTTGGGAAATTGAAACTATTCTCAGTATTCCCCTGCAAAGAGAAATTGTTCAGGCATTAGTCAATCTATTGTTCTACTGTTGGAAACCAAAGGAATGTTAGACTAGTTTCTATTCTGTTCCACATTTTCAACAATTTCTTCATATATTTTTTAATTTGTCTGTTTTTAATTGGGAAATAATAATTTTTCTGTATCAAACGATGTGGTAAAAATGGAAAACTAAAGTTAGAAATTTTACTTACAATATTGACATAAAATATTTTAATTACGAATTGCAATGTTTGGTATATAGTACCTACAGTAAGTTTCAACCGCAGTTCAGACATGCTTTGCAATATTAGTATTTTTTAAACTATAATCAATTAATATTATCACTATCATCTTATCCTCAAAAACACCTTAATTCAATAATAATAATAATAATGTCCTCCCGACCGATTTCAGCCACGGCGGCTCATCTCATTGAAACTAGCCAAATGCGCAAGAAATATTATAATGCAGCGCGTGTGTCGGTGTGAAACACCGCTAATTTTACAACTCAAATACTTACAAGTTAAATAGAAAGACTCAATAACTAAACTTGGCCCGACTCGGGAGATAGAACCCAGGACCTTCGGGTGTGCAGCCGTACATGCTAGTCACTACACCACCTAGGCAATCATAATATAGCTATAACAAACATATAGCTAGTAAAGCTTGACACAAAGTAACTAAATATTTTCGGGTTAGAAAATATTTCAAGAGATTTACGAGCTAATAAAGTCGTTGAGAAGTAGTTTATTTTCCGATAGCCGATAAAGTAATGGGCGCTGTGACGCGATTTATTCATTTTCACATAGCACGGGCTAAAATGTTGTACCGATATACACCCTTCTAGTGACAAGTAGACAAAAATGAACACAAATGCTAGAATACCTGTTCTAAAACGTCTGGGGTGTGTTAGATTTGTGAATGTTGGATAACAGAAGGACCGATCACGTTTTCGTTTATTTTCCAAAATACGTATGTACCACCGTAACTGCTTAATGTACAACCCAAGATAAAAAATAATTCTGTGTGACTCTCTGGTCTATAAATTGGCTTATTATCAAAATCAAGTCTATGTCTTTTGCTGTATTACAGTAGCAAACTTTCAAACAAAAAAACAATAAATAAACAAGCAAACTTTCGCATTTTTTTTATATTAAAATGCAATGAATTTACATAAATATTGAAAAAAAAAAAACATTTTTTAAACAACCTTTTTGGGTTCGTATGCACTATCACTGTCTATGCTATAATTAATCATATACCATAAATTATAATATCCCATAGTAGGTCTTTATTGCGATGTATTATAGGCAATAATTCGCAGCAGGCCAGCATTTTTGATAATAATGAGGTGTCTCATGAGTGTGATGGATGAGTTTTTGCGATGCTCGTTATATCATTATCGATGTTGGCCTTTAGCTGTGCCAAGTTTTTTAAAATTAATAATCGATTTCAAAAACTTTGGAATTTTAGGATCGTTATCTGTGTCTCGTATTTGAATTTTAAAAAAGTTACTCAGAATTCCTTGCCCACAATAAACTTGTGAAATGAAGAGGCACATACATCTCCATATTAGAACTAAATTTTAAACGGACTCATTGAGTTTTTATTTTTTATAAAAAGGTTAAATAAAATGATTTCTAGTAAATTGGCAACATATTAGATTTTTTTCAAATAACGCCTTATGGTTTTGGTACAGGAACTTTCAAGTTTCACAATATATCGTCCAAAATCTATGTGACGTAATGTACTACATATGTAAATATTTGAAATTGCGACTCATGTGCATGTGAATGTTATAATCTAATATATTAATATCTCGTGTCACGGTGTTTGTAGTCGAACTCCTCCGAAACGGCTTGACCGATTTTAAATGTTTTTTTTTGTATGGTAGGTATGAGAATAGGTCCTTAAGTATATTTCACCCTCCAATCCCCACCCCCCATTTTTTAATCGCGATTTTAGTATTTTTTGTATGAACAATATTATATTATTATATATTATATATAATATAATAATATATATACATATAATAAAATTGTAACTAAGCTGAATCTCTACATTAAATATTTTTTCTCTTATTGAAATAAACATCATTATCGACACAGAGGCCGAACCTATAGTTTTTAGAATATTCGTCTGTGTGTCTGTTTGTCTGTTACCGCATCACGGGAAAATCACTGAATAGATTTTGATGAAATTTGGTATGATGATAGCTGGTTATCCGGGTCAACATATAGGATATTTTTACTGCTGGAAAATATTTCATTTCTAAGAAATCTTTACTAGACGTTAAGACGTAACTAGGGGCGAACCCGAGCGGAGCGACGGTGAGTCGCTAGTATAATATAAATACATAGCAAGGAACACGAGCTTTTTTGTAAATTGAATTATGGCGATTTTAAATGGAACTATCTATTCGAATGTCGCGGTTTTATTTTGAGTTTTTATTTCCGACGTTTCAAATACTTTACAGATAACACGGTCACGAGAGAGGCCCGTGACCATGTTTGGGAAAAGATAGTTTGGTGTAAATATTCGCGTAAAAGAAAGTATTGAATTCAGAATACTTAGAAAAGAGATCATTCTACAATCGCTTACAAATAAAAATCTAAAATGATATATAGAAATACCATATTATGATCTATGGGCATAGCGATTACATTTGTCGTTTTGAAACAATAAGTCACCAGTACAGATACTAGATATATACTGTATAATACCTCGATCTAGGCTTCAGTTAATAGTTGTCGCTGTCAGACCCATGCAAGGTAAAGCAATGACAAATCACTTGGCTCCACTCGAGTTTCTCATCAATAATAATATATTGCGTAGGTAACTGAGCTATACAGCTAGAGTAAGCCCATGTATTTTGTACTTTGAAATGTAGAATAGATACTTTAAATAAAGGAAGCAATCTTTTTTTAGGGTTCCGTAAATCTAAAAAAAGGAAAATCTTACACATTCCCCGCACTAGGCGACCGCGATGGATAGAAAAATTACAACAGGGAAAGAAAAAGCAGAGTGGATTTTGATGGAACTAAATGGTTATATAATAAATAAATAATTAAATAAATATATCTAAAGCAATATATAATGTATCAAAAAAGGGTTTTTAGTAATAGAAACACAAACTTATTAATAACTAGCGTTTCCCGCAACTCCGCCCGCAAATTTTATTTATATTTGGTTATTCTTGTTTTAAAGCTCATAGCGTGATGGTATAGCTAAAACCTTCATTTATAAATAGACTAAAAATACTTATATTTTTTTTTAAATAGAACTGTTAGAGATAAGCACGTTCAAACAAACAAACAAACAAACAAACAAACAAACAAACAAACAAACAAACAAACAAACAAACAAACAAACAAACAAACAAACAAACAAACAAACAAACAAACAAATGCTTCAGCTATTAGTATAGATATTTTAAATAGCATAGTTTCAAGACATTGTAGAAATCAAAAAATATGAATAAAATGTAAATTAGAAATCTAAGATACTAAATCTATATAGAACTAAACACCTGCTAAGTAAAACTATATATTTGTCAAGAATGAACCTCAAACAGTAACGTTTAAGCCGTCTAATTTCATTATTAGGTTCAGCGAACGCACAGTTACAAGTACAGGTACAAGTCCCTGCGGGCAACACAAAATAGGTTACATTAAAGAAAGGAAAGCGGATTGATATTTGTATATTTTTTCTTCTAGATACGTTTTAACGGTTCGTATAGATTTCTCAGAGATGAGATATTTTCCCGCAGTAAAAAGCATCCTATATGTTGGCCCGGATAACCAGCTATCTTCATACCAAATTTGATCAAAATCTGTCCAGTGGTTTTTTCGTAATGCGTTTTCAGACAGACAAACGAAGAATTCTAAAAACTACAGATTCGGTCTCCATATCGATAATAATGACTATTTCAATAAGATTTTCCAAAAAATATTTAATGTACAGATTGGCCTCAGTTAGAATTTTTTTATATGTATAGACTAGCGACTTACCATCATACATACGTTTTAATTTTTTTGAGCAGAATCCTAATTCTTTTTCTAAAATAAAATTAGTCTAAGTTACACTTTATAGCATCGGCTGGCTATTTGCCACTGAAAGTACCGTCAAAAACAATACAGCCGTTTCGGAAATTAGATTATAGATGTCAAGACTTTAATTATTATTTATTTAGTTTTATTATTTTAAAGTTTATATATGGATTTTATAACTTAAAGTATATATACAGAAAGATGAATGAGATTGGATTGAGACAAAATTGTGTAATGCTTTATCACTTGCTTTCGTTTATAGAGAAGCTACTTACATGTTATGCTGTCCTCTGAATTCCGCATATATTTAATTTAGAGTGATATCGTAATTAACGCTTTGTCTTTATCAAACCAGGACAAGTATCTATTTAAGTTAAACAGATACATATCTATTTCCCTCGAACGTGATTCGAACTTGCTACCTGCGACGTATTCGTCAATGCTAATATCCAATTAACACGGTGGTTTGACAAACTAAGAGTAATATTTAAAGAAATTTCTCAATTCAGTTAATTTCTGATATAAAAATTCCATCTCTTCTGACTTAGACCACAATAATGCAGCCTAAAGCTATACCTTGACTAAACAAACACTAATGAGACTGCCAGCCAAATAATAGGCACAATTCACCCTTAAATTTCGTCTTTGATGTTACAGTTCGTATGAAGCATTGATTCTATGACGGTTATGCTGTTATGTGTTAACCAATAATGATGTCATACGTTACTAATAAAATGCCATTTGCTTATGTAGGAATCGAACTCGTGAGTTGTAAAGGAAAGTATTTTTTGTTAATTTTTACTAAATTCTATGTTTGCATTACATAGCCCGTTTATTGAGAAAGGCTATGGGCTATATATCATCATGCTACTACCAAAGGGAGTGGAGCAGTTTTTTGAACAAATCGGGTAGACTTCTATACATTATTGTAAAACTGATATTTATACCGGAAGTTTGAACGCGAGCGAAGCCGCGGGTACTGCTAGTTTATGTATAAACATACAAGTATTGTAAGATACAACTTTTTCTTTTAATTTGTCGTAACAATGTTTAGGAAATATAGGAATGAAATTATTGACTGGAACTAGTCTCGTAGGTAAAGCTACATCCGTCCGAGATCAATCAATTAGCGCCGTCATGTGAAATGAAATATTTATAAAAGCTCTCGTTGGCGAAATTAACTACAATTATAAAGGTGACATAAGTGATGGATGGTCACAAAATACGGGCTAATTAACAAAATATATCGATACTCGCTAGCGAGTGCGTTAAATTTATTGTAATTTTTTTAAACTTACTATGTTTTCATTAAGCTTTGTAGCCCTTAAGCATCTCCTCTTGTATTATTCGTTGTTCTCGAGCTTTACCTTACTATTGTGTTTTGATCTATCGAGGACTTAAAAACATTAATTTTATTTGTCAGCATGTTTCTTGGGCATACAGGTTCTAAAATGACTAAACGTATAAAAATTGTAGAAGATTTTTTGAATGTAATGCTCATTTTATTTAACTTTGCGAAGTTACCTCAATTAGTATAAATAAGGTATTATACTTTTTATTATGCGATTATATTATGACGTATTTGCTAACTATAGAGAATATAGTTATCTCGAACTCGATAGCGACCCGTGGTATGAAGCTACGTACGTGTCGTTACAGGCGAGTGGCCACGGTTTGGGTTTGAATATGTCACGGCAAATAACGCGTTAAACGGAAGGGAACATGGGGTCGATTGCACTTTCATTATATTGCCTTCTTTTAAAATTCTACTTGTGGATGTATCTATTGATTTTGTTCTAAATATTTTTTTATTAGTAAAATATATAAAAAACTAGGTACTCACCCTCGCTTTGCTCGAGTTTGTCCCTTGTGAAAAACAGTAACAAATTATCCCACGGGAACCTTAATTATTACCGGGATTAAAAGTAACCTATTTCAGACTATAATTTCTATCTCTGTGCCAAATTTCATCCAGATCCGTTCAGGCGTTATGGCGTGATTGAGTAACAAACATCCGTAACCTTTCCCTTAATAATATTAATAAGTGGATCATTATCTCCTATTTATATAAATAAATATGCAACAATAACAATAAAGTAGTATTTCTAGTCAGTCAACCGAAAAACTCGAATAAACTACGTGATTATGACAAAATTTACTTATTTCTACGTTGAGTCTTACGTCCTACGCTGAGTTCTAAGATACTGATAGTAGTCTATGTGTTACTCCAGGCTATAAACAATCTATGTAGTAAATTTCATTCAAATCCATCCAGTCATTTCAGCGTGAGGCGTAACAGACATATACACACATACAAATTATTTTTTTATTAAAATTCTACAAGAAAACCCGTATGCAAAAATTAATTATTATGTCAGAAATACAAAAAGCAACATCAGAACCAATTTAAATAAAGATTATTAATCAGAAGGCTCAGTTATTTGAGAAGTAAGTTAATATTTGACTTCGTGGAAATTCAATTCGCAACGTATTTTACTTTTAAAGGTAAAAGATTCAAGATGCTTAATTTTTATCTCTTTATTTCAGCAATTAAACTGCCTTTAATGTACCTTTAAATTTTGCCGGCTCTGAAAGGTTTGTTCCACTTAACCTACTTGTTCTTATTAAATCTTTGAGTTTTTTACCGACTATATAAAAGGAGGTATTCAGTTTGTATGTTTTTATAGGTATGTATATTGTGTATTCAATATGCTAATTGCGAATCGATTTTGATAATTGAAATTACTTGAAAGTTTTATAGGACCAACATTTTGAGAATTGATATAAACAATGCCTATAATTAATTTGCTTACTGACTCACTGAGTCTATATATGTGTTCTATATATATGTAAAAAGCAAAGACATTTCCTCTTCTGTTTGTCAATCGATTTTCTTTTTTTTAATAACTATTTAGGAGCTTTTTTAGCGTTATTAATAAAAAATATATAAGTACATGATGTTTTTATTTATTTATTATTTATATATTTATCATGTAAATCTTTATAATGACCATGTAATTATAATTGTACTGAACTGTTTTGTATTGTAAGTAGAAGTAGTAATAGAGTAGACAAAAAAAAGTAAATTCGTATTTCTTAATCCTACTAATATAATAAATGCGAAAGTTTGTGAGGTAGTATGGATGTGTAGATGTATGGATGTTTGTTAATCTTTCACGCAAAACCTACTGAATGGATTGTAATGAAACTTTACAATAATATAGCTCATACATCAGAATAACAAGCATAGGCTACTTTTAATCCCGGAAAATGTATGGTTCCCGTGGGATAGATTTGTTTTTCTAGAGACGAACCCGAGCGAAGCTAGAGTGAACCGCTAGTAATGATATATATACTAATTCCGCAAACACGGCAACACTGGTTTTACAGGAAGTATAACTACATTATATAATTATTACAGTATTGAGTTATTTACCACCGTTCTTATTGTGATCGTAAACCTAATGCAAATAGGAAAGCTATAAAGTTTGCAATCAAATATAAACCTCAGATGAAACTGTTTACAGAGACTGCGTTTTAACATTTTTACGACTGATCTCTTTATTGTTTTCCCTATATTATTTTTTTATCATTTTTTTTTATATCAAACCACAAATTTTATTCATATTTTATAGATATAATAAAGTATGATATCAACTATTGTAAAGTGAAATATGTGATTTTTCTCTTTATTTTTTTATTGTAATTTTTTTATCTGTAAAATTAAATAATTCCCAATTGGATAGAAGTTATTTTCAAAATAGCAGTAGTGATAGCGAATAGTATATCAAAAAGGATTTCAAACATAATAAATACTGACTTGCTATTTATTCTTCTTTCACTTTTTTATGAGATTTACACGTAAATATTGACGTAATGAATTCGTACGGTGGAACAAAATGAAACGTAACTTTTTAACTCCCTTTACGAAATGAATTCCGGGTGAGATTAACACAATTGTTTGATATAAATCGAAAAAATTTTCTTTAATTTTGATCCCTTTTATATATGTATGTATTATAAAAAAAGTATTTGTTTACAACTTTTATGTAAATCCTTTGATCGTACAAAATAGAATTTCGACATTTGTAGACCAATAAAATTAAACATTTAAAAACTTTTATAATTAACTAGCGATTCACCCTCGCTTCGTTTAGGATTCGTCACTAGACAAAAACAAATGTCTCCCACGGGTTTCCTACACTTTTTTTGGAATAATAAGTAACCTATGTTCTATTCCAGACTATAATTTATCTCTGTGTTAAATTTCATCCAGACAGGGGTTCTGGTGTGAAAAAGTAACAAACATCCATCCTCACAAACTATTCCTACTTTATATATATATATATATATATATATATATATATATATATATATATATATATATACACATATATATACTAGCATTCCAAAAACCAAATTCGTAGGTTTTACATATTAGTATACTTTAATAATGCAGTTTTTGTATTTTTTCTCAGAAATGAGATATTTTCCCGTGGTAAAAAGTACCTATCCTAAATGTTGACCCGGATGACCAGCTATCATCATACCACATTTCATCAAAATCTGTCCAGTGGGTTTCTCGTGATGCGGTAACAGACAGACAGACAAAAATTCAAAAAACTATAGATTCGGATTCTGTATCGATAATAATGTCTATTTCAATAAGATTTTTCCAAAAAATATTTAATGTACAGATTCGGCTTGGTTACAATTTTATTATATGTATAGATATAGCTCAGATCACATATATATAGGCCAGAGCTCACTGAGCTCTCCTCAGTTAGAAGGTTCGGGCCGACAAAAGCAGGTTGGCATTTTCACATGTCTTTCAAATACAAATTAAGTTCTGTAGGACCAGCAGGTTTCCTGCCGATATATTCCTTCATTGTTCTATCGAACGGTAATCATGTTGAAAATGATTCGGACATGAAAATTTTATAGGCTTAAGACCCGAGATTTGAACCCGCTTCACTTGGTTTTCCAAATGAGCGCATCACCCTTTGGCTACTTTTGTCTTAAATATAATATTTGATAATAATCACAATTCTACAATTTAGTGTTTAATCTATTGAACTTTTCGATAAAATTTACTGAAAAGTCATATAATAACGATAAAAGCTAACGATAACTTGTCATAGGCAATAATTATAAAAACCGTCTGTAATTTGGTAATTAATCCTAAAATAAATTGTGCGTTGCAAATTAAATGGGTACTATTCATAAAACTCAACGTCAATTTTAGATCTAAAACTAGCCAGACCTAGTATAATTGTGTAGTGCAGTTTCAATTAGGGTAAAAAACATAGTGAATATATGAAAAAAGGTTGTTTATTTATGTCTGTATACAAATATACTCCGGGGCTTCCCCGCGAACTCAGTTCGATCCCGTGGGGAGTTGGTAACTATAGGATAGACGTTGACTCAAATAAAGCGTGGCATTGAATCGCCATGTATTGTCTCAATACAAGAGGAAAATGGATAAATAATATCAATACGCTCTTCTGTAAAAGATATACAAAAATTCTTATGTACAACTACCGACTCACCCTCGCTCCGCTCGAATTCGTCCCTAGTTACGTTTTAACGTTTAGTATAGATTTCTCAGAGATGAGATATTTTCCCGTAGTAAAAGGAATCCTATATATTGACCCGGATAACCAGCTATCATCATACCAAATTTCATCAAAATCTATCCAGTGTTTATCTCATGATGCATTCCCAGACAGACAGACAAAAATTCTAAAAGCTATAGATTCGACCTATTGTGTTGATAATAAAGTCTATTTCAATAATATTCTCCAAAAAATATTTAATGTACAGATTTGGTTTAGTTACAATTTTATTATATGTATAGATAGCTGTATATGAGTACATATTTATAATTTTACCGCATAAAATAAACAATATTTTCTAAGTCGACCAGACAGACATCGGTATTTCCAAAACAACTTAGCTTGAGGGGTTTTTCGCGTGCAATGAACCTCGTAATAGCTCTTTCATGTTTACAAATACTTTCACTGCGAAAATTAAATACGAGTATGATTTTGAAATATATCCTCCTTTCTTATTTATACCATTTTTGATACAAATATCAAAATAATTTTGGGAACAAGGTATTTTAAAGGAAAATCTTATATCAGATGTATCTAATCTTTTTTAAGCCTTATTTACTCTGCTTAACTTGCTGGTTTCTAGTAATTATAAATGCGAATGTTTGTAAGTGTGTATGTTTGATGCTATTTCGCCCTAAAACGGTTGAACTGATTTAAATGAAATTTTGCAAGTAGATAAACTATAAACGACACAAACATATGTAGACTACTGTTAAGCATGTAAGGAGGCACCCGAGCGAAGAGAGGGTAAGTTTCTTCTATTCAGTCCTTTTAACATCCTACTGCTGGGAACGGGCCTCCCTTCAATACGAGGGTTATAGTTCACCACGCTGGCCAAGTGCGGGTTGGTGGACTTCACATGTCTTTCGAAAACTTGTTAGGTTCTCTCAGACTTGCAGGTTTCCTCACGATGTTTTCTTTCACCACTAAACAAGGGGTAATCAGGTTAGAAATGATTCGCACATGAAAATATCAGAAATAGGTACGAGGCCCGGGATTTGAACCCGCTTCACTCAGTTTCTCAAGTGAGTGCGTTACCACTGGGCTACCACTGCCATGATAGGTCACTTGTATAAAGATATTTAAACGTCTTAGGTATGATAAGTAAGGATTTCGAAGTCCTTGAGAATACCGAGCTTACGCGAATATGCGGACGAAACCACACCAAACAGGTTATATGGTTTACAGCTTAATTGGGAATCGAACAGAAGTGCCAATCAAAATTATGCAATAGCTACGGTGCTATGATCCTATTTATACGTTTTATATAGGAAACGGAAACTGCACAGACTTACAAGCTTTTTAATTAAGAAATATAATAATACTTTGTTAGATTTACACGAATATTTGACATCTTTTCGAATTTTTTCGCGGATTTATTTAGATTTTTTTTTCCCCACGTATCGATTATCTTACAGCAATCATGGTTTCTCGTGATCGTAAGAAATATGATTTATATTTGCCATTTTTTAGTATTATAGACGTATCAAAGCGCTCATTGTTCTGTAAATAAAGTTTTAAATAGAATAAGTTTATACAACACTTTTGAGGAATTCAACTCGACTGTACATATCCATCAAACAAAACTATCATAATTAAATTTGATATGATGCCGTTAAGGGGTTCATAGGTAAACTTAATTAAAGGAGAAGCGTCCCGGCTCCTAAGAAAATCTCTTTATAACTTTCTAAAGCTTTCTCCTTAACCTACAACTTGAGAATATTCGTTAAGCCAATATAATTTGTTTTGTCTAGGAATCGAACTTGTAGCCTGTATTTAACAAAGTAATATTTCTACTAGGTTTTATAGTGAAAAGATAAATTTACCCCAATGTATAAAAGCATCTCTACACTGCCCATTTTGATAGCTTTACATTTACATTTATTTTTTGCGAGTACGTATAAATAGATAATTTCATGTATTGGGGGCTTTATATATTTTTATTTTAAATTTTATTTGTAACTTTGTTAGGTATCTTAATTTTAGGTATTAATATAAATATATTATCTATACATATAATATAATTCTAACTAAGCCGAATCTGTACATTAAATATTTTTTTTGGAAAATCTTATTGAAATAGACATTGTTATCGATACACAGGCCGAATCTATAGTTTTTAGAATTTTTGTCTGTCTGTCTGTCTGTTTGTCTGTCTGTTTGTCTGTCTGTCTGTTACCACATCACGGAAAAACCACTGGAGGGATTTTGATGAAATTTGGTATGATGATAGCTGGTTATCCGGGTCAACATATAGGATACTTTTTACCGCGGGAAAATATCTTATTTCGGAGAAAAAAAATCTAAAACTACAATGTAAAAGTATTCCAATATATAAAACCTAAGAATTTGGTTTTTGGTCATCTGAACGCGGGCGGAGCCGCGGGCAATACTAGTAGAATATAAATATATTGTAATTGTCAAGCCTCTTCTTATCAAGCCCGGTAACTCGATTAAATCCTAAATTAAATTTTACATATTATCTTAAAAATTCTGGCAAAATTCTTTTCTAAGCATGCCATGACCGTAAGTTTAGTTCTTGAGATCAACAAAGTTTATATATTTAGAAAAAATCCCAAAAATAAATAATAATCCGATTGTGCAAAAAGCGAATATACATACATACAGTGAAAAAACATAACCCTCCTTCTGGCGCAGTCGGGTAAACAACTAATTTTCCGTAAACATGTTTTGATTTAACACAAGCAAAATCGCAGAGTCTATCTTGTATAGTGTAAGAGGTTTAAAGTCTCCGTATACACATTACGGAAGTTAGGTAATGTGTCAATAGATTAAGCGCTTATCGCTAAGTCGGCGCGTGTGTCGAGCTGCATCTCAGTACTTTCGTTTATACCCCCTGCGAAGTAATTATGATACGGTCGTAATCCTAGAAAAGTTTGCACTCAGATTAGCTTGATTGTAAATTACGTTAGTTATATACATTTTTTTAAGGCAGTGGTAGCCCAGTGGTTACTCTCTTGCTTGGGAAGTCAAGAGAAATAAGTTCAAATCCCGGGTCTCGCACCTCTGATATTCTTATGTGCGAATCATTTCCAACATGATTACCACTTGTCTTACGGTGAAGGAAAACATCGTGAGGAAACATGTCTGAGAAAATCTAGCTAAAGTTCTTAAAATACATGTGAAGTCCGCTATCTGTATACTAAATTTTATCGAAATGTGTTGAGCATTTTGACGCGAAAGTTTACAAACTACATTTTTATGTTTTTATATTAGTAGTCCAATTCTAGGTTTTTCGCACTGCTCATATCATACGTACGTCGAAAATATTTATAAGATGAGAGGTCAGGTTCAACGATTTTTGTAATTCAGTTTAATAGTTACATACACACAAATGATATCACAGTAGTGATATGATGACGAGATGTATGATCTAAGACATTCCCTTATATTTACGAGAGTTAAATGTTTATATCAGTTCCAAAGAAAATGTTAATAATACCTGTTAGGAATCAGTAAAGGACACACATTTCTGATATATCGCGGATACCATTTACTCTTTCCAAGCATCGAATTTACGACTTTAGTCATCATAGCGCAGTACCACTGCATTACGATGACCATCAGAACTTTTAATTTCATTATAATTCTAAAGAAATAACGCTCATAAAGGACCTTCCAATAAAACAATGATTTAACACTACTTTTTTATTCATGGACGGCCCTTCGGCACGTGATCTGATTGAGAAATTAACTCGGAACGTTTTAAAAAATATTCGTCGTATGACAATTACGAATATAAACTCATTCGTATGCTTAGTGGCGTTTAATAGGAATTAAAGTTAGATAATTGATGTTAGTACAGTAATATGATGGTGATTCCGGGTTTGAAGTCCTTATTTTTTATATTTATTTAAGACTAGCATTACCCGCGGCTCCGCCCGCGTTAAGATGACCCAAAACTTAATTCTTAGTTTTTACATATTACTATACTCTTATATTACAGTTTTTGTATTTTTTTCTCAGAAATGAGATATTTTTCTGCGGTAAAAAGTATCCTATATGTTGACCCGGATAATCAGCTATGACCATACCAAATTTCATTAAAAAACGTCCAGTAGTTTTTCTGTGATGCGGTAACAGACAGACAGACAAAAATTCGGAAACCTATAGATTCGGTCTCTGTATCGATAATAATGTCTATTTCAATAAGATTTTCCAAAAATATTTAATGTACAGATTTGACTTAGTTTTACGATAAGTTAATACAATTATACATATTACAGATAACATGTTGTTTTAGTGGTTAGACAATTTTTAGCAATTTTCAATAATAAAAATCTCACAATGCTTTATTTCGATAGATATCTAGTGTGATGAACAAACATACATTCTTATTAGAAGTTTTAATAAAAGGCGTTGCATTATTAAAATGAGCTTACAATTAAGCTTGCTAATTGCATTTTTCAAAACTTAAGATTCTTTGTTTTGATATAATTACACTTCGGTCGTAATCGGTAAGAGCTTCCATTGTTCTAGGCTGCTAACCAAAAGCTTGCTCTTAATTGGCTTAAAGCGGAAGTATCAGTACCAGTTTTATTTAAGACTCGATGTAAAATAAATATCGATAAAAGCGATATCTGAACGATTTATGAAAATTTATTCAAGAAGAATTTTGCATTTTTATTACTAACGTTATTATAGTTAATAGTTTTGAAAGTAAAAAAAACACGCTTCTGGAATGTATCTAAGAAATTTATCAAACTTAATTCAATGAGCATAAACATCACATCGATGGTATCAAATTAGGGTGTAGCCATCATTACACGAACACAAATCAATAGGTACATTTAATATTATTTAAAATCGATTATCAATATTTGATTCCATACTTAGTTCCGAATGAAGCTTATAAAAGAAATGTGTTACAAGTGCACTATTTTGCTGGTAGACGCTAGCTCGACGTGGTTTTTTGCTTAGACTAGAACAGCATATTTTGATATTATATTAGCGACTTAGCTTCGCTTCGCTCGAGCGCGTCCTTACTTCTTAGGTATCTAACAATAGCCTAGGTGTTGCTCTAGCTTATAGTATCTATACTTAATTTTATTCAAAACCGTTTCAGTGTAAAGGAATGACAAACACGCACATACTAACTTTTATATTTATAAAAGTGATCTGTAAAATGACATGTATCGCGACTTGATACACTCCGAAAACGAAACCCATACAAAGGTGCCAGCCAGACGATACAAATTAAAGCACACACACGAACTTCAAAAATATCTAATTCTAAATGAAAACCCCTGTTTAGTTATTTTTTACTTTTTAGTGCCTGAAAGCAGTTTTATTTTTAAAGTTTTTATATATTATTTTATTTTTTTAAATTATGTGACTTGCAATTTTCGAAAAATACGCTATCGCATAATATAGACGTATAGTTTACTAGCATTGCCCGCGGCTCCGCCCGCGTTCAGATGACCAAAAACCAAATTCTTATGTTTTACATATTAGTATACTCTTACATTGCAGTTTTTGTATTTTTCTCAGAAATGAAATATTTTCCCGCAGTAAAAAGTATCCTATATGTTGACCCGGATAACCAGCTACCATCATACCAAATTTCATCAAAATCTCTCCAGTGGTTTTCCCGTGATGCGGTAACAGACAGACAGACAGAAAAACAGACAGACAGACAGACAAAAATTCTAAAAACTATAGATTCGGCCTCTGTATCGATAATAAAGTCTATTTCAATAAGATTTTCTAAAAAATATTCAATGTACAGATTCGGCTCACTTACAATTTTATTATATGTATAGAATAGAAAGGACGGGTCACATTTTCTTCAATAAAATACCCTTTTACTTATCAAAAGTTGACATGCTAGTCAACTTTGTTACGCGTAACTCTGTAACGTCAAGTTTACGAGCGGAACTACGCCACTTTTAGATGCTATCGGAACTGTTAACTTTTTATTGCGTCGTGTGGCATTAACGTGTACTAAACACGTGTTTTGGCGGAAGAAGCTTTTTTAAAGCCTATTCCGATTGTAATAAAACTATTTTTTAAGTGACGAAAAAAAAGGAAGTTCTCAATTCGACACGTATATATTTTTATGTTTCACTGCTAGTTTATTTCAAGTTGCAATGAATATAAAAAGTTCGATTCTTGCGTATGACAAAGTTTGTTTCTGTAGTAAATATTTTTAATTATGAAATATTTGGGATTTATTTTAAATAGCTCGATTAACTAAGTCGAGATAATTTTTGTTCTTAGCATCACATGAAAGCTTTTAATGTTTATTTTCTAACTAGTGACTCACCCTCTTCGCTTCTACGTTGCCTCCCCATACAAACTTTCACCCCCATTTTCACCTCCTTAAGCGATGATTTCCGGAAAAAACTATCCTATATCCTTCCCAGGGTCTCAAACTATCTTGTTACCAAATATCATCTCAATCGGTTCAGTAGTTTCGGAGCCTATTCTGTACAAATAAACAAACAAACAAATAAACTAAAAATATTTCCTTTTTATAATATTAGTATAGATAGTTATTTTCTAATGTAAAAACATATCGTCATTTTACTTTAATTCGTTAAAATGTACAGTTGCAGGTGCTTGAGCTTACACGGATATAAAGAATGTAATCAAAAAGGCACACCTCAGAATTTAAAATATATTGTAGAACTTTAAGATAAACTAAGAATGCTAATAACAAGTTAAAACAAGTATATTATAAACATATGATTATTCAAAACAAAACAAAGTATCATATTATATGTGACATCAAGACAAAAGCTCAATTCTTATTTGCGAGAAAAATACACGAGTCAAAGCCCGTCTTCAGGTCTCACAACAGACTCAGCGAGTCTGGAACGCAGGATACAATCTGCTAGATAGATCCTAATTAAGCAAAAAAATATACCTTTGTTGAATATAAATAAGACTACCTTTCACTCGTAGCTTTATTCGCTTCTAGCGACGACGATAGAAATAGCACAATGTCTTTCATTATTCTATATTCGACAAACAGTTTAATAATAAAAATCGATTTAGGTGTTTTTATGCATTATCGTACAGAAACCAATAATAGTATGAGATTACCTTATACCTAAACGTAAAAGTTTGTATGTATGTATGTTTGTTTGTTTGTTACTCCTTTACTCTGAGACGGCTGTACGGATTTGGATGAAAAGTACACAGATAGACTACGACCTGGTGTAACACATATCAAAGAGTACTGTTAGGCACCTAAGGAAGTACCCGAGCGAAGCGAGCGTAAGTCACTTGTCTATACTAATATTATAAACGGAAAATTTTGTTTGTTTGTTTGTTTGTACTGAATAAGCTCTGGAACTACTAGACCGATTTAGATGAAATTTAAATTTGGTAAGAAGTTAGTTTGAGACCCTGGGAAGGATATAGGATAGTTTTTTTTCCGGAATATAATATATATATATATATATATATATATATATATATATATATATATATATATATATATATATATATATATATATATATATATAGTATAATTGTAAAGTACTATAATTAATATAGTCGTTATATAATGAATTTGCTGTTTCACTCGATACCATTTTGATATTTACGTAAACAATAATAATAATTGAACATTCTAAAAGCTCTTGAGTAAATTGTATGCTTTGTGAAACGTATGTATACTGATTAAGAAATAATCGATTAATTTTCGTAATAATTATTAAAGCGTGTATATTTAATCCTTGCTCTTTACTTATATATGTATGAGGCATTAGCGATTATTAAAGTTCCCTAAAGGCTGCTTTCAGAAATTACAACAGTATTCATAGAGTACTTAACAAATTCAGATCTTTACGAACGTTTAGTATAGATATCTCAGAGATAAGATATTTTCCCGCAGTAAAAAGTATGTTATAAGTTGACCCGGATAACCAGCTATCATCATACCAAATTTCATCAAAATCTGTTTAGTGGTTTTCTAGTGGTGATTCGGTACAGATTCGGTTCAGTTAGAATTTTATTATATGTACAGATAATAAGGATTTCTAGTTATTATACATCATTGCTAAGACGTTGAAGCGAATATCAGGCATGCTACAGCGCAGTGATAGCGCCGGAAATGAAATTCCATCGCGGTCAAACAATTTTCCTTATCTCCGACTTACGTGGAGGAAATTAAATTTAGCTCGATATTATTGTTTGGGGCTTGGAGTTTTAAACGAGAGTCCAAGTTTGAAGACGTTTTTGATTTATTGGTCTAGTTTGGTATTAATTTTAGATGTTGGGGTTGGCTATATACCCGTAACTACTTCAGATTTTTGCAGAAACAGCGAATAACTGGTGTCATATTTTCTACTGTACGTACGTAAACTAGCCAAAAGAATGTTAAAGGAAGAAATATTCAAGAAAAATCTTTTCTTGAGTATTACGAATCATATTTGTACTATACAAGTATCAATTTTCTACATTATTATAAATAGACATTAATGATCTTCCGAATAAGATTGAACTTTGACGTTTTAAACTGATTCTTTAAATGTTTTTTCTTCCACAAAAAATGTAGTGGCACAATAAAACCGTTATCAAATCGCTTAATGAATGTTAGACAAAGGGACACACATATCAACAATAAAACAATAGACGCTATCTACAATCACTCCATCAATCATAGTGTACGGTATAAAAACTATTAATTTAGTTCTAAATTAATTACATACGGGCGGTATCTCCCTTTCGGCGTTTGGGAAATAAAGTGTAATTAGAGCAATTAAGCAAATGCTTTACGTGAGGTTTTGTTTGTTTTCACGTTTATATTTTTCTTTCCATTATTAAGATTCAATAATGGAGATTGAATTTCCTTTTCTGTAAATCTTGTTTGTAAATGTTTTTAGTATAGAATCTTGATGGATCCTACTTATAAGGACTAAAGTGCAGGAGTTCTTCAAATTAAGCATCCAGTATGTTAGAGACTGTTAAAAGTTTTGATTAAACTTCTTAGAATATTTATGGTAACTTAGTTTAGTCAATTGTTTAAATATCACTTGACTGGTAAACGATAATTGTAATGTTTGGACAAATAAAAAATAATTATTCAGGCTTTTTAACGTCCCACTGGGCACGGGTTTTCCCTATTGTGAAGAGTGTTAGGTATAATCTACCACGATGACTATATGTATATGGGAGGATATCATACATCTTTGGATAATCTATCTAGATAATCTCAGCAGGATCATGCAGGTTTCTTCACTGTGTTAGTTGTAAAATGTTTATTTATAATTTATTCATGGAAATCTCAGAGGAATGAAACTCTGTATCCTTTAGAAAACCCTATCATTGAATCAACAATATGTTCTATTTTACGATTCTAAACTATTTTTCTTTTGCCTACAGGAGATTTGGTATGGTAGATAAGCGGTTTTGCGTCGAGGGTGGTTCCCGTTGTGGCAAGGGCGCCGGCTTGTTTGTGTTCGCCGCAGAAGGTGGCAGGGAACTTACGGAACTCCTCAATATTTATACTCACGAGGCACATTCACGTCTTAGTGTTGCTTCTAGAAGTGGATCAGGTGGGATTACTTACTTTTGTATACGGATATACCTTTATTTATTTACTTACGTATCAGTTTTAATATAAAACATGTTATTTTGCTATTCTTTTTTGTGAATCTAAAGATAATAATAGTTGTTCCAACTAAGCTAATTTTTAATTTATTTTACGCGTTAGAAACTTAAATAATTTAGGGATGCAAAGATTCTAAATATTGCTCCTTAAATTTAAATTTTTTTAATTAAAATTAGTTCACAAATAACTTAAAGAACATTATACTTTAAGATAACTTCTGCAACAGACGGTAATTATTATATGGACATATTTTGCTCTCTGTTTCTAAGAAAAAAAAATTTTTTCTATCTCTAATTTTACTAAGTGTAGAGAAACATAGTTTTGCATGTATTAGTTAGATTTAAAAAAACTAAAACAATAAAATTTCTCAGTTCTAGAAAAACGTTATTCCGACACCAGTTCCTGTATGGACGACTGCTTCAATCAATCTATAAGGTCCGTGTCTCCTTCGTGGGCGGGTCCCGCGAGTCAGACCATGCACTGCTTGTCAGATTTAGACACAAGTCTAGACAGCAACGAGGATAAGTTCAGAAGGCCTACATCCTTGCCAAGATGTTCCAGTTGCATCGGGAAGATTAGTCATTTGACAAGGTTTGTAGATTATAAACTATAAATTGCAATTATTTGGGATTTTTAAGCTAATTGTGTTGCTGTTTATTAAACTTAACTGAATAATAGATCTTTTTGGTAAAAAATTGGAAATAACAATCAGCAACGCTTTTGCTCTGAAGATAAGTTACTAGCGTTTATAACAACCGTGTATGTTATCAATAACAAATAATATAGCTAGATCTATAATGGCAACTCCGTTACATACCTGTGTTGTAAAATATGTTCTATGTATAAATATAAACATTATGGAACATTAACACACAACACCATCTAGATCCATAGTAAGCTACGAGGCTTGTGTCATGGATACCAGATAGTTGATATATAACTTTAAATAAATACATATTATAAATATAACATTCACGACAGGAGTACAAACATTCGTGCTCATCACATGAATGAATACTCCTAGCGGGACTCGAATCCGCGACCGCTGGCACAGCAAGTAGGTAGTAGCACACTACAAACTGAGCCAAACATGTCATCACTCGTTATCGTATTATTAAAAAACTATTATTAAAAATGTCTACGTAATTATCTCAAAGGAATTATTTTCTTATTTCAGGTCTTCAACAATGAACACCCCTGGCTCTATCATGTCGCCAGTATGGACAATGGAAAATATTATGGAGAAACGTTCAGATTCTGATCGTGCCTCAATATACTCCCGTTCAAGCGGGAGTGCCTCAGAATATTCTGTACCTCGCAGTGCTTGTCTTGACAAAAGCTTTGATTCTAAACGAGCCAGTCCTATCTGCTGTACGCCAATTGTGCCAATTAAAACTGGCAATACTTGCCAATGTTGGCAACAACCAAAACCCTGCTGCTGCAAGAAGAAGACGTTTAATGGACCTTATGAAAATTATGACGTGCCAAAGACACCTATGCCTTTAATTCAGGTAAGAATATAGAAACATGCATAGCATTTGATTTTTTCAACCGACTTCAATAAGGAGGAGGTTCTCAATTCAGCTGTATTTTTTCCTTCAATTTTTTTTCAAATAAAGCTTGTTGTTTAATAAAGAATATTTTGTAAATGAAATATATAGAATTAAAGCAGTTTCACTTATTTAAAGTGCGTGGTACTTTTATCACGTACTTAAGTTTTCTGAAAACATGAATAAAGGACATATATTTAGAGTTTGAATTTAGATCTTTTGTCAATTTGTCCCACTCATGTAATTTTTTTCTCTTTCACTTATTAACCCATATTAATTGTAATTCCAGGAGCATCCAGTAGACACGAGCTCTGACGCAGCTAGCCTCTACGATACACCAAAGAAACTAAAATGTCTTATCGGTCAGTCCTGCAACTGCGCCCTACAAGCAAACGATACCAAAAACAATGACAACCAAACAGAAGAAATATGTGATAATAGTGTAACTGAAACCAATTCAAATTACGTCAACATCACCCCCAATCCAAAATCAATAATAGACTTAAGCAACTATACAAACATAGATCGAGCTACATTAGATGATTTTGAAAACTCCTTGCACATTCTAAAAAATGCTGGATTTAGTCAGGAAGAGTTAGACGAGCTGGAGGACATACCGGAAAATGACGATGATATATCAACAGCTACCACAAACACTGTGCATCCAACAGATTGTTGTAACGACATAAACTATATGCATTTAGAAATTGAAAACAGCTGTTCGAGTAACAGCAAAAACTTTTCGGACAACATTAGCAGGATAAGCCACGTTTCTGATCCTACACATTCTGATACTGATAACACTATCAGTACAAGACGGTCTAGTTCCGCTGACTTTACCAAGCGTCAAGACGACGAATTCAGTATAAATGGCAGAATTTGCTTCACACCGACAGTGATTCGACGAACATGCAAAACTAATTGTATCAATGAAGGTGTGCCTTTAAGAATTGATTGTGAAAAGGAAAAATTTAAGTCGCCTGAACCAAAAACTGAGAATATCTTAGTCGCCAGATTCAGGGATGCTGTAAAGATCCGCAGATCATCAAGCGTTCCGAGCAAATCAGATAAAAATAGAGACTCGTCTAGTTCTAATGACTCGGGCGTGTCCACTGGTTCTTTGAAACATCACAAGGGAGATTTCAATGAATTCGAAATGCCGGTCACTAGTTCGAAATCGTGCAAAAAACATAAGAACAAGTCGTTCAGAAACACCCTAACCCCATTGCATGGTCCATTTCTTAAATCAAACTCATCTGATCCACTAAAAAATTTGACATTCCAATTTGAAGAAGTCGCAACTATGACCAAATCGAATTCCTGTGAGGTAGACACTTTGACTAGACGAAAGAAGAGAATGGGTAAGTTTTATATTTTATTTGTAAATAATTACTTTATTACATATTAATATTATCGATGCGCTAACTTTGAATTTGTTTGTTTTTTTACGGTTTGTACCAATATAGTAAATTACATAGTAATTACACTCTATAATTTATAAGGATTTGAGAAAATAGGCTATCAGTATGAACCTATCATTTTGAAGTTGGTCAAAAATAATTCCACGTGACCTGTATTTTGAAGTGAATCTATAGATAGTATCAAGTATCAACTATATTTAATAGCAAAAGATAATGCAAGAGATAAGAATAGCATATGCGTTAATCTTATCTGTTAAAACTCAGCACGTACTTAAATTGACGTTGTACGTAGATTACATAATATAAGTTTTAATTATTTAATTTGTCTACCATTGCACTCGGTTTCGCTCGCGCAATATGACTATAGAAAATCATATGTCTATTGGACACGTCCTAAATTCCATATTCGCCAGAAAAATTGCTTTAGGCTATCTATTTGGAACTTCTTTTAATAGTTACTTCGGTTTAGGTATCGTGAAAGAAACGATATAAACTGTTTTAAAGTCGTACACTATCATAAATCCATTCTGTATAATAGTAAAAAAGATTTTCCAAGGGATTTTGAAACCTTATCCAACTAATGTTATAAATGCGAAAGTTTGCGAGGATATATGTTGTATGTTTGTTATTCTTTCACGCAAAAACTACTGAACGGATTTTGATGAAACTTTTTAATATTATAGCTTATACAACAGAGAAACACAGGCATATAAAGATATAGCGATACATAATTAAAAGAAAAAATCGCTAGTTTTTAATCGATAATAATTTCTTTTCCAGGAGAAACTGACTCAACTGTGAGACACAGTCAAATGACCAACAAAAGTACATCATCAGGTGCGTCCGATACGTCCGATTACATGGAGTCTTTATCCGTGTCTTCCTTCAGTTCTTGCGACGTTTCAGATAGACACGTGACCAGACCCAGGTCTGGGAAAGAATATGCCAGTATAGATAGAACTGTGCTAGCCATGTGTGATGGGTCTAATGTCTGAATAATTAGGATAGTCTTCTAAAGTTGTTGGACTTTTTCCATGGTACAGGTATTAAGATTGTTGGACTTGGATAATAGTTTTACAATTCAATGTCAGGAATTACAAAAGTGGTTTTACAATTCAATGTCAGGAATTTCAAGTGTGTATTTTTTCGGCCTCCAATAGTTAAGATTCATGTCACATGAAAGTTCTTAAGGAAATCGCCCAAACTAAAATGTACAATGTATTCTGTAACTATACCTTAAAATTTTCATAGTGTGTATATGTATAATGACGATAAGAAATACTATAAAATAAATTAATATAAGAAAATAGAATAAAAAAAATAATAAAAGATAAGAAAATAATTACATACAAAAAGCACATTTTTGACGTTGAATTTGAACTTAGGTTGCGTAAAATGAATGAAGTACAAAGAGCTTTTATGTGACATGTCTTATCACTGTTAGAAATGAAGGTTCATAAAAAAGTATCCATTGTCCAATTTACTACAATTTGATCACAGATTAAACTTAGCCATTAATTAGTTATGGTTTAAAATTTTGTTATCATATAAAATCACAGAAACACAGTTGTTCCTATGTACATAGTTAAATGTAGAAAATATCCAAAATTAGGCGTAGGTAGTTCTGACGAATTTAGATATAAGTGCCAAAATATTGGCCATCTTTTGCAAAGGGTCCGGTGTAGAATATGTATTATATTATAATAAAATAAAATCGTTAAATAATCATGAACTTTCATAAAACGTGTGGAACAATTCAAAATTGTTCTAATTATTCATATGGAAATAGAATTATTAATCAATTACTTAATGTAATATAACTTACATATATTTTGAAATAGCGAGATACTTTTAAGTGTAACTTTGAATAAATTTAGGTACTTAAATTATTTGTGCCTTTTATGTACAATGTTTTTTCGTTTTCATGTTACCTTTCGATGAATGTTTATTTGTATTTTAATTTTTAGTTCAATTATAATATATAGAAATGAACTGATATAACCATCGATCAAAAAATACTAGATACACAATCCCATCCAAAAGTTCTTTTAAAACTGTCACCAATTGTGTTTAGGTAATTATTTCAGTTGAAATAAGTATACAACAATGTAAATTGAACCTTAAATGCAATTATTAAAGTTGTTTTCACAAAAAAATTCTAAAGCGCGCTCAAATGTTCAAATGAGCGCTCATTCAGTGAGGACATTTTTTGTCGCTGACTGTGTATCTAATACTTTTTTGATCGATGAGTATAATCATTATAATATTTAATACATAATTAGAAAGAGACAGCATGTACGCAGTCATTATAATGTCGCTGTCTAATTATTGCTTATGATTTAATCAGAAAAAGAGACAGCTATAAGCTATCGTTCTGTCTCGCTCACACTATCCGTCACATCTATCTGAATTAATACAACGTTCATTTCTCTATATTATCTACGGTTTTTTTAAGAAACGATTTGACAGTTCACTTTTTTTATAATCTGTCAAGGGTTTCTAATAAAATGGACTATATTATGTCAATATTATTGTAACTTTGGACTACATCAATAAATAACTTTATATGTAACGCATATTTATTTCATACTTCTATGTACAGCTAGCGTAAAATTATATGTTAAATCGAGTTTAAAAATTACAAAGCCTGTAAGGAAATCATAAGCAATAGAGAATTCCAACGAAATATTCTTGTAAACAGTAAAATTAGTATAGCTGTAACCATTTTGATACGATAGCTTGAGCCCAACCGTTTTAGAATTTGGAAAAATCTTAATGCCTTTGTTTATATTCTTATAAGGAATGTTTGCTTGATTTCTTAGTTTCAAGGCAAAATTGATTGATTTTGGTAGTGTTGCTAGATTTTTTCTATAATTTTAATATGTTAAAAATCTTAGGTTTGTTTTCTTAGGTTTTTTTTTATTAAAAAAAACTTGATTTCAATTCAAAAATAATAGATTATTCTGAATAAAATTTACATTACAAAATTATTTCATTTTACATTCTTTAGCAACATTACCTACGTTTGATTAAAAAATGCTTAAAATGTCAATTTTAATTTTAAATTAGTTCGATTACAAGATAATTTTGCCTTAAAATATATTACTTGGTGGATTTATCATCTAGTCAAAGGTGAAATGGTAGCCATATTTAATTTTTTTATTAAAAAAAAAACATTTAAAAAATTACTTATTACTTTAAAGGCTGTTAGTAATTTATATACAAATTGTATTAAGAATGAAAGCAGTTTTTAAATTTAAATCTTTTTCAAAATATTGTTAATTAATTTAATTTCTTTATTTTTATATTAAATATGGCTACTCCATGGTTTTGGTTGCACGAAGATTGATAGGTTATTACGAATGGAATATTTCCTTATAACTTTATGTTAATATATATTTTAACTTTTGTAGTCTATTGCAACTAAGAGAATATAGCGCATTTCAAAGATAACTTGTTTTTTTTTGAAGTGTTTTCCTTTCTTTAACTTTCTTAGACAGCGCCATCTATTGATGAGTTCAATTAAAAAAAGTTAAATTAAAAAGTAAATGTAAAAAAAATATTAACAATATTAATAGAATACTTACCTTATCTAAGTTTAAAAAAGTTTAGGGCATATTTTATGTAAATAATGTACAATTTTTCACCAAAAATATTTTTTTGTTTATTCAGTATGTTGTGTTAAACTACGTTTATTTATTACGAAAATAATAAGAATAATTATTCCAACAATAAAACTATGCATGAAATATACTGTACTGTATATGTCAATTTTAAAAATGATGCTTTTAAAAACTTTAGTAAAAGAAAAACAAATGAACATATTATTATTATTAAATTTATTTTACAAAGTAACTAATAAATATACAAAAGTTGCCTAAAAGTTATATTATGTTGAAATGAAACTTATTTAGAATCGTTGTGATTTGAAACTCGATGAAACGGAAATGAAACGAAAATGTGACACTAAAAAGAGACAAACACATATATTACTATGTATAGGATTAAGCCGGCGAGAGAATGAGATAGAATACATTACCGTGTTGCCATGGTAACAGTTGTTTCACAAATATACAATATTAAGTTTCACTTCTACCATGTGTGAATTGCACACACACGCACTTTTTATTTATATTATATTATCAAATCACATTTCACTACGATTCCATCTATCGTGAAAAATTGTATTTTAGGGGCATTCTGAAATTGGAATACAAGCTCCATCCGAGTTTCTAGTGTAACCTGAAGTACAGAAGCAGCCTGGCCGACCACATTCAAATATACAAATGGGATTTAGATTAGAACAAGTAGTGTGACAGGTGCCACAATAGCGAAACACTTCGTTTGGTCTACAGCTACCTGATTCTGAAACATATTACACAAACATGTTATACTAGTAGCGCCATCTTTTGGTAAAATTTTTACTTATAATAACCCTTTAATTAATCCAGCTCATCAATCTGTGTATTAAATTTCGTCATAATACTTTCAGCTATTTAAGCGTAAAGGTATACACAAACTCTCGCATTTATACCTATAATAGTACTTTATTTTTAATGTTGGGAATCATATTTATTCATACCACCTACATTATGTTGTTATATGGGACTCACCGATTAGAAATGTCGTCACAGGGTCACTTACGTAGTGAAATGACGCCCCAAAGACAGACCATACAAGCAAAGGGTTGCTCCCTTGATCCACTCTGCTATCAGAGATGTACCAGGAGCAACCCGCATGGTACCATATCGGGAGGACCTATAATAGTACCTACTACCTAGTACAATTAGGTGATTAAGACATGTATTTATGTAGTAAATAAACTAACCAAAAACACGATGCACTAATTTTATTTGAAAATCTTAATAAATAGCCGGAAAATTCTACCTAAACATATTAAATAAATAATTAAATATTATAAAAGAAAATTATTATTTTCAAGATGTACTGACCAAAAAAGAATATTGTTGTTGAAATCATATGGAATTTAAATAGATTTAAGCCATATGAAGCAAGAGTGGATCTAAATGATTTCTTAACTCACCGTCTTGTGCAGCCACGAGTGTGACCAACAAACACAAAAATAATACTGCCTTCATCGCTATTGTTTGTCAGAGTTTAAACGCGTGTGGGAAATACGATGAAAATAGAAGTGATCTCAAAAAGCACCTCCTTTTATACAATTTGCGCGTGTACAGCATTTTCAGCAAGTGTATGCTGATTTTACTGGATTTCCAAAAATAAGGTTATATGTTCGTTTTTTGGATGATGATCCATTGATTATTCTGCAATATGCGGTTCGATTTTATCTGAAAGTAAAACTCGCACGGTCCCGTTAGAAAATGGTAATGATCAAATGCTAATATCTGTAGAAAAACAATGGAACTCCTTACCAGATTAAAGTATGCAAAATAAAAGTCAAGATATGTGGTACAGATATCGTGTACAAATTCTTAAAAGTAAAAATTGTAGAGATTTTCTACTTCTTGTGCCAGCGGTCGTGGTTTCGAATCCCGCTGGGGGCATTCATTTGTGTGATGACCACGAATATTTACACTCCAGTCATGGGTTATATTTAAAATATATTTGTATTTAGTTACATATGCGTAGTGTATCAACTATCTGGTGTCCATTACACAGGCCTCGTAGCTTACCATGGAACTAGATGATACTCTGTGTTAATGTTCCAATATATTTATTTATTTATTAAAATCATTTCCATTACTAAAGTCATAAATATATATTTATCTGAACCGACTTGTTCAATTAATTATAATTTTATTTGATTGGGAAAATTTCTGCTTTCTGTGTAAATACTAAATAGCTTTTTTGTTTTTGGACAATGATCAGTATTGTGGTGAACGTCAATAGATGGCGCCTTCCGCATTATTTATGCAATTCTAGTTTGCACCTCTGGATGTCTTTTTGTTATACATTTTAGTTTTTACTAGCGACTTACCCACGCTCCTCTCGGATTCGCGCCTAGATACGTTTTAACGTTTTTTCGATATCGATTTAACGATTTTTCTATATAAAGATAAGATTTTGAAAACTTTTGCAAATATATACTATGTAGTATGTTTAGCTTTAAAAAATAAGCTATGGACTGCATTGATATGCCTCGTTTTAACGGTTACTATAGATTTCTCAGAGCAATCTCCTGCAATAAAAAGTATTCTGTATGTTGACCCAGCTATCATCATACCTCATCAAAATCTGTCCAGTGGCTTTCTCGTGATGCGTTCCCAGACAGACAGACAGACAGACAGACAGACAAAAGTTCTAAAAACTAAGATTCTGCCTCTATATCCTTAATAATGACTACATATTTCAATAAGATTTTCCAAAAAATGTATAGATTCGGCTTAGTTAGAATTTGATTATATGTATAGATAATATATCAAACTGTTTAGGCAGCACGATAAACTCAACGTTCAATTTTTCTCAGACTTCAAATGAAATTGTTATGATTTCGGAAAGTTAAAACCATTTTATCATAATATGCCTTAAAAAAAGGCGCATCGATAAAAACTCTAGCACTTTACCTGTTTGTTTTATTTAGTCGTGAGTTTTTATTTTGATAAACATCCCTAGAATACGGATCTATTTATAATATATTATAATTATAATCATAACCAATAATCACAGTAATATTAGCAGTCAGCAGACGTGTGTAACAAATTACCTCAATAATTACTTACTAGAATTACAATGTCATAGATAAACTAGAAACCGCTTTTTATATCTATACTAGCGGCTCACCCTCGCTTCGCTCGGGTTTGCCTCTAGAAAAACACTAATAGAGATCTATTAGTTCCCACGGGAACCGTTCATTTTTCCGGGATGAAAAGTAACCTGTTGTTTGACCGGCAATATAAGGTAACAGAATGTTAAATTTTACTAAATTAGGTGCATAAGTTGTATAAGTTATTATAGTTTTTTAACTATCCCACGGGAACTATTTAATTTTCGTGGATAAAAAGTATCTAAGATGTTGCCCGGGGATAAGGTACGACCATACAAAATTTCATTTAAATCGGTCCAATAGATTCGGAGATTAGCCCGTACAAACAGATAAATAGACAGAGAAACAAAAAATTTGAAAAAAAATCTGGATCTTACATCCCCCTGACTCGGTTTTTAGCATTTTTTTGCTATGTACAGACATTCGACCTCTACTGTTTTATTATAGTATAGATATAAAAAAGCGATTGCTGTTCATTCGTGTGCGATTATGATATTTTTCATTTGTAATAGTCCGAAGATTTATAGGAAAAAAAGGAAAAGTTACCAGAAAATTGAGAAAATTCGGCTAAAACTGAAAGTGCTTATTCTACAGAATTTTTCTTTTCTTGTTTGTACAAACTTGAAGATCGTCAACAAAATTGAGAACAAACCTTCCGTCGGGTCAGATAGTATAACTCATAAAAGTATATTGCTAATGCTTACTTAGAACAGGTATTGCATACTTTGACAGAACTATAAGAAATAAAAAAAATCTAAACATCAAGGAAAACTAAGTTGCGGTTTACGTAAGAGGAAAAATATGTCTGATGGAAAAATTCACACTTTGTTGTGGTATATTACTTTTCCTTTTATAGTAATCATAAATTGTAATAACTGCCTCGGTGGTGTAGTGGCTAGCATGTACGGCTGCACACTCGGAGGTCCTGGGTTCGAGTCCCGAGTCGGGCCAAGTTTAGTTATTGAGTCTTTCTGTATAAGTCTCAGTAACAGCCCGGAGTTGGGAAGTTGGCGGTGTTTCACCCCGTGCCTCGGAGAGCACGTAAAGCCGTCGGTCCTGCGCCTTAACTCTCACTGGTCGTGTCGAGCAGTCGTCCCACCGGAGTATGAGAGTGGTAGGAATAGAGAGTGCACGTTGTGTCTGCCCGTACACTTGTGCACTATAATATCTCCTGCGCAGTTGGCTAGTCTCAATGAGATTGGCCGCCGTGGCCGGAATCGGCTAGGAGAACATCATCAAATTGTAATATTTGTTTTTTTATCTGAATCTAATCGATTTTTTACTCTGGGAAAAAAATTGGGAAATAAAAAAAAAAATAAAATATTTCTAGGAGATATTTTTCTATAGGGTGGTTATTACTTATTTCATTATAGAATTATCCATGAGAATATGTACAATCTTTTATTATAAAAGAACAACTTTATGGCATTATTATTACGCAAAAAATTAACTTACATAAAAAAATATATAAACACAAGAAAAATTTAAAGTGCATGCAGGAATGGTTATCAAAAAGTTTTTCTTTGGCATAGGTATAATAATTCAGCCGATTTTAACAGGATTTCAACAGAGAGATTGACATATAATATATATATACATAAAGGCTACTTAATTGACTTTTTTATAGCCTTTTTAAGACTTACAATTTTGTAGTAGCTTGTTTTCATGTATCTCTCAAGGTTTAGCCAGTTTAATAATTTACATGGTTAATGTAAATTAATAAAAACGACTTGTCAGAACCAACTAAGGTATTTTCCCGTGGGAGCCAAAAACTTATCTGTAGTAAAAGGCATCCTAAATGTTGACTTGAATAATAACTTATCACTATACAAAATTTAGTTAAAACCGGATTAATACTTTTTGCGTGTAACGCACACAGACAAACAGACAAAAAATCTAAAAACTATTGTTTCGGGGTCATTGTTTTAAAAAATATGTCATGTTAAAATTTCGCTAAACCGTTTTATTGTATGCATAGATGAATCGAGAAAGTAAGTTTAGAATGAGAAAAATGTAGTTAGTTGGGTGATTCGAGCAGTCGCTAGTACATATATGTAATATGAAGATGTCTTAAAATTATATAAACAATGTGTGTAAGTTTGTTTGCATTATACATATATAGGGAAAACTAAACAATTTAAATACGAAATTATAAAGAATTTATTATGATTTAAATTCAAAAACATTCAAAAATCATTTTAAAAGAACAAAATATAGTCTTCACACCAAATATGGGTATGTTTTTCAAAGCGAATTGTTATCTCAATCGCAAGCATTCTTCTTCAGGGGCAAGTGTCTACCGGAATGCAAATTTGTGAGGAATTTCTAACGTAATCCTGTACGCAAAAGCAACCTGGCGGGCCACATGAGTCCACACAGATGGGGTTTGGAACTAGACAACTGCTGTCACAAGTCCCACATCCACTGAAATACTCGTTTGGTCCACAGTCATCTGAAACAAGTTATAAGTTTTAAATATGTTGGGACATTAACACACAGCGCCATCTAGTTCCATGGTAAGCTACGAGGCTTGTGTTATGGATACCAGATAGTTGATACACTACACATATATAACTTTAAATACATACATATTTTAAATGTAAACACCCATGACTGGAGTACAAACATTCGTGATCATCACAAAAATGAATGTCCCCAGCATGCTCGAACCCGCGACCACTGGCACAGCAAGTAGGGTCACTACAAACTTAGCCAATCGTGGCGTCAAGTTACATCGACGTGAAGCTATCTGCACGCTTGCCAAGCTTCAAAAAGCCATCAGAAATTTACATTAATCAAATTTAGTAAGAATTTTTAAATGTCGTTATATTGTGAAAGCATTTAGCCATTAAAAATCTCATACTGTGTCAAATGCGAGCTTTTTACTTTTTCGATCGCGTTAAATTTAACGCTGATGGAATAGATGTGTATAATATGAAACTAAATCTAATAGTAGGTACATATATACAACTTAATTATTGCTATACAAATCAAGACTAGCTGGATTCTTTCATCTGTAGAGCAGCAATATCCGAGTTTTTTTGTGGCAATAAATTGCCAGTGGCCAGTCCACCAATGGATGTAATGAAACAATATGTTATATTATTTGAAGAAGGTAAAATCACTACAAGTATTATTATTATTATTATTTTATTTGTTGTGGCTATAGGAAATCGCTGTGGCCATTCCTCGTCTATTATGATCGTCGCATGTTGTACTCATCAATTAAAAAAGTACTAGATACACAATCAGCGACAAAAAATGTCCTCATCCAATAAGCGCTCATTTGAACATTTGAGCGCGCTTTTAATAATTATTTTTTTGTGGAAAACAACTTTAAGTATTGTATTTAGGGTTCAATTTACATTGTTATATATAATAATTAACTAAACAGAATTGGTGACAGTTTTAAGAGAAGTTTTGCATGGGATTGTATATCTAATACTTTTTTGATCGATGGTTGTACTATAGTAAACCACTGTACCCCGAAGCTGTAATTTACTCCAGGATTTGCTTAGGGGTAGGCTCAATAATTTTATCTGGGCCTAGAAAGTGTTTTCCTAGATGAATACTGCGAGTGGCTTTTCATCAACCTTCATATATCTTCTGCAGGTGTGTCATTAGGACTTGTACATATGAAGGGCATCTACTGAAATATGTTATTATTAATACTATTTTTTTAACTCACCTTGTTTTACGGCTTTCAATGTGACCAATAAACATAAAAATATAACTAATTTAATTGTCATCGTGACCTAATGGTCACGATGACAATTAAATTAATGTTTAAGCAATGTGTACGGGTAATATAATAACTATAAATTTTATCCCTAAGAGCACAGCCTTTTATATGTTGCGATTAACAATTTACATATCATGCGTGAGGAACGTGTGAGATTTTTTGCTTTAGCAAACTTTGATAGTTTTTTGTCAAAGTGTTGGTTAAATCAAAACACAAGTGTCCATAATAATATTCTTTAGTAGAAAATATAAATCGAATGGTCATATTTTATGCTAATTTTTTTTTTAATGTTGGGAAATGCAGTTACGCATACCACCTATAGACATACAGGTGGTTATGTGAGACTCACCGCCGAAAACAGCCAGTGCTACCTACTAAAACCCATGGAGTTGCCCCACAGTCCACTCTGCTACCAGAGAAGTACCAGGAGCAACCCGCATGGTACACCGCTTAGTGTAGAGGGCCACCTCCCACCGCCCACCGAAGTGGGCCACGTCCCTGTGCGTTTCTTGGCTTCGCGCTCGGCTGAACTACAGGACGCTAATGAGTCTGAGATTAATAATAACAAAACTATACGTTTTCTTTAAGGTATACGTTACGTTTTCAAACTGTGTATTTGTTTTTTAATAATAAATACGAATGAAATACCGAAATTCGCACGCGTTCCGTCCATCTTGCCCGCTGTCGTCCTACTAAAATGTAAAGCTCGGTGTCCTATTAATAAGAAGGAACAATATATCTAAAGTTAAGTTAATAATATATTTTCATAGAATTTTCATCGCAATTGTGTTTAACATTGGGTTTTAACAGATATCTAAAAAGAAATTTCATAAGCTGAATCTGTATTATTTATTAAAAATTAAACACATATTAGCATAAACATGAAACATATAATAGTTTATAAATTTCACTCTAAAGTATAGTAGCAGTGGACACAAGATTTTATGTAATTTTCCAAAACTATTTCTTCATAGGGCAATCCGATAATGCGATACATTCTCCAGCGTCATTTCTGACGTAACCACGTTTACAAAAACAGCCACTGATACAGACCGCTACACAGATGGGATATGGATTGGAGTAAGTGCCATCACAACTCCCACAGCTTCTAAACACTTCATTAGGTCCACAAACTTCTGAAAATAAGATGATCATTACGATATAAATAAAAAAAATTAAAAATCTCCCTACGCAAATTAATTGTCATTTAACGATTACACTGGCACGCGTGAAGTATTAAATAAAACTATCTTTTCGGATTATTTCGCGGATTTATTTTGATTTTTGGTTCCCGACGTTTCGAATGCTTTAAAGCATCCATGGTCACGGGAGAGACTGACTCTCTCCCGTGACCATGGATGCTGTAAAGCATTCGAAACGTCGGGAACCAAAAATCAAAATAAATCCGCGAAATAATCCGAAAAGATAGTTTTATTTAATAATGTCAAACATTCGCGTAAATCTAAGAAAATATTACGCGTGAAGTACTTAATCGAGTAATCATACGCCAAAATGCCTTACATCATTTTGGAAAAGAGCTGAGACTTTTACACTGCTGGATCGATATTAACTAAACATAGCTAAGAACCACCGCAAGGGAACAGGCTTTCAAATGAAAAAACTGCATCGAAATCCGTCTATCGGTTTGAAAGCTACGATGCCACAGACAGACACACACACAGACAGACATCAACTACAAACTTATAACACTCCTCTTTTTGCGTCGGGGGTTAAAAAAAAATATAAACCCATTTGCAAAAAAAACGGGCACCCAAAACTTTTCTGTATAACTATGGAAATCTTAAACAAAACAGGTTTTATATGCATTCAATTAATTATAAACAATTTCCTACGTATTAAAAAGTACTGGCAAGTAAAATAAAATGTTCCAAATTTGAAAATTTCAAAGTTATTTAAAAATATTCAATTCGATTCGAACATTTGCTCGCAGTTTGTGTTTAGATATTGTGCTATCAATAAATAAAAAAGGCTTTTTTTGTAATTTTAATGAATTGATATTGATGTAAAATTGTTTAAATTGGTTATTCGAGATAAATTTTATACCGTAATATGGCAGACAAGACTATTATCGCTGGTAATATAGTGACACTTCTTCAAGAAGGTTGTACTCAATGTTATGTGTCGGAACGGTTTGGTGTCAGTCGTTCCACTGTTCAGAGGACCTGGACTCGGTTTCAAGAAACCGATTCTTTGAAAAGAAGACCGGGATCAGGAAGAAAACGATGTACTGAGCCCAGAGACGATCGATATATTGTGAGCCAAGCTTTACGAAATCGGAAGTCTACTTACAATAACATCAAAAACAATCTTGAAGATGTTAGAAATGTGAGTGTTAGCGTATGGACCGTCAGGAGGAGACTTCTAGAAGTCAATATGCACAGTCGAAGACCAGCTAGAGGTCCTAAATTACTCTGTGGGCACCGTTGCAAGGTTAAGATTTTCCCAAAATTGTGCGACGTGGACGGATGTAGAATGGAGCAAGGTTTCATTTTCTGATGAAGCCAGAATCTCTTTATTTGGTGAAGACCGACGTCGTAAAGTGCTAAGAAGACCAGGAGAACGTTATGCAGAGGTATGTTTTGAAGAAATTACGCCGTACGGTGGAGGCTCTGTCATGTTTTGGGCTGGCATAACTTCTGAAGATCGTACATAGTTAGTTTTCGTAGAAAATGGCTCTCTAGATGCACAACGCTACATCACGGAACTCTTACTTGCTCATGCACAACCAGCGTTAGCTGTTACAGGAAGTGCTGCTGTGTTTATGGACGACAATGCTCGAGCACACCGAGCGGGCGACGTAGACGCTTACTTAAGTGAAGTCGGGATCCGCCGTTTAGATTGGCCAGCACGAAGTCCCGACCTCAATCCTATTGAGCATCTATGGGACTTTCTAAAACGACGTGTTAGAGCTGTACACCCAGCCCCACAGAACATCCGAGAGCTTAAAATTGCTATTACGGCCGAATGGGAGCGTATTCCTCAAGTACTCATAAAAAAACTCGTACAAAGCATGCCACGAAGAATTGCAGCAGTTATTTCAGCCAGAGGAGGCCACAATCGATATTAATTTTTTATTTTCTTGTTTGTAACTTTTAGTAAATAAAGGAGAAAGTCAATTGAAGTTACCTTATTTTTTTATCAAAATGTGTATTTTCCTAAAAATCGAAATAAAGCAAATTGAGATCGACTTAATTAACAACAAAAGTGTTTTTACATCAGTAAATAATATTTATTTTATTTTGTTGCATCAAATCCCTTTTACAACTGTTAATACTAGAAGTATTCGAATAAATCAAAAGTGCCCGTTTTTTTTGCAAAGGAGTGTACTAGGTATTATCATAATATTATTATAAATGGAAATATTTTAAATAAATCTATAGTACTATACATATAATAAAATTCTAACTGAGTCGAATCTATAGACTTTAGATTTTTTGTCTGTCTGTGACCGCATCACGGAAAGACCGCAAGACCAGGCATTTTGATGAAATTTGGTATGATGATAGGTGGTTAACATATAGAATACATTTTACTGCGAGAAAATACCTATCTCATCTCTGAGAAATCTATACTAAACGTTCAAACGTAAGTAGGGACGAACCCGAGTGGAACGAGGGTGAGTCCCTAGTTTATATATAAATATTTTCATATGTATAATATACTAAAAGCAGTTCAAAGAGACAAGATTCAAATCCAACAAAATAGAAAGTACCAATTATTTAGAAAAATCTTGGTTCAACTTACCACTTTGTGCCGTTATTAAATTGACAAATAGACATACAAATATGATCGTCTTGATCGCCATAGTGTGTCCGTTTCAAAACTACAACGAAGAATACAGTTGACACGACAGGTTTACATCTTTTAAAGTGTTATGCATATTATTGTAATTATATTTTGTAGTGTTTACCGCACACGCGATATTTTTTGTTTTTTCATCCATAGCAACTTCTAAATTTTATCAATCTCAATGATTCTCATTATGTGAAATTAGCCTCTTGACAGATTTTAACACTGCTTAACCTAATTCACTTGAGACTTGTTTTAGTTATTGTGTTTATTATACTTACTTCCGTCAGCTGACCCAGGGATTTTTTTTAATTTAATGTACACTCTGTGTAATATAAACACATTTTACATGGTAAAAATTATTTTTTTAAGTTTATTCAATATTTTATATAATTAATTGGCATCTAATACATATAAAATATCTGAAAAGAGTCACCGTAGGTTGTGTCAATAGGTGGCGCTGGAGTCACGTACCCAGCGAATAGCTCTACGCCTTGCAAGTTGCAGAACAAAGTGAAGCGTCAGATCTGCGTTGGAAGCATCTCTGGTCTATGATTTGTGAATAACTGAATATGACTGTATGTTCTGCTGTCTTTTTTTATTTTTATTTTTTTTTAACGTTGGGAAATGCATTTACGCACGAGGTGTGGGATTCACCGGCAAAGCCAGTACTACCCACTAAAACCCAACAAAGCCTTCCCCCGTCTTAATGGGGCGTCGCAGGATCGCTTACGCATTCAACTACGACGCCCCGACGGCAGGTCTGCCGAAGCAGACCACAACAATCACAGGGTTGCTCCAAGGTCCACTCTGCTATCAGAGAAGTAACAGGAGCAACCCGCATGGTACACCGCCCTCCGAAGAGGGCCGCCTCCCACCGCCCACCGAAGTGGGCCACCTCCCTGTGCGTTTCTTGGCTTCGCGCCCGGTTGGGTTGCCGGGCACTACTGAGCCCCCCCACCACGACAAGGTGAACGCACGTTGGGGGGGATGTTCTGCTGTCTGCATAGCTGTCTATAGGAGGTTTTTTTTAACCACTGTTTTTTTTAGATTAAAAGTATCGAATATGCGAAGGCCTTTACAAGATAATAGAGTTGTGTTTTACTTTTTGCAACGTATACCTTCATACTTTTTTGATAAAAATTGTAATTTTTGTAAAATAATATTTCCGTTTATCACTGTGCAATGCTAAACAAGTAAACATGCATTTTAAGTTTTATTTTTATGAGTAAGTACTCAAACTAACTACTAAGATGTTAACATGTACTTACGACTATAGATTCGGTGGTCCGGGGTTCGAATCCCGCATCGAGGCAAGTTCTAAGCTGAGAGGTTGTTGAGCCATCGATACTGCTCCTGGTCAGCCTCTCACTGGTCACTGCACACAGCACCATACAGTCTTAGGGCAAAGTCCACCATGTTGACCAAGTGCGGGTTGATAGATTTCACATGTCTTTCAAAAACTTGCCAGGTTCTCTCAGAGATACAGGTTTTCTCAGGATATTTTCCGGAAAATTGTTTTCATGTTGGTAATGATTGGCACATGAAAGTATCAGACTTGCGAGACCCGGGATTTGAACTTACTTAGGTAGGTTTCCCAAGCGAGCGCGATACCACTGAACTTACTACGTATATTGATTGCGATGTATAAACAATTATGCACTTTTGAAATTTCATGCTTTTTTTCATGCAATTTTCCACATGATTATCACCTGACTCATAAGGAATACTTCATGAGAAAATATGCATGCCTAAAAGAACCTAAGTAGGTATCTTTTGAAAGACTCGTCAAGTCCATCAGCATTTGACCAGCGAGGCCCATGTCCATCACTCCAGCAGTAGTTGGTGGTACTTGGTAGTTAATAGTTTTTAATTAACATTTATAAAACACTTGAAACACTTTTCCTGCATTAATCGTTATATTGTCAGTAATTAATAAAATTTATACACAAAAGTGAATCTTCAAAAGTCACTCTTGTTAATCAGGAGTAATAAAACATCGATAGTGCAAAAGACGTGCTTTAATTTCCGCTCAAAAATGAATCCCTATTTCCCTTGGTCACGCCATCAAGCGTGAACAACTGGACCGATTTAACTATTTTTTGTTGTGTTTGTTATTGTCAGGAGAAGGTTTTTATGAAAGAAAAAATTAAAAAAATTGCGCGGAAAATTATAAAATTTGAGAATACTTATTTAAGAATACTTAACAACCATATTAAAATGTATATGGCTAACGCTGGGTAATAACTATTTATATATATTTAAAACGTAATAATAAAAATAAGCAATTATTTTGTAACGCAATATAAAAAAGGAAATACGTTAATGTTTTTAAAATAACATTACTTTGTCACGCCAATTAAGAGATATACTCACACTCGCTTTGCTCGGGTTCGCCTCTTGAAAAACAAAAACAAATCTATCCCACGGGAACCGTACACCGTACATTTTTCCGCAATAAAAAGTAGCTTATGTGCTAATACTTATAGAGTATAATCTATCACTATCCTAATTTCATCCAGATCCGTTCAGCCTTCTGGTGTAATTGAGTAACAAACATCCATCCAAACATCCAACAATTTAAACTTTCACATTTATAATATTAAAGTATATATAGATTTTAACACGCAGGTTTTTTTAAACATTTATTTGCTAACTTATTGTGGCAGGGAACTTACGGAACTCCTCAATATTTATACTCACGAGGCACATTCACGTCTTAGTGTTGCTTCTAGAAGTGGATCAGGTGGGATTACTTACTTTTCTATACGGATATACCTTTATTTATTTACTTACGTATCAGTTTTAATATAAAACATGTTATTTTGCTATTCTTTTTTGTGAATCTAAAGATAATAATAGTTGTTCCAACTAAGCTAATTTTTTAATTTATTTTACGCGTTAGAAACTTAAATAATTTAGGGATGCAAAGATTCTAAATATTGCTCCTTAAATTTAATTTTTTTTAATTAAAATTAGTTCACAAATAACTTAAAGTACATTATACTTTAAGATAACTTCTGCAACAGACGGTAATTATTATATGGACATATTTTGCTCTCTGTTTCTAAGAAAAAAAAATTTTTTCTATCTCTAATTTTACTAAGTGTAGAGAAACATAGTTTTGCATGTATTAGTTAGATTTAAAAAAACTAAAACAATAAAATTTCTCAGTTCTAGAAAAACGTTATTCCGACACCAGTTCCTGTATGGACGACTGCTTCAATCAATCTATAAGGTCCGTGTCTCCTTCGTGGGCGGGTCCCGCGAGTCAGACCATGCACTGCTTGACAGATTTAGACACAAGTCTAGACAGCAACGAGGATAAGTTCAGAAGGCCTACATCCTTGCCAAGATGTTCCAGTTGCATCGGGAAGATTAGTCATTTGACAAGGTTTGTAGATTATAAACTATAAATTGCAATTATTTGGGATTTTTAAGCTAATTGTGTTGCTGTTTATTAAACTTAACTGAATAATAGATCTTTTTGGTAAAAAATTGGAAATAACAATCAGCAACGCTTTTGCTCTGAAGATAAGTTACTAGCGTTTATAACAACCGTGTATGTTATCAATAACAAATAATATAGCTAGATCTATAATGGCAACTCCGTTACATACCTGTGTTGTAAAATATGTTCTATGTATAAATATAAACATTATGGAACATTAACACACAACACCATCTAGATCCATAGTAAGCTACGAGGCTTGTGTCATGGATACCAGATAGTTGATATATAACTTTAAATAAATACATATTATAAATATAACATTCACGACAGGAGTACAAACATTCGTGCTCATCACATGAATGAATACTCCTAGCGGGACTCGAATCCGCGACCGCTGGCACAGCAAGTAGGTAGTAGCACACTACAAACTGAGCCAAACATGTCATCACTCGTTATCGTATTATTAAAAAACTATTATTAAAAATGTCTACGTAATTATCTCAAAGGAATTATTTTCTTATATCAGGTCTTCAACAATGAACACCCCTGGCTCTATCATGTCGCCAGTATGGACAATGGAAAATATTATGGAGAAACGTTCAGATTCTGATCGTGCCTCAATATACTCCCGTTCAAGCGGGAGTGCCTCAGAATATTCTGTACCTCGCAGTGCTTGTCTTGACAAAAGCTTTGATTCTAAACGAGCCAGTCCTATCTGCTGTACGCCAATTGTGCCAATCAAAACTGGCAATACTTGCCAATGTTGGCAACAACCAAAACCCTGCTGCTGCAAGAAGAAGACTTTTAATGGACCTTATGAAAATTATGACGTGCCAAAGACACCTATGCCTTTAATTCAGGTAAGAATATAGAAACATGCATAGCATTTGATTTTTTCAACCGACTTCAAAAAGGAGGAGGTTCTCAATTCAGCTGTATTTTTTTCTTCATTTTTTTTTCAAATAAAGCTTGTTGTTTAATAAAGAATATTTTGTAAATGAAATATATAGAATTAAAGCAGTTTCACTTATTTAAAGTGCGTGGCACTTTTATGACGTACTTGAGTTTTCTGAAAACATGAATAAAGGACATATATTTAGAGTTTGAATTTGGATCTTTTGTCAATTTGTCCCACTCATGTAATTTTTTTCTCTTTCACTTATTAACCCATATTAATTGTAATTCCAGGAGCATCCAGTAGACACGAGCTCTGACGCAGCTAGCCTCTACGATACACCAAAGAAACTAAAATGTCTTATCGGTCAGTCCTGCAACTGCGCCCTACAAGCAAACGATACCAAAAACAATGACAACCAAACAGAAGAAATATGTGATAATAGTGTAACTGAAACCAATTCAAATTACGTCAACATCACCCCCAATCCAAAATCAATAATAGACTTAAGCAACTATACAAACATAGATCGAGCTACATTAGATGATTTTGAAAACTCCTTGCACATTCTAAAAAATGCTGGATTTAGTCAGGAAGAGTTAGACGAGCTGGAAGACATACCGGAAAATGACGATGATATATCAACAGCTACCACAAACACTGTGCATCCAACAGATTTTTGTAACGACATAAACTATATGCATTTAGAAATTGAAAACAGCTGTTCGAGTAACAGCAAAAACTTTTCGGACAACATTAGCAGGATAAGCCACGTTTCTGATCCTACACATTCTGATACTGATAACACTATCAGTACAAGGCGGTCTAGTTCCGCTGACTTTACCAAGCGTCAAGACGATGAATTTAGTATAAATGGCAGAATTTGCTTCACACCGACAGTGATTCGACGAACATGCAAAACTAATTGTATCAATGAAGGTGTGCCTTTAAGAATTGATTGTGAAAAGGAAAAATTTAAGTCGCCTGAACCAAAAACTGAGAATATCTTAGTCGCCAGATTCAGGGATGCTGTAAAGATCCGCAGATCATCAAGCGTTCCAAGCAAATCAGATAAAAATAGAGACTCGTCTAGTTCTAATGACTCGGGCGTGTCCACTGGTTCTTTGAAACATCACAAGGGAGATTTCAATGAATTCGAAATGCCGGTTACTAGTTCGAAATCGTGCAAAAAACATAAGAACAAGTCGTTCAGAAACACTCTAACCCCATTGCATGGTCCATTTCTTAAATCAAACTCGTCTGATCCACTAAAAAATTTGACATTCCAATTTGAAGAAGTCGCAACTATGACCAAATCGAATTCCTGTGAGGTAGACACTTTGACTAGACGAAAGAAGAGAATGGGTAAGTTTTATATTTTATTTCGAAGTAATTACTTCATTACATATTAATATTATAGACGCGCTAACTTTGAATTTGTTTGTTTTTTTACGGTTTGTACCAATATAGTAAATTATATAGTAATTACACTCTATAATTTATAAGGATTTGAGAAAATAGGCTATCAATATGAACCTATCATTTTGAAGTTGGTCAAAAATAATTTGCACGTGACCTGTATTTTGAAGTGAATCTATAGATAGTATCTAGTATCAACTACGAGTATATTTGATAACAAAGGATAATGCAAGAGATAAGAATAGCATATGCGTTAATCTTATCTGTTAAAACTCAGCAAGAATTGACGTTGTACGTAGATTACATAATACAAGTTTTAATTGTATAATCTGTCTATCATTGCACTCGGTTTCGCTCGCGTAATATGACTATATAAAATCATATGTCTATTGGACACGTCCTAAATGCTATATTAGCCAGATAAATTGCTTTAAGCTAGCTATTTGGAACTTCTTTTAATAGTTACTTCGGTTTAGGTATCGTGAAAGAAACGATATAAACTGTTTTAAAGTCGTACACTATCATAAATCCATTCTGTATAATAGTAAAAAAGATTTTCCAAGGGATTTTGAAACCTTATCCAACTAATGTTATAAATGCGAAAGTTTGCGAGGATATATGTTGTATGTTTGTTATTCTTTCACGCAAAAACTACTGAACGGATTTTGATGAAACTTTTTAGTATTATAGCTTATACAACAGAGAAACACAGACATATAAATATATAGCAATATATAATCAAAAGAAAAATCGCTAGCTTATAATCAATAATAACTTTTTTTCCAGGAGAAACTGACTCAACTGTGAGACACAGTCAAATGACCAACAAAAGTACATCATCAGGTGCGTCCGATACGTCCGATTACATGGAGTCTTTATCCGTGTCTTCCTTCAGTTCTTGCGACGTTTCAGATAGACACGTGACCAGACCCAGGTCTGGGAAAGAATATGCCAGTATAGATAGAACTGTGCTAGCCATGTGTGATGGGTCTAATGTCTGAATAATTAGGATAGTCTTCTAAAGTTGTTGGACTTTTTCCATGGTACAGGTATTAAGATTGTTGGACTTGGATAATAGTTTTACAATTCAATGTCAGGAATTACAAAAGTGGTTTTACAATTCAATGTCAGGAATTTCAAGTGTGTATTTTTTCGGCCTCCAATAGTTAAGATTCATGTCACATGAAAGTTCTTAAGGAAATCGCCTAAACTAAAATGTACAATGTATTCTGTAACTATTACTTAAAATTTTCATAGTGTGTATATGTATAATGACGATAAGAAATACTATAAAATAAATTAATATAAGAAAATAGAATAAAAAAAATAAGAAAAGATAAGAAAATAATTACATACAAAAAGCGCATTTTTGACGTTGAATTTGAACTTAGGTTGCGTAAAATGAATGAAATAAAGAGCTTTTATGTGACATGTCTTATCACTGTTAGAAATAGGTTCATAAAAAAGTATCCATTGTCCAATTTACTACAATTTGATCACAGATTAAACTTAGCCATTAATTAGTTATGGTTTAAAATTTTGTTATCATATAAAATCACAGAAACACAGTTGTTCCTATGTACATAGTTAAATGTAGAAAATATCCAAAATTAGGCGTAGGTAGTTCTGACGAATTTAGATATAAGTGCCAAAATATTGGCCATCTTTTGCAAAGGGTCCGGTGTAGAATATGTATTATATTATAATAAAATAAAATCGTTAAATAATCATGAACTTTCATAAAACGTGTGGAACAATTCAAAATTGTTCTAATTATTCATATGGAAATAGAATTATTAATCAATTACTTAATGTAATATAACTTACATATATTTTGAAATAGCGAGATACTTTTAAGTGTAACTTTGAATAAATTTAGGTACTTAAATTATTTGTGCCTTTTATGTACAATGTTTTTTCGTTTTCATGTTACCTTTCGATGAATGTTTATTTGTATTTTAATTTTTAGTTCAATTATAATATATAGAAATGAACTGGTATAACCATCGATCAAAAAATACTAGATACACAATCCCATCCAAAAGTTCTCTTAAAACTGTTACCAATTGTGTTTAGATAATTATTTCAGTTGAAATAAGTATACAATAATGTAAATTGAACCTTAAATGCAATTATTAAAGTTGTTTTCACAAAAAAATCTAAAGCGCGCTCAAATGTTCAAATGAGCGCTCATTCGGTGAGGACATTTTTTGTCGCTGACTGTGTATCTAGTACTTTTTTGATCGATGAGTATAATCATTATAATATTTAATACATAATTAGAAAGAGACAGCATGTACGCAGTCAATATAATGTCGCTGACTAATTATTGCTTATGTTTTAATCAGAAAAAGAGACAGCTATAAGCTATCGTTCTGTCTCGCTCACACTATCCGTCACATCTATCTGAATTAATACAACGTTCATTTCTCTATATTATCTATGGTTTTTTTAAGAAACGATTTGACAGTTCACTTTTTTTAGTCAAGGGTTTCTAATAAAATGGACTATATTATGTCAATATTATTGTAACTTTGGACTACATCAATAAATAACTTTATATGTAACGCATACTTATTTCATACTTCTATGTACAGCTAGCGTAAAATTATATGTTAAATCGAGTTTAAAAATTACAAAGCCTGTAAGGAAATCATAAGCAATAGAGAATTCCAACGAAATATTCTTGTAAACAGTAAAATTAGTATAGCTGTAACCATTTTGATACGATAGCTTGAGCCCAACCGCTTTAGAATTTGGAAAAATCTTAATGCCTTTGTTTATATTCTTATAAGGAATGTTTGCTTGATTTCTTAGTTTCAAGGCAAAATTGATTGATTTTGGTAGTGTTGCTAGATTTTTTCTATAATTTTAATATGTTAAAAATCTTAGGTTTGTTTTCTTAGGTTTTTTTTAATAAAAAAAAACTTGATTTCAATTCAAAAATAATAGATTATTCTGAATAAAATTTACATTACAAAATTACTTCATTTTACATTCTTTAGCAACATTACCTACGTTTGATTAAAAAATGCTTAAAATGTCAATTTTAATTTTAAATTAGTTCGATTACAAGATAATTTTGCCTTAAAATATATTACTTGGTGGATTTATCATCTAGTCAAAGGTGAAATGGTAGCCATATTTAATTTTTTTATTAAAAAAAAAAACATTTAAAAAATTACTTATTACTTTAAAGGCTGTTAGTAATTTATATACAAATTGTATTAAGAATGAAAGCAGTTTTTAAATTTAAATCTTTTTCAAAATATTGTTAATTAATTTAATTTCTTTATTTTTATATTAAATATGGCTACTCCATGGTTTTGGTTGCACGAAGATTGATAGGTTATTACGAATGGAATATTTCCTTATAACTTTATGTTAATATATATTTTAACTTTTGTAGTCTATTGCAACTAAGAGAATATAGCGCATTTCAAAGATAACTTGTTTTTTTTGAAGTGTTTTCCTTTCTTTAACTTTCTTAGACGGCGCCATCTATTGATGAATTCAATTAAAAAAAGTTAAATTAAAAAGTAAATGTAAAAAAAATATTAACAATATTAATAGAATACTTACCTTATCTAAGTTTAAAAAAGTTTAGGGCATATTTTATGTAAATAATGTACAATTTTTCACCAAAAATATTTTTTTGTTTATTCAGTATGTTGTGTTAAACTACGTTTATTTATTTCGGAAATAATTATTCCAACAATAAAACTATGCATAAAATATACTGTACTGTATATGTCAATTTTAAAAATGATGCTTTTAAAAACTTTAGTAAAAGAAAAACATACAAATGAACATATTATTATTATTAAATTTATCTTACAAAGTAAATAATAAATATACAAAAGTTGCCCAAAAGTTATATTATGTTGAAGTGAAACTTATTTAGAATCGTTGTGATTTGAAACTCGATGAAACGGAAATGCGACACTAAAAAGAGACAAACACATATATTACTATGTATAGGATTAAGCCGGCGAGAGAATGAGATAGAATACATTACCGTGTTGCCATGGTAACAGTTGTTTCACAAATATACAATATTAAGTTTCACTTCTACCATGTGTGAATTGCACACACACGCACTTTTTATTTATATTATATTATCAAATCACATTTCACTACGATTCCATCTATCGTGAAAACTTGTATTTTTAGGGGCATTCTGAAATTGGAATACAAGCTCCATCCGAGTTTCTAGTGTAACCTGAAGTACAGAAGCAGCCTGGCCGACCACATTCAAATATACAAATTGGATTTAGATTAGAACAAGTAGTGTGACAGGTCCCACAATAGCGGAACACTTCGTTTGGTCCACAGCTACCTGATTCTGAAACATATTACACAAACATGTTATACTAGTAGCGCCATCTTTTGGTAAAATTTTTACTTATAATAACCCTTTAATTAATCCAGCTCATCAATCTGTGTATTAAATTTCGTCATAATATTTTCAGCTATTTAAGCGTAAAGGTATACACAAACTCTCGCATTTATACCTATAATAGTACTTTATTTTTAATGTTGGGAATCATATTTATTCATACCACCTACATACGTATAGGTGGTTATATGGGACTCACCGGTTAGAAAAGTCATCACAGGGTCACTTACGTAGTAAAATGACGCCCCAAAGACAGACCATACAAGCAAAGGGTTGCTCCCTTGATCCACTCTGCTATCAGAGATGTACCAGGAGCAACCCGCATGGTAACATATCGGGAGGACCTATAATAGTACCTACTACCTAGTACAATTAGGTGATTAAGACATGTATTTATGTAGTAAATAAACTAACTAAAAACACGATGCACTAATTTTATTTGAAAATCTTAAAAAATAGCCGGAAAATTCTACCTAAACATATTAAATAAATAATTAAATATTATAAAAGAAAATTATTATTTTCAAGATGTATTGACCAATAAAGAATATTGTTGTAGAAATCATATGGAATTTAAATAGATTTAAGTCATATGAAGCAAGAGTGAATCTAAATGATTTTTTAACTCACCGTCTTGTGCAGCCACGAGTGTGACCAACAAACACAAAAATAATACTGCCTTCATCGCTATTGTTTGTCAGAGTTTAAACGCGTGTGGGAAATACGATGAAAATAGAAGTGATCTCAAAAAGCACCTCCTTTTATACAATTTGCGCGTGTACAGCATTTTCAGCAAGTGTATGCTGATTTTACTGGATTTCCAAAAATAAGGTTATATGTTCGTTTTTTGGATGATGATCCATTGATTATTCTGCAATATGTGGTTCGATTTTATCTGAGAGTAAAACTCGCACGGTCCCGTTAGAAAATGGTAATGATCAAATGCTAATATCTGTAGAAAAACAATGGAACTCCTTACCAGATTAAAGTATGCAAAATAAAAGTCAAGATATGTGGTACAGATATCGTGTACAAATTCTTAAAAGTAAAAATTGTAGAGATTTTCTACTTCTTGTGCCAGCGGTCGTGGTTTCGAATCCCGCTGGGGGCATTCATTTGTGTGATGACCACGAATATTTACACTCCAGTCATGGGTTATATTTAAAATATATTTGTATTTAGTTACATATGCGTAGTGTATCAACTATCTGGTATCCATTACACAGGCCTCGTAGCTTACCATGGAACTAGATGATACTCTGTGTTAATGTTCCAATATATTTATTTATTTATTAAAATCATTTCCATTACTAAAGTCATAAATATATATTTATCTGAACCGACTTGTTCAATTAATTATAATTTTATTTGATTGGGAAAATTTCTGCTTTCTGTGTAAATACTAAATAGCTTTTTTGTTTTTGGACAGTGATCAGTATTGTGGTGAACGTCAATAGACGGCGCCTTCCGCATTATTTATGCAATTCTAGTTTGCACCTCTAGATGTCTTTTTGTTATACATTTTAGTTTTTACTAGCGACTTACCCTCGCTCCTCTCGGATTCGCGCCTAGATACGTTTTTTCGATATCGATTTAGCGATTTTTCTATATAAAGATAAGATTTTGAAAACTTTTGCAAATATATACTATGTAGTATGTTTAGCTTTAAAAAATAAGCTATGGACTGCATTGATATGCCTCGTTTTAGCGGTTACTATAGATTTCTCAGAGCAATCTCCTGCGATAAAAAGTATTCTGTATGTTGACCCAGCTATCATCATACCTCATCAAAATCTGTCCAGTGGCTTTCTCGTGATGCCAGACAGACAGACAAAAGTTCTAAAAACTAAGATTCTGCCTCTATATCCTTAATAATGACTACATATTTCAATAAGATTTTCCAAAAAATGTATAGATTCGGCTTAGAATTTGATTATATGTATAGATAATATATCAAACTGTTTAGGCAGCACGATAAACTCAACGTTCAATTTTTCTCAGACTTCAAATGAAATTGTTATGATTTCGGAAAGTTAAAACCATTTTATCATAATATGCCTTAAAAAAAGGCGCATCGACAAAAACATTACCTGTTTGTTTTATTTAGTCGTGAGTTTTTATTTTGATAAACATCTCTAGAATACGGATCTATTTATAATATATTATAATTATAATCATAACCAATAATCATATTAATATTGGCAGTCGGCAGACGTGTTTAACAAATTACCTCAATAATTACTTACTAGAATTACAATGTCATAGATAAACTAGAAACCGCTTTTTATATCTATACTAGCGGCTCACCCTCGCTTCGCTCGGGTTTGCCTCTAGAAAAACACTAATAGAGATCTATTAGTTCCCACGGGAACCGTTCATTTTTCCGGGATGAAAAGTAACCTGTTGTTTGACCGGCAATATAAGGTAACAGAATGTTAAATTTTACTAAATTAGGTGCATAAGTTGTATAAGTTATTATAGTTTTTTAACTATCCCACGGGAACTATTTAATTTTCGTGGATAAAAAGTATCTAAGATGTTGCCCGGGGATAAGGTACGACCATACAAAATTTCATTTAAATCGGTCCAATAGATTCGGAGATTAGCCTGTACAAACAGATAAATAGACAGAGAAACAAAAAATTTGAAAAAAATCTGGATTTGTTCTATTTGTCTTCTTACATCCGCCTGACTCGGTTTTTAGCATTTTTTTGCTATGTACAGACATTCGACCTCTACTGTTTTATTATAGTATAGATATAAAAAAGCGATTGCTGTTCATTCGTGTGCGATTATGATATTTTTCATTTGTAATAGTCCGAAGATTTATAGGAAAAAAAGGAAAAGTTACCAGAAAATTGAGAAAATTCGGCTAAAACTGAAAGTGCTTATTCTACAGAATTTTTCTTTTCTTGTTTGTACAAACTTGAAGATCGTCAACAAAATTGAGAACAAACCTTCCGTCGGGTCAGATAGTATAACTCATAAAAGTATATTGCTAATGCTTACTTAGAACAGGTATTGCATACTTTGACAGAACTATAAGAAATAAAAAAAATCTAAACATCAAGGAAAACTAAGTTGCGGTTTACGTAAGAGGAAAAATATGTCTGATGGAAAAATTCACACTTTGTTGTGGTATATTACTTTTCCTTTTATAGTAATCATAAATTGTAATAACTGCCTCGGTGGTGTAGTGGCTAGCATGTACGGCTGCACACTCGGAGGTCCTGGGTTCGAGTCCCGAGTCGGGCCAAGTTTAGTTATTGAGTCTTTCTGTATAAGTCTCAGTAACAGCCCGGAGTTGGGAAGTTGGCGGTGTTTCACCCCGTGCCTCGGAGAGCACGTAAAGCCGTCGGTCCTGCGCCTTAACTCTCACTGGTCGTGTCGAGCAGTCGTCCCACCGGAGTATGAGAGTGGTAGGAATAGAGAGTGCACGTTGTGTCTGCCCGTACACTTGTGCACTATAATATCTCCTGCGCAGTTGGCTAGTCTCAATGAGATTGGCCGCCGTGGCCGGAATCGGCTAGGAGAACATCATCAAATTGTAATATTTGTTTTTTTATCTGAATCTAATCGATTTTTTACTCTGGGAAAAAAATTGGGAAATAAAAAAAAAAAAATATTTCTAGGAGATATTTTTCTATAGGATGGTTATTACTTATTTCATTATAGAATTATCCATGAGGATATGTACAATCTTTTATTATAAAAGAACAACTTTATGGCATTATTATTACCCAAAAAATTAACTTACATAAAAAAATATATAAACACAAGAAAAATTTAAAGTGCATGCAGGAATGGTTATCAAAAAGTTTTTCTTTGGCATCGGTATAATAATTCAGCCGATTTTAACAGGATTTCAACAGAGAGATAGATATATAATATATATATACATAAAGGCTACCTAATTGACTTTTTTATAGCCTTTTTAAGACTTACAATTTTGTAGTAGCTTGTTTTCATGTATCTCTCAAGGTTTAGCCAGTTTAATAATTTACATGGTTAATGTAAATTAATAAAAACGACTTGTCAGAACCAACTAAGGTATTTTCCCGTGGGAGCCAAAAACTTATCTGTAGTAAAAGGCATCCTAAATGTTGACTTGAATAATAACTTATCACTATACAAAATTTAGTTAAAACCGGATTAATACTTTTTGCGTGTAACGCACACAGACAAACAGACAAAAAATCTAAAAACTATTGTTTCGGGGTCATTGTTTTAAAAAATATGTCATGTTAAAATTTCGCTAAACCGTTTTATTGTATGCATAGATGAATCGAGAAAGTAAGTTTAGAATGAGAAAAATGTAGTTAGTTGGGTGATTCGAGCAGTCGCTAGTACATATATGTAATATGAAGATGTCTTAAAATTATATAAACAATGTGTGTAAGTTTGTTTGCATTATACATATATAGGGAAAACTAAACAATTTAAATACGAAATTATAAAGAATTTATTATGATTTAAATTCAAAAACATTCAAAAATCATTTTAAAAGAACAAAATATAGTCTTCACACCAAATATGGGTATGTTTTTCAAGACGAATTGTTATCTCAATCGCAAGCATTCTTCTTCAGGGGCAAGTGTCTACCGGAATGCAAATTTGTGAGAAATTTCTAACGTAATCCTGTACGCAAAAGCAACCTGGCGGGCCACATGAGTCCACACAGATGGGGTTTGGAACTAGACAACTGCTGTCACAAGTCCCACATCCACTGAAATACTCGTTTGGTCCACAGTCATCTGAAACAAGTTATAAGTTTTAAATATGTTGGGACATTAACACACAGCGCCATCTAGTTCCATGGTAAGCTACGAGGCTTGTGTTATGGATACCAGATAGTTGATACACTACACATATATAACTTTAAATACATACATATTTTAAATGTAAACACCCATGACTGGAGTACAAACATTCGTGATCATCACAAAAATGAATGTCCCCAGCATGCTCGAACCCGCGACCACTGGCACAGCAAGTAGGGTCACTACAAACTTAGCCAATCGTGGCGTCAAGTTACATCGACGTGAAGCTATCTGCACGCTTGCCAAGCTTCAAAAAGCCATCAGAAATTTACATTAATCAAATTTAGTAAGAATTTTTAAATGTCGTTATATTGTGAAAGCATTTAGCCATTAAAAATCTCATACTGTGTCAAATGCGAGCTTTTTACTTTTTCGATCGCGTTAAATTTAACGCTGATGGAATAGATGTGTATAATATGAAACTAAATCTAATAGTAGGTACATATATACAACTTAATTATTGCTATACAAATCAAGACTAGCTGGATTCTTTCATCTGTAGAGCAGCAATATCCGAGTTTTTTTGTGGCAATAAATTGCCAGTGGCCAGTCCACCAATGGATGTAATGAAACAAGATGTTATATTATTTGAAGAAGGTTAAATCACTACAAGTATTATTATTATTATTTTATTTGTTGTGGATATAGGAAATCGCTGTGGCCATTCCTCGTCTATTATGATCGTCGCATGTTGTACTCATCAATTAAAAAAGTACTAGATACACATTCAGCGACAAAAAATGTCCTCATCCAATAAGCGCTCATTTGAACATTTGAGCGCGCTTTTAATAATTATTTTTTTGTGGAAAACAACTTTAAGTATTGTATTTAGGGTTCAATTTACATTGTTATATATAATAATTAACTAAACAGAATTGGTGACAGTTTTAAGAGAAGTTTTGCATGGGATTGTATATCTAATACTTTTTTGATCGATGGTTGTACTATAGTAAACCACTGTACCCCGAAGCTGTAATTTACTCCAGGATTTGCTTAGGGGTAGGCTCAATAATTTTATCTGGGCCTAGAAAGTGTTTTCCTAGATGAATACTGCGAGTGGCTTTTCATCAACCTTCATATATCTTCTGCAGGTGTGTCATTAGGACTTGTACATATGAAGGGCATCTACTGAAATATGTTATTATTAATACTATTTTTTTAACTCACCTTGTTTTACGGCTTTCAATGTGACCAATAAACATAAAAATATAACTAATTTAATTGTCATCGTGACCTAATGTTTAAGCAATGTGTATGGGTAATATAATAACTATAGATTTTATCCCCAAGAGCACCGCCTTTTATATGTTGCGATTAACAATTTACATATCATGCGTGAGGAACGTGTGAGATTTTTTGCTTTAGCAAACTTCGATAGTTTTTTGTCAAAGTGTTGGTTAAATCAAAACACAAGTGTCCATAATAATATTCTTTAGTAGAAAATATAAATCGAATGGTCATATTTTATGCTAATTTTTTTTTTAATGTTGGGGAATGCATTTACGCATACCACCTATAGACATACAGGTGGTTATGTGGGACTCACCGCCTAAAAAGCCAGTGCTACCCACTAAAACCCATGTTGCCCCACAGTCCACTCTGATAACAGAGAAGTACCAGGAGCAACCCGCATGGTAAACCGCCCACCGAAGTGGACCACGTCCCTGTGCGTTTCTTGGCTTCGGCTGAACTACCCGACACTAAAGCATATATGGAACAATATATCTAAAGTTAAGTTAATAATATATTTTTATAGAATTTTCATCGCAATTGGGTTTAACATTGGGTTTTAACAGATACTTACGAGTATCTAAAAAGAAATTTCATAAGCTGAATCTGTATTATTTATTAAAAATTAAACACATATTAGCATACACATGAAACATATAATAGTTTATAAATTTCGCTCTAAAGTATAGTAGCAGTGGACGCAAGATTTTACTCCATTTCCCAAAACTATTTCTTCATAGGGCAATCCGATAATGCGATACATTCTCCAGCGTTATTTCTGACGTAACCACGTTTACAAAAACAGCCACTGGTACAGACCGCTAAACAGATGGGATTTGGATTGGAGCAAGTGCCATCACAACTCCCACAGCTTCTAAACACTTCATTAGGTCCACAAGCTTCTGAAAATAAGATGATGATTACGTTATAATTAAAAAAAAATAAAAATCCCCTACGCAAATTAATTGTCATTTAACGATTACACTGGCACGCGTGAAGCACTTAATCGAGTAATCAAACGCCAAAATGCCTTACATCATTTTGGAAAAGAGCTGATACTTTTACACTGCTGGACCGATATTAACTAAACATAGCTAAGAACCACCGCAAGGGAACAGGCTTTCAAATGAAAAAACTGCATCGAAATCCGTCTATCGGTTTGAAAGCTACGATGCCACAGACAGACATACACACAGACAGACATCAACGACAAACTTATAACACCCCTCTTTTTACGTCGGGGGTTAAAAATAATATAAACCCATTTGCAAAAAAAACGGGCACCCAAAACTTTTCTGTATAACTATGGAAATCTTAAACAAAACAGGTTTTATATGCATTCAATTAATTATAAACAATTTCCTACGTATTAAAAAGTACTGGCAAGTAAAATAAAATGTTCCAAATTTGAAAATTTCAAAGTTATTTAAAAATATTCAATTCGATTCGAACATTTGTTCGCAGTTTGTGTTTAGATATTGTGCTATCAATAAATAAAAAAGGCTTTTTTTGTAATTTTAATGAATTGATATTGATGTAAAATTGTTTAAATTGGTTATTCGAGATAAATTTTATACCGTAATATGGCAGACAAGACCATTATCGCTGGTAATATAGTGACTCTTCTTCAAGAAGGTTGTACTCAATGTTATGTGTCGGAACGGTTTGGTGTCAGTCGTTCCACTGTTCAGAGGACCTGGACTCGGTTTCAAGAAACCGATTCTTTGAAAAGAAGACCGGGATCAGGAAGAAAACGATGTACTGAGCCCAGAGACGATCGATATATTGTGAGCCAAGCTTTACGAAATCGAAAGTCTACTTACAATAACATCAAAAACAATCTTGAAGATGTTAGAAATGTGAGTGTTAGCGTATGGACCGTCAGGAGGAGACTTCTAGAAGTCAATATGCACAGTCGAAGACCAGCTAGAGGTCCTAAATTACTCTGTGGGCACCGTTGCAAGGTTAAGATTTTCCCAAAATTGTGCGACGTGGACGGATGTAGAATGGAGCAAGGTTTCATTTTCTGATGAAGCCAGAATCTCTTTATTTGGTGAAGACCGACGTCGTAAAGTGCTAAGAAGACCAGGAGAACGTTATGCAGAGGTATGTTTTGAAGAAATTACGCCGTACGGTGGAGGCTCTGTCATGTTTTGGGCTGGCATAACTTCTGAAGATCGTACATAGTTAGTTTTCGTAGAAAATGGCTCTCTAGATGCACAACGCTACATCACGGAACTCTTACTTGCTCATGCACAACCAGCGTTAGCTGTTACAGGAAGTGCTGCTGTGTTTATGGACGACAATGCTCGAGCACACCGAGCGGGCGACGTAGACGCTTACTTAAGTGAAGTCGGGATCCGCCGTTTAGATTGGCCAGCACGAAGTCCCGACCTCAATCCTATTGAGCATCTATGGGACTTTCTAAAACGACGTGTTAGAGCTGTACACCCAGCCCCACAGAACATCCGAGAGCTTAAAATTGCTATTACGGCCGAATGGGAGCGTATTCCTCAAGTACTCATAAAAAAACTCGTACAAAGCATGCCACGAAGAATTGCAGCAGTTATTTCAGCCAGAGGAGGCCACAATCGATATTAATTTTTTATTTTCTTGTTTGTAACTTTTAGTAAATAAAGGAGAAAGTCAATTGAAGTTACCTTATTTTTTTATCAAAATGTGTATTTTCCTAAAAATCAAAATAAAGCAAATTGAGATCGACTTAATTACCAAACAAAAGTGTTTTTACATCAGTAAATAATATTTATTTTATTTTGTTGCATCAAATCCCTTTTACAACTGTTAATACTAGAAGTACTCGAATAAATCAAAAGTGCCCGTTTTTTTGCAAAGGAGTGTACTAGGTATTATCATAATATTATTATAAATGGAAATATTTTAAATAAATCTATAGTACTATACATATAATAAAATTCTAACTGAGTCGAATCTATAGACTTTAGATTTTTTGTCTGTCTGTGACCGCATCACGGAAAGACCGCAAGACCAGGCATTTTGATGAAATTTGGTATGATGATAGGTGGTTAACATATAGAATACATTTTACTGCGAGAAAATACCTATCTCATCTCTGAGAAATCTATACTAAACGTTCAAACGTAAGTAGGGACGAACCCGAGTGGAACGAGGGTGAGTCCCTAGTTTATATATAAATATTTTCATATGTATAATATACTAAAAGCAATCCAAAGAGACAAGATTCAAATCCAACAAAATAGACAGTACCAATTATTTAGAAAAATCTTGGTTCAACTTACCACTTTGTGCCGTTATTAAATTGACAAATAGACATACAAATATGATCGTCTTGATCGCCATAGTGTGTCCGTTTCAAAACTACAACGAAGAATACGGTTGACACGACAGGTTTACATCTTTTAAAGTATTATGCATATTATTGTAATTATATTTTGTAGTGTTTATCGCACACGCGATATTTTTTGTTTTATCATCCATAGCAACTTCTAAATTTTATCAATCTCAATGATTCTCATTATGTAAAATTAGCCTCTTTACAGATTTTAACACTGCTTAACCTAATTCACTTGAGACTTGTTTTAGTTATTGTGTTTATTATACTTACTTCCGTCAGCTGACCCAGGGATTTTTTTTAATTTAATGTACACTCTCTGTAATATAAACACATTTTACATGGTAAAAATTAATTTTTTAAGTTTATTCAATTTTTTATATAATTAATTGGCATCTAATACATATAAAATATCTCAAAAGAATCACCGTAAGTTGTATCAATAGGTGGCGCTGGAGTCACGTACCCAGCGAATAGCTCTACGCCTTGCAAGATGCAGAACAAAATGAAGCGTCAGATCTGCGTTGGAACCATCTCTGGTGTCTGATTTGTGAATAACTGAATATGACTGTATGTTCTGCTGTCTGCATAGCTGTATATAGGACGTTTTTTTTAACACTGTTTTTTTAGGTTAAAAGTATCGAATATGCGAAGGCTTTTACAAGATAATAGAGTTGTGTTTTACTTTTTGCAACGTACCTATACCTTCATACTTTTTTGATAAAAATTGTAATTTTTGTAAAATAATATTTCCGTTTATCACTTTGCAATGCTAAACAAGTAAACATGCATTTTAAGTTTTATTTTTATGAGTACGTACGCAAACTAACTACTAAGATGTTAACATGTACTTACGACTATAGATTCGGTGGTCCGGGGTTCGAATCCCGCATCGAGGCAAGTTCTAAGCTGAGAGGTCGTTGAACCATCGATACTGCTCCTGGTCAGCCTTTCATTGGCCACTGCATACAGCACCATACAGTATTAGGGCAAAGTCCACCATGTTGGCCAAGTGCGGGTTAGCGGATTTCACATGTCTTTCGAAAACTTGCCAGGTTCTCTCAGAGATACAGGTTTTCTCAGGATATTTTCCGGAAAATTGTTTTCATGTTGTTAATGATTGGCACATGAAAGTATCAGAGGTGCGAGACCCGGGATTTGAACGACACGTTTGGCTCAGTTGGTAAAAAATGCTGCAAGAGATAAAATGATGTCTCTTTCTATCACTAGATGGCGTACTTTTAATTCTATTTAATTTCTCGCGATCGAATAAGTAAAAAACTCACATTAGGATTTAGGCATACAGTATTGTATTTTCCAATAATAAAAAAATAAAGAAAGATAACCATTCAGGGATCATAAATATAACATTTTTTTTATTTTTTTTTCATTCAAATAGCCAAAAATAGTATTCTTCGAATATTCTGAAGAACTTTTTATATCGAGCAATCGCCAACGTCCATACCACGTTGAATACACCGGTTCTCGTCCGATCACCGAAGTTAAGCAACATCGGGCGCGGTTAGTACTTGGATGGGTGACCGCCTGGGAACACCGCGTGACGTTGGCTTTTTTACTTGTTTTCTCTATTTTTACTTACGAGTACATTCATAACACATTTTCAGACTGAAATTTAAAGCACACTAATATCTTAGAATATAATACAGTAGTAAGTATATTACGTAAGTAAAAGTATACAAATAATAGAACGAAATATTTTTTTAATGTAAACGCCCACTTGAAATTGGGGATGATTTTCAGCCTATCGAGACCACATATATACTTTTCTCGGGAATGGCTAAACATTTCAATTTTTTTTTAATTTATTATATGTATTTTGAAGATAACATTCCCTTAGTTTCATGGAAATCAAAAGATTATTCTAGAAATTAAAAATAAAAAACCAAGAAAAAGTTAAAAATCGAGTTTTTTGCAAATATCTCGAAAACTTTGAGGTTATTGTAAAAAGTGTTATTTATAAAAGTTGTAGAATTTTACTAGACCTACAACTTTTGTACAAAACATTTTTCGATAGAACGTCACAGTAAGCCGGAAATTGAAAAAAACTATTTTTCAACACTGCGTCCCCCCATTTTTCGGGCATAGCTGGACAGAGGGGGCATTTTGCGAATTTCTATTCCTTAAATACTTGCTAACATTTTAAAATCATAAAACTTCAGGTTTTCAATATTTTGTTCCCAAACCGGATTCCGATTACACCAAGTAGGTTATACCATCCCTTATTAAAAAATATTACATTATAAAAAAAATCTATATTATGCGCGTTGTCGTTAATATTTCAATAGGTATAGGCTTTGGTACAAAAACTATTTAGTAGAAATTTTGTAGGGGAAAACAAACTTGTAATATTTTCATGTGCGTAACTGATTTCCAAAATAATACCTGCTACACTACAATAACAAAAACTTGTTAGAACTTCAATATTTATACATATGAAATAAGTTTTGACAAATACTTTTACATACATAATATAAACGATTTTCGATTCATCTTTTTTTAAAATTACATCAGGAGTCCCTCAAGGTTCCCATCTGGGCCCGTTTTCAACCGACTTCAAAAAGGAGGAGGTTCTCAATTCGACTGTATGTTTTTTTTTTTTTTATGTTTGTTACCTCAGAACTCCGTCATTTATTAACCGATTTGGACAATTTTTGTTTTGTTTGAAAGGGTATGCTTCCAGATTGGTCCCATTTAAATTTCAAAAAAAAATACCACCCCTAAGGGTGGAAAAACAACTAATAATGAATTTAACCTACTTCTAATTGTCATATTGACTTGAAACTTTGCAAGTATTTCTATTTCCGTTGATAGTACAGTGGTTCGGTGTTATTGACCTGATCTGATGGCAAGGCCAGAAGGTGGATAGGTGGAACTCTTCAACGGCTAATAGTAGATACTTTGAGTTTGGGCTTATTTTGTTTGATTTGACAAGCCTAACACGTTAGAATCCTTACTTTGCTACTACTGTCTACACTAAAAAGGGAAAAATAAAAACTTTTTAACAAAAAATAAAAACCGACTTCAAACAAAAGCACTAAAAAGTATAAAATAACTGATTGGTAGTTTTCATTTACTATACATACCTAATCAAATATTTTCGAAATCGGTGCCAGCCCATACAAAGCAAAGCACACCGACTTCGAAAATATTTGATTAGGTATGTATAGTAAATGAAAACTACCAATCAGTTATTTTATACTTTTTAGTGCTTTTGTTTGAAGTCGGTTTTTATTTTTTGTTAAAAAGTTTTTTTATTTAATATTTATGTAAATGACTTACCATACCAATTAAAATATAGTACGCCATATTTATATGCTGATGACCTAAAACTCCTCAAAGTTATAGAATCTACAGTTGATGTAGATTTATTGCAGCATGATCTTAATAGTGTGGCCTTCTGGTGTCAAAAAAATGGTATGATATTAAACGCGGATAAGTGCTATCAAATTACTTTCACTAGAAAGCATCATGTTATTAACGCCGATTGTCAATTGAACGGAAATAGTTTACATAGACGCAATTGTATTACGGATTTGGGCGTAATTTTTGACAGTAAGTTAACATTTCAAGACCATTTATCGAGTATTGTTAGTAAAGCCTCAAGAACACTAGGTTTTATCTTACGTAATTGTAAAATTTTTAATTCCTATACAAAAATCAAATTATATAATAGTTACGTAAGAAGTCAACTTGAGTACTGTACTACAGTTTGGAGACCACACTATTCCACACATTCACTGCGTTTAGAACGAATTCAGAAAAGATTTCTTTGGCATCTCACTCACTCAGATGGTATCTTGGACAGAAAGAACTCATATAAAGAAAGGTTGACACGCTTCAAAATGAAATAACTTTCAGAACGTAGGGATGCCTTAGATATTATTTTTGTTTCCAAAATCATAACCGCATTTAGTGATTGTCCCAACATATTAGCACAGTTACGCATTAACGTACCATCAAGATGTCCTCGTGATTCCATCTCTCCTTTCTCACTTCCCATTCGCAGAACCGTACTCGGAGCTAACTCACCCATTCCGAGACTTAGTCGATTAGCTAATTACTATGCAAGAGAATTCGACATATTTTCCGATCACCCTAGTAAAATTAAAAAAATATTACTGTTTATGAAGTAGACCCAGCTGTGAGACAAAAATCTTGTATTGTTTGTATTATTTTTTTTTTATTTTATTGTTTTATTTTGTTTCTTTGTTTTCATTACTTACGTGTCATTTTTTTTTGTTTTTATTATTTAAAATTTACCTTTTTTTGTCAAACGCCACTTTTCCTGTCATTATGCATGCGGTGTTTATCATTATAAGTTGCAAACTGTAAAATATCATTGTGTATGTATGTAATCGTGTATTGTGTACAACTTGATAAACCAAATAAATAAATAAATAAATAAACACTTTTTTGCTTCGTTGCCAATGAAAAAATAAACAAACAGACAGAACAGATTGACAATAATATATTTTTCGGTAAATATTTAAGTTAGATACATTCCGCAATATAATTTGTACGCGTGTTGACAATTTGATGACTAGGAGTTGGAGAAAAAAAACGATTATAATAATTAAAAAGGTTTATTTTTTGTACTGTATAAATAAAAATAAGAAGTTATTCTTAATTTTTATTAAATAACAAAAGACGGAATGTTACCAAATCGATTTAGGTGCTTTCTCGTGGTATGCTTTCACTTGAGGAATAGATAATACTTTGTCTTGTAATTTTTTGAAGGCTGGATATTGTTCGTCGATGTCAGGTATTTCAAGTAGAAACTTAACTCGGTCGTAAGTTCCCGCGAACATGAAGTCTGCCCATGTAAGCTGCAAAAAAAATCAAATTTAATTCGTTGCTAACAAAAATGCGCGCTGCGCAGGCGCAGATGTATCAAGCACGATCATTAATTTGAGTTAGACAAGACAAGCAAGCGTTTTGTTCAATGGATCTAAAAGCGTTGTATAAAAATCTATAAATTTAATAAAATTCTGAGTCAAATCTGTATATTAAATGTTTCTTGGAAAATATTATTGAAATAGTGATTATTATCGATACAGAGGCCGAATCTATAGTTTTTAGAATTTTTGTCTGTCTGTGAACGCATCACGAGAAAACCACTGGACAGATTTCTATGAAATTTGTCCAGTGTTTTTCTCGTATATATTGTATTTTATAATTTTTAGAAATGGGCCGACTATGAGTTTTGCTTAGCCGACTAATCGGTTGAAAAAAGGCGGAGTTATCGGCTGCCTAGCCGATCCTTGCTTTCCGTGTTGTCGCGTGTTTATCGCGCTTTCCAATTCGCATCCCTCACACGAGTTGCCCGTGCTGACATGTATGAACAGATATTTGTTCACTTTGCATTTTGTTATTTGTGTTATTTTTTTTTTGAAAACTAAAACGAAAGTCCGTGAATTGTATAGGTAAGTCAGTTTGTATTGTAATGAAAGTAGCTACTTAATTGAATTTAAGTCATGTCATACTTTCTTAGATTTACGCGAATATTTCATAATATTTGACAAATTTGTAATGTCAAAATAACAGCTTTTAACTACAAATTTTGAAGGTAGATTTTTTATACATTGACAGGTAAATTGTATCTATTATATATAAATAGAATTAACATGTCTATATAAAAAACTGTTTCCAAATTTTCCTCCAATTTTAAATAATGATGATTGAATATCGACCACTGAACGATATCTAGGTAATCTTAATAAACTATCTGTTACAGCAAAAATATAATATAAAAATATATTATTTTAAAGAAATTGATGTAAAAAGATTATAATAAATACCCTTCCAATTCCTAAGTGTCCGTTGTTCTCGTTAAAGATTTCGTTCAACTTTTTCAATGCCTTTGGTAAGTAGTTTTCGTGGAGATCCTTCTTTTGCTTAGCTTTAAGATCCTCATCAGGCAAAAGTGAGACACCGTAGGCGGCTGAAAATTTTAATTCAATATGTTTAATTTAAAATAGAAGTCAAAATCGATTTTTAAAATGTTTGTCTGTCTATTTGATAGTAAATTTTTTCTTAAATTATGAGATAGTTCGACGGAATTCAAAAGGTCTTTTTATTTATAAAGATTAATTATTATTACACATAAGGATTAATTTGAGTTAAACATAACAAACAAGCTTATTATTCAATGGACTAATCAATATATTTAAAGCGTAGTTTAAAAATCTATACATATAATAAAATTCTGAGTCGAATCTGTACATTAAATATTTCTTGGAAAATATTATTCAAATAGTGATTATTATCGATACAGAGGCCGTATATATAGTTTAATTTCTGTCTGTCTGTCTGGGAACGCATCACGAGAAAACCACTGGACTGATTTCGATGAAATTTCGTATGATGATAGCTGGTTATGCGAGTCAACATAGGATACTTTTTACTGCAGCAAAATATCTCATCTTTAAGAAATCTGTAAATAATCGTTAAAACGTCTAATATGGCATGTCAATGCAGTCAATCGCTTATTTTTTAAAGCTAAACATATTAGTATATCTTTGCAAAGTTTCCAAAATCTCAATAGAAAAATCGCATTTAAAATATTCGCTACAATAAATCAATTGATTAGTCACGACATTTTGCTGTTGCATACGGAGAAATCAGATATCGACTTTGTTATACCATTGTTAATAAAATAAATATTAATATATTAAAATTAGATACCTAGACGAATATCGTTAAAGAAATACATGTTCTGATCGATCAAGAGGTCCTCCTCCAATGTTTTGCCCGAAAGTCCGTATTTGCGGCCGAGGTAGCGTACAATGGCGAGACTTTGAGAATACTTTACTCCATCGACTTCCAGGACGGGCATGGTTTGGAAAGGCATGGCTAAAACAATTATTTATTAAATTTTTGAAGAGCTTTAATCATTATTTTATTTATAAAGAATCATTATTTTCTTATGAACTTTTAGAGATTATTTTTACTTTTTTCATATTTAAGCTTATGTGTGAAAAAGCTACTTTTACTGTAAGCATTTTGTCTTTAGATACTTTTACAATAAGCTTTCAATTTCAACTAAAAATGCAATCATACAAACGGTCCACCCTTTCTTGAAAATGCTAGCCAAACCGATTGTTTTTACCAGACTAATCATCATCATCTGCCTGCCCATTTCCCAATCACTTGGAGTCAGCGCAGCACATCTTCCGTACTGCTGATAGGATTTGGCAAAAGTTTTACAACAGGCTGCCTGCCTAACATCAGCCCTCCTTGGGAATGCTATTGTTTTTACCAGACTAATATTTTTTATAAATAGCTAAGCTAAAACTATTGCATTTTTGTCATTAAAATAGGTTCTGAAGGACAATATCCAACATGATCGAAAAAATTAGACGCAGACGACAAACTTAAGAGTTCCGACTTGCCAATTTCTGGATTCAATTAGGAATTAATTAAGAAATCTTATTGTTAATTTTTATCAAACCTGGTAATCGAACCCAGGACATTAACGTCTACAGTTGTACAGACTAGACACTAAGTTGACTGGGCATCTTTTTGTTATTTAACATTTGTTATTACTCCCATACTAACTTGGTTTTAAAGAGGGCCATTCTTTTTCAGTTACTCTAACATCTTCGAATCCTTCTTGACCATAGGCCAACAATAGACGAGCTCCTTCGCCCAAAGCTTTGCAGTCAAAGTAGTAAATTTTATTTAAAGGCATTTTGCTGAAAAAATACATATAATACAACTAAATAGCTTAGAAAATAACAAATATATTTAAATAATCATTATTAATTATGATATCTGTGAAAATGAATATTATGTATTGGCCTTGACCACTTATCATGCAAGGTATGACCTTTAGCATCTATCCATTTTAGTCAAAAATCTTTTATTCGAAATTGTTCGCTCTTTCCAAATAGTCTCCATAAGCGTGAACTACAGAGCGAACGTCCGATATGTCAGTGTTTTGTACAAAAAAAAAAAAAATTATTACATTTAGAATCTTAAAAAAGGATGGAAAATCGTATTTTCGATAAAAAAAAGGTAAATTTCTAAGAAGTTAATTAATTTTCTAAGAAATTTAACTGTAACGCCGGTGTGTCCGCGGTCGTGGAGGGATTAAATGATATGTTTTTGTAATGATATATTATAATGAGAATTATTTAATTTTTTTTTTAATTTGTATTTTATTTCAGATACCGGTCGATATTATTATTTGATAATTTTTTTAGGCGCTTATTTGCTATAGGAACAATAAATTACGACCTCCGTCTATACTTGGTTGATTATCCTAACTAATGACATGACTCTATTCTGATTTAAATAAAGTGGTATTTATGTATTTTATTATTATTCTTACATTTTTCTTATTTACTATTGATTTTATTTTAAAATTAATGTTTCCATTTAAAACGAATAATTCATTACTTAATGTTTTATTTTACAGAAATAAATATACTACTAAATTTTATTTTTATCTTAAAATAATTTCATAATATATAATGATTAAAGCCATTAAAGATTACATTTACTTTAATACACATTTCTAATGATAATAGAAACTTTTACGGCAATATTATTAAATAGCAATTTTTTAGAAAATAAAATGAATAATAATAAAATAAATAACAACAACTCTACTCTTTTCGGAAAACAATTTAAAAACGTGACATAACGAATTTGTGTTAACACAATCTAATTTTTTTGGTTTTATGAGTACATATTCTTTGCGTCACTTACGAGGTTACTTTTTAAAGAGATATTTTTAGAAACTGTGCATCTATGTCTATATCAATGATGAATACTCACAATTCGTTAGTAGTAGACGTTGAAGAACACGACCGATGGCAACAGACCACAGATCACATAATACTATATTAAACAGACTAACCAGTAACCGGTCAAACGCCACCTATTCTATTTATGTACATAAAATGATCGGGGGAATTTGCGATAAATTAACTCAACGATGATACTGTGTAGTGTGTAGGTACCATGTTATCTCTACAGCACGGTGACTGGCATAAACAACGAATAAACAGGTTTCATGATAATAAAATTTAAAATTTAATACTTTATTTTGTTGAAATTAATTAACAATTTTCCAATTCATGTTCTAAAGCAGTTTTTATTTTTAAATTAATAAGGAAGGAGGGATTTTTAAAACGCTTTTATTGGCTTCTCTAATATATAATACATGGCAATGCATGGCATGCGATCTTAGTACATACTAACACTACCCAATCGTCCACATTTCGTTTGTCAAAAAATATGTGACGTCTGGCGGCTCTAGGATATTGGGCTATTATAGAATATCATAAACGGAAAGAATATAATGTTACATATTATCATTTGTCAGGCGGTTACCATGGCAACAATTAGTCATAATAGCTTTTATTAAATTTATGCACATTCATCCCACAGTAATAAATATTCGTTTTTATAAGTAATAATTATTATAAAAATATAAATATAATATTTAAAATAATTGTAATGTTTAGTTTTTTTTACCAAGTTTAAAAGTTATTTTACATTATTCAGTTTTATTTTTCACTTGTGTAATGTATTTTATCTCATTCTCTCGCCGGTTTATCCCACATATTTATGTGTTTCTCTCTTTCCGATGTTGCATTTCCGTTTCATCGAGTTTCAAATCACAACGATTCTAAAGAAGTTTCACTTCAAAAAAAGAAAATTGGTTGACAGACAGAGGGCAAAATTGAAAATATAAAACCGGTACATATTTACAGTATTCGCGCTGTGTAGTAAGTATAAAGTACAGATGTATGACAGGATACGGTCATCCGGCGAGACGTTTACAAACAATTTATTTTTGCAAAAATATGCAGAATTATACGGAACAATAATTTAATAATATCAAATGTATATATGTCTTTCAATTTGTCATTTGTCTGAAACAAAACCAAACTTTTCTTCTGTCAATACAGAGAAAAGTACTCTTCACAGAGATGAGAATGTTTACGACTTTACAGATCTGTTGTATATACGACGCCTATAAAACCTTGAAAAATATGTATATATAATAATAATTCAACTCTTTTTAATATCCCATTAGGTACGGATCTCGCTTCAATGTGTAGGTTCACCGATCAGGTTATAGTCCACCACACTGGACTAATGAGTGATGGCAGACTTAAAGGTTTGCTCTAGATGTTTTCCTGCACCGTAAGGCGAGTGACAATTATGTTGAAAATGATTCACACATAAGAATATCAGAGGGGAGAGTCCCAGAACTTGAACTGGCAACACTTGGTTTTCCTAGCAAGCGCATACCCAGCGTCCGCTGGACTTATGTGTACCTATATACTCGTATTATTATTTATATGCAAGTCATTTAATATTGATATTAAATGACTTGCATATTACTAGATAAAACATGCACACATACATACATGCATGTATGTATATACAATGTACATATTAATACATGGATATATAATCAATATATTTCGTAGCCAAAGAAAAACAACCTTACTGTGCTCGGTACAGAGTCCCTATTTGACCGATAGCAGAAAGCAGGAGGTATTCAATTAGGTTGTATATTTTTCTTGTGTGTATGTCTTCGTCAATGGTGAATCGACTTTTGTGTGTTTTTTTAAATAGGTTATACCTCAGGGGTATACCTTTATAAAATCCATCTTTAAATGAAGATAACAACATAATATGTACCAGGCTTGAGGCTTGAAAATGTTCCAGTGAGTCCCACATAACCACCTGTATGTACTCATACAGGTGGTATGTGTAAATGCATTATTTATTATATACTTTAAATACGATTCTGAACTAGTCATGTCACGTATTATTTAGTAACGATCTTTGCATAATTTACATACACATTTTCATTCATTACTGCATCGTTTATTTACAACATGTTCATCAGACTAATGGAAGCCAGTATAAACTCTAACCTAACCATCGGACATCGAAATTAATTGCATTGGGAACAGTTCATTAATAGATACGAATCCAGTTATTATAATATAAGTTTAACTATTGAGGAAAATATCAACGAAAACCTGTAAACCTATGCTTCACATTTCACAACATGCAACAACTAAATAATCTATGCATATAATAAAATTCTAACTGAATCTGTACAATATTTTTTGGAAAATCTTATTGGAATAATCATTATTATCATAACATAGGCCGAATCTATAGTTTTTAGAATTTTTGTGCATCTGACTCTCTGTCCGTCTGTCTATCTGGGAACGCATCACGAGATAATCACTGGACTGATTTTGATGAAATTTGTTATGATGATAGCTGGTTATCCGAGTCAACATAATATAGGATACTTTTTACTGCGAGAAAATATGTCATCTCTGAGAAATCTATACTAAAAGTTAAAAAATAACTAAATTATACTAAAAATTATACTAAAAGTTAAAATATAAGAATAAATTCAGAGAATAAATTAAGACCTCAACTAAACTATCGACCCATAAAAAGTCGGCAGTCGGGTCACTTGGGCTGACAGCTGTTGGACGCTGCATACAAAATTGTACCTTAATTATTTAACTTAAAGTTAATATCGCATCGCAGCCGCGTGGCCTTGGAAAAAATACATTAATTGGCTGCTTATTTCAATAAAATTGTATTAAATATAGGTATAATACTAATATATTTATAATATAAATAGTTAACAAGATATCTGACTAAACTATCGTTAGAATGTGCGCGTTGAAGAAGTGCCAAGCTGATTTATCATACGACGAATGACGATAATTGCCTTACAGCTTGGTTAAATAGCTCATCCAACTTATCCTGCATATCTTTATACTGATTAGGAACTAGTGATGTAACATGAAAAAAAACTAGTTTTTTTCACAATTTTGAAAAAAAAAATCATGAAAAAGTTACTGAAAGTCAAACTTTAGTTTTATTTTCAGAAAAAAAAATCTATAGAAAATTAAATGTTTTATTGAAGTATGTTTTCTAATAAAAAATCTATAGTCTATGGGGAATGCAATTAGGCTAAAGGATAAAGGATCGTAAGACTCCTCAAAGCTAAAGGCAAAATATTGTACCTATCAACTAAATTCCATACATTTGTTTTTATTTTTTAAATAACAAATTATTATAATTTCATTAAAAAAAATATCTTATTTAGCAGAAAGCTGTGCACCCCTAAACTCGAGTGAATCGAGACTCGAGTACCGAACTCGATAGTCGTCTGTCGTAATCGATGAACAACGTTGAACCGGTTCAGTCAGTCCATAGAGTATATTGCTACATAAATAAAAGTCACTAGTCTTGTGCTCTGTGGTCAGTCAGTGTTTGTCGATCGGCGGAATAGTGTGTGTCATATTAACATTACAAGTAAATTGTGAGTATTTTAATATTTTTTTTAGTTAGCATAATGAATTCTCTACAATAAATGTGCTTAACTTACCAGTTATCCTCAATTATTACCTTTTATAGAAGCTTTAAATAAAATAATACAATAGTTGAAAATAACCGGCTAAAATATTTCATAACAAGCGGTCAGTGCACTCAAGCGTTACGAATTACGATTCATGGTAAAGAAAACCTAATCATAGATAATGAACGGTTTAATCATTTTTATATCGGTTTTTCTCAAAATATAAATAATGAATATAAGTTTTATTAATCTAGTGTACGAACTATTTTAACATTCGGTCTTAGTTTGAAAGATACAATGTACCTATATGAATAACATTGAGAGAATATTCGAAAACGCTGGAGGTACTTACATATTTTCAACTTATTGTTTTTATTTGATCTATTATATTAATAGCTAATATTCCTACTTTTCGCGGTTATTTTCTTAATTTGACACTTTGAGTTTGACCATATATGATATAGGTTAACTTTTTTAATATTATTTAACACAGATTGTTAAGTCAAAATCATTTTCTTTTTAATCTATTAATTTAGTATATTAGGCGTTGTGAAATCATTCAGCCAGGACATATAATTTTATCTACTACAAATAAGATACAACTTAAATGTTTTTTTCTATATTTTTTTTTGTTTCAGAAATAGTAATATAACTCTACTGCTCTAATTAGTGTTTTATGTACAAATTATTTCAGTATAGCAATATGCCGAAAGTCGTTTTCTCCTATTTCCCTCTGAAGGCGTTAGGCGAGTCCACTAGGTTGCTCCTCGCTTACGGTGGGCAGGAGTTCGAAGACCGTCGTGTAACAGTAGATGAATGGCCTGCTATTAAACCTAGTGAGTATAAACACATGTAACTTGTAATGCATCGTTTTATTTTTAATGTTGAGAAATGCATTTGCAACTGCATACATATCGGTGGTTATGTGGGTCTCACCGGCTAGAGAAGCCAGTACTCTACCCACTAAAACCCAACAAAACCTTACTCGTCTTAATGGGGCGTCGCAGGATCGCGAACGCACTCAACCACGACGCCCCGACGGCAGGTCAATACAACAACATGGAGTTGCTCCCACGGTCAACTCTGCTATCAGAGAAGTACCAAGAGCAACCCGAATGGTACACCGCCCACCGAAGTGGGCTTCCTCCCAATGTGCCTCTTATAAAGCGAAAGTTTGTATGTATGTTTGAGTCATTTTGTTATTTCTTAACGCTGAAACGACTTGCCGGATTTGTATCAACTTTAGTATATACCTAAAATATGATTTGGAGGTAACACATAGTGCTAATTAGTTATAAAATTGCCAAAAAGTGACACCAACTATATAATATTTTTCGGAAAATCTTATTGAAATAGTCATTATTATCGATACAGAGGCCGAATTTATAGTTTTTAGAATTTTTGTCTTTCTGTCTGTCTTGAAACGAATCGCGAGAAAACCACTGGACAGATTTTGGTGAAATTATAGGTATGATGGTAGCTGGGAATTCAGGTCAACATATAAGATACTTTTTACTGCGGGAAAATATCTCAGCTCTGAAAAACCTATACTAACCATTAAAACATACATACTCCGCTCGAGCGAGGGTGAATGACTATTTTAAATATAAAAGACCAAGGGACGCCGAGCGAAGAGGGTAGATCGCTAGTAATAAGTAAAATGCGTATTTAAAAAGTTTAAGTTCAAGCCCTTTTAATATTATTGAATTAGATTTTTCACATTTGAAATGCGATTTTTTAGTTATTTTTATCAGTATATTGGTGGTATCAAGGAAATTCAGAAACTTAACACGTTGATGTACCTAGTGCTGATAACATATTATGGGCTAAACTCCATATTCTTATCATGTGCAAACTTGCCTCGATAATTCTGTAAAAAAATATTGTTTGAATTAACTTTATTAAAACATAACTAGTGCGATAAAAAATACTATTTTTAATAATAGCTTATGTCTCGCATTCATCGATCAAAAATGTACTAGATACACAGTCAGCGACAAAAAATGTCCTCACCGAATGAGCGCTCATTTGAACATTTGGGCGCGCTTTGATTTTTTTTTGTTAAAACGACTTTAAGCATTGCATTTAAGATTCAATTTACATTGTTGTATATTTATTTCAACTAGAATAATTACTTAAATACAATTGGTGACAGTTTTAAGAGAACTTGTGCATGGGATTGCGTATCTAGTAGTTACGTACTTTTTTGATCAATGCTCGCATGACAACAAAATTATTATCGTTTATAAGCTTATCAATTAATTTTAATCGAAATATTATTAATAAATATTTGCCATAAACTATACTGTATTTTTCCGAATTTTTAAAACCACAGCTGTGATAGCTCGGTCAAAACACATTACAAATATCACTAATTAATAGCCTAGATAAATGATAATGCTATCTAATAAATGAAAAAATTATTAAAATGGATTCAGTAGTATCAGAGTTTTATCGATTTTTTTTATAACTATATCGGCATTTTCCTTCTCAGGACATCTATATTTGAAAAATAACGCGAAATAATCAAAACTAAAATGTATAGTAGATCTCTAAAGTACTTTGTTTACTTGTTTTGATGTATAGCAGATGAGTATCGATAATTTTTTTGCACTTGACATAATTGCTTTTACACAAACAACGTGGTCGATGATTACATACTGGTGACAAGAGTGGACTGAATTACATCTATACATAGTATAAAATAGGTGAAAAAATAATAAGTTAAACGGTTTTATTGAAAAGAAATATAATAATTGTGTAGTTAAGTACAAAAAGCTAAAAAAATATTAGGTAGGCCCTAGGTACTAGTCATCACACCACTCTCCTCATCAATCTAGGCCCTAGATTCTAGGGCATTACAAAAATACAATACAAAAAGGCGTTTTTTGTTTTTATTGGTGGGAAATAATTTTTTACCTATAGGTTCAGTAGTTTTTACGTGATGGCATTAAAAAGTTTAGTTTTACCCGGATATACATTTAAATATGCGTGAATAGCAGTAAAATATATAAATAATAAAAAAAATTCATTGAAAAGAAAATTATTTATTTAATTAACAAACACTTTGAGATATTAATAGGTTCTATTTTTTTTTAGCCACACCCTTTGGGCAGTTGCCAGTTTTAGAGATCGATGGTAAAAAATACGCACAAAGCGTAGCCATTGCGCGCTACCTCGGTCGCAAGTACGGGCTCGCCGGGCAGGATATCGAGGAAGACTTCGAGATCGACCAGAATGTCGAGTTTCTTAATGACATCCGTGCTAGTAAGTTACCTTATAAATATATAGCATTTTTATGTTGTGATGGGAAATGAAAAAGTCAGTAAAAACATGGTGGATATGTATTTAACGTCCCACTGCTGGGCACGGGCCTTCCTTCAATGCGAGGAGAATCAGGTCATAGTCCACCACGCTGGTCAAGTGCGGGTTAGCTAATTTTACATGTCTTTCGCAAAGTTAAGTTCTCTCAGACATGCAGGTTTCCTCACGATTCACTGTAATGGTATTGGAAATGATTCGCACAAGTCAATGTCAGAGATACGAGACCCAGGAATCGAACCCGCTTCACCCGCTTTCCGAAGTGAACTTGTTACCACTATGCTACCGCTGCTCTTGTGTATGTATATGAAATTTGAATATAATTAGAACTCATAATGAGAAAAATAGATAACAAATTAAAAGGTTTATCTATTTTTTTTTTTTCTTAAAATAACAAACAAAGCTATAATAATAATATAACAGACTTATCCGATATTCATATATTACATTGATATTTTAACCCCATAGAGGCAGCGACAGTTCACTACGAGGCCGATGAGGCGAATAAAGCAAAGAAACATGAAGACTTTAGCAAGAACGTGTACCCGGTAATGCTCAGCAAGTTGGATGAAATTGTAAAGAAGAATAATGGTCATATTGCTGCTGGAAAGGTAAAATATTCTTCTTTAAATATAGACTTAAAAATCTGACTTTAATTTTTTTTCTATCCTTAGAAAGTTTTTTTCATTTAGTATATTATCTGTGATTTTTAGATATAACCTTTTCATTGGAAAATAATGAAATACAACCTCCTTTTCGACATTGATCTAAAACTAAATTAAATTTTATGTAACGGCTTAACCGATTTGTATGCGGTTTTCACTAAAGTATTGTGGTAAGATTCACTTAACGTTTAATTTGTTTCATTTCAATCGGCTCATAAATAAAAAAGTTATGTCAATCTAAAGAATCAAAATAAAAGTAGGCTTTAATTCTGTGACAGACAATATCTACCTTATAACTAGTTACATATATTTTAGTAGTTATATGCCCGATTTCACCAACAACCCATAAGGTACCACCTACGTATGGGATCCCTAGCTTAAAAGTCCCACTAAACTAGCCCCTAAATTTAGGGGGCCTTTTAATATTTAGGTGACCCCTAACTGTCGGTGAAACAGAAACTGTCCCCTAACAGCCCCCTAACCATGCTTAGGGGATCCCTTAAACTTAGGTGACATTGGTGAAATCGGCCAATAGACATTCAAAACACTCAAAATTCATTTAAAATTCCTTATTTGTGCTGTGTATAATGAAAACTTAATAAAACAACTTCCAGCTTACGTGGGGAGATTTTGTTTTCGCCGGTATGTTCTACTATCTCAAAGCAATGATGCAAATACCAGATCTAGAGAAACAGTACCCAAGCTTCCAACGAATCATCGACGCAGTATACGCAGATCCTAAAGTAAAAACTTACAGCGAGAATGTACCTAAATCTGAGTATGATTTCTAAAAATGGTGCTATTTTAAATATCACCTAATTATTATAATTAAAACCGCCATTCAAGTATACAGAAGATGTTATTTTTTAATGTAGATTATAGGAAATGTGGTAAAATTTCAAACATGTCTAAGATTTATAATGTAAATGTTTGAATAAATATTTTTGTTAATATAAGAATGGAATTTTGTTTTTTTTATTTCTTTTTTTTAATTCCAATTTTATTACATACTAGCAAAACCCGCTAAATCTACAAAAAACTCGAAAAAAGTAGCTTTCATACAAACTTTCATCCCCTATTTTACTCCCTTATGGGATGAATTTAGAGAAATGCTGAAACACGTATTTATTTAATTGTATTGAAGAGCGTTAATACTAAATTTCAAGTAATTCTGATCATTTTTTTTGTGTCCCGTTTGAATGAGATAATCTCCCGCGGTAAAAGGTAGTCTATGTCACTCTCCAGCCCTCCAACTATCTCCATCTGAAAGGACAAGCAAACAAACACACTTTCACATAATATTAGTATGGATATCACACTTATAAATGCGGAAGTTTGTATGTGTGCACTGTGCATGTTTGTTACTCATTCACGTTGAAAGAGCTGGACGGATTTGGATGCTTAGTTAACAGATAGACTATGAACTGGAAAGTATGTATGTAATAGTGTGTTACTGTAATCTTATATAGAGTAAATCTATTCATATAATAAAATTGTAACTGATCGCTGTCCACATGAAAGATATTTGGGTAAAACTATTATTGAGGGTCTTTACTAACGCAATAGAACCTAAAACGATGATTTTTAGAATTTCTGTCTGTGCGTGTTAATCTCAGAAATGACTTAAGCGATTTGGGTGCGGTTTTCACTAATGTATTGTAGTAAGCTTCGCTTAACATTTAGTATTTGTTTTATTTCAATCGGTTCATAAATAAAAAAGTTACGTTAATTTAAAGAATCACCTAGGTGCGAACCCGAGCGAAGCGAGGGTGAGTGGCTTGTATTATTAATATAAAAGGCACAGATACACGCGAGTGAAAGCGGTAACCTAGTAATTTTAATAAATAAAGATTAAAAATTTTAAATGCTCTAATGGTAACTTAAAAAAACCTACATCACGGTAATCTAAATAAGTGACAACCCTAGTGCATTTTGTTTATACATCATCTGTGTGTATTTAATTAAAAAAAAATCTATGAAGGAAAATCTTCAAGTCGGGATCTTGTACTAAATTATTCACTTATATTTGCAATTTTTATACCTACTTTCCCCGAATAACGCCGAGCGAATATCTGTCGCCCAGGTATATGTAAGTAAATTATTGCAGTATTTTAAACCTAGCAGTTTTTTAAAGTGTTGTATCTGTCTTGATTTTCATTGCACTAGTGAACAAGGTCACCGCGGTACAGTGAACATGGAACAACTAACGCTTTAGTATATATATATATATATATATATATATCATATATATATAATATATATATATTATATATATATATATATATATAATATATATATATATATATATATATATATATATATATATAACTGCCTCGGTGGTGTAGTGGCTAGCATGTACGGCTGCACACCCGGAGGTCCTGGGTTCGAGTCCCGGGTCGGGCGAAGTTTAGTTATTGAGTCTTTCTGTATAGTAAGTCTCAGTAACAGCCCGAAGTTGGGAAGTTGGCGGTGTTTCACCCCCGTGCCTCGGAGAGCACGTAAAGCCGTCGGTCCTGCGCCTTAACTCTCACCGGTCGTGTCAAGTGGTCGTCCCACCGGAGTATGTGAGTGATAGGAATAGAGAGTGCACGTTGTGTCTGCGCGTACACTTGTGCACTATAATATCTCCTGCGCAGTTGGCTAGTCTCAATGAGATTGGCCGCCGTGGCCGGAATCGGCTAGGAGAACATCATCATTATATATATATATATATATATATGTATATATATATATATATATGTATATATATATATATATATATATATCATAAAATTGCAACTCAGCTAAATCTGTACATTAAATAGTTTTCAGTCGGAAACATACGTTTCATCCTTGCCGCTAGATATATGTAGTTAGTTATATTTATTTCATTTTTTATCCTAAATTACTTTTAAACATATAAATTGCTTATATTTTTGTGATCGCCTCTTAAAAACCTTTATCAACCGACTTCAAAAAGGAGGAGGTTCTCAATTCGACTGTATGTTTTTTTTTTATGTTTGTTACCTCAGAACTCCGTCATTTATTAACCGATTTGGACAATTTTTGTTTTGTTTGAAAGGGTATACTTCCAGATTGGTCCCATTTAAATTTCAAAAAAAAAATACCACCCCTAAGGGTGGAAAAACAACTAATGATGAATTTAACCTACTTCTAATTGTCATATTGACTTGAAACTTTCCAAGTGTTTCTTTTTCCATTGATAGTACAGTGGTTCGGCATTGTTGACCTGATCTGATGGTAAGGCCAGAAGGTGAATAGGTGGAACTCTTCAACGACTAATAGTAGATACTTTGAGTTTGGGCTTATTTTGTTTGATTTGACAAGCCTAACACGTTAGAATCCTTACTTTGCTACTACTGTCTACACTAAAAAGGGAAAAATAAAAACTTTTTAACAAAAAAATAAAAACCGACTTCAAACAAAAGCACTAAAAAGTGAAAAATAACTGATTGGTAGTTTTCATTTACTATACATACCTAATCAAATATTTTCGAAGTCGGTGTGCTTTGCTTTGTATGGGCTGGGACCGATTTCAAAAATATTTGATTAGGTATGTATTTAATAGGTAGGCTTTAATTACTTAGCCAAAGCACACCGACTTCGAAAATATTTGATTAGGTATGTATAGTAAATGAAAACTACCAATCAGTTATTTTTCACTTTTTAGTGCTTTTGTTTGAAGTCGGTTTTTATTTTTTTGTTAAAAAGTTTTTATTTTGATATCCCACTCGATACATTTGGAAGATTTTTTTAAAGACAAATTGACGCCTGAAATTCGCCCATTTTCATTTTTAACTATTTTGATATAGCCATGAACGAATAAACCACTGGACGAGACATAAAATACAAATGTATGAAAACTCGTTCAACCAAAAGACGCATAACGCACACAAAGATTTTATTACATTATTATACACACAGGTACACAATACAATATTTCTAGTGCTTGAACGTAATCGATAAAATACATATATCGATGAACGAATGAATGACATTTTAGACATTGGTTAGCATAGTCATCATAATTTTACATCTTTTAATTTAAAATATCTGTTTTTATTATAATAAATTAATATAAATGAATTAAAGAGGCAGTAATAATGTGTTAAATAATAATTATTTATTAATTTGGTTTATATAAATACGATGGCATTGATGGCAACATTCTGTTGGCCTATAATAATGTTAATGAACGAATGAATATCGGGTGTATATTCCATTAATATATAATAAATATTATTTTGTAAAGATTAAAAAAATATATAAACTAATTTAATTAAATAAAGTAATTTTGTTGATTCTGTTATTGAACGATTTTAATTGGCACTTGATTGTCTCGGGTAGTTATAAAAATGTGACACTGTCCTAATATTGCTCAGTTCTAAATAAGCATTTGTGAAATTAGGAAAAAGAAAAAGTGATTGGAAATTGTGAAAAAGTGAGTGTTGGATCGTGAAAGTAAAATAATTAGTGCAAGTGGTAAAGTGTTTTATTACAAATCGCCAACCCAGAAGTTTAGTGCTAAAACATTATTGTTTGATTTTGTGTAACTTATGTGTTGAAATAAAATGATCTTTATTATTATTATAATGGAATAATATTCCAAAGTATATAAATGTGGTATAAAATAAAATAAAAAATTAAGTACATACTAATTATAATTTTTGCATTTATATTTATATTTGATTTAGAAAATATTTTATAAATTTATTGTCATCAGATTGCACTGTACAAATAACACAATTCGTTCAGTTATTTCGTCAAATATCGATATATTTTTCGAACATTGTCAAGCACTAGTCGATGTCAAATGGACTCACTCGACAGTTTAGTCATTTGTTCTGAATGGTATAATCCAGGGATTTTATGATGGTTGTCAGATGTCAACAATACATAGAAATATCGACTATATTTAACATAGTTGGATAATATGACATTCTATTTTACAATTTTATTAAATTGTGTGATAAATAACAATAAATGTAATAAAATAATGTATTTACAAGTGAAAAGAAACAGTGCTGCTTCCGCCGCTATAGTTTTTACACCATTTAACAGAACATTTAGTCATTTTTGGCAGATTGTTTGTTGACAAGTAAATGCTTGAGACTGACGCAAAAAACAAACGACAAAGGCTGAAATTTCCTGGCTACTAATAAGACAGATAAAGGTACGTCCGCTTATATGTCTGGTCCAGTGACTTATTCGTTCATGGATATAGCCTATGACACTCGCGTTATCGAGACGAATTTAACTACGTATGATTAACAAAATCGGTTTGGTCTCTTTAGAACGCCATAAAATAACAAACAAACAAACATACATACATACATAGACTGATAAACACATTTGACATTACCCTCCTTTGTGTAACCTAAGTAGTATCAAGTAATAAATAGTGATATTTTGGTCATCAGAATTATAAAAAAGATCAAAGTGTGTTTTTATGATCAGATAACTTTTTGTATGTCAATGAGAAGTATACAGTTTCGGTTTCACTGTTAAAATAAGGACGTGATCACAAGTTGTGGAAACGTATTATGGAACGATTGCATCTCTATTTTATACAAATCTATCCTAATAAAATTGTAACTAAGTCGAATCTGTACATTAAATATTTTTTTGGAAAATCTTATTGAAATAAAAATTATTATCGTTACAGAGACCGAATCTATCGTTTTTAGATTTTTTGTCTGTCTATCTGTCTGTTACCGCATCACAAAAAACCCACTGGAGGTATTTTGATGTAATTTGGTATGGTGATAGCTGGTTATCCGGGTCAACATATAGATACTTTTTACCGCGGGAAAATGTCTCATTTCTGAGCAATAATACAAAAACTACAATGTAAGACACTAATATGTAAAACCTAAGAAATTGGTTTTTGGTCATCTGAGCACGGGCGGAGCCGCGGGCAATGCTTGTTATATAAAGTAAATAATATTAGTAGGTAGTTATAATACGAAAAAACTTGCTATTTTTTTATTCTTTTTGTTTTGTTTTATTTTAAGCTTTAATAAATTTGGTATCGCTTTAAATGGGAAATAAGCTCTAGTAGGAGTTAAAACTTCATTTATTTTATTACAATAAAACCGGTTTGTACCTATATTAAACACGTTATGGTTATATTATTTTTTGAACATATCTATCTATCTATTAAATAACTTATTATTTATTTGTAGATATCTATATATGTACGTGTTTATAGGAATAATATTCTGACTCGAATATGTACATTAAATATTTTTTTGGAAAATCTTATTGAAATTTTCATTATTATCGATACAGTGACCGAACCTATAGTTTTTAGAATTTTTGTCTGTCGTGTCTGTCTATCTGTGACCTCATCAAAAGAAACCCACTGAACAGATTTTGATGAAATTTGGTATGATGATAGCTGGTTATCTGGGTCAACATATAGGATATTTTTTAAGACGGGAAAATATGTCATCTTTAAGAAATCAAACATGCCTACATAAATTATTTTCTGAAACACTAACGGCGCATCATCTACATATATTAGGTTGATGATAGGTACCCTATTCGGAAACCTTACCAAACATCTTTCTTGACAATCAGACAAACAAACATAATTTTTTATATATAAACAACAATCTTAGCACTATCTCAATTATTATCAACCACGCTTATCTTAAAATACTATACTATTGTATTACAACAAATACTTGACATGATAAAATACAATTTTCCTTAGAAATAATGAAACTGAAAACTGAAAACACTTAAATGTGTACTTTTCAGTTTGTTCTAATTAATATTTTTATTCTTTTTTTTTACTAGTTATTATGATATTAGCATGGAAGATTCAATTTAAGCCAATTCAATTTTCTTGTTAATGACTTCAAAGCGTACCAGTTGAGCATAGATTACTTCGCCAATGTCAGAGAAGATACGAGGGAGCATGGAAAATTTTAAATTATTCTTTAAGTGATAAGTTCTCTAAGTAATAAGTTTATAGTTTTTAATACTCTTACAGTAAATATTTGTTTGAAAAGCGTTTCCCGAGATACTATATAAAAATTATACAATACGTGATGACCACAGATTTATAAACTTTAGTTTATAAATCTGTGGTGATGACTTAATTGGATTTGTTTTTGGGCGATTTCTTTGTCTTATTTTCATTAATGATTTGCCTTTATAATAATAATAATAAAATTGTAACTAAGCCGAATCGCACATTCGATATTTTTTGGAAAATCTTATTGAAATAATAATTATTATCGATACAGAGGCCGAATCTATAGTTTTTAGAATTTATGTCTGTCTGTCTGTCCGTCCGTCCGTCTGTCTGTTTGTCTATTACCGCATCACGGAAAAACCACTGGACAGATTTTGATTAAATTTGTTACGATGATAGCTAGCTTATCAAGGTCAACATATAGGATACTTTTTACAGCGGAAAAATATCTCATCTCTGAGAAATCGATACTAAACGTTGAAACGTAAGTAGTTAATATTCGATAAGTACTCCTGGGACAAATAAGCCCGAACTCAAAGAGTTTACCAACTAGTTTAAACCAATAAAAAATCACTATACACCATCAATTAGTGTTGTACTATCGAATACCATATATATATATATATATATATATATATATATATATATATATATATATATATATATATATATATATATATATATATATATATATGTTCCAATATGTACTCAATTGTATTAATACACTATTAAATTATAACCCGGATCTTGCATATTTGCAAATTTTAAAACAATTATTAGTAGGTAGGTATATTTAAAAGTACGGAAACAAAACAGATTTACTAGTAAAAAATCCATTTTTTGAATTTAATCTATTCAATCTTAATCAAATACGAGCTGTAAATGAATCCGCGCTAAGCTCTCTGTATTATGTTCGAGGACATGCGCCCGCGGTTACTGATATATATGTAGTATCATCATTACGTCGCGACAAGTGAGACTTGTAACATATTGTGAGTATTTACTGTCATATTTATTCCGTTAAAAAGTTCGCATTTCGCAGTTTTTTCGCATTATCGTTATAAATCAAACTGTTTTCGCCTATATTTCTGTCTTTCTGTGAAAAGTAAAATAAAACCGCAAAAACATACTAAAACAGTTTTATTTAAATATTAAGCCCGTTTATTACGGAAGGCTATAGGCTGTATATCATCATGCTACTGCCCAAGGTAGCGGAGCAGTGATCATAAATGTCAACAAGTTGGGCAGACATATACATTACTAGCATTGCCCGCGACTCCGCCCGCGTTCAGATGACCAAAAAAAAATTCTTAGGTTTTACATATTAGTATACACTTACATTGCAGTTTTTGCATTTTTTTCTCAGAAATGAGATATTTTCCCGCGGTAAAAATTATCCTATATGTTGTCCCGGATAATCAGCTATCATCATACCAAATTTCACCAAAATCCGTTCAGTGGTTTTTCCGTGATGCGGTAACAGACAGACAGAGAGACAGACAGACAGACAAAAATTCTAAAAACTATAGATTCGGCCTCTGTATCGATAATAATGTCTATTTCAATAAGATTTTCCAAAAAATATCTAATGTACAGATTCGGCTTAGTTACAATTTTATTATATGTATAGATTACTAATAGCATAAATAAAGCCAAAGAGTTTTTTTGTAGTATATTTCTAATAATTTATTATCGTAGCGATTTGAAATTTTGTACAATCAAGATGACAATACAAAACCTTAATACCAGCAAATAACAGTAGGTTGTTTCAAAGACTTAGTAGAACCTTTTTATTAATTTTGATCTATCCAATAATGTATGTTATCGTTTCAACTTTATAAATATTAAGTTATTATTATAATCTATCGACCGGTTTCCAAGATATATTTCTTTAGTGAATAAATTAGGCCTTTTATAAACTCGTTTCGCTCAGACCCTAATTACAGACCGTGACCTTCATTCGTTTTTCCTATACTTATTTAGATTTATAATAGACGACACGTTTGACTCAGTTTGTAGTGACCCTACTTACTGTGCCAGCGGTCGCGGGTTCGTGTCCCGTTGGTATCATTAATTTGTGCTGTGAGCATGAATGATTGTACTCCAGTCATGTGTGTTTATATTTATAATATGTTTGTATTTAAAGTTATATATGTGTAGTGTATCAACTATCTTGTATCCATAACACAAACCTCGTAGCTTACCTTAGAACTAGATGGTGCTGTGTTAATGTCTCAACATATTTAAAAGATTCAATGTAAGTCGCTATAATTATTGTACAGTAGTGACATCATTTTTTCACTATGTGTTATAATATTCTTTGCAACATACATACTAATTACCCTATGGTCTACGGAAATAACTTGATGACAACCTTTTTTGTAACGTTTATAAATGCATTTACGTTTACCAGGTTATAATATGGGATTCACCGGCTAGAAAAGCCGGTACTTACTAAAACCCACTCCCGGACTCACTGGAACCGCTCCCGGAACTGGGACGTCGCTGATTCGCTTACGACAAGCCAGCCTAGCTTTTGTCATTTTGTAGTTTAAACTGCAAACAAGCACTCATAAATTTGTATATTAATATGCCCCTTTTGCAACACACTAGTAATCCTATGGTGCATGGAAACAACTTAATACACGCGAAAGAGACCCTAGCTTTAGTTACTCTGCAGCTTTTAAACTTCATAAATATTAGCTTATAATAAATCTAAGAAAATATTGTAAGGAAGTACAAATACTATTTTCTGTTCTTGCTAATTGTCGAAATCTGATCAGTGGTCACACGTCTTGTGACCATGTTTGCTGTAAAGCATTCGAAGCGTCTGGAACAAAACCCCGAATTAAAACCGGGATGAAATCCAAAAAAATATTTTTTTATAACTCTATATTCTCGACTACGTTTTTATAAAATATTTCACGTATAGATTCGCTAAGTTACTATTTTCTTATATGTTTATTACATATTATATTCTTTGATAACAATTGTCGTCAAGCAGGACGAGATGAGATTCGAGAAGCAAAGCGACTTAACTTGACCAAGTTAATACCCGATTTCACCAATAACCCATAAGCTACCACCTACGCATGGGATCCCTAGCTTAAAAGTCCCCTAAACTAGCCCCTAAATTAAATTTCGTTTTACGATCGTCTTTAAGCCCATATTTCGAGCACCTAAATTTAGGGGACCTTTTAATATTCAGGTGACCCCTAACTGTCGGTGAAACAGAAACTGTCCCCTAACAGCCCCCTAACCATGCTTAGGGAATCCCTTAAACTTAGGTGATGTTGGTGAAATCGGGCATAAGTCCCTTGTAAAAAAAGTTAAAGTTTAGATGTATAGTTGATAAAAAAACCCTTACATTTTAGAAATATGCCGAAAGTCAAAGTCACATATTTCAACTTGAAGGGACTAGCTGAAGGGATTCGCCTTCTTTTGACTTACGGCGATCAGGAATTTGAAGACGTCAGAATTGAAAGAAAAGACTGGCCAGCGTTGAAACCAAGTCAGTATACTATAGTAAAATATTCTACATTCTACAATTTTTTAACATTTAGGGTGAATTGCATAAAAATTGCTAATATAATTTGAATGTTTAATGTATGTTGGAAATTATATTGTGTTATAGAAAAGAACACCAAAATATACTACACTCTTGACTTTTTCCAATATATCAATATCATCTATAAGAAGAAATCACATTTTTCCATTGCTGTGAATAAAGCTTCGACGACACGTTTAGCTGTTGGTAGTGACCCTACTTGCTGTTCCAGCGGTCGCAGGTTCGAGTCCCGCTGGGGGCATTCGTTTGTGTGATGAGCACGAATGTTTGTACATCAGTCATGGGTGTTTATATTTATAATATATATGTATTTAAAGTTGTATATGTGTAGTGTATCAACTATCTGGTATCCATAACACAAGCCTCGTATCTTCCATGGAACTAGATGGCACTGTGTGTTAAAAAAGCTTAAACCAGCAAACTTTCTAATTTCTCATTTAGATGTAATATCAGTATAAATAAATTTATATTAGAAAATTTTAGGTATATGACTAATAAATCGTTATATTACAGCAACACCATTCGGTGTACTACCTTTTTTGGAAATTGATGGCAAGAGGTATTCACAAAGTTCGGCCATTGGTCGCTATCTCGGAAAAAAATATGGTCTCGCAGGGAAAGATATCGAGGAGGACTTCGAGATCGACCAGATTTTAGATTTCTTCAATGACATTCGCATTAGTAAGTATATGGATCAAACATCCAAACTAAATATTGTGTCTGACCTATGTGTTTGTGTCGGTTTTTCTCCAGAATTACCAAAAAGATTTTAACGATACTTTTACTAGAGTAAAAAATACACACATTTAAAGTTGATACTATTTGTGTCCCAAAAACAACTTGTATTCAATCCAAATATTATCGATACAGAGGCCGAATCAATAGTTTTTAGAATTTTTGTCTGTCTGTCTGGGAACGCATCATGAGAAAATAACTGGACAGATTTTGATGAAATTTGGTATGATGATAGCTGGTTATCCGAGTCAACATGCAGAATACTTTTTACAGCGGGAAAATATCTCATCTCTGAGGAATCTGTACTAAACGTTAAAACTTAAAACGTAATTAACGTAATTATCGTATCGCTAGTCTGCAATAAATTACGAAGATTGTAAAAGAGAACAATCGAAAAAATCTAAACATAATTTTCCTGACATCAAAACATTTAAGATTTTCCAGACTGACTATTGAATAAAGTCGTCTTCTTTTAACCAATTTTAGAAGGTAGTACACTCGCTTAAACTGCTAGATTCGGTATGAAACTCAGAATTTTACTAAGTAAAGAAGTTTGAAGGCTGATTATTATATTACAAATGTATGTTGGTATTATATCTGACTCGAAATACTTTTGACTAAGAAATACTTCAGTCATTGTCATTTTATTAATCCCTGACGCAAAAAGAGGGGTGTTATAAGTTTGACGTCAATGTCTGTCTGTGTGTATGTCTGTCTGTGGCATCGTAGCTCTCAAACGGATGGACCGATTTCGATACGGTTTTTTTTCATTTGAAAGCCAGTTTCCTTGCGGTGGTTCTTAGCTATGTTTGGTTAATATCGGTCCAGCAGTGTAAGAGTATCAGCTCTTTTCCATAATGATGTAAGACATTTTGGCGTATGATTACTCGATTAAGTGCTTCACGCGTGTCATTGTAATCGTTAAATGATAATTAATTTGGGTAGGGGTTTTTTTTAATTTTTAATTTATAATTATAATGTATCAGAATGATTGAAGTACCTAAACATGTAAAAAAATAGAGGTATATTTTTTTATTAGAGGCCGCAGCAGTATTCTTCGAGACTGATGAAAAGATTCAAGCTAAAAAGCAAGAAGATCTAGAGAAAAACTACTACCCATTTGTTCTCAAAAAGTTAGATGATATTATTGCCAAGAACAATGGACATGTAGCACTTGGAAAGGTTTGATATTTTGACCGAATTACAAAATATTTTCTTTAAATTGCACAATTTATACGTATATATTAGGTTTAAAAGATGGTTTTGAAGTTATACTTGCGACATGATGAAGTTACCTGATAACTGTTTGTTGCCATAGTAACTATTTTTATTGTCTGACAAATGATATTTTATAATATTATACTCATTCCTTAAATGATATAATATGATTGTAATATACCTAATATGCTTTATTTAATTATTTTATAATTCCTTTTACAAACAGAGAGTTGTGACATACGGGATGAAATCTTTAGCAATTTTCGTTCTGTTATGCCAAAGGATTATAACTTTTTACGTGTACACACATACATATTTTTTTTGTTTTTTTTTTTTGCTTTAACAATGACTATCTAGTTAGCAAAATTAAACGAACAATCTAACTACAGCTATTAAAAAAAAAATTATTGCAAAAGACCTTTCTTCTTTCTATAATATTTGGCAATTTATGAAAAAAAATTTTTTTTCAGCTAACATGGGCGGACTTTATAATTGGTGGCTGCTACCCAGCTTTCAAAAAACTTATCAAAATTTCCAATTTTGATGAGCAATATCCAAACATCAAAAAGCCTCAAGAGAAATTGCTGGCCATTCCAAAACTTAGAGCTTATTGCGAAACTGCGCCAGTCACGGAATGGTAAATGTATAGACATACCTATACCGAATATATATGATGTATTTTTATATTATATGATTATATTAAATAAAGGCCAAAAAAAATGATTTTTATTTTTATTTTTTAGTTGTACTTGAATTAAATTAAGGTTAGAAATTATTGTAGCGTATTTGGTATAAATAATTAAATACCTTACAATATACATATATCCCCTAAGGAAAAATGCTTTAAAAAATTTTATGACTTTTTTATGAAAATTTATGTTATAAAAAATGTCAATTTTATTATTTTCTGGAATTTGAACCTTTAAATTACGTTATCACTCAATGCAATATTCCTTTAATTAAAAATGCGTTTTATTTCCGGTTTTTTCTAAAAAATGAGTAGCAAGTAGCAAAAAAATTAAATTATTTATTTTATTTATTTATCTTTAAAACTGATTTTTCCAACACAAGTTTATTGATCTATACATATAATAAAATTCTAACTGAGTCGAATCTGTACATTAAACATTTTTTGGAAAATCTCATTGAAATAGTCATTATAATCGATACGGAGGCCGAATCTATAGTTTATAGAATTTTTGTCTGTCTGTTTCTTACCGCATTACGAGAAAACCACTGGACAGATTTTGATGAAATTTGGTATGATGATAGCTGGTTATCCGGGTCAACATATAGGATACTTTTTACCGCAGGAAAATCAAAATATGTCATTTAAGAGAAAAAATACAAAAACTGCAATGTAAGAGTATACTAATGTGTAAAACCTAAGAATTTGTTTTTTGGTCATCTGAACGCGGGCTGAGCTGCGGGCAATGCTAGTATAAAATAATTTACAGGTAATTTACTAGTCCGTTTAAATTCGACATTCAACTCTAGTAGCGGTCACTCAATAAAAAAAAACAGTTCCGACAACATCCTAGAACTTCTGCGAACACATAGTTTATAGCTTAATAACAATGACTTGCATGATAGATGAGTCATTCTGCTGATTTCATAGTCACGCTTACGGCGGCAAAGGTGTGAAGTGGCACGCGACACGATATTCCTTATGTCAAAACTATCGGCTCACCCTCCTCCGTTAGGGTTCGTCTCTAGTTACATTTCAGCGTTTAGTATAGATTTCTCAGAGATGAGATATTTTTCCGCAGTAAAAAGTATCCTACATGTTGACCCGCATAACCAGCTATCATCATACCAAATTTCATCAAAATCTGTCCAGTGGTTTTCTCGTAACGCGTTCCCAGACAGACAGACAAAAATTCTAAAAACTGTACATTCGGCCACTGTATCGATAATAATGTCTATTTCAATAAGATTTTCCAATAAAGATTCGACTCAGATTTTATTATAGGTATAGATGAAAGACATTTTGACAAATGTCACATACCTATTATGAACAAGAGCGGTAGACGCGGACTGGCAGCGTTGGATTAAACCAGCCATACTCAACCTTTTTTTATAGGGGTCACAAACACGTTTCAGTCATGGTGTCGATGGCCGCAAGCAAAAATTATTTAGGTGTTAATGAAAACGTAATTCCAAGTTAACGATGTAGTTAATCTTTTAACAAAGATATGTTATAATGCGATTTTTGTTACTGCAGCATGCGACCCGCGGGCCGCAGGTCGAGTATAGCTGGATTAAACGCTCGTAGACAGCTATTCAGAATGCGTGGGCGCAGACGACCTTGAACACATCACGGTTTATTAAGCAGTTATAGATGGTTCGAGTTTTAAATACACACCAGTGTTGAATTCAAGGTTATATTTGTTTTCTCTGACTGCATATTAACACCTTCTAAAAAATCTTGGTATTCAGTTTTTTTAAAGATAAAATTAATATCGCATATATTTAAAGTTGAGAATTGCTATAACAATCATTCAACCCTTTTAACGTCGTCTGCGCTTGAGTCTCCCTTCAATTTAAGGGGTATCAGGTCATAGTTCACTATGGAAGTGCAAGTTGGCAGACTGAACATGTCTTTGGATTTGTTAGATCACGAGGACTTGTTAGATCTTCTCGAACATGCAGGTTTCTTCACGCTGGTCTCCTTCACGGTTAAAGGTGAAGTGAAAAAAATAAAAAGGTGCGAGAATCGTATTAGAACCCGCTTCACTTAGATTTTTAAATAAGCGTATTATATATTGGCTATCACACCTATAATACTGAGTTACATTGTTGTTCCTTGCAGATAATAAAAAAATACATTGTTGTTCCTTGCAGATAATAAAAAAATACATTGTTGTTCCTTGCAGATAATAAAAAAATACATTGTTGTTCCTTGCAGATAATAAAAAAATTAGAAAATATTGAAAATATTTGAAAATATTCTTCTTTGTTTTTAAAAGTGTCATCAGTCATTTATAATGCGTTGTCGTAATAAAAAAAAATATTCTATCACAAAACAGCACTTTCTAGTGTCACCATATATTGTTTGGTGATTAGAAAATTGTGGTAAGCTTAAACCAACAATAACAATTCAATACGTAGTACGTACGTAGCATGATTATGCATATTTAGATAAATTATTTTATAACAGTGTATTGTTTTTTGTTACATGTTTAGAATATAATATTATTGCTCTCCTACAAGTAAGTAAATGAAACAATATGATTAATCTACTTAGAAGCATTGGTACGGTAAGATACGAAAATGTATATTGTATAGTAATTGGTTATGTGGAGTAAATATGGCTCCTTAATCACAATTATGTCTTAACGCATTTGTGCTTACCACTTGCATACATACAAGTGGTTATGTGGGACTCACCGGTAAAGCCAGTACTACACACTAAAGCCCAACGGAACCACCTCCGTCTTAATGGGACGTCGCAGGATCGCTTACGCATTGAACCACGACAACCCGACGCCACGACGTCTAGAAAAACCTTTGGCCCTCGAAGTCGAAGTACTAAAAATTTCAACTTGCTAAGTCCACCCGTTCCTGAGAAGATCGGTGGTGACACACGGACAGACAGACGGATGGAAATACGAACAAGAGAGTGATCTTATAAGGGGTTCTTTTTTACCTTTTGAGGTACGGAACCCTAAAAATAAGGGAAATGTATGAAGGTTCCCAACGTCGCGCATTTTGTTGTCTATTCGGTAACAACTGAATCTTCAATAGAAGATGCTTACTACATCTAGGAATTATTACAAGTACCTATTATTATTAAGTACAATAGTGCTTACTGTATAAGAGCAATTGATAATTATTGAAGGTCAGAAGCAAAAGATATCACTATAATAATGAAGGTTATTAATCAATTCAATTATATTATGAGCTCTGAAATCGAAAATATTAACGTTTTTTTTAGTAATCAGTACCTGGGCGATGAAGCTTCGCTCGGTGTCCTTTGGTTTTTTTTTGGAAAATCCTGTTTTTTCGGAAAAGTTACATTTTTTCAGAAAAGATACCTTTATATAGATAAAATTAAGAAGCTAAGATTTTGCTTTATATAACTACAAAATTTAATCAGAATCGTTAGAGCCGTTTCCGAGAACACGAAATGAGAAAAACATACATACAAGAATTACTCATTTAATATTATAAGATTTTCTATATTTTGCACTACAATTTTCTTTTGATAATTTGATTTATATTCATCGGTAACTTCAGAATATTTTCAACTAGCTAAAGCCAAAAGCAGCCTCTCGATTAAAATTTCAATAATTGATTTTATTTAGTAGTAGTAGATAGTAGCCATTAATTTCGTATGACAATAATTACGCTATAAAGATAAAAATATTCTAAAAATTTGGAATAAAAGTAATATATCTACTCTATAGGTTCAATATATTTAATAATTAAATTCTAACTTTATATTATTTTTGCTATATTTTTGTACATCAGGAATAGATTATAAGTGATCTATAACTTGTCGATAGCTAGGATGTTTCTTCTCTAGATCAGGCATTCGCAGCATCACCTTCAAATAATCAAATATTCCAACGAAGAAGAAATCAGCCCGAGTTAACTGTAATGAAAATAAATTAGAAGATTTTTCTTAAAAAAGTGGATATTCTATTTTGTTTATATTATACGATGTTCGCCAATAAATCAATTTTTAATCGACGAAAAAAAAGGAAAAAGTTCTTAATTCAACACGTATTTTTTTTTATGTTTGACCACACTTAACTTTTTACAGTGTAGTCTAATTTCGATTTTTTTTTATTGGATAAGGTTGAGCTGAAAGTTGGTCTCATTTAAATTTGAAAAAAAATCCACCCCTAAATGTAGAACATAGGGGATGATTGATTTTTACCTACTTTTTTGTTTATAAAATACATTCTTCATACTTTGCTACTACTATGTCTACACTAAAAATAGAAAAATAAAATCTTTTTTTTTAAGTTTTTATTCTAATGCTATTCTTAGTAAATAGGTCCCATATAAATTTCAAACCAACTTTTAGCTCTTCAAACATCTATACTTATTTTATGTATAAAACTGAATAGTTTGTTAGTATGTTTCAACGTGCTAATCTCTGGAAAACCTGTCCGATTTGAATTTTTTTTTGCATTTTGCCTATTTATTGAGAGATTACCATCTTTACGAGCGCAGTAATTACCTCTAAATAAACTTACGCTGATGAAATCGTGGGCAAATACTACTCTTTATACAAGATGAGAAAACAAACCCTTCCTAAAGCAATATATCCATTATTCGCTTCTATTACTTCATCTAATTTACTAAATATACCAGGGTATAGATTTTTAACGTTGTCCTCGTGTTTCATTTCCTTAAACACAGCAAGTTTTTCGTAATAAACCTTAAGCATCTGAAAAGATGTAATTTATATAATTAAATCACTTTATTTCCATTTTCAATGTAATTCCAAAGAGGAGTCTTCATTTTTCAGAATCAAACCGACTACCTTCTTCTGATACAGAAAAGAGGATGTAAAAGGCTAGGATAAATAAAATGATTTTTTTATTAATTTAAATTATTATCAATTATAGTCAAAAATTAATGATTCACTAGCGAATTGCCTTTGCATTGATCAACATTACATCCTGTATTAAAAAGTTAAATTAACGTCGTTTCCGTGTTCCTGTGAAAACCTTTCGCTCTTTTACTTCTTTTTACGTTTTAAAAAGAAGAACGTTCTTTATGCTAGATTAAATTATTGTTAAAACCCCTTGATAGGTTTCTGAGATGAATACAAGTAGACGGATAGCATTTTTAAAATTTGTTTGAGCTTTTGTATATTGCAAATAAACATGAGTCTAATAAAGTTATTTTTAAATAACAAGCATATTATAAAGTTTTTATTTAGATACCCAAACGTTATCGTTACTTAAAATCTTCCAAAACTCACTTCTTCGTGACATAGTGGGCAATTCCCTAATCCTATGGACCTTTCTTTTGACCACACACCCTAGGTGTTGTTCCATGTTCATTCTGCTATCAGATAATTACCAGGAGCAACCCGCATGGTATACCGTCTATCGAAGTAGTCCACCACTCAGTGTGTCTTATGGCTTCACGCCCTGAAATTTCCTATCGATTTACCTCTATGTATATCATTGATAAAATCAACGTTCTGATCGATCTCTAAATCCTCTTCAATAGTTTGTTCTTCCTTACAAGATACCGGGCAATGGCCAAGCTCTGGGCGTACTTCTTTCTATCTAATTCTAGAACTGGTACTTGTCCGAAGGGAGTTGCTGAAAACATAAAAAAACTTCTCATATATACATATAAGTGTCCATGGATATAAAATGGCTGAACTATGACAGTATTTTGTCGAAAAGAACAAAAAAGCCGCGACATCATGTGTCTATCTCATAAGGCACACTCACAGTAACTATTTTTATCTATTTAAAAGTACCTAAGGGACGCACTCGAGTGAAGCGAGGATAAATCACTAGTATTATTTTTAAAAGCTATAAATCTTAATGTTTTATTGGTAACTTTTTAAAATATTTTTTTAAAACTACATCACAGTAATCTAAATAAGTGACAACCCTAATGCATTTTGTTTATACATTATCTGTGTGTATTTTAATTTCGTAAAAGGATCGACGAAGGGAATTCACTTTAGGTTTTGATCTTGTACCTACTAAATCTATACAGATAAATGAAATTGAAGTGTCTGTCTATGATTTCAAAATAACTACCTGTGTTTTCTCAAGTAGGTAGGTACATAGAGTTATTTATAAAACAGCAGCGTCTAAAACACCCCTTTTTAAAATATCCGTCTGTCTGTCTGTCTGTCCTTCTGTTTTTGTCCGGGGTAATCTTTCACTAAAATATAGAGAGAAATTTGTGGGGCTACGGTAGAAAATGACCTGAAATAACGCATAGGTTTGTGATAAAATTTGTGAAAAGGTGACCTGTACATAATTTGATTTTTTTTAATTGGAAGTGTGCAAATATACTAGGTATATGAAGATTATACTACCTATATGAAGATTGTAAGTATACTCGAGAACGACTAGGTCTATCCCAATGAAACTTTTTATTAAGTTATTTACACTTACAAGAAAAATACTTAGATAAGGAAAGATTGAATAATTAAAAATGAAGCATACACTTCATTTGTTAAGATTAAACTTGCGATGCAAGCAGAAGTTATTTTAAAATACAGATCAAAACATTTTACATTTATTTAATAATACTAGCGACTCAACCTCGCTTCGCTCGGGTTCGTCCCTAAGTACGTTTTAACGGTTAGCATAAAATACAAATCTTTGAATTTCTCGGCTTTTCTGTACTATAATATACATTTATTATACATATAGACCTTATTCTTGAATCACTCTATCTATTGCTGAAAACTGCATTAAAATCCGTTTAGTAGTTCAAAAGATCTAAGCGAACAGACACCGAAAGCGACTTCATTTTATACTATGGAAAGATATAGCTAGGAACTGGATATTAGTGATTTCAATCTATCTGACCTTGCTACTCGTACACAATGGCTGCTGTGGGAGATATCACCACACGAATTATTCTATTAAAATGTGCATTTTATACAATTGCTTTAGTTACCTACTAGATAACAACGTAGCAACAAAGATATATTTAACCGAATACTAGATATATATTTATTTCCTAAAGGTAGGTTTTAAATAGATATGAATAGTTATTGCGAGTGTACCTTAGGACATATGCTAGGCCCTTGGTATTGACGACTTTTATGTTGGCCTTTTTAAGACCTACATTTTTCTAGTACATTGTTTTGATATATCTCTTAAGGTTTAGCCAGTGTTAGCCTTGTTAACTTTGAAGACGACTCGATAGAATCAGTTGTAGCGTTTTCCGGAGGGAATGAAAGATTTCTCTTTAGTAAAAGGTATTCTATATGTTGTTCCCAGTAATAAGTTATCACCACACAAAATTCAGTTAAAATCGGTGCAGTACTTTTTGCGTAAAACGCGGACACACAAACAGAGATACAGACAAAAATTTAAATTACTATTGTTTTGGGGTCTAAGTATATTCTGTAGAAAATACTTCGTAATTTTTTTCTTAACCAACAACACTTAACCAGACAGACAATTATGCGGCATAATAAAAAGTACTTGCAAGTCGCTATACTTAGTTTTTTGGTTATCCACATTTTGAATGCTTTACAGCAATCATGGTCACGGGAGAGACCAAGGTTTTACGTCTCAAAGGAATTATATATAGTTTTTAGAGACGGTACCTATCTATCCACAAAATTATACAAAAAATTTAAATAAACAAAAAATTCCACCTTAAAACATTTGTTAATTTCAATTTTAAACATTTTAACAATTTAAAAAATTGTTCCGAAAACATAGTTTTATTTATAACTAGTGACTCACCCTCGCTCCGCTCGGGTTCGTCCATACTTACCTACATTTTAAAGTTTAGTAGGTTCCTATAGATTTCTCAGAAATGAGATATTTTCTCGCAATAAAAAGTATCCTATATGTTGACCCGGATAACCAGCTATCATCATACCAAATTTCATCGAAATACGTTTTTTTTATGAAATTTGGTATTACTGTACGGCCAGTGGTTTTTCCGTGATACGGTAACAGACAGACAAAAATTCTAAAAACTATAGATTCGGCCTCTGTATCAATAATAATGTCTATTTCAATAAGATTTTCCAAAAAATATTTAATGTACCGATTCGGCTCAGTTAGAATTTTATTATATGTATAGACGTCAAATATTAAGCAATTATTTTATATTTATAATATGTATGCATTTAATTTTATATTTATAATATGTATGCATTTAAAGGTATATATTTGTGTAGTGTATTAACTATCTGGTATCCATAACACAAGCCTCGTAGCTTACCATGGAAGTAGATGGTGCTGTGTGTTAATGTCCCAACATTTATTTATTATTATTTATTAAGAAAATAGTTCTTACAAGACTTGAATGCGGACCATTCCGCAACTGTAAGTCGATTATCGACGAAATCCTCGCCTCCATATAAGAACAACAGCCGCGCTGGCTACCCCATCGCCTTAGCATTAAAATAATGGTATACCGGCTTCAACATATTACTGTAATCTATACAGATAAATAAAATTGAAGTGTCTGTTTGTAATGTCAAAATAACAGCTTTTTACTAAATGCATATGGAATTAAAATTTTTGTCAGTCTGTCTGTTTGTTCCGACTAATCTCCGAAATGGCTGGGCCGATTTTGATGAAACTTTCACTGGCAGGTAGTTGATGTTATAAGAAGTAAGTTAGGCTACTTTTATTTCAGTAAAAGAATTAGGTTTCCGCTCAAAAAAATTAAAATGTACCGAGGGCGAGTCGCTAGTAAATAATAAACGACTATGAACATCAATTATTATAATCACTTTAAAAACCAAAGTTCATAATACAAGCAAGCATATTTACTTATATATATATATATATATATATATATATATATATATATATATATATATATATATATATATATATATCTGTACAATGTACATACTAGCGGACCCGACAGTTGTCCTGCCCGAATATGGTCTTCTCAAAAATTCTAGAGCTCGACTGCAGCGCCACCGAGCGACACAGGGTCCAGTTGTGAATCTAAGCCAGCTATACTCAACCTGCGGCCCGCGGGCCGCATGCGGCAGCATCAAAAATCGCATTATAACATATCTTTGTTAAAAAAGTAACTACATCGTTAACTTGGAATTACGTTTTCATTAAGACATAAATAATTTTTGACACCGTAACTGAAACGTGTTTGTGGCTCCTATAAAAAAAGGTTAAGTATGGCTGATCTAAACCATCTAGGATCCCGCTCAAACACTAAATATTTCATAAAAATCAGTGCAGCCATTTAGAAAGAGTTCGTCGAACGTCGCGTCGTTAGATTCGTCTTGATAACGTGAGTGTCATAGGGTAGGTATAGAAATATCAATAAAAATCAAAATAGCGGACCCAAGGCGCCAAATTGTCTCTCGAAAAAATGTTTTTCGTTCGAATCCATCGAGTAGGGTATCAAAATATAAGTTTTTAAGAGATATTTACAAAATATCTACAACTTATATGTTAAACCAAAAGCTATAAATATAAATAAAAAGCTGTAAAATAATCGTAGTCTCAGAGATCGCCGTCATTTGATTCGTTTTTACGTGTGCCATATATACAAAAGCGCCTTTATAGGTCTTAAAATTATTCTTATTTAATAATTCTAGTTTTTTGTGTCTCTATCCTTGAAATTATGTTATGAATAAAAATGATTTGAAGTAATATAATAATTATTATTACTTATAATATAATCAACAGTCCCACGTTATAATCTGTTAAATGACGTTAACTTATTTATCAAAGACCTAATATTTTAACAGATAAAGTGAACTGAAACATAATTAAAATATTTTAAAGTGATAAGGTAATTTTCAAATATGATTTTGATTTTTTTTAATATTATCTGGAACAATTTTGGCGTTTAAGCAGTATTTATCATTCATTTTATTGCAAGTTAAATGTCTTCGTAAAAGAAACCACCTATAGCTTAGTTCTATTGTATATAGGTTTTTAGCTTTCTCTTATCGAAGCTAAGTTTTACAGAAATATTGGCATAGATACATATAATATGATATTAATATGATTGAATTTCAAGTTAAATATTTATAAGGAAATCCTGATGAAAAATCATTAGTTTTTGTATTTAACTTATAGTAACTACTTTTTGTGGGCATTCAGATAAAAAACAAAACGAAGAACATTAGAAAAAAAAAATACTATTAATAAATAAGTAATAGTGAGTTGTTAAAACAGCTATACAGCATTTCTTTAAATACTGTATATGTATATGTCGCAGGTAAATTGTAAGACCGTTAAATTATAATTTCACTAGTGAGTGGTGCTGTGTGTTAATGAATCAGCTAATAGGTAGGTACTGAATAAAACAATTCGATTTTCATATTTTTGGTATCAGTTTTAGTAAAAATAATAATTTTATATATAATTTTTGTTGAATTATTTAAAAATAGCAATGGTAATTATTGTAGTGTTTGTTTTTGTTCTTCAGCTATCTTGCACTGATCTGGCCAAAAGGTAATTTCCTTCTCAAACGCCTGAAACAAAAATCACATATAATCTATACATATAATAAAATTCAGTGTTATCTGTACATTAAATATTTTTTGGAAAATCTCATTGAAATAATAATTATTACCGATACAGAGGCAGAATCTATAGTTTTTAGATTTTTTGTCCGTTTGTCTGGTTACGTTTCACGAGAAAACCACTGGACAGATTTTGATGAAATTTGGTATTATGACAGCTGGATATCCGGGTCAACATATAGGATACTTTTTACTGAAGGAAAGTATTTCATCTCTGAGAAATCTATACTAAACGTTAAAACATAACTAGGAATGAACCTGAGCGGAGTGAGGGTGAGTCGCTAGTTGTTAATATATATTTTTTAATTAGATTAGATAAAGAAGTCATTGTAATCAGTTTACAATTAAACAGCTTTAAATTATTAAATCAAACATAAAAAAACTTAAAATATCAAATCAATCAGCTAAACTAAAATACCCGCTTTCTACTAAAATACCCGTCAAAATTACCGCCAATAAAAACACCTAAAATTGCCCGATTTTCGGGGGATTTACCCGCCAATTGGCGGCGCTGCACTATAATATCTATACGACGGATATTGATGAAATTTAATTTTTTGATAATCGTTAACAACTTTATTACCAACCAACCTACTTTACACCATTTTAAACCAACTTTATTACAGTTGTCTACGATTTTTTTCCCCTCCAACGTGCGTTCACCTTGTCGTGGTGGGGGAAAGGGGGGGAGGGGGGGCGTAGTGGCCGGCAATACAGCCGGGCGCGAAGCCAAGAAACGCACAGGGAGGTGGCTCACTTCGGTGGACGGCGGTAGGAGGCCCTCTTCGGAGGGCCGTGTAGCATGTGTGTTGCTCCTGGTACTTCTCTGATAGCAGAGTGGACCTTGGAGCAATCATGGTTGTTGTGGTCTGCCTCGGCAGACCTGCCGTCGGGGCGTCGTAGTTAAATGCGTAAGCGATCCTGCGACGCCCCATTAAGACGGGGGAAGGTTTTGTTGGGTTTTAGTGGGTAGTACTGGCTTTGCCGGTGAGTCCCACCCTCGTGCGTAAATGCATTTCCCAACGTTTCCCAAAAAAAAAAACAAAATATAATATCTCCTGCGCAGTTGGCTAGTCTCAATGAGATTGGCCGCCGTGGTCGGAATCGGTCGGGAGGACATTATTATTAATGTCACTATGATTTTATACTCACCTTAGACATCAATTCAAGTAGTAACATTTTTGGTACTTCATTTTCGGCTCGTAAGCCCCATTTAAAAATACATTCAGCGTCTTCTCCTTCAAGTCTCTGTAGATGTACAAAATAAGCAATTAATATGTTTATGACCAGGTTTATTATGTTACATACTAAATACGAGTAGTATAAATAAAGAAATCGATTTCACTCATTTTTTGGTTTTTTTTTAAGTCAACGTTTTCAGGCAGCGCCATCTATTGACAAGTTTAGAATTAAAGAACGCATCACTGGGATAAAAATACTTACTGTAGGTATATTATATTGCAGCAATTTTTGTTCAATTTGAATATCCATTTAATACAATTTGGCATATGGCATTGTAATATATAGTGTTGGGTTCGTTTTAATAGTTAAAGAGTGACAAGTGGTTCATAAAATGTTAATATCTTGTTCCAAACAAATTATTTACCACCTACAAGGGTTTAAGGAAATAAGGAATATGTGCTATGTGTATTATTATAGCATTGTGTATTATATTATAGGCAGCTAACAAACAAATCTACATATATCTCTAAATTCTATCGCTCTAGTTACATACACACACGTAATAATATAATTAATGTTATATTTTCTTAGATTTACGCGAATGTTTGACATTATTAAATAAAACTATCTCTTCGGATTATTTCGCGGATTTATTTTGATTTTTGGTTCCCGACGTTCACACACAGAGACGACAGTCTCTCCCGTGACCATGGATGCTGTAAAGCATTCGAAACGTCGGGAACCAAAAATCAAAATAAATTCGCGAAATAATCCGAAAAGATAGTTTTATTTAATAATAATTAATGTTATATGTATAGTAAATACCTTATATTCCAAATATAATTGCTCTGTAAAATTCTTCCTCAAAATATTTTTCGTATCTACTTCTAGTTCGCCTACTAAATCAGCTTCTTTTAAAAACCCCCACATGTTCTCTATATAAAAAATATACAAAATAATATTAAAAATATGATTCCGTGTGACCTTTACGCGCGGTTGAAGTGAAACTTCTTTGGCGCAGTGGATACCGCAATTAAATTAAAACAAATTAAAATATAAATATAATAATTTTCATAAAATTATTAATAATAAGTATACATTATTATAATAATTATTATGAAAAATTTAGAAGTTCCTTTCGCTTTTTGGTAGACGTTTGCTATATAGTCATTATAATTTATATTATAAAATATCAAATTAATAGAGTTCAATTGAAAAATTTGCGATAAAATATATTTATTATATATAAAATAAATATGACAATTTGAAAAAAATAATAATAAATATTTTTTTATCTAATACAATTTTTTTTATTCTTTATATTTAATTTTTTATTTTAAATTATTACAAGTAGCGTAAAAAACTTATTTATGTTTATTAATATCGTAATTAAATAATTACATACAACTATTTAATAATAAATTGCATAGATAACTCAGAAAATAATAAATAAAAATAGGTAAAAAAACTTTTTAAGTTAAACGGTTTTATGTTAAACATACATTGCAATGTTTAAGATAAATGTACTAAAACCAAAAAATAAAAATAGATACAGTCGTGGGAATTATAAACATATGCATAGACTAGACTAAAATAAAACCGTGGGGCACGTCAATTGTCTACAATCGTTGATTAAAATGTTTAACGACGAATTAAACGATTCTTCTATCGCACATTAAGTCGATAATTTGTAGACAATTGACGTGCCCCACGGTTTTATTTTAGTCTAGTCTATGCATATGTTTATAATTCCCACGACTGTATCTATTTTATTATTTTTTGGTTTTTAGTACATTTATCTTAAACATTGCAATGTATGTTTAACATAAAACCGTTTAACTTAAAAAGTTTTTTTACCTATTTTTATTTTCTAGTTTTTAGTTTTTATTTCGCATTCTGTTTAATTCATTTAGTGCTTCATTATTGCAAGGTTTCTTGCCCGTTAGTTTATTGCAGTCCAACTCCTCTATACGTAGTCCCAAAATATATTTATATATTTGCGCCCATCTTAAATATTGAGGTTGTATAGTGCACTGTATTCTTCTTGTCAAGCCCTTTCATTTGATACCCATATTGATGGGATTGATAAAACCTACGTTATCCGCCATTTTGTAGCGGCCGCCATCTTGGATTTCAATTTTTTATAGTATATTGTATTCTGCTTGTTGAGCCCTTTCATTTGATACCCATATTGATGGGATTAATAAAACATAAATTATCCGCCATTTTGTAGCGGCGGCCATCTTGAATTTATAATGATAATGAATAAACATAATTGTATTGTCACCAAAATCTAAAGTTTTTTTTTTTTTTATACTAATCAGAATTAGTGCTTGACTACGTTCCACCTGATGGTAAGTGGTAACGCAGTCGTAGATGGTAAGTCGCACTAACTCAGTAGCCACCTATTCACTCTTGCCTTGAAGACACCCATATTATAATCGGACGGAAACACCGACGCAGACAGGTTGTTCCAATCCTTAGCCGTACGTATAATAAATGACGTAGCGAAACGCTTCGTGCGGACGGGTGGAATGTCCACGACATAAGGATGGAGACCAGCCGTTCGTCGGGTTGTCCGATGATGGAAAGGGGATGGGGGAATTAATTCATGTCGTTCCTGCGCACACTCTCCGAAATGTAACCTATAGAATACACAAAGGCTGGCAACCCTACGTCTGTGATCGAGGCTTTGTAAGTTAGCTTTTACCAGCGTAGGGTCACCTATAAGCCTTTGAGCACGCCTCTCAATCGAGTCCAAGGCTGACAGATGGCATTTCGCAGCACCAGCCCATATGTGGCTACAGTATTCCACACACGACCGGATTTGCGCTTTATATAAAACAAGAAGCTGTCCCGGCGTGAAATACTGTCGGACCTTTGCAAGGATGCCAACTTTCCTCGCAGCTGCATTAGCCTTAGACTCGATGAACCGCCCGTAGTTCATGTTGGGGCTGATGTCCATCCCCAACAACTGCAGACGTTCAGTGTATTCCAAAGGCACATTCCGGAAAGTAGGAGTCAAGGTGAAAGGACTCCTTTTAGTGGTGAACAGGCACGCCTGTGTTTTGGTGGCATTGAAAATCACAAGATTGGCATCGCCCCAAGTGGAGACTGTCCTGAGTGTGAGATTCAACCGCTCTACCATGGCCTCTCTTTCGGACTGAATTTGATCTCTACTGGCCCGAGGATTCGGCAGGTATCTCTCTACAATAGTGCTGTCGTCTGCGTACCCATAGATACCGGGTATAAGCAGATCGTTGATATGCAGCAGAAACAAGGTTGCAGAGAGAACAGACCCCTGAGGAACTCCTGAGTTGGTCTTTAAGGGTTGTGATGAACAACCATCAACCACAACTCTGAGTGATCGGTCGCTCAGGAAGTCTTTAATCCAGCCGATCAGGCCAGGAGATATGCCATAGGCTGAAAGCTTATTTATAAGGCTAGCGTGCCAGACCCTGTCAAAGGCCTTTGAGACATCGAGGGAGACGGCAATCGCCTCCCCGCTTCGGTCAATAGTTTCGCCAAAGGTGTGATTGGCATACACTAGAAGGTCCCCAGTCGACCGATTCCGGCGAAACCCATATTGTCGATCACTGAGGAGATCGTTCTGTTCTAGGTATGCCATGAGACGAGTGTTCAATACACGCTCCATAATCTTGCAGAGTATGGAGGTGATTGAGATCGGACGATAATTGGCAGGGTCAGCACGGCTTCCTTTCTTGGGCACTGGTTGCACATTGGCAAGCTTCCAGGATTTAGGCACTATTCCAGTCTTAAGAGAAAGGCGGTACAGACGTGTCAGTATCGGAGACAACTCGGGAGCACATGTTTTAAGGACTATCGCTGGTATACCATCAGGACCACTGGCTTTATTCACATCTAGACGACACAATACTCTCTTAACCTCCTTATTAGTTATCGCAATTTCAGGCATTGAGATCCCGCAGTGAGGTAGATGTGGTGGAGTAGCATTGCCAGAGTCTAGACATGAATTTTGGGCAAAAAGCGAGGCAAGCAAAGTCGCCTTTTCCTTTGCCGTATGAGCCAGGGATCCGTCAGATTTTACCAGCGGTGGCAGTGAGGGCCGAGAGAAGTTCGTCTCGACAGCTTTGGTAAGGGACCAAAAAGCTCTGCTGCCAGATGGTTGGGCAGAGAGCTTTGCGCCAAAATGTGTAATTCGGTCAAGACGAGCCTTCTTTAATGTCTTTTTGTGGGACTTGGCAGCTAAGTTAAAGGCTCTCTTCTTGGATCTTACATCCGGAGCTTTGCGGTCTCGAGCATCAACCCAGGCAAGGTAAGCCGATTGCTTACGCTTTTCAGCAAAGATGCATTCGGCATTAAACCATGGGCGAGCTTTGCCACCAACGGGTACATCAGAGAACGGGATAAAATATTCCATCGCTTGATGCACCACATCAGTTATAGCATCCGCACAGCTCGACGGATTGGAAGAAGAGAAGCAGACCTGCCGCCAAGGAAAGGATGCAAAAAAATGTCGCATCTCATCCCAATCTGCTGACTTGTATTGCCATACTCGTCTAACGCCAGTAGAATCGTTATCTGGTGGAGAGTAAGACGATTCAGTTTTTACCAGACAGTGGTCAGAGCTACCCAATGGGGATGAAACCTGGAAGTTATATCTGTCTGGATCAGTTGTCAGCAGAAGGTCCAGACAATTAGCTGAGTGGCCATCTACATCGGGTACCCTCGTCGCTTTTTCTACCAACTGGGAGAGTCCAAGTGATACCGCAAACTTCCACGCTTCTCTCCCAGCATGATCCGTCTTCTGGTATGGGAACAGCCAATCTTCATGATGGGCGTTAAAGTCCCCCAGAAAGACAAGCTGCGCGGTGGGGTACCGTTGCATAGCCACATCAGCGGCCTCACTGAGATGTTCAAACAATCGAGTTGTCTCCTGGTCACCTGTGTGCGATCGGTAGACACAGGAATACAGGATCTTTTCGATTCCTGTATCTACGATAACCCAGATCGTAGAAAATGTGTGGTCTTCAAGGTGGCGGAGGCGCTGGAAACAGAGGTCATTTCGCACGTACAAACAGACTCCGGCCCGTGAGCTGAAATTATGCTCCAACGTGTAGCCGGGATAGTCCAGGTACTCAGCACTCAATGGACATTGAATCTGCGTCTCCGTCAGAAAGAGCATGTGCGGCTGCGTAGTCTCGAGGTGGAAGTGGACTGATGAGAGATTTGTGTGCAATCCTCGGATATTTGTGAGGTGCACTTTTAATGAGGGGGAGTGCAACCGCTTAAAAACATTACTCTTTTTTCGACTTTTCATGTAATTTTTTTAATAGAAGAGTGAATAGGATGGAGAATGGCAGTTGAACGAGGCGCTGCACGAGCCTGGCGGTGATATTGATGATGTCATGTCACAGAGGGCTTAGTCTGGAGACTGCGGGGACGCCCGAACCCCCCCAAGGATCGCCATCGGGCCCCCTCCCCTGGTCGCCAACCAGCACGATGGAGCCACCCTAGGATTTTTCACAGATGGCGGGGCAGCCTTTCATGGGTGGCTAGCCCACTAGTTGGGCCCCCATCTGTCTGCGGTCGGCCAGCGGCAAGCCGTGCTTCGGATCCCGCTACCCTCCGCGACTAAGCTCTCGACACAACAAACAACAATTCACCACCAACACGGCTAGTGTACAACACAACTATTCAGACCCATTCTCCATACGGCTTCATCAGCCTCGACATGCCGGAACGCGCTGTTGGGCGCTTGGCGGCACGACTTCTGCTGACGGGTGGTAACCGTGCCGTCGGCCGATGTTGAGGCCTACCACCGCGACTACCATGGTGTACGGTAGTTTGTCCCATAGTCGCCTTTTACGACACCCACGGGAAGATATGGGGTGGCCATATTCTAATTGCCGTAGCCACACAGCAAACATGTGTATACAAAATTTCAGATTAATCGGTTGACAGGAAGAGGGTGAAATTTGAATTACTAAATTTGACCCAAGAATAAATAAAACAAACGGGGTGAGCTAAATAAAACCGTTTAAAAAAGGATAAATGATGCATATGATATTTAAAGATATATGATTTTTTCAAGTCTTTACACGAAACTTTGTAAAACGTTATTTATATTTAATTCATGCTATTAAAGAAAGAAATCCCTAAAAAAGCTCCTAAACATTTTTCCCCCTAAGAAAAACCCGGTACATTTTTTTACCCTTTAATTGGCTACTCAGTGTAGCCAATTTAAGGGAAAAAAAATGCATCGAGTCAAACTATACAATATTTACGGCCGCCGCTCTTAAGAGGGCACCAAGCTTTTTATTTTAGTACCCACTTGAGTAGGCCCACTGATTTTTAAATCATTTAATTTAAATTTTTGGCTTTTTAAAGCTTTTTTACCCCCAAGCCAAGAAAAAAAACAAAAACATTTTTTTGCTCAACCTCAATATTATGAAATTGAATGCAATTCAACAAAAAGTTATACATTAAATGAATTATTTATTTGCCTCATATTTTTTTATTTTAATTTATGTAAATAATATTAAAAAAGTGGGATGTTTTCATTGATTTTCCCTTGTAAGTTTTTAAATTCTCACATTTCATAATTAGCTAATAGCTATATAATATATATAATAAGCCTATGACTGAACAAATATGTGGTATTTGTTAAATGTACAAAGTTTCAGTTCAATCTGAAGTTTTTAAGTAGGTGAAAATAACATTCAAAGATTCTGTTACATACACAGATATATAGATACTGGTGAAGCTAAAAAAACCGTTTTAAATAATCATAATTAAAATATATAATACTTTACCTTCTGTCACAGTTCCGCCAGACATATATATGTGAGTTAATGCTGCGATCAAAATAATTCTCAATTCTGGATCATATATACCTTCGTGATGTCTGCAGGGAGTATTCAGCACTACTATGTATGAATTTTTGCCTGTATCAACTAGTTTGTAACCATACACCTGGAATTAAAATTGTATACAATTAGTGACAATAATTATACAAATTGTTTGTTACTAACAATTTACAATTGTAATTGTTTAATTTTGTTTTGTTTAAGTTGTTCATTGTCTTTCTGTTTTTGTCTTCTGCGTTTTATGTGTTAGTTATAAGTGGAAACTTGATTAGTTTATGCATATATTTTTTTCATTATGTTATTATTACTTATTTTATTTATGTAATATTGTACTGTTTGTTTCATTTATAATATCCCATTATTAATATTATAAATGTGTAAGTTTGGATGGATGTTTGTTTGTTACTCAATCACACCAGAACGGCTAAATGGATCTGGATGAAATTTGGCATAGAGATAGATTATATTATTTTGTCTGGAATAGCACATAGGTAACTTTTTATCTTGGAAACATGTACCATAACCATGGGATAGATTTGTTTTTGTTTTTCACAGAGAGTAAAGGGCAAGGGTTCGACTATCTATTCCATACTAACTGTTATAACATACCTAGTACTTTACACTGAGTTGCTAGTAAAAAATAAATAATAAATACATATTATATGAAACTACCTATCCCGACTAAGTGATTTGTCAACACCAAGGCCAAGCTAATGTACTTAAAAAGCTAAATTTGTGGCAGTGTATTGTTAGTAATTAGTGAAATTTGTATATGTAAAAAAATTCTTCCCTTCTCAAATTTAATACTACTAGCACATTTACTTATAATGACTTTTCCAACTCTTTGACACACTATTTACAGGATTATAATTTAAAAAAAATGCATTGGCAGATAGGTGGTAATTAATAAAAACTTAAGTATTCATTGTTTACAACATTTATACTATACCTGTTTTAAAATTTCTTTTGCTGGTCCTAAAACCTCCTTAAAGTGATTTCGAACCATATGACAAGTTGTTTCAAGGTGTTTAACAATATCGTCTTTTCTTATACATGTTTTGCTGCCTTCTCGAAAGACAATGAATCTCGCACATTCATAAGCGATATCCCTGATATTCTTTTCATTAATATTTTGCTTCTTTAACGGAGTTCTACTCATGATTATTAAAGTAGCTGTTATTATTTGTTTATATTACGTGGGAAAACTATAACAGAACGTTTCTTTTAAACCTTTAGTTTAAATTATGGCTAGAGAATAAAGAAAAACCATACGAATGACGACTTTTATTACATTTCACTGTAGTTTGGATCTATTTAATTGTAAGTTGTTTCTAATTACCTATTATTATAATGAACCTAATATTTTGATTTCATGAACTGGGGAGTATACTTTAGTGTAATTATTGGACATTTATACGAAAACTATAAACTGATATCTAAACTTATTTACCTATGATTTAAAGTTTAAACTACACTCCACAATAATAATTATAATTGAAACAAAACGTTTTAATTTAACACAATTTGGGCTCGTCTTTTTAAACGGATTCTCCAGTAGACTCTTGATTTTATTTTGTGCAAAGTACTTTTTAACTTGAGTAATCTCACAAAGTTTCAAGTGGAGGAAATAAATACTTTTGGAAATAAAAAATATCAAAGTTTTATAAATTTATCCTCAATTGTGCACTATTAAAATGGTTTTGTTTTGACTTTTGATTATTATTTGTAATTTTGACAGATGTGTTGCTATTTTAGGGAGTTTTAATTATGCGTTTTGATTTGGCACTTCGAGCAATAACAAGCATGGAGGACTCGTATTAAACTGAATCAATAAACTTATAATTTTCACTGCTTTATTTTTCTAAGAGATGACATAATTAACAGTTAGAGAGAGACGTCCACACCGACCCAACAAACGCCAACTAATAAAATATCGATAAATTCGAAAAAATTATAATATAAAAAGACTCTACGGCAAAAAAATACATAACCACTGGTGTATTTTACGTGAACTCCAACTTTTATTATTTTTTCACGACTCATCCAATTGAAAAGTTAGAATGTTTACGGCGACATCATAAGTTATCTTATATATAAATTAAAATGAATGTTGGTAAGCACATAACTCAAGAATAGCTGGACCAATTCGGCTCAAATTTTTTTTTTGTCCACGGAAGGTTTTAATAAAGAGAAAAAATGAAAAATTAACAAAAAAAATTGTATATGGCTAACGCTGGCTAATAACTATTTATATCTATTTAAAACGTACCTAACGACGAACCCGAGCGAAGTGAGGGTGAGCTGCTAGTTGTATAAAATAATAAGCGTCAAATTAAAAACTTAAGTATATCACCGTTTCATTTTTTCCCGAAAATACATTGGTGTAATGGGTTTATAAAAATTTGGCCAATAAAGTGCACTTCTTCAATGATAATTGAAAAAAATGTACTTTACAAAGTAAAAACAATTGATTTCTTCAAACTTTAAAATTTTAATGGTTTCTTACAAGATGAACATACAATGTTTTTATATTTTCAAGTAGAATCATGACGAAAAGAATGAGCCATATCTAAAAATTGAACGAATCTCTCTATCTTAGCCACTTACGGGACGAATGTCAAAAAAATCCTTTCTAATTGAATGCCTGCATCATATAAGGAATTAGTCCTCCATACTTCACGTTTCTACGACCAGCGGCTTAGGCTATGTGTTGATCCATCAGTCAGTCAGGAGCACCACAGGATGAACCTCTCCTTCTCTATTCTTCCTTCAGCTGGGCAAGGCTGGCGGCAGTACTGGTGGCACTTTGTGTAGGAGCCTTAATATTTTTTTAAATAAAATGAAAAAAAAACCATCCACGCTATAAAGTTTTACATTATACTGAGGGCCATAGCACAAATCATTTAAACTATACTAGGTCATAGTGATCGCGATATCTGGCGGGAGAAAAAAGACAAAATTCTTCCCCATTCTTAGGGTTTTACTATAGAGTATATTACATATAAAAAGGTTTTATTACTTAATATGATACAATAGAATAATATGTACTGATACTCATCTGATATATCTTATATTATTAAATATTTATTTTCCAGCTAACTTTATCCAACAAACCATGACTGGCCAAAATAGAGTGATTATTTTTTTAAAGGTTTATTTATATAGCTTTTGATGAAAAAAAAACTATAGTCGAGGATGAAACAGTGTATGTAACAATATTAAAAAAATATATATAATTATATATAAGTTAAATCAAATAAATCTAAACATGAATTTATATATTCAACAAATTAAAAATTGATATTTGGTTAATATAATTTCTTATTATCACAAACTATATAGAGATGTTACTGTAATATTTCTTTATGGCTGAATTTAATATTGAAGCACGATTTGTCTATGGTAGGGAGTTAACCGAAGCATTTACATTTAACTGATTAAGTTTGTTGTAAGTGTAACCGATTGTGATTTGTGACTACCATTTTGGTTTAATAGGCATTTATTAATAATTAAACAGATTTTTTCTTTTATCGATATTGTGTACTGTCTAATTTTGTATTTTAAATTTAAAAAATCACGAAAAGAATTGTACTTTGTAGCATTTGAATGATTAAGGTATATTCGGAAATCTATTAAGTGCACACGTCAAATTGACGAAAATACTAAAAATTGTTGGTAAGTAGGTAGATATTATTAAAAAACTATGTTTTAAAAAAGTTAATAATATTTTCTGATAGTCTAATTACTCTTGTACCTAGTGAAGGGTATTATCCTAATTCATATTAATTGTGCTTTAGACCGCTCGCTTTCAAATTTAGTATAACAGAATCATGAGAAAAAATTGAGACTATAATCTTCCTCGCAATCTTTGCGAAGAAAAAAACGTAAGCTTTTATGTTTCTACACTTTATTTTTACTGAAATAAACAGTTTATTAATTATTATATGTACTATTATTATAATAAGTAAAATAATTGATCACTTTTTTCTAGAATAATGTTTTCGAGACCGGCGAGTTTTCATGATTTTTTATCTCGTAGTAATCACACTGACGAGATCTATAAAGCTCTTGGTAAAGAAGACTTGTCAGAGATCGTCATAGCCGCTTTAGATGTGCTCAGAAAAACTCATCAGCTACCAACCAGACTCCCAGATATTAAAAATGACTCGGTCTCAATTGAACACCGCAAAAAAGGAAATATTGCTTTGGAAAGAGGCAAATATCAAATAGCTTTGATATGCTACAATCAAGCTCTTCTGTTTGCTCCTAAAAATTCAAGAGAAATGATATTGGCTATTAGCAATAGATCTGCTTTATTTCTAAAATTAAAAGCATATAAAGCATGTCTTAAAGATATTGACACATGTTTCTCAATGGGCTGCCCTTCTGAAATAATTGGTAAACTAACCAAAAGAAAAAGAGATGCTAGTGTTTTGGCTAAAGAAGATGAGCTTGATGTTATATTTACAGCATTTGCTAGAAAACATTCTGAATGCACACCTAGTAACTCTGCAATACCATGTGCTACCTCTGATATAAAGGTAGTGGGTTCTGTTATACCTAAAATAGTAGCCTCGAATGACATAAAAATTGGTACTGTGATATGTTGTGAACGAGCATATGTAAGTTACACTGATCCTTATAATACTTTATACTCGTGTCACTTTTGTCAAAAAATGTCATTAAATTTAATCCCATGTGAAGGGTGCAACTATGCTCTGTTTTGTGATGAGGAATGTAAAAGTAAATGTTTTGACGAGTACCATAAATATGAATGTACTATAATGAACTTGATAAGAGATATCTCCTTCGGCCCTATGCCAAATTTAATGATAAAAGCGACACTTAAAATGAGAGCAAAATGTAAATCTTGGAAAGAGCTGATTGATGCATCTTATAATATGGGGATTGAGAGAATAAAATCAAGTTCTGTAAAGGAAGTATTTGATGTTGATAGTATATTTTCAGTTTTGAATCAGATGGATGACAAACCATTCATTTATGGAGTTAAATATGATGCTTGTTTTGTATGTGCCTCCTTCATTCATTATTTAGATGAGATTCCATTATTTTTCCCAAAAGACATTGATGGGAAAAAGCAAGCAATGTGTGCCCTTGGAAGAATTATGATGTTTCTCTCATTATATATTGTACCATGGCAGGTTGTCCAAGCTGCCATGATTTTAAAAACTGAACAATCTCATTACCATGGAAAACCAAATGTTGCATTATTTTCATTTATTGGAAAACTAAAGAATTCGTGTACTCCAAATGTTGCCGCTGTGTATAGGAATAATAAAATGTCATTGATCGCTTTGCAATCAATCAAAACTGGAGAAGAATTGACGATTTCCTATCAGTAAGTTATTATTAAATATAATTGTTTCTACTACACTACTGTTAAAATTATTAAATATATTGTGTAGACCTTGAAAATGTAAGTAAAAATATTAAAAATAAGTTTCTATTATATACTTAGTTATCCACACATTTTTGTTAGCCTTAATCTTTGATAACCCTGAACTGATTTTCAAATGACACAAGGAGATAGACGATTTGAAAGGATGACAATTTAAATGGTTTTTTGTCCCAAAAAAGATTCAATTAGTAACCATTTTTAAAAATTTGAGTTTTTTTTGTGGTAGTCCCCTGCAATCAGTTGCCAAACTATAAGCAGGTAGGTTGAGCAGTAAGTAATGACTGATAGAGCAGCAAGGCCAGTGCCTCGCTGTCTACTCAAAGTATGTGGTTTCTTTTTCAGCCTCTTAACCATGTTGGTGTTGTCGAGCAGTCCAGAACCTAGTGTATTGTGGTGATGGGCAAGACATTCGCTGTACAGTTTTTTATAGATTTCTATTTCTGAGGCTACTGTTGCCATATTCAGATACTCATGTTTCTCATCATTCCTCGTGAAACAGGGAGCATTTGCGATACTCCTCAGTATGTTGTTTTGTACTCTCTGCAAGCACATGACATTACTCTAGCTGGCCGTTCCCTACAGCTGAATGTCATAGGTCCAAATGGGTTTCAGAATGGAGTTATAATTAGTATTTTGTTGTCCAAGGAGAGCACTGAGTTTCTGCCCATCATCCAGTATAGACTTCTGAATTTATGGTTGATTTGATCTCTTTTTGCTTTTATGTGAGTTTTCCATATTAAGCATCTATCTAAGTGAAAGCCAAGATATTTTATGCACTTTGAGGCAAGATGTTATTCATTAAGTATACCCGGTGACAGTTTTCTTTTCTCAGTGTAAATGTAATATGACTGGATTTTTGAGTACTGGCTCTAATTCGCCATTTTGTGAGCCAGTCTTGATGTACCATCAAAATTTGTGAATAAAAAGTATTTAATGTACAGATTCTACTCAGTTATAGTTTTATTATATATATAGATATGTTTTGTGGTAGGAACTGGACATGAGTGGACTGAGTGTAACAAACACTGTTGCTACTAGACTGCTAGCCTTCAGCTAAAAATTGCAGCAACATGACAGACAAACGAGTATACGGCCAGAAGTCTTCTGTATTAATTTAAATACAATTAATGAAGATAGATATTGATAACCCATGTGACATTCCATTATAATATAATAATTTTTAATAATATATGTTTTTTTACATTCCATTTATAAATTCAAATTGGTATAAATGAGGGGTATTAGCCGCACATTCGCTTTCTCTCTTTGTCAATTTTATAACAGTATTAGTCAGTCCATTCTCTATGTAGTTGCTACAAAATTAAATTAGTTAACTTTTTAGAATAATTATATGTTTTGAAAGTAATATTAAAAAATTAGAATATAAAATTAATGCAGTTATCTTTTGTACATTTTTTTTAAATTTATAACAATCATTTTAATTTTTCAGGCGCCATTGGCTTGAACAAGAATCTGAGAAGCATTCACGAAATGTCACCACTTTTTTATACCATGGAAAGGTTTGTACATGTAATATATGTAGAGGTGAAACTTGCCTTCAAAAGTTATCCAAATCTCAAAGGAAATTATACAATAGCTTGAATTTTAAAGGAATAGACAAAAATCTTCTATCTATTAATAATTCTGCAGTTTATGAAAAAATACTAGAAGCTCTGGACCATTTAAAAGATGTACCGCAATCTCAAGAGTACATAGAAGTATATAAACGATTTCAGAAATGTTTATTTTTTTACCAAGTTTATCTGAATGGTAATACTAAAATGGACACAAATATGTAAGAGTAACTCTTAAAATTTCTCTCCTTAAAATCTGAACCACTATTGCCTTTCTATTCATATTAACATCCATATCATATATGCAAGAGCTAGAGATTTTCGTAATATTTATAAATAAATGATCCCAATTTTTCTTTTCACTTAAGTAAAATAACTTCTATAATATTTTCAACCCAATACTAAAATGTTGTCTAGTTTTAAAACTTTCCCTATCCTAAATCCAAGTTTCACTTTCGTAGCAGAAAATCTTGGTACCACAACTGGTACAATGTATAATCTAATACTTTATTATTCTCATAGTCTTAATCATATTATTTTGCTCTTATTAATTAGTATAGTGCATTATATATTATTTTGTATAAAAGTGTTTTATTCGGCTTCCTCATTTCGGTCACGGCAACTAATCTCGCTGGTAGCTATCCCTATTTAATAACTCCAAAAGGATCCCATCAAAAGTGACAAAAGCCACATAGAAACCAATACATATTTATTGGTTTCTATGTGGCTTTTGTCGCTTTTGGTGGGATTCTATTGGTGTTTTTCAACAGGGATGTACACCGGAGATGTTATAAAGCACAAGTATGCGTCTAAATATAAGTTCATTCTATTACATTCACTAAATGGGTAAATCCATTGAAACGACACTGTACTCACTGAGATACGTAGTAAGTATCTCTTACTAGTCTGTGACTTGGGAGCTCGGGCTCGGCACGGAAGTGGAACGGCACCAATTTCCTAACTGAGCAGATACTAGCATTCTAGTGACCAATAATTAACCAGACTCAACTCGGAACTTGAACCCATGACCTCCTGATTTCAGCTTTGTTTGGTGAAGAACAACGAAAATTTTGATTTTGTGACAATCTAAAGTTATTATTTTTATTAGGGCTGCCTGCAGATAACAGTCGTTGATTTACCCGATCAATAAACCTCAAAATACCCGGTTTATCCCGCCGGCGCCAACCATGAGCAGAATACCCGAAAAAAGTTTTTTTTAAGTAATTTATTCATGTTTTTATAGAACTAGCAGTACCCGCGGCTTCGCCCGTGTCTAAACTTCCCATCGCTAACAAAATTCATAGGATCACCCTGAGGTATGGCTGGGCTAATCTGTAGATTACCTGAAAATTTACTCAAAATCGCTCCAGCTGTTTCGGACTCCATAGGAAATATACATACACACATCGGTTTTCATTCTATTTAATCAACAATTTAATAAAATTTATTTATTGTTTAGAAAATGGAGTCTTTTTACCGGATCCTTTTGTGAATTCAAACCTTGAAGCAAACATACATAAAAATAACATTAAAATCGTCCTTGCCGTTAAGGAGATGTTACAGAAGAAGTCATTGTAATCAGTATTCAGTTCAGTAATCAGGGTTCCGTCAATTGCGACTACGTTGAGTGGCACATAGGGGCGGTCTCGTTCCTTCCCTCTACGGGAGTAGGGATCCTCCCTAAAATCAGCAAGAGGATATGAAACACTTCCCAACACTAAAAATAACAATTTCGCATTTAGAATGATAAGCCTGAGGCTCTAAAGATTTTGTATAGTATATTAATCCCTCCACGACCGCGGAGACGCCGGCGTTACAGTTAACAATAGATTACTTAGAAATTTACCTGGAGGTGGAGGTAATAACTATAAATTATAACATTCCATTATCACTTCTGAGAGCTTTCATAATATAAATATGAATAGCATGTAGATAGGAACGCTAGTGTGTCATTAGTTGATATAAATTCTCTATTCATATTCATTCTCAATAAAAATAGCGAAGAAAATGAATTGTAGAATAGATATGTTTATAAAAAAGATCAGAATACGTCAAATGTCAGTGTCAACTGTCAAAGTCAAATGTTTAGTTACTTCAAATCCTTATCCAATCTTGTATTCCATTTTAATTTCTTACATACGTCTAGTTAGTCTCTTATGAATAGTCGTGTCAAAAGCGGTGTAAAGTTGAAGATTTTATAATACAATATACATAAGTTACCTTCATTAAATTAAGATGACCCAACAGGCCGCTGTAGAGCCGCCGAAAGAGCGATATATCCCCAATGGACTCAAATTTGCTTTTGGGGGTCTTGCCGGGTATATTTTTTATTTATGTAACCTTGTCCTTTTTAAAATCAATGTCACAGTCGTTACTGTAGTAAGAAATAAATGTTTATAAGTTTTAAAAAATTGGTGATATATAATTATTATAAAATTAAAAACATCGACAGCTGTTTCATACTATAATGTTAAATATATTAGCAGTATTTAGTAACTTACTATTGTTTTTGACCTTGACCTACTTGCTGCAATATAATGATATGATAATTAAAATTTAGATAGTAAAATAAATTTTATTTTACTCGGATTCCCATGATTGGTTAAACGAGTTCAAAGTCCATAAGTCCATCCATAACAGAGTTACAAATTATCTTAATGTTTTTGTCACTGGTTTTGAAAAGAGTAAACATTACTTTCTTCTTGTTGAAAAATATAACATTGAAAACTTTGTTTATGCAAAATATTTATTAAATGGCTCTAGAAGTTCATTTTTTTAATTTTTTTTAGTATGGCAGCAACATGTGTAGTACAACCATTAGATTTAATTAAAACCCGCATGCAGTTAAGTGGGGGTGGTAGAACCTCGTTTGCTGTGGCTGGTGAAATAGTTGCTAGAGAAGGCTTTGTTTCTTTATATACTGGGCTATCTGCAGGACTACTAAGACAAGCAACTTACACAACTACACGTCTTGGGATATATAATTTGTTATTTGATGCATATAAAGAGTAAGTATAACTTTTTATTAGTACTAAGTATGTATTTAAATTATAGATAATTCTTGCAAGTTTTATAGTTTTTGCTCCTATCTTACTTATTACATATGATACTAACTAAAGAGTTAATAATTTATTGCAATTACAAAACTGCTTATAACTTGAAATGCAGAAAATCTGTACAGATAAATAAAATTGAAGTGCCTGTTTGTAAAGTTATAATAACAGCTTTTTACTAAATGCATATGAAATTACACTTGGTACTTATAAGAAAACACACAATTTTTTCAATTTTTGTCTGTCCGTTTTGTTTCGGCTAATCTGTGAAACGACTGGACTGATTTAGACGGGACTTTCGCTGGCAAGTAGCGGATATTATTAGGAGTAACTTAAGCAACTTTTATGTTAGAAAAAGAATTAGGGTTCTGCTCAAAGAAATTAAAATGTACCTAGAGATGCACTGAGCGAAGTGTAAGTCGCTGGTAAATAATGCTGTACATATGTGTTCATATCACAAATTTTGTAAACTCTTAATAAAATAATACTTTGAAAAGGTTCAATAATTTGTTTCTTTAAAGTTGTTGCTATGCATGAGACTTGATCTCTGTGACTTATACATTATTATTAAATATTTATCTAGTGAGGTATCTAACATCATACAACTATAATGACTTTAACAAACATTTGAAGAGTATTGAAATGTGCTAAATATTACAATGTTATTCTAATCTTATACTATTAAAAAGAGGTAAAAATTTGGGACAACCTCTGAAAATTAAAACAGAAAGACTTAAAAAATATATATATATATATATATATATATATATATATATATATATATATATATATATATATATATATATATATATAATTTTTTCAATTATTAATAATAAATTTGTCTCTCACTTCCACAACACTCATTTTTCCAATGTATCGAGTTGCCCGTCAGTCACGCCTAAAGAAGTTTTACTTCAAAATATAGTTGTTTATAGTTGTTTGTACCACCCACCACCATTCAAAATTTTCTATTTATTGGGATAAAATATATGTAGTGTGTGTACATCTTAGACTAAAAATATATATAGATGGAGTCCTCCAAAACAAATGTGAAAGTCAAAAATAGTAGTGTGATTTGCTGCTTATACTACTTATTACTAGCAGAACCCGCAGTTTTGTTCGCACTAAAACTACAAAAAAATCTCTTTAGCTTTATGCTATTACTTATTAGTAATAAATATGGAAGACAACCCAATTTATTGCCATTTATTGTTACTGCTCCCTTGGGTAGTAGCATGATGATATATAGCATATACCCTTCCTCAATAAACAGGCTCTTTAATTTAATGCAAAAAGATTTTTTCAAATCAGATTAGTAGTTCCTGAGATTAGCGCGTTCAAATAAACAAACGAACAAACTCTGCCTCTATAATACTATAGATTCTTGATTTTGCCATACAGATTGTTTACTTAATACTTTCTTTAAAGAATAAGGGGAATTTTATATATAAGTGTATGTATTAATTAAGTTAATATACAATTTTTGGGAATAAAATATCAATAATAAAAACAATACTATATTCTTTTGTATTTTTTAAGCATTAGTTATCTTATTATAATAAAAACCTCTAGCTATTTATATTTCATTAACAAATAAACTTATCACTCGGTATACAAATTGTCATTTCTGTACTATTTTAAGACATTGGTTGGTTTTATATTTTGTCCAATACACTGTCATATATTATTTCTTAACCTGAGGTGTACATTTACATGTTTTAACTCAACTGTATGTGTATAATAAATGAGTGACCTCGTTACATGTGCTACGAGCCTTATGCCTATCATATTGAATAGCTCTATTAATTTTACTGTGGACTTATTCTAGGTTTGAAATTTTCTGATTATACCTTTATATTCTGTGGTAATACATTTTTAATCCCATTACATATATTTTTTTAAATTAATGTAGCATACTTTGAAGCCATTAATTAGCTGAATAGTATTAAAACAAGTGTACAGTTAAACGTACTATTACAATTATGTATTCGGCCCTTTTTTTTAACGTCCCACTGCTGGGAGTGGGCCTGGGCCTCCTTTCAATATGAGGGGGATCAGGCCATAGTCCACCACGCTGGCCGGGTCCGGGTACGGGTTGGCGGACTACACATATCTTACAAAAATTTACCAAGTTCTCTCAGACATTCTTGTTTTCCTTCACCGTTGGAAATAATTCGCACATGAAAATATCATAGGTGCGAGATCCGGATTTGAACCCGCTTCACTCGGTTTCCCAAGCAAGCGCGTTACTACTGGGCTACCACTGCACATTTACAATATAAGAACACTATAAAAGAAGAATTTACAACAAAATAAAAAATGTATATAAAAAATAAAAATTCATGAAATTTCTTAATAGTTAATATTTATAAAGCCATTTCATCATATTTTATCAGATGCCTAGAATTATTATAGGTACTTCATATACATATGTGTGAACGATACGTTGTATTGCGTAATATAACACGACGTCGAGACTAGTTCAGGTGCAATTATCACTTTAGCTAATACAACTATTAACTATCCTTTATCATATTAAAAATATTTTTGGATAGTGGAACAATTAGTCTACGAAGTAGAAGTTTCTAGATTTTTTTATTATTGAAAATCAAAATTACTTTTTATTCGTATTTTTTTATTAATATCTCAAAAACGACGAAGACCATAGAGCTAATGTTATTTATTTTAAAGTTGCTCGATCCTATGTGAACATAGACCTAACATTTGCAGCGTTGGATTTACACTAGGGGCACTAGGGGCTAGTGCACGGGGCAAATTTTTAGGGGCGGCAAAATTCGGAGGGCAGAAAAAATTTTTACATAAATTTTTCGAAAAATTGATATCATTTATATATTTTTTGCAAATTTTCAAAAAAAATAAAATAAAAAAATGGGCGCCGTTTTTTACTATGCCCAGGAGTTACATACGTCATTACTATGTTAAATCTGGCACAGTACATAGGTTACCTATGATACGTACAGGTCAATCATATAACCCACCTTTTGAGTTTGCTTCGCAGTTAAAAAAGTACCTATACGATCTCTTTCAGAGTTCAAGGTATTCGCATTCTAAATTATTTTAAAATTAATTCAGATTTATTAGAAGTGAAAGTGACTGCCATTCAAAGTAGTTACGACGATTGTTTCATAATTCTTACTGAAGGTCAAATGGTAAATAATATGAACGACCCTGCCGATAAAAAACCATTATACAATAGCAATATTGTTAAAGACACAATTTAAATTTATCTTACGCTTTATAAATATAGTATATCTATACTAATTGAACTGCTATTTTAAATACGTAAGTTTGTATGTATGTTTGTTTGTTACTCCTTCACGTTGAAACGGCTGAACGTATTTGGATGAAACTTATTATTAGAAGATAAATTATGTATGATCTAGTAGAAGAATAGTGAATATACTACTACAGTTACTGCTTGGTAGTTACCCGAACGAAGCTGGGGAAAGTCGGTAGTACTTAGATATATAACTTAAGAAATTTTTATAGGTTGCTGTTAGTGTAGGTTTTTTTTATTTGATGGAACTGGAACTACGTCAGAGGGCTCAGATTCGAATTCCGTGCGATTCGTTATATTAACCTTACTATTATTTATTCATGTTTGTTCACATACCAAATGATCAAATTAAAAATAGATGTTTCTTTAGCAAGGGTTCCGAAAATCCCGCATCATGCGTAGCATAGCTTTATAAGATTTTTAGAGAAAAAATGGAAAAGTTATCCGGAAAATATGAAATGGATTTTTTGTAAATACTCAAATATTACAAACAAAATTGAAATAAATGCACAGGGTAACTAACAACTTTCGTGTCAGCTCGTATGAAATAAATACATAGTATATTAACGCATAGTATGGCGTATGACATTACGCCCTTTAGTCTCATTTGATAGGACCATTGTGTGATAATTATATTTTACTGATAAATATTGTTTTTAATGTATATATTTTGTATATATTTTTAAATCAACGGTTTAAAAATTGATTTAGATTTTTTTTTAAATACTAAAATTATTACGAATTTAAATAAACAAATTAGAATTATGATAATGTGCGTCAATTTACAAATGAGCAAAATCAGAACGAATAATTAGTGTTATTAAAATATATAACTATCATTATATTGAAAATTGAAGTTCTCTTTTATTACGTAAGTATGGAATAGATAGACTAACCGTTAAAACGTACCATAGTTTTTTTAAATAAATATGAATTTTATGTAATTCTTTAAATTGACATAACTTTTTTATATAAGAACCGATTGGAATAAAACAAATACTAAATGTTAAGTAAAGCTAATACAATACATTAGTAAAAACATCACCAAAATCGGTTAAGCCGCTTCTGAGATTAGCGCGCACAAAAGGACAGACAAATAGACAAAAAATCTAAAAATCATTGAGGTTTGATTGCGTTAATAAACAGCCCCAATAATAGTTTTTCTCAAATATCATCCATGTACAGACAACGATCGATTAAACTTTTATTAAAGTATAGATTTGTTTTATTAAAGTATAAAATATAGTTTTACTTATTCCTAACTACAAATAAATGTAAACTTTTTGAAAGTTTTCAAGAAAATCTTTTAATGTATGTACCTATATATTAGCAATTAAAAAAACTAAAATTGTTTATGGTAATAAATACTAGGTATTTAGAAATATTTTAGGGCCAAGGCTATCAATAACACGAAACGTAAAAGTATGACCGAAATAGTTTTTCTATCGACTCTATTACTATCTTTAAAACATCGTCTGGTAATTAAAAAAATATTCAATTCGATTCAATTTTCTTGTTGAATTGAATTAGATCTTTTTTTTTTTAAATTACGAGACGATGTTTTAAGTATACATACATAGTAATTAAACAATATATTTTATCGGATCTTGCTGACAATGACAATGACAGTAAATTTTGCTGCTATATCGGTAGTTGCGGGTTTATTTCCGCTCGACTTTACGCCATAATAGGCATGACAATATGACATAATGTAGAGCCTACGTTATGAGAGTATTCTAGGAAGCCCTCAGATTAATCCGAGATTGTCTTAATTCCGTTTAATTTGATGGATTTGTCGTAGGCATATTGTATAATATGTCAATTTACAAAAGGCGACATCTGTTTACAAATTCTTGCCGTTTTGTAAAATGCCGAAGGTAAATCCATACTTCCATACTTATATATTATAAATGTGAAAGTGTGTTTGTTTATTCGTTTGTCCTTCTTTCACGTCAAAACAGAGTGACGGATTGGCGTGATTTTTTTGTGTGGAGTTAAAGAGTGACATGAGCTACTTTTTACCGCGGGAGATTATCTCATCCCTACGGAAAAACACGTTTCACACACAATACCCAACCCAAAAAATATTAATGATCAAATTTACTTGAAACTTATCGTATCAATGCTCTTCAATACAATTAAATAAATACGTTTTTTAGCATGTTTCGAAATCCATCCCATAAGAGGGTTAAATACGGGATAAAAATTTGTATAAAAGCTACCTTTTTAGAGCTTTTTTTGTAGTTTTAGCGCGAGCAAAGCCGCGGATTCTGTTAGATAATGATAATTCTAAACTTAATTAATTCCACCATAATGTGTAACCTTATTCTACAACGATTAACTACTTTATAAAACGGCTGTTTTATCTAAAACACCTTAGGAAAGTGTAGCTGGATTGTTATGGTTTTTAGATTTGGCGATAGACCCGACTCTTATATATATTAAAAAAATCCTTCTTATGATCCTCACCTAGGTCCTTCACCTGACTGTACCAGAAACAACGAAAACATCAAGTGTTTTTTTTTTTCTTAAACCTAGACACTTTTATCCCACACAGTGCTGTATGTTATTATTAAATTGCCTTCTTACTAACTTGCTTTCGTCATTTTACATAATAGTATGCATATTTTGTAAACTGGCTGAGAACATTTATACAATTAACATGTAAAATTGACGATTCAAAAGTGCTTGTTTGTAAAAGTTTATTTGAGTAAAGTATACATATGTATTTTAATTTGACACTACAATATATGTACTTGCGAAATATATACTTTGAACCTTTTTTTTAAATATGTATTGTCATAATAGCATACTTACAAAATATTTTTGGATATATACCAATTTTTTTTGCTATTGTTTTATTTCAGGCGTAACGCAGGAGCTGCACCTGGCTTTGCAACAAAAACGTTTCTGGGCGTCACTGCCGGTTCTATAGGAGCTTTCGTCGGCACGCCCGCTGAGGTATTTACTTAAATAAATAAAAATAATATGTTGGGACATTAATCCCTCCACGACCGCGGACACGCCGGCGTGTCAGTTAACAATAGATTTCTTAGAAATTTAATTAATTTCTTAGAAATTTACCTGGAGGTGTTAACACACAGCACCATCTAGTTTCATTGTAAGTTACGAGGCTTGTGTTATGGATATCAGATGGTTAATAATACTTTACACATATATAACTTTAAATACATACATATTATAAATAAACAGCCATGACTGGAGTACAAACATTCGTGGTCTACAAAGTTATTTATCTATACATATAATGAAATCCCGCTCCCCGCCCCCCAGTGGGACTTGAACCCGCGACCGCTGGTACAGCAAGTAGGGTCACTAGTCACTACAAACTGAGAAAAATGTCTCGTCAACTTATCTATATGGTTAAATTAAATAAGGTGAACAGGTATTAATGATTTTTTATATGGTTTTTCGATTGCAGAATATATAAAAATTAATGTATGCGATTGCTATGGTATTTATCCTCGCTTGTTTGGATTTATACTACTATTCTAGGTACCTTGCAGTATCCTATGTGCTACTCACGGTCATAGTCCAACGTGGGTACCTACTATGTTTCATCTAAATCTACTTAGTTGTTTCGGCGTAAAGAAAAAAATTACATACACGCACAGATGTTGTATCGATGTTAATTTGTATCCGCTGGCACCGATTTCGAAAATATCTGGTTAGGTTTTTATGGAAATTATATGTTACTAGCGATTCACCCTCGTTCCACTCGGGTTCGTCCTTAGTTACGTTTTAACGTTTAGTATAGATTTCTCAGAGATGAGATATTTTCCCGCTGTAAAAAGTATCTTATATGTTGACCCTGATAACTAGCTTTTCCGTGTGTAGTTGTTCCGTGATGCAGTCACAAACAGAGACAAAAATTCTAAATATGTACTACAGATTCGGGCTCTGTATCAATAATAATGACTATTTCAATAACATTTTCCAAAAAATATTTAATGTATAGATTTGACTCCGTTACAATTTTATTTTAAGTGTGTTTTTCACTGTTTATTTTTTTAAATCCAAATAATTTTTTATACTAAAAATCGTTTAATTTGCATGGGTGTTAATACAGATACTGAGGTCCACTAACTCCCGCCAGCTTTGATCCAACAGTCATGTTACACAATGTTTATCATAGTAAATATGTTATGTATTAAAAAAAAATACACTGTTTATCATAGCAAAAATACCTACTATGTATTAAAAAAATTATAATTATTACAATTTATTTTCAGGTAGCTCTCATCCGTATGACCGCTGATGGTAGATTACCGAAGGAGCAACGAAGGAATTATAAAAACGTTTTAGATGCACTTTTAAGGTAATCTACTTATACGATATAAGACCACAGTCTCCAAGTTCTCTAATCCATCTATCTATTCAGCCCTTTTTAACGTCCCACTAGGGCACTAGCCTCTCTTCAACACGAGGGGAATCAGGCCATAGACCACGACGCTGGCCAAGTGCGGGTTGGTGGATTTCACATGTCTTTCGAAAACCTGCTTGATTCTCTCATTCATTCTCATTCCTCACGATGTTTCCCTGCTGTTGATCTTCTGATGATTGCTTGTTTACACGATCAAAGTAGTCATCAAAACTACTTTGTCAAAGTAGACTTTGATAGTGTCAACACGTCTTAAGTTTTTTAGGTGGTTTTGAAGATGGTGTGCCTTTTTTCTAAAAAAAACTAATTATATTACTTACTAATACGTTATTATTTATTTTATATTAGGATAGTTCGTGAAGAGGGTGTTTTGAAATTATGGCGTGGGGCCACGCCCACTGTGGGGCGCGCCATGGTTGTCAATGCCGCACAGCTCAGTACTTACTCGCAGGTAAAATAGAACATTAATATTGATTCATTCATTCAATCATTCATTCATGCATTCATTTATTTATCAAACAGGCCTCTCCACTTAGTAAACTAATAATAATACCAGTTTATAATTTATATAAACACTAAGTAGTAGAGTATACGAAGTAAGCTTCACCCATCTGCCTTATGGATGAAAATTATATTTTATCAAATGAAATATGTTGCTGGCCATATACCAATTGGGTAGCCATTAAAAATATTATGTTCTGTACACAATATCTTAGTCATTGTTTTTTTTAAAAATATGTCACTTATTATATAAAGGTTTCGCTAAGTTATTATTTTATTATTTGTATAGATAAATAATTAAACGATTTGTTTCCAGGCGAGGGAAGTGTTTGTGGCATACGTTCCTGACGGTATATTCCTGCACTTCTGTGCCTCCATGGTGTCTGGTCTGGTCACCACCATCGCTTCTATGCCTGTCGATATCATAAAGACTCGGTGAGATATTTAAATCAAATGTGGAGGACGTTATTTATTTGACACGTAATTTTTTTTTTAATGTTGGACCGCGAGTGACTTTTTACAGTGTAGTCCGATACCGATTCTTTTTTTATTGGATAGGTTGGTCAAAGTTGGTTCCATTTAAATTTGAAAAAGAAAATCTACCAATAATTGTAGAAAATAGGATGATTGATTTTGCACCTACTGATCCGTATTATTAATATAAATGTGAAAGATTGTGAGTATGTATGGATGTTTGTTACTTTTTCACGCCATAGGTTTGAATTGGTTTTCCTAGAGGCGAAGTCGAGCGAAGCGAGGGTGAGCCGCTAGTTTTCTATAATTCTTTCTTCTTACTTTGTTACTATTATATCTACATTAAAAATGGAAAAATAAAAACTTAAAAAAACGGACTTCAAAAACATTGAAAAGTAAAAAAATATATAACTGATTGATAGTTTTCATTTACTATAACTACCTAATCAGATAGTTTCAAAGTCGGTGTGTTTAGAATTGGCTGGCACTGACTTCGAAAATATTTAATTAGGTATCTATGGAAATTATATTTAATTATATTTCTCAGATGTGAGATATTTTAATGCAGTAAAAAGTATCCTGTATGTTGACCCGGATAACCAGATATCATCATACCAAATCTCATCAAAATGACAGATTTTAATAGTTAAGTAGTTTTTTCATGATGCGGTCACAGACTAGACAGACAGAGAAAAATTCTAAAAACTATTGATTCGGCCTCTGTATCGACAATAATGTCTATTTCAATAAGATTTTCCAAAAAAAATTATGTACAGATTCGGCTTACCTACAATTTTATTATATTTATGTATAGATGGAAATTTCCAAAGTATGAGACATATTGTTTGTTGAATAATTCATTAATTATTTTATTCAGAATACAAAACGCAGCCAAAGGCCAATCCCAATTGAGTGTAGTGACCAATCTAATAAAGAATGAAGGAGTTTTCTCACTATGGAAGGGCTTCCTTCCATACTACGCTCGTCTCGGTCCCCACACAGTACTGACGTTCATATTCCTCGAGCAAATGAACGCTGCCTACTTCAAATATATGTAAAAGGTAAATATTATTTCGTTATTTAAATGTATTTAAGACCACATATTTAATACCAAATTTTATCTTTATCGGTTCAGCGGATTTTAAGTTTATCAGTTTTTAACATACATACAAACATACATTTTTTTTTTATTTAATACTCCTGTTATTGTTGTTTGCTTTCCATAAGAGGAAAAGCAGGGCTCCGAAACACATTTAATTTCTAAAATGGTTTTATCATTGACCCCAAACCGAAAGGCTTTTCGGTTTAAAGATCCGATTACGTTCTTTAACCGGTTCAAAACCCGGAGAACGGTTTTTGACAAATTTAGGTTCCGTGATCGAAATTAATCGGTTAAAATGAGTGCATTTTTGGCGGATTTTCGGAATGGTCGATTGCTTAGTAGAAGGATACATGTACGTTTCTTACTTACTTATGAATGAATTAACCGGTTTAATTTGGTAACAAAACCGAAATCCAACCTTTCTCTTAGAATAACCGTTAGCTATTATTATTTTTATTTACTAAACTGATCGTTTTTATTAATCGGTTAAAGAACCATTACCGAAATAATCCGTTTTTTTTTAAATAGGTCAAGTCCCTGGATGAAAGAAAAGACAATATTTTAAACTATTTTATATAAAGAGCTCGAAACCAATTCAGGTGTATGATTTTTATTGTGTGTTTTTACGCCATCTTAATGATTCTTTTTTAATGAATACATTATATTTTGACCTCAAGAGAAGTATAATTTTAGGAAAATATCTAGAATGTAATCTTCAAGAAATCTTACTAATATTATAAATGTGAAAGTTTTGATGTTTGGATGCATGTTTGTTGCTGAAGTACGCCAGAATGGTTGAACGGATCAGGATAAAATTTGGCACAGAGATAGATTATAGTCTGGGATAGCACATAGGCTATTTTTTATCCCGGAAAAATGTACGGCTCTCGTGGGATAGATTTATTTTCGTATTTGATAATTTTATAATTTATTTAGGTTGCTCCAGAAGGACACCCGGGAGTGATTAAACTAAATCTATTGATTAAGGAATTTGTATTTCATTTAAGTCAGTCACTATTAACATTTTTTTAACTATCGTACGATAATTTTTTTTAATATATTTTTTTAATTTCAGGTGATCTTGAATATGAATGTTATGAAATGGTCGAGATAGATACATGATAAAGATAATGAGCTTATACGGTTTGTTTTAAAATATTTGCTCTCATTTATACAATATAATATATTTACATAGGTACATACAATGAAAGTTTTTTATCTGTAGATCAATTTTTGACAGCTGACATTTGGTCGCAATTTTGCTTTGTTTTTTTTTTTGAGTTAAATTTTTATGAGATTATTGTATTGATATTTAACTTTTAAGCACAAACATTTTATTTTGATTTGTTTTAAATGAAAAGAAAATTTGTGATAAAAATAACTAAAAATGACAATAAATACACAATATACATTTATTTATATACAAGGGCGGTGGAGGAATTATTTCAAGGGGGATACAGATCTGCTTATTTACATTAAACTACTGACTCTAATTTTTATTCATATCTTATTTAACATCTTTTTTCGCAGATATCTAAATTTAATCAGGGATTTTATTCATACAATTTTATTTCTATAACTTTTTCTATACGTTTTCCTTGGTAGTAGAAGGGTGTGAGTGCCCTCTTGCTTGCACCCACATCCCGGCGCCCATGTTTATATATCTCATTTTCAATTACTCAGTTAATTAATGTCTTTGAAGCAATATGAAAGTTTGTATTGTATTAATAATACATTTAAACCTTAGTTATATTTTGTTGTCGGTCATTTAATTTTTAATCTTTTAATTAAAATTAATGTCATCTATAGTTATATTATAAAAAAAGCACAAAAATATATGAAACTTGTCTTCAGCTAGAACCATGTCAGTGCCAAATAAATGTATTACGTATTCTCGCTTGCTTTTAATTACATTTGCTGTAATGTACAAATTAGTATAAGTTATAATGAAAAAATATATATCTTGTACTGATAAAGAATGGGATTAGAGCATCTATTGTTTATGTGACATTAAGTTATATACTAAAAATATATAAATTGATACTCTTATATTGGCTGTGAAGCATTTGAAACGCTGTACGCAAAAAATAAATAAAATTCAAATTAAAACCGTGAAAAAAATTGTTTTTTTTAATATAGAATAAAAAAATTTTTACATACATATTTTTTTTTATGGGACTAAGGGGGCAAACGGGCAGGAGGCTCACCTGATGGAAAGTGATCACCGCCGCCCATGGACATCTGCAACACCGCAGGGCTTGCAGATGCGTTGCCGGCCTTTAAGAAAGGAGTACGCTCTCTTCTTGAAGGTGGCCAGGTCGTAGCGGTTCGGAAAGACCGCCGGCGATAGCTGGTTCCACAGAGTGGTTGTGCGGGGCAGAAAGTGCCTTAAAAATCGCACTGTTGTGGAACGCTGGACATCGAGGTGGTGTGGATGGAATTTACTATTTTGGCGCGACGTCCAATGGTGAAATTCAGCAGCCGAGATCAGTCCGAACAATTCCTCGGAACACTCCCCGTGATAGATGCGGTAGAAGATGCAGAGTGATCCAACATCTCTACGCAGAGCTAAAGGATCAAGCCGATCGGAGAGAGCTTGATCGTCGATAACTCGAATCGCCCTACGTTGAATGCGGTCAAATGGAAGTAGCTGGTACTGGGGAGCTCCCGCCCAAAGATGAGAACAGTACTCCATGTGGGGCCGAATTTGCGCCTAAAGAATAAGACGCTGACGCGACGTGAAGTACTGTCTCGCCTTGCTGAGCACACCAAGCTTCTTTAACATTTTAGATTAACGTTGTTTTCTTGGATTAACACGAATATTTGACATTTTAAATAAAACTATTTTTTCGGGTTTTTTTTGTTGCAGATTTATTTTGATTTTTAACGCCGGGAATCAAAAATCTAAATAAATTTGCGAAAAAAAATCGAAAAGATAGTTTTATTTAACGTTTTTTATTCGAAATAAAATTGGTCATGAAATAAATTAAAGTTATAACGTGAATAATATCAAGATAATAAAAATATATAATATAAGCAACTTATCCCATTTTTTATTTGCACGAGTTTTTTTTTAAGCTTAAATATATTTTCTATTTCACGTTATATAATCTGTGTCAATATTGTAAATTGAATATGTTTAGTGTTTAGACTGAGTGTGGCTTTTTGTTCAGATTTTTATTATATTATTTTTTTACTTTTTTAGTTATTTACAAGAAAGCTCGTACATTGGCGTTGTATTCGTTGCATATCTCATTAGCCCGCATTTTTTTACTTAAAGTCATAAGCTTAGCGTTTACGGTACTAGTATATTATTTATTAGACGATTAGACGATTTGAAAGTGAAAATAAAAAAAAAGATATGTTAATATTTGAAAAAAATATAAAAAAAATTGTTGAAATGTAAATGCTGTCATATGTTCACGTGCGTCTATGAGCTGTTTTATATAACATATTATTCCACATATATTTTTAGAGGCAATTTTGTAATTAACATAATTTATTGTTGCTATTAAAGTTTGTTATTAAAATATTTTTTGTTTTTTTTTTCGTAATTTTTGTTTTTTTTTTGTTTTATACCCTAAAGTAGGAAAAAAGTAAAATTAGTTGAAATAAATTACAACAGATGACGTAACTAAATTTCCATTATATGACGTTAGCTTTTAACCATGAACAAAGAAAAAAAATATTGAAAAAAAAAACAATGTCGTAACTCTACCGTCACAATGTGCATAAATTGTAAGTTAAAAGTTTCATATTTTTAAATTAATTTATAAAATGGATCAAGATCCGGCTGCAAGATTACTACGTTCATAGCGTATTTAATCAAAATCATTTTTTTATATACAATAATATAAAAGGGACAATATTTTTTGACCGGGGTGCCTATTAAAATGTGCCCGCTAGTATGTTCAATAAAAAAATAAGACTTTTTGGAACAAAATCGATGCACTTGTTATTAAAATGAGTTATACTCCACTTCACAGAAATATACGTAGAGATCTTGAAGAGTGATAGCTGCCGCTTCGCACTTGGCCGCAACCTCTTCGCAGCCAGGTGTAAGCAGGTTCTATTTTTTTACATTTATACGTTCATAGCGTATATTCATATATCAAATTAAAACTTTTTTTTCTGTAAAAGTGGCCGCAAAAGGGGCGGCCGGTCATTAAATATTTTTTTGTTACATTTATGGCGTATATTCATCATTTTTATATCAAATTAAAGCTAATTTTTTTTTGTGCATGATAAAATAGGTAGACCACCTATTTAAAAATAGTCGCAAAGGAAAGAAAAAAAGAAAAGAATAAAATATTATATATCATTTGTCAGACAATAACAACGGTTACCATGGCAACAAAGAGTTAACTAACGCGCTTACTGTCAATTTAATCTATCTTTGCCATATTTCGGACAACCTTCAGTCTTGCAACTATTAACTGTACGGTTCATCGATCAAAAAAGTACTAGATACACAATCAGCGACAAAAAATGTCCTCACCGAATGAATGCTCATTTGTACATATGAGCGTGCTTTTTTTGTGAAAATAACTTTAAGTATCGCAACTAAGGTGCAATTTACATTGTTGTATATTTATTTCAATTAGAACAATTACCTAAATACAATTGGTGACAGTTTTAAGAAAACTTTTGCATGGGATTATGTGTCTAGTACTTTTTTGATATTCAATATTTGCCCAAAAAAAACTTTTCAATAAAATGCTATACACTTACAGGGTAGTCTCAAACCCTTATCTATAAATATAATAAAATTCTAAATGAGTTGAATCTATACATCAAATATTTTTTGGAAAATCTTATTGAAATAGGGATTGTTATTTGTTATCGATACAGAGGACGAACCTATGGTTTTTAGAATTTTTGCCTGTCTGTCTGTCTGGGAACGCATCACGAGAAAACCACTGGACATATCTTGATGAAATTTGGTATGATGATAGCTGGTTATCCAGGTCAACATTAAGGATACTTTTTACTACAAGAAAATATCTCATCTCTGAAAAATCTATACTTACCGCTAAAATGTAGGAACGAACCCGAGCGGAGCGAGGGTGAGTCGCTAGTGGCTAATAAATAAAATAGTCTAATTATATTCAATTAAAATCATCTATTTTATGTATATTTATGTGTGTAAAAAATAATTTTTAAAATATGAAGTATAATGAATTCAAATGAAACGTGCTATATAAAACGTAGGCGCGCAGTCCGGCTTAGCACTCATAGGACTTCAATTAGTACCAGCCACCCATCGGAGAACATCGACGCGTCCTTTTCATACATTTCGTTTATTCTCAATTCACGTGTTCATAAAAAAACTAATACGATTATTTAAATTAGCTAAAATATTATCGCATAATATTATCGGTTTTATCATGGTGAAACATTAGATGCTCGATAAGTTGGAGGGGTTTCGAGCGTTCGTCCGCAGACGGACAGTGAAAATGTTTAATTTGTACCAGCACATGAAATCTGGTGAGACTAAGGAACAAAAGGAGCCTGAGACGACAGGGCATGACAGGTTCTACCAGGAAAGATCTCGGTCCAGCTACAGGAAGAAGAAACGTCGTGGTGCCTGCAGAAGGGCACAGTCTGCAGCGGAATTGAACCCTGAGTCTGTAGCAGCGGCGAAAAAGCGGGATGCCTTCCGCATGCGATCGGTGTCCACGGATAAGGAAGAAAGTGAAGGTATATATCTTACGTTATTATATATTACACGTTACTAACTTTATAGATACTTTACATCGATATTTATTTTTACTATACAAATTTATTCATAATTATTCGAATAATCGATTTAAAATAAAATAAAAAGCTTGAGTATAAAAATGCTTTTTGAGTATGGATAATTTTACAGTAATAATAAAATAGTAAAATTCCAATTATTATTTCTTAAGGTCTTCTTACCTGTATGAAGTTATGCAATAGATTCATATTTTGTAAATTTTCTAAAGATTTAATTATACTTTAATAAGTACTTAATCTTTGCTTTGTATGGGCTGGCACCGATTTCGAAAATATTTGATTAGGTATGTATAGTAAATGAAAACTACCAATCAGTTATTTTTTACTTTTTAGTGCTTTTGTTTGAAGTCGGTTTTTATTTTTTTGTTAAAAAGTTTTTATTTTTCCCTTTTTAGTGTAGACAGTAGTAGCAAAGTAAGAATTCTAACGTGTTAGGCTTGTCAAATCAAACAAAATAAGCCGAAACTCAAAGTATCTACTATTAGCCATTGAAGAGTTCCACCTATCCACCTTCTGGCCTTACCATCAGATCAGGTCAACAACACCGAATCACTATACTATCAACGGAAATAGAAATACTTGCAAAGTTTCAAGTCAATATGACAATTAGAAGTAGGTTAAATTCATCATTAGCTGTTTTTCCACCCTTAGGGGTGGTATTTTTTTTTGAAATTTAAATGGGACCAATCTGGAAGTATACCCTTTCAAACAAAACAAAAATTGTCCAAATCGGTTAATAAATGACGGAGTTCTGAGGTAACAAACATAAAAAAAAATACAGTCGAATTGAGAACCTCCTCCTTTTTGAAGTCGGTTGAAAATAGTAAAAATTCAGGAAAAAAAATTAAAAAAAATCTGTCCCATACTAAGCGTCAAAACGTACCAAGAGACGACCTGAACGAAGCGAGGGTGAGTCGCTAGTAATATTATATTTCAATGAAATGTCGGGCTTAAGAAAACTGTGTAGGTACATACTTACGTTTTAATGTTATTTAAGGTTAGTTTCTAATAATCTTTCTTTGGCAGTCGGGTAATGAAATAGATTCACTAATTTTAAAAAGTTTTAAACGTTAAGATACTTCTTTAATTATTATGAAAATATTTGTTATCGTTATTTTACAATTTATATTAACATATTTCTTATTTCCACTTCCGCACATACAAAACATCGTTCTCAAATTTCTTACAATTTAAGATTATGTACAATGTAGGTACATACTTCCATTTATTTACAAGTTTTAATATATAATTATCTATACATATAATAAGAGTGTAAATGATTGCTGTCTGTACATGGAATATATTTGAGAAAAACCATTATTGGGGATCTTTATTAAGGCAATAGAGCCCAAAATAATGATTTTTAGAATTTCCGTCTGTTTGTTTGTGCGTTTGTCCGCGTTAATCTCAGAAAGGGCTTAACCGAGTTTTCACTAATGTATAGTGGTAAACTTCACTTAACATTTAGTATTTGTTTTATTTCAATCGATTCATAAATAAAAAAGTTATGTCAATGCATCACCTAATGAAGTATCCGAGCGAAGCGGGGGTGGGTCGCTAGTATTACCTAAATAAAAAATAGTTCTTAGGTTATATATTTCTTTATGTACTTAATAATTTTTCATCCCTCATTTTACTATACAATAACCTAACAAACCAGAGAACCATAAAACTATCAATTTACTCTCGCTTCACTCGGATGCGTTCTTCAGTGTCCTTTGTTTTTATAATATTATACATACAGGTAGCGCTATCTTTTGACAAATTCTAATATTAATACAAGTATATTATGTGTTACTTCAGGTAGTCTTTCTGTACTAAATTCCATCGTAAAGCAGTAACAAATAAACACACACACACACATACACACACACACATTTTTTCCCATTTATAATAGTAATGTGATTTCAGAGGAAAGTTCCGAGAAAACTCCTCTTGTGGCGCAAAAAATTGACAACATAGCCAAGTTGCTGTTCAACAAGTCCTTCATGGGGTCAGGCTCGGGCAAGTCGTCTCCATCGGAACCTACAGCTTCCCCTCGGTAAACAACATAATAGTATACCTATATACAATATAATATATATTCTACTATTTGCCTCTATTAAATAAAAAGCTTTCATAAATTATTTTATATGACATCAACTTTCTTTTTATAGTATATTTAATGCACTTGGCTCTAGCTATCATTAGTTCTTTTGTTTAATTTTTAAGATTTTTTTTTATATTCTTCAAGTAAAACACCAGCAATGATATTTCGTGAGTACAACGATATTTGTATAATATGTTTTAAGGCTCGCAGAAAGATCAATGGAGAGTGCAGTCGCGTTGGCAATATGCAATGAATACCTGTTGCATACACCCAGGTACATCTAGTGTAGTATATTTAAGCTATATTCAGTATTTTATGTACACCCGTGCCTCGGAGAGCACGTAAAGCCGTCGGTCCTGCGCCTTAACTCTCACCGGTCGTGTCGAACAATCGTCCCACCGGAGTTTGAGAGTGATAGGAATAGAGAGTGCACCTGTGTCTGCGCGTACACTTGTGCACTATAATATCTCCTGCGCAGTTGGTTCGTCTCAATGAGATTGGCCGCCGCGGTCGGATTCGGTCAGGAGAACATCATTTTATGTACAAATATTTTAATTACAGTTATATTATTTTACGTTATGAGAGTTACTTTTTTACACATCTTTCGATGACCATTTACTACAGCTGTTATCATTGACGCTTCAAAAATACTTTCGTTTTTTTTAATAAAGAATATTTCGATTACATTTGGTGTTTCCTCTAAGTTCTACGAAGACTTTGCATTATTTTTTTCTTTATTCATTTTTATATGATAAAACGTTTTATATAAATAGGTTTTTAGGATTCCGTACCTCTAAAGGAAAAAAGGAATCCCTATCACATCCTTGTCCGTCCGTCTGTAAACACGCTTTATATCAGAAACTTCTTTTCTTGGAGCTGTGAAAAATAAAATTTCTTAGTCAACGCAATCAAAAGATACGGCCATTTATGCCACATATTATGTATTTTGACACTCGCAAGGGAATTAAAACCTATAGGGTTAATCTAGCTAGAGTCAAATTTGCCAAGAAGTACAAACAAGTAAATGGAAAAATTCAAAAACCGTATAGGTACTTTGTTCGCAAAAAAAAATTATGCAATCACATATATACTTATGTTAATGTTTCTTGCTACGGAACCCTCGGTATGCGAGTCAGACTCGCACTTGTCTGATTTTTTTCATCATTCAACACTCGTCACCTTTTCATGTTAAGATATCATGGTTCCAATTTCATATGTGTTTTTGTGTGTTGTAATATATTATTAGATAGTATAATAAGTTTTTTATACAACTACATATTTCACGTAAAATGAGAATGATAAATTAAATTTCACAGCGATTAACACAAATCTACGATATTGATCAACTTAGTAATTGGAACACGTTGTATTTGTTTACTTGTAACCTTTTAAAAGTCACTTTTTGGTAAACGATGATTAAAAGCAGATTACGTTTAAAATCCAAATATTTTAAGAGGTTTTAGTTTAAGTGGTGATTATTCTAAGCACGTAAGTGTAACACACTTGTGTCACATTTACCTCATTATTGAGATCATTTTAAAATAGAATTAAATCTAGGATATAAATGAAAATTATGGGAGGTCTGTGCCCAGCAGTGAGACTATAAAAAAGGGCTGAATACAGACAGACATACGGAAATAAAAATGTTGTTCGTTGGTAAGCGTATCACTTGAGAAAAGCTGGACCGATTTAGCTAATTTTTTTTTTTTAATAGTAGGTACGGACAAGGGTTTTAAGGCGGAAAAATTAGAAAGGTTGCCCGAAAGTTTAAGACTTTAAAATTGCTACAAAACTGCTTCAAATGTAGCTCGTTGCAAGAGTCGGATTAAAAAATAACAAACCTATGTAATTTTCAGGTATAACATGCTATCTGCACTGGGACCAATCGGATTTCGCGCGAGCAAACATTGGTTCGCAATCCACGATAATTCTATTAAAACTGACCGCCTTCTCATCTTGGTAAGTTAATTCATTTATAATGTTCATGAGGTTTATTTACATTCTTTATGTAATAAGATTGACTTAGATCATGAGTATAAGCTAGAGTATTGTAAGACGTTTTTGTCTAAATATATTTAATAAATAGTGAGTTTTAATTATTAAAATAAAAATTTAGCACTACAATGTATATGATAAAATCGTATGGGGTGATGAAAATAATTTTCCTTTCATTGATTTTTTTTTATATTTCTATAGTACCAACCTTGAGATAAAATTCAGAATTGATGTAGGTATTGCTTCGCTATTGAAAATATAGTCCAATTGAGTACCATGAAGCCGGTTAATAAATAAAAAAATTCAAGTATTTTCGTACTTTTAGTAAAAAAAAATTAGATTTTGCCGAGTAACTATTATCATTTTTGAGGTTAAAAACACCGCTTTAATCCTATAATAAAAAAAATTATATAAAGCCATACAAAAACTGTTGAAGCTCCTTTAAATTAATTCAAAAATAGCAAAAAATCTTAAGCATAGGTCATTTTTACTCCTACACCTTCACACTTACAAAATATAATATATGCTTTCCCTCAGATGCCACTTTCTAGTAAATGCCCTATAGAGCCAAACGAACGGTCTCGGGGTCTCATCATGGAGCTGTTCCGAGCTCTACATCATCCTTACATCTATCCTGTCCTGGACGTAGAGTTGTGCAACGGACATGCTTTGACCGTCTTGCCTTATAACTCACAGGGCAGTCTGAAGGACCTACTTTATAAGGTCAGCTTTAAACTTTAATATATGTAATGAAAATTATAATTTCATAGAAAGTAAATATTCTAAAAGTTAATGGTCTAATCTAATCGTTATAGATTTTGTAACGTCAAAAAACTTAGTCTCCCCTATGACCATGTTTACACTATGCTGTAAAGCGTTCAAAACATCCAAAAATCTTTCGAAAAATTTAATTGTTTATAAAAATCCGCCATTAGGGCTAGAGAGTTACATAATATGATATCTCATATACTTGTACATATGGCTCCAGTGGAAAAAAATACATGGCAAAAATAAATTAGGATATATTGTCAATAATAATAATAATTTGAACATCATATACATAATTTCAGAGCACATGGAGTGAAGAATACAGTCGTAAGTACGGATCGAGGGGCACCGGGTTGCCGCCCACTCAAGTCGCTAGATTTGGCAGGCAGATGCTGGAAGGTCTTCTCTTCCTCAAAGAGAAAGGTTTTCCGCCCTTCCGTCACTTGCATACAGGGAATGTGGTGGTGCAAAATGGAGTTGCACGGTACGGCCCTTTGATTTACTCGATAGATTAAAATTATACTTATTGATTATCTGTGATATATGTCTGTTGCATTGTTCTTTTAAAATATTTTATGAATTCTCGAGTTATGGACGTCAAAGACAGACAAACAAAATGAAAACGATCGCTTTGGGTTGTATGTAATTCTTATAATTTAAACTTTGAACATAAAATAAGTACTTTTCACAAAATATTCAAATCGCAAACTCTAACACTGATTTGTTAAAGTTTTAACTGTAAAAGATAAATATTTTATTAAGTAATACAAATTTCATTTTATTTTTTAATTTAAAGATTGATGAAAAATTCCGCGATAGCATGTGTGTATTTCCAAAAGTACACTCACAATAATTATGTTTATCAATTAGAAAAGTATATAAAGACTCACCGAAAGCAAGGTTAAGTAGCTAGTATTAAACATAAAACAAATTGCCCCCAGTATCTGTGGGCTGGAGAACACTCTGATCGGCGCGCTCCCGAAGCCGCCCTTCCGCTCGCTGCCGCCCGAGCGCGTGGAGACGCTCTCGCTGGGACACGTGCTGTTCGAGATGTGCGCCGGCGCCGAGACCGACCTCACGCTGCTGCCAGACCTCATGCCAAACTACGCGCCGGTGATCAATATGACTTTTATGATTAAATAGACTTCTATTTTAATAAATAACTAGGGACGAACCAAGCCAAGCGAGGGTACGTACGTTAGGTACGCTTTAACGGTTAGTATTAAATACAAATCTTTGAATTTCTCAACTTTTCTGTACTATAATATGCATGTATTATACATATAAACCTTCCTCTTGAATTATTCAATCTATTAAAAAAACCGCATCAAAATCCGTTGCGTAGTCTTAAAGATCTAAGCATACATTGGGACAGACAGACAGCGGGAAGCGACTTTGTTTTAAACTATGTAGTGATTACCATGGTACCACGGTTGCCGGTGATGATAAATGAAGTTTTTATAACTTGTATCTTATAAATGATCGCAATGCTAATATGTGTATAAATCTTATTTATAAACATAGAGAGTGGACTGAGTGTTTCTTTGCCAGCCGTCAGCTAAAAATGGCGAACAAGCGCGACAGACGAATGCGCGGCTAGCAGTTTTCTGTATTATTAATTGTAATATGATCAATGAACATATATATTTATAGCCATTTTACATTCTATTATAATATTATAATTTTCAATAATATATTTTTTTTTTACATTCCATTTATAATAAAATACAAGCAGGTGTTAGCCGCACGTTCGCTTTCTAACTTTCTACAGAGTAGTCATTTTCATGACAGTATTGCTCAGTTCATTCTCTAGATCTATGACCCTATCTATTTACAGATAAATATATACTGATAGATAAATAAATGAATCAGACTTTTATAATTTGCTTATAATAAATTATTATCATGTTAACACATACATGAAATCTATGTATGTACGGTGATGATAAATCTGACTTTTATTCTAGAATTGCTAGTGTTGAAATTTAGAGGAGGTCAGAGATTGATATTCAACAAGAAAATTTAACAGCACATTATAAAAAATATGTAGAAAAAAAAGGTTTTGAAAAAATATTTTGTGTCTCTTTTGTGTCCGAGCTTCTAAATAAAAGTATTATCTAGTTCCCACTGCCTGTGGTTTTCCTTGCATATGTACTTTTATTTAGGCCATATGCTTTGTGCGTGAAAAAATGCTATGCCGTATATTATTCTATCTGTATTTTTTGATTATATATATAGGTATATATATATATATATATATATATATATATATATATATATATATATATATATGTATATATTTAGGGTTTCGTACCTCAAAAGGAAAAAAAGAACACTTATAGGAACACTTCGTTGTCCGTCCGTCTGTCTGTCTGTTTGGATTTTATGTAATAATAAAAGTATTTTCTAGGTGGTAGAAATAATTGAGATCATATTCGGCCCCCGACCACCGAGCGTTCACGAACTAGTTCTTTGCGAGCTTTTCCGTAAAATAGACCTGCGGGAGATGAAAGGGTCCTGTTTACCTGTGAGTAAAAAAATAATTATTCACATATTGTATTTAACGCACTATTTTAAAAGCTTATCTTATTTTTTTATAACTTTAAAATCTAGCTAACTTAATTAAAAAGGTCTCTTCTACCTGTCAGTGAAAGTGTCATTAGAATCTTTTAAGTCGTTCTTCTATTGGTCTAGTGGTTAATGGCAAACTAGACGTAATTGATCTTTGTTGGTGACTAGTAGGTATGTGAGGCTTCAGGTCGAGCAGTCCTGGGCCTAAATAGTTACTGGGCTTATCACGAAATATTTAGTCGTCTTGACGATACATTTGGCTCAGTTTGTAGTGACCCTACTTGCTGTGCCAGCGGCCGTGGGTTCGAGTCCCGCTGGGGGTATTCTTTTGTGTGATGAGCACGAATGGTTGTTCTCCAGTCATGGGTGTTTATATTTATAATATGTATGTATTTAAAGTTATATATGTGTAGTGCATCAACTATCTGGTATGTATATCACAAGCCTTGTAGCTTACCATGGAAGTAAATGGTGCTGTGTGTTAATACCCCAACATGTTTATTTATTCATTTAGTTCTGAGTTAGGAAGTTTATTCCTCGGAGATCATTAAGTTGCCGGTCCTGCGCCTGATCTCTCACCGGGAACTCATATGAGGATTAAAACGAATTGAAAATGAACTCGTACTTGCATAAACAATTTTTGTATTATAAGATGTTTCGCGCAGTCCGTAACCGAAATATTTCTCCATACGTGAGGGAATATGTGGTCTATGATCTGTTGTCTATAATTGACGGTATATGTGGTACGCAGAACTTCAGCCAGCGCCTCTCCCACTCGTGCCTGTCCCTGCTGAGCGAGGTGGCGCGGCGCCAGGCCGGCGGCCGCGCGCCCGCCTCGCCCGCACCCAGCACGCCCGCCACCCCGCCCTCCAGGAGGTACACTATCTATACTTCTATACTAATATTATAAAGAGGAAAGATTTTTTTGTTTGTTTGTTTGTACCGAAACAGCTCCGAAAATACTAAACCGATTGAGATGAAATTAGGTAGGTAAGAAGATAGTTTGAGACCCTAGCAAGGACATAAGATAGTTTTTATACCGGAAATCATCCCTTAAGGGGTTGAAAATGGGGATGAAAGTTTGTATGGGGAAGCAACCGAACGACCGAACCGAATAAACGCGCCCGAGCGAAGCGAGGGTGAGTCGCTAGTACCCTATATTTGTATGTCACATTACCCTATATACATTCTTTTCTAGTAAAATTCTTATTATTCTATTGTACTTATATGCATATTTTCATCTTTAATTCCTACGATTGACAACCACTGATTTTTATAATAAATAATTAATTATTGTTTATTTATAATTTATTCTTATTTTTTACAGGCGATACATGCTGTTGGAGCAAGATTACACTGAAGAATGGCAATGGCAATGATGTCTTTAATTTTAGATTAATTTTGTACAGATAAATAATATTTTATATGCTGACGTGTAGAGGAAATAAGAAATTAGATAATTCATCCAAAATCAGCATTTTATTTTTATATCCTAAACCTAATAATTCAATTAATTTAAATTATTTCAAATCCTTATAATTTTATTTACCTTATCTACCTAAAGGCTAAAGTAGAGTTCCTAAAGTAAACCAAACCCTAGATACCTACTTGCAAAAATAAAGTTTGTGTGTATGTATGTCTGTTTGTTAGGTACTCCTTCACACTGTATCGTTTCAAAATGATTTTAATGAAATTCTGAATAGAAATAGCTTATATTTTGGATTAACACCGGCACTAGCTTCTTTCACTTCGACAAATACCCGTTTTATATATAAAACTTTATTGATATAATACCTAATAACGAATACGACATACATATCGTACGTATGTGATGAACAAACTAAAAATGTCTGAAAAATTAAAACTTTAGAAATTCCTGAGGGAAAGGATGCACAATTATCTGGAATCTGGATAATAATACTAAGGGATTACTTAATATTTGCTATAATGTCATCCATATAATTATTATAAATGTGAAAGTAATCTGTTTACGCTTAAACCGATGAACAGATTTCGATAAAATTTGGCAATGACATAGATCCTGGGATCGGCCTTAGAAGAGCGAAAGAACCAATACGTGCAATTTTGCCCGCATTGGTTCTTTCTTTTCAATTTATGATGGTCGCGTATTTACGCTACCACCATAAATTCTAGTCACTCAACCGAAAAAAACTCTTTCGCTTTATGTTATAAAGCGGCTCATCCTCGCTTCGCTCGGGTTCATCACTAAGTATTTACATAATATTGTTGATACAAAAATACTAAAATCGCGATTAAAAAATGGGCGGTGGGAGTAGGATGGTGAAAAACACTTTACGACCTATTCTCATACCTACCATACAAAAAAAAACAACCGATTCGGAGGAGTGTCACCACAAACACCGTGACACGAGATATTTATATATTAGATTTAGTGTAATATTTTTGTTGGTAATTCTAATAAATATCTATGGTAGTAGGTACCTGTAGTTAGAAAATTTGTCATTAAACTGCCAAAATTGGCATAAATTGTACAAAAAATCAAAATAAAACATTTCCTTCCCAAACAATAGTATCAACATATTTATAATTATAATTAAAAAAAAATCAAATTAGAAACAGTGAGAATGAGTGAAAAGAACAACCCTCCAGTTCGAAAGCCAATGCCTGGATGGCTAAATTTTGTTTTTGGAGGAATGAGCGGGTTAGTAAAAGTAAATTATAAAACATCGATTATATTATTGCTTATATCATTTTACTCTTTATCAACACTTAAACTAATCTGCTGGCTAAAATTTTTGATATTTTTGAAATGGTTGCAGAGTCGTATTATTTAGGTATTTATGTAGGTAAGTACGTATCAGATAAAGTTACTAAAATATGTATAGCGAGTGGCCGGAACACCGGACAGGTCACTTGTACACGTGAAATTTTGACTTGATCGATGAAAATTATTATAATCATTCTACAAAATTACATATATTCATGTCATCATTATAGGTACATTCGTAACGTTTTAACTGCCTCGGTGGTGTAGTGGTTAGCACCGTAATATTACAATTACCGTGTACATATGCGGCTGCACACCCGGAAGTCCTGGGTTCGAGTCCCGGGTCGGACCAAGCTTAGTTATTGAGTCTTTCTGTATAGTAAGCCTCAGTAACAACTAACAATGGCTGGAGTTGGGAAGTTGGCGGTGTTTCACCCCCCTGCCTCGGAGAGCATGTAAAGCCGTCGGTCCTGCGCCTTAACTCTCCCGGTCGTGTCGAGCAGTCGACCCACCGGAGTATGAGAGTGACGGGAATAGAGGGTGCACTTGTGTCTGCGTGTACACGCGCTGCACTATAATATCTCCTGCGCAGTTGGCTAGTCTCAATGAGATTGGCCGCCGTAGCCGGTACCGGTCGGCAGGACATTATTATTATTATATGTACGTAAAATAGTTACTTACTGTTTACTCAATATTAAAATAAGATATAACTTTAGCATGATGGGTATATGCGTGGTGCAACCCGCGGATTTAGTAAAGACGAGGATGCAGCTATCTGGACCTGGTGGAAAGAAAACTCTCTTTGGGACGGTTGGAGATATCCTCAAGAATGAAGGCGTCACGGGGTTCTACAGGGGGCTGTCGGCAGCTCTCTTTCGTCAGGCGACGTATACCACTGGTCGGTTGGGTTCTTACAATGGACTGAGCAATTATTATACAAGGTTCTTTGATTAACTATGTACTTGGATAGGTTTACTATATGTCGTAGTAGGATTGTAGAATTAGCTGTTTTGCAAAACGACGACGAATGTTATGTATGGTTTACAATTTACATTAACGACTTTCAGCCAAATTGTTATGCCATTACGTCCAACCATATTGCTAAATGAAAAAAAAAATATTTAGCTATTCAGTTGGTGCTTAGAATACGTGATGCTTATGTTAAGCCCAGTTTCTAGTGAAAGATCCGACTCAGATTATGGTACTTACATATGAAACTTAGGTACTTTTGCAAATAGGTAATGAATAATATACTAGTTAAAAATGAGTTTACAAAAAAGGTAAGGTTTGTAGAAAAACTTTTAATATTAGGTACATGCCTGTGTCGCTGAAACGGGCTAAGGGATTTTTACAAAAATAATAATTACGAAATATTGGAATTTTTATTGATCCAAAGCTGTTATTGTCGTCGTAAGATTTTTAAATAGTACATCTATTCCTTACATAATAAAGGAATATGTATTTGTTATTTCATACATATAATATACAAATATGTAGTTATTTAAAGGCAATATATTTTAAGCCTCTACGGAGTACCGAGCTTTCCCATTAAACTTGTTATGGGAATGGCGGCAGGGGGTCTTGGCGCTTTCATCGGCACCCCTGCGGAGGTCGCCCTCATCAGAATGACTGCAGACGGACGTCTACCTCCGGAGAAACGAAGAAATTATAAAAACGTCTTCAACGCTCTTTCCAGGTCTTTTGAAAACTTTATTTTTCTTACTGTAATATAGTTCTTACATACATTGTTTATAATAGCGAAATTATCTACATAATTTTGCTGTGTTATGTCATAACATACATTATATGTATGAGTAACTGTTTTTAGTATTCACAAGTTCATGAGATTTAGTTTGACGAAAAGTTTATATTAGACGAAATAAATAGAACTAAACTGCTTAAAGACTGATATATATATATATATATATATATATATATATATATATATATATATATATATATATATATATATATATATATATATATATATATATATATATATATATAGATATCTCCGGACTTTTCAAGCTAACCGAATGAATTCAAACGTCTACTTGGGGTGATTATTGTCAGAAAATTCGTTTTCTACACGAAGGAAGAACTCGCTATTTATACGTTTTTAAACGATTACCTACTGTAAAAAGTGTAAAATATAGTACCATGCTTTTGACGACGTTTGAACTTGTCATAATCGAGTAAATAGTAGTAAATAAAGTAGTTTCCTATATATATATATATATATAGGTAATTTAAAATATAAAATGTAAATAACCACAAAGTGCCTAAATATAATTTTTCATGTCTTTAAATATTAACACCAAATTATAAAATTTGTATTTCTTAAGAAATCTGCCCATCTCAACATAAATAAAAGTATAGTCTTATTCTTAACCTTGATTCTTGACCGATCTGAAACTAAGATTTTCGAACATCCATTACACAACGATGCTATTTGCGCATTCAATGTTTTGTTTTAAAATATTGACTACTGCGCAGCCATTTGCAGAGCACTTCAGAGTTATAATACTATTATTAAACTTCATAATATTTTATATTAGTAAAGAATATTATGTGTTATGTACTATATTCATAAAATAAACAAAGTATATGGAAAAATATATTTTTGTAGAATAACTCGCGAGGAAGGACCACTAATGCTTTTTCGCGGCGCGACAGCTACCGTCACCAGAGCGATGGTCGTGAACGGTGCACAGTTGGGCACTTACGCACAGGTTAAATAAATTAGTATACATATTTATTTTCAAGTAGATACAATAAATATATAATTTATTATTTACTAACAAATTAATCTTGCTTCGTCCGAGTACGTGTTTAGGTGCTTTTTGCAGTTGTATATAGGCAGGGCCATCTTTTGGTAAATTTTATTACTAAGTTCATATGTGTTACTCCATTTCATAGTCCGTGTTCCAAGTTTCATGTAAATCAGTCCAGCCAGCTGTATCAGCAAAACAAACATACATACAAAATTATAATAATAAAATCTAATATAAGTAGTAGATAAATTTTTATGTAGGTACATAATGAGTTCTTTCGGGAGCGGCAGAGAATGAATCACCAATTAAAGCATTTTTTGTATACGCGTGGTTGATGCCACAGGCTATCCCTCAGGATAGGTAGCTATATCGCCGGGATAGGTCACGTGGTGTCATTAGAGCTTAATTGAAGCAAGGTTTTTTTTCTATAATAATTATATAGGATTAATAAATACATTTACGTAATTTTTATCAATAACAAAACATTTCCCAGGCTCGAGAAGTCCTCCTGCCTTACATGGGAGAAAGTATCTTTCTTCATTTTGTGGCGTCATTCATCTCGGGACTCGTTACAACTTCTGCATCGTTGCCCGTCGATATCGTGAAAACGAGGTAAAATTTTATTTTTTATACACCTATACTTGTACTATATATATAAACGTATTATTTGTACAGTGCATTAATCCCAACCCATTAATACCTATTATAAATGCGAGGATGAATGGATGTTTGTTAGATACTCAACCACGCCAGAGCGGCTGAACGGATCTGGATGACATTTGTCACAGAGATAGATTATAGTCTGGAATAGCACATAGCTTACTTTATATCCCGAAAATTGTCCGGTTCCCGTGGGATAGATTTGTTTTTGTTTTTCACAGAGCAAGGATCAGAAGATCAGAGCAACTATCTATTCCATGCTAACCGTTAAAACGTACCTACCTACCTAGACACGAAACCGAGCGAAGCGAATGCCAAAGTTCATCTCTTAATGTGTGTGTTTATTACTTCTTTATGTGGTAACTTATGCATGTTTGGTTAAAGTGGATGTCAGAGATATAATGTAGGTGTACTTACCACATGAGAGGAGACGCGAGCGATAACTAGTTTTAGTGCACTGCCAGTGTCGGATTTAACCTTGGCGCCGTCCCTGAGCATAGTAATAAATGTCGCCCTATTTTCGAAATTTTGAATAAAATTTTGAAAGTTTGTTTTTTTTAATCATTAGTTATTTGAAAAATGCAAAGAAATAACTTATAAATGTAATCAATTTTTCGAAAAATGTACCTACTAGTTAATCTTTTTTTATTTTACATTTTTTGCAAAATAAAAAAAAAAAAACATTTTCGATAACGCGAAGAAATTTTTTTTCCACCCTATGAATTTTGCTTCTAAAAATTTGCCGCCCTGTGCACTAGCCCCGAGTGCCCCTAGTGTAAATCTAGCGCTGTATACTGCACTAATCATAATTTTATCGTAGTTTTGGTTATTATTTATGTTGCAATTTTCTTTAAGCAATTTGCAATTGAACAAAAGTAAAATAGTGAGACAAAAAAAACAAATATATTACATTAAATAAAAAAATCGCTATATAATTATATAGTAGAAAAATGTTTTTGTCCCTTTTTACTATAAATAATTTCTAATCAAAATAATTAAATAACCCTAGTATTGTCGCTAATTGACTTATCATCAAATATAATAATAATAATTTATTTACGATTATATACATATAATATTGTTTTAATAAAATTAAATAAATATTAATTTCATTATACAATATACAAATAATATAAAAAATAAATAAAAATATTGCTATAAGTAAATTGTGATAAATTTAATTTCAAAAGACGATCATAGATGTCGCTACAACGAAAATATTCAAGCTATGGTTTGGTTCACCTCGAAAGTATAAGTAGCAAGCGTCGTATCTTGTGAACCGCACCTGAAAAGGTCGTGGGTTCGATTCCTTAGTATTTTTGAGGTGATTTTGTACGTCAAAGTTCAAAATCACAATTTTAAATATTTATAAATTGGTTAGTGGATGGGTAATTAAAATAATAATTATGAATATTCAATTATCAATGTGAAATGTGTGTAAATTATTAATTATAATTTATAATTATATGAAATACTAGTGCGAAATGCGAATTAAGTTGCAGTGCAAAGTGCAAACTGCAAGGGTTAGGGTATCTCCCTTTATGTTAATCTGACGCGCTTAAGTAACTGCAAAAATCCCCTCTTGGGCTTAGGGACGTTTATGTAAAAAAATATCGATATTTTTTCGATATAATATATAGTATTGTTGTATCGAGACTTTGCGATATATCGCTTAAATATACCGATATTTTCGATTTATCGTAAGTCGTAAGTCATTTGTTTGTATTCAACTAGTCTGTAATAATAAATATTAGATAGGGGTCATGTTAATATGAGTAAAAACAGTTAGTAAAGAAACATAACTTTTTATTTATTTATTAATCCCAATACTTTTTCTCTAGACCTTGCAAAAACAAAATTTTATTAACACTTTTGGCTTGCAGTCTGTTTCTCTGCCAAGTTAAAATAGCCGTTTTTTTATACCTTTATACACACTAAATGTATTAAAATTTCATAAACTGTATTAAACAAAACAGACAACTTTTATTTATACTTTGTAGGTTATTTTGTAATTTGTACTGTGAAGTAAGAACGATGAACGAGGCGGAAGTCGGAACTCGGATTTCGGAAGCGAGTGAGACTCTTGAGGCACACGAGTTACGACTACAATATCAGATTATAAAATTTTTACTACTACTAGTGTGCCTTCACCGAGAGTAGAAGAAAAGTTTTCGATTTTCGTGTCTTTGCGTTCCGTTATTTCGAAGGCTAGTTTTTCAATAATTCGGGGTTTTACGTTTTATTTTTACTTAAGTTGCCATCCATGAATAAGGGAATGAATATAAAAAAAGAAATGGAACGTGCCTTTAATATGATGAATATATCGATATATAATATCGATACTAGATGATTCAATAATATCGAGTTGAAGCGATATATCGCGTAGGTACATATATCGATTTTTTTTGTATTATCGATATATATCATGCACTCCTACTTGGGCTCCCCTACCATAGCATTTGTTACTGTCCAGCCCTCTATCTCTACACAAAATCACGCCAATCCGTCACTCTCTTTCGATGTGAAAGAAGGACAAACAAACACTTTCACAATTATAATATTACTATGGGTAAGCACTTTTTTTAAGATAGTGAAAGAAATAAACTAATTTTAGTAAGCGCTTCACTTGAGAACGGCTGAATAGATTTGTTTTTTTATTAAGTGTTAGTATTTAAAAGGATTTTAGGTAAATTGTAAAAGTGCTCGGAAAATAGTCAAATTCGGGACGATTCGGGATGCTTTCTTTATAAGATTTTTGCTTGAATTCAAAGATCACAAACAAATTATTGAAATTTGGTCAACTAGTTTAAAACAAATTTTATAAGGTATTTTAGAATTCATATTGTTTCATTAGTCAGTCCACTATATTATTAAAACATACAGAGTAAGGTTATATGAGTGCCTTACGCTACTGGCCTAACCCTGGCTCGATAATTACTTACTAGTTACTAGAAATAAGGCTAACACAATCTAATCTCAATGACACCAATGTTTGCGAATATTAATGAATGTGAACTTAAGGGGTTTGAGCGAAAATCAAAATTATACTTAGTCTAAGTATGTTTTTTTTTTCCTTTTCTTTGGCGAAACCATAATGGGTCAGAGGACAGTCAACGGGCAGGGGACTGAGACTGGCAGTGAGGCATTTTAGGAACGCTTGCGCACATAATAATATAATATAGGCAACTTTTTATCGAATTGAGATGCGGGCAAAAACTAGTTTGAAATAATAGTTGTTGATAATTTACATTATCTAATAGTATTAACTTTAGATAATAATAAAAAGATAATAATTTTAAATAAAACTATCTTTTCGGATATTTTCGCGGATGCTGTAAAGCATTTGAAACGTCGTCGGGAACCAAGAATCCAAATAAATCCGCGAAAAAATCCGAAAAGATAGTTTTATTTAAAATGTCAAATATTCGCGTAAATCTAAGAAATTATTAAGATAATAATTATCAATAAATATATATTTTTAAAATAAAAAAAAAACAAATCGAATATATAAAAATCGGGTAATATTTTAATAAGTATGTCGTAAATTTAAACGCAATTTTTTTTTATTAGTACTACTATTTTTTTTCGCACTCTTTCTCAGTATATGCCTCATCACTCTGGAACAAACTCCCTAAATACATCCAAAAAAGCCCCTCTATAACTTCTTTTAAAAAAAATTTAAAACAGTACCTTCTGTCACAAATTGGTCCTTAATTTTACTATCAGATACACTATTTTTATGTATTCCAAATGCATACGATTATATTTATACTTTAATATGTATGTATATATGTATGTATATGTGTATATAGTATGTATAATATGTAAGTTATTGTATATTGATCATTATATGTGTATTTTTTGTCTTATTTAATTGTATAATTATTTTAAATCAATTGCACTCTTTTAGTCCCGTCATATAACACTATTTCTCACTTTCATAGGTTGGCTGGAAGAGATCTCTTCTAGAGATAAGTCCACATTTGCCCACATTCGTCTCTGTATTATCTGTTACTCTGTTAATATGCAATAAAGAATATATATATAAAATATAGATAGGGTCTTGACAAGACAGTAGTCCTCAAGGTATCCTAGTTTAGAAAATATTGTTTTTTTTTTCAGGGTACAAAACTCAGCAAAAGGAACGAGTCAAATAGCAGTCTTGAAAAATATAATACAAAATGAAGGCGTGTTCGCGCTATGGAGCGGCTTCATACCAACCTACGCCAAAATTGGTCCACTCACTGTCCTTATTTTCATATTCTTAGAACAACTTAATGCTATGTATTATAGATGGACGGATTAAATAAACGGGATTATTTATTTTTATGGTTTTTTTAAAATAAATACATATATGTTATAATACATACATATACAGGAGATCATGATTTTTTGACTTATAATTTAAAAATAAATTAATATTTAACAGTAAACTATCAATTATTTTTAAAGAATATCATGAATTATAATACTACAAATTTACAAAAGATGCGTCAGTCGTGAGAAGAACTGGTGACAAAAAATGAGCGGAATTAGACTATATTTTATATTATTTTAAATATGATTATAAATAAAATTAATTATTATCTAATATTGCGTTCAACACATTTCCAAGATGTTTCTCGTCTATAAAATTATTTATTGCATAATAACCTTCACAAACGATATGTAACATTTTTTTACATTGGCAATTGCTTTTTGAATGTTTTTCACAAAAATCTCATCTATACAGATAAATAAAATTTAAGTGTCTGTTTGTAAAGTCGAAATAATAGCTTTTAACTAAACGCGTGTGAAATTATATCGTAAAAACACAATTTAACATAATAAAAATTTAAAATAACTAATCTGACATTTTTGTCTGTCTGTCTGTTTGTTCCGGTTAGTCTCCGAAACGGCTGACGGAAGATATACTGGCTGACTGGACGCACCCGAGCAAAGCGAGGTCACTAGTAGTCCATAAAAACAATTACCAATTTTAAATAAAAGAATAATAATAATAACAATAGAATCATATTTTTATTTATATCATTATTATAATAAAATAAACTAAGAAAGTATTAAACAATTATCAGCTTTTTGTACATAAGTCATATATAGTACAAGTTTATTTTTCCTTCTGACTTGAAGTTCTAGAGTTATACGTTCAAAAAAGACACATAGGATAACGATAGGTAAACGTTATTTTGATGAATAAGGATTAAACAAAAGACGGCATTTTTGAAAATAAAATTACTTTTAATATCACACAATCAAATATACAGATACATAAAGTACAAATACTAAATAGTAAAAAAGACTTTAAAGAAAAAAAATATTTAGGATCAAAAATATTAAATTATGAGATAAGGAAACAGACAAAAATTACAATTTAAAAAATTCTATGCAATATTTATTTAATATAATACTTTTTATTATTTAATATATTTAAAAATCCTTAAATTGTAAAAATTGGCAATTAACTATTATTCACTTTTTTTTTATTTGGGCACAATTGAGAAATTTAACAGCCAACGATAAACATTTACGTAAATATTTGACATTTTAAATAATCTTTCGGACTTTTTCGCGGATTTACATTTACAGCAATCATGGTCACGGGAGATATCAAGGTTTTATACGTTTAAACGGTAATTACTTTAAATCCACGAAAAAATCTGAAAAAATAGTTTTATTTCAAATATTTACATGATCTAAGAAAATAATACATATATGATCAACATCAGATTTTTGTCTTGGGCGATTTACGGAAGAAATGGAGCGATTAAAAAAAATACCACAAATATTCTTAATCTATTATAATCTTTATATTAGATACCTAATTTTAATGTCTCATTTTCGATATCTACAATATTTAAACTCTGACTAAGAAATAATATAGACAGAGTGTCATAGAATTAAACATGAAGCCAAACAATAATTATTATTTAAAATAGTATAGTAATACTTATACTATTAATAAAAAAACTTATTACTATGATAACTAAATAAATGTTATTAAATAAAAATAGCTAACGGATTTTTTATATTAAAGAAAAAATGTTAAATAACTTAATAGTATGCTATCTCCTTTTAAAATTTAAACAGGGCTTAAAAAAAAAATAGTATTAATTTTATTATTCATAATTTCTTTTTATTTTTTAATTAAAAATAACGGATCTGTATCGCAAAATTGAGAATGATAGCTTATGCCATAAACGAATGACGTCACTATTTTTGACTTTGATATTTTTTTGGCGGGCTCTGTCTTTATAATTCTTTATTCCGAGTATTTAAAATACGAATGTAAGACTAAATACATTTCATTAATTTTGCTTAAACAGTAATTATCAAACAGTATTTTTTTACTTGGATTAGACCAATTCTAGTTTGCTTTGTATGTACATTTTTTTATTATTTTTATATATTTTTTTATGATGAATTTAATTGTGATGTGATGTAAGATGATATTTTTCTTTCTTGTGATTTATGAATTATAATCTTAAGATTAAAATAATCGACACGAACGGCCTTTGGTAAGTAACAAAAGACACTTTTCACCAATGCACGATTACTGGCGGTAGTTAGATTACTCTAGTGGTTGTTTTTGGGACTAACAAAAGCATTTTAAAGTACCTACTATACTTAAAATTACAAATAAGTATATTTTGACAAATGAAGCTTTTTTTGTTTTTTTTTTTTACTAATTGTAACTTGCCTTTGCTATAAGTAAACGAAACGTCGCGTCGAGAACAAAGAAGTGAAATAAAACTAACAGCAATTTTAATTATTTTATCGTTACATAATTAAATCAGTATTTTTATTAATACGAAGACTAGTTAGTGACTTCATACTGTAATATATAATGTCGAAGTTAGTTCTGCTACTTGCCGGTAGGATATCTGGCCACCACCAATATTTTTATAGGTATTGCTATTAATAATAATTATTCTAACTTTATTGCTATAGTCTATATGTGATATAAAAAAAGGTACATAAATTTTATTTGAGGCCAAATAATGTTGCCAAGTTCGTGCTAAATATATAATAATTTATACATCATTAAAACAATTACTAGTGCCTAATAGAACATTTTGAGCATTTAAAAAAAGGAATTTGTTCTCAACCAAATCTCAATGAAATGTATTAATAAATAAATTGTATGATTTATGATTTCAATGATTTATAATGAGTGAGATGTTACAATGGAGTCTCAGATTCTACTGTTACGAGTAAGTGTATAACAGTAAACACGTAGGAAAATCTTCGAAGAAACTATTTATCCAAACTATCTGTCTGTCTGTCTGTTACGTTTTCACACTTAAACCGCTGAATCAATTTTGATGAATTTTGGTAAGATTGATGGAACCTTGGAGAAAGTCACGAAAATAAAACTTGAAGGGGGTTAAAAAGGGGTTGAAAATGTGTATGGGGAACCAACTATCTAAATTAACTCACGATAAAAAAAAATATCTATTTAAAACGTACCTAGGAACGCACCCGAGCGTAGCGTGGGTAAGTCACTAGATTGTTTATTTTAAATTATTTTATTCCTGATAGTAAATGTATTTTCGTCATCTAAATTAGATATTGGTGCCTATTCCTATACAAGCGGTAATATTTTTTTTGTAATTCTAAAGATTTTTTTTGGAAAAATATTTATTTATGTCAGCATATTATTTAGTAAAGAATCACTCTTTCACTAAAACTTAAAACTATCGTCATCAGTCGTCAGCGTTGTTTCACGAATTAAATTTGGAAATCGTTTGAAAAATGGCATAAGTATAAAAAGATTTATATCGCTATATTAGCCGTCATCGCATTTAGATCGCAAATGTCCCATCTGAATTCTCTCTCTTGAGTTCTCCCGCATTAAACGTTCACAGATAACAATGCGTGTTTGTTAGTTAGTAGGTACATTTATTTGAGTCCTTAATAATAGATTACAAAACGTCACTTTTGAATCTTTATAGTAATAGGTTCTATTAATTAAAGAACTTCCAATAAAGGGAAAGATGTCACTTTTCATGTGTGACACATAATATAACAACAAATCTAAAAGTCAATTAATGCGAAATTGCAACGTTTTCACGACAAAGATAGCGAAACAAATGTTACATTTATTTATACGTTGCCATGGTAACATGATATGGCAACGTATAAATAAATCTATCACTTGATATATTTATTTGTATGTACGTCTTTACGTTTTGATACGGAATGCGGTTAGCATTCTTGCCACTATTCCACGCGGACATGACTTGTACAATAATAACTATGTGTACTTACATTTATTTTGTATATATAAATATATTATATATATATATATATATATATATATATATATATATATATATATATATATAAATTGTAACTGAGTCGAATCTGTACATTAAATTATTTTTTGGAAAATCTTATTGAAATAGACATTATTATCGATACAGAGGCCGAATCTATAGTTTTCAGAATTTTTGTCTGTTTGTCTGTCTGTCTGCCTGTCTGAGAACGCATCACGAGAAAACTACTGGACAGATTTTGATGAAATTTGATATGATGATAGTTGGTTATCTAGGTCAACATTTAGAATACTTTTTACGGGAAAATATATTATCTCTGAAATCTATACTAACCGTTAAAACGTAGGGAAGAACCTGAGCGGAACAAGGGTGAGTCGCTAGTCCATAATGAATTTTGTTACATAATATATGTGCACACGAGTATTTAAAAAATATGAAAGACCAAAGAATTCCCAATCTAAAGAACCCATAAACACAAATTTTTCTCACGAAGACAAACTATAGTTATTTAAAACCGTTCTATATTCCTAACAAACAGTAAATCGATGCCGTGTGTGTGTCATCCATTCGCAACTTCCTCCACGATGGTCTCCCAGGAGTCAGTTGACTCCGTCTCCCAGGAATCGTCACCATCATCTTCTCCATCATCGTCATCATCGTTATCATCTAACATTGCCAGCTGGAATTAAAATGTTATACTATTATTAAAAGAACAATAGTTGGCCCATTGGTAATGCGTAAGCTTGGGAAATTGAGTGAAGCGGGTTCGAATCCGGGTCTTGCACCTCTGATATTTTCATGTCCGAATCATTTCCAATATGATTACCACTTGTCTTACTCTGAAGAAAAACATCATGGGGAAACCTGCATGTCTGAGAGAACCTAGTAAGTTCTCGAAAGACCATGTGAAGTCCGCCAACCCGCACTAAAATGTAAAAAATAACTAAACGGGGGTTTTCGTTTAGAATAGATACTTAATCAGATATTTTCGAAGTCGGTGCCAGCCGACAATATTTTAAGATATGAATATTATCTAATAGGTAAATATGTGTTTTACGTATCAAATATCCCTATTTAAAAACTCCAATAGGATCCCAATACATAAGTATTTATTGGTTTCTATGTGGCTTTTGTCGCTTTTGATGGGATTCTATTGGAGTTTTTCAACAGGGATATTAGATTTGCTTTGCATCAACTTCAAGGACAAGTATCAACTTTCAAGGGTTCATATCTAAGAAGGTAAGGCTATATACATACACTCGTAATTTATGCACATTTTGCAAAAATAAGCTAGCGCTGTATTTATACACAGCGGAAGGATTTCAGTTGTTATCAACTGAAATACTTCCAGGATTGTTTGACAGTATCCAAGCGACACGAGGGTCAGCTTCACCTCTGGTATAATTTACAAAAACCGCTCTTCAAAATTATCTTCTTAAAGTCGTTTGCAAAATATGTAATAATAAACAATAAAAAATCAAATCACCTCGCTTTCCCTTAGCGTGTGCACAGTATGCACTCGTATTTGAAACATCAAGGCCCTGCCAAGGAGCGCCACTGTCCCGCTCAATATCAGCGGCATACTGAGCCGGCATTTCCATGCCAGGCTCATCAGGAATATGAACAAGCTCTTGCGACCTGGCATCGTAGCTGAAATCGATAAATAAATATATCTATATGTATACTTGCTACAAAATTGAAAGGTTTAAAGTTTTATCTATACTAATAATATGAAGAGGAAAAATTTTTTTGCTTGTTTGTTTGTACCGAATAAGCTCCGAAACTACTGAACCGACTTCGATGAAATTTAATAAAAAGATAGTTAGACCCTGGGAAGGACATACGATAGTTTTATCCCGGAAATCATCCCTTCAAGGGATGACTTTGTATGGGGAAGCAACCTTGAGACGAACCCGCGCGAAGCGAGTGTGAGTCGTTATTATTATACCTATATATTTTTGGAAAAATTGTTTTATGAAATATTCGCAATGAGAGTGGGATAAAAAAGAAGCTATATTGATACATTAAGTAAATTCTTTTGTTAATGGCTTGAAAGTATAATACATAGTTTCTACTGTAGTACTTCGGTATATGTGTAAAGTAAGTGTAAATAGGTTGATAAATATTAATGCGACTTTCTTAATTACAAAGATGGTTTTTGTTTCTTGTTAATGGTTTCAAAGCGTGCTAGTTGAACACAGATTACTTCGCCAATGTCACGTGGAATGGAGAAGACAAATCTTGTTTAAAAATTTTAGCAATGAATTTCAATAAGCCACATACTTTTCACAGAATATTGATATTGAGCAGATTATAATGCCAGATCATTCCAAATAGTCTTCAGCGAGACTCGAATTTACGAACTCCGATAGTTTATCTATATTTTTTATATAAATAAAAATGAATGTTGGTAAGCGCATAACTCAAGAATGGCTGGACCAATTCGGCTAAATTTTTTCTCGTATTCCTTAAGGTCCACGGAAGGTTTTAATAAAGAGAAAAAATGAAAAATTAACGAAAAAAAAATAAAAATTTATAGGTATGGCTAACACTGGCTAATAACAATTTATATCTATCTAAAACGTACCTAGCGAAGCGAGGGTGAGCCGCTAGTATATATAATAATTGAAATCATATTTACTGATAATTTTGATTTAGGTACAATAAGTAAAAATAATGTAATAAGGAAAAATAATATATAATTATATAAATAAATATATTATAAAGCTATTTTTAAAAATATAGAAATATTTTTAAAAATACCTGTATAATATATTTTTCATCTCACTAATGAGAATTTAAAACCTAAAACGCCTAAAAATGTAACTTCATAAAAATCGTATCGGTTATTACTGCCCTTCAAGAATAAGTGTGTAGGTATATATTTTTATATGTTAATTTTACTTGTAGCAGTTGCATAATTTCGATGTCCTACAAATATTATAAATGCGAAAGTTTGTGCGGATGTCTGGATGCCTGGATGTATAGATGTATGACGATATGATGTTTGTTACTTTTTCAGGCAAAAACTACTGTATGGATTTTAATGAAACTTTACAATAATATAGCTCATACATCAGAATAACACGTAGGCTACTTTTTATCCCGGAAAAATGTACGGTTCCCGTGGGATAGATTTGTTTTTAGTTTTTCTAGAGGCAAACATGAGTGAAGCGAGGGTGAGCCACTAGCGCCTAATAAATAACTAATAATAATTGTTTACATTAATAAATATTATAAAATATTTATCATCAATGTGCTCATTTTTTACCCGACTGCGACGAACCCAAGGAGGGTTATGTGTTTGACTGCCTCGGTGGTGTAGTGGCCAGCATGTACGGCTGCACACCCGGAGGTCCTGGGTTCGAGTCCCGGATCGGGCCAAGTTTAGTTATTGAGTCTTTCTGTATAATAAGTCTCAGTAACAGCCCGGAGTTGGGAAGTTGGCGGTGTTTCACCCCCGTGCCTCGGAGAGCACGTAAAGTCGTCGCTCCTGCGCCTTAACTCTCACCGGTCGTGTCGAACAGTCGTCCCACCGGAGTATGAGAGTGATAGGAATAGAGAGTGCACGTTGTGTCTGCGCGTACACTTGTGCACTATAATATCTCCTGCGCAGTTGGTTCGTCTCAATGAGATTGGCCACCGTGGCCGGAATTGGTCAGGAGAACATCATCATGTGTTTTACCTTTATGTATGTATGTATGTATGTCCGACTCTATGTTCCCTCGTATTATTACTAAACGGCTTAACCGGTTTTGATGATTCATACGGCGTTAGATTCGTCTTGATAACTCAGTCACTAATATAAATATTCAATAATAGTCAATAATAGTAACTCAGTGTCATAGGGTACATCATTGATCTTATTGTGTACTGAAAAAAGATGAGAAAAGACGAAGAAACGTATTGTTAGGCAGTCGGAGATAAACATATGTACAAATTATGCATGTTTTATATTATCTGCGTGTGTGTATGTCTCCGACTGCATAGTACCATGTTCCTTCGTCAACTTGTTCTCATCTTTTTAGTTAGCTTTTGACGCAGTCGGGTTTTGTAATTATTTCGCGTAATAAGCATTATAAATAATCATAACTTTTTAATCATGAACGTAATATTATTGAAACTAATAAGCTATTTCATATCTAATCAATGCTTTAATGTTTACTCTTTTGGACATGTACCTAATCAAATATATTATATAACTTACACTCAATATAGATAATGTGAAATAATAAAAATAATGCTATATCACCCGAAAACTTACGTAAGTTATGACTATCGCACTACAATTATAAATACGAAAGTTTGTATGTTTGTGTGTTTGTTACTTATTAACGTTGAAACGGTTGGAGGAATTTGGATAAAAAGTACAAAGTAGACTATAATCTTGAGTAACACATAAGCTACTCTTAAACACCTAGGGACGCACCGAAGCAAAGCGAGCGAGGATAAGTCGATAGTATAGACACAGCACATAATACTATATGTATTAGGACATGCCTCATCCCATACAAAGAAGTTGGAAAGCGCTAATTCGGGCTATTCTACGGGCTAGTTTTGCTTATTTGAATAGATAATAGATGTCGTTTATTCGCAAATACTTAAACTGTTTTATTTTATAAATATGTGCAAACTAACGTATGGTAAATATTATAAAATTTATCCCGCATTCGAATTAAAAAAAAATCTTTCTTTTGTATATAAAAGAAAAAAACCTTTAGTATGTTACAAAGGTAGTCTGTGAAAGGTAATTTTATGAATGGAACCAAGCCCCAAAAGTATCGAAAAGCTTACTACTTTACTATGTACTATAAATGCCAAAATTTGTATGTCTGTGTGTTTGTTACTCCTTTATGTTAAAACTGCTGGACGGATTTGGATGAAGTTTAGTTAACAGATAACTATGAACAAAAGGTAAAAAAAGGAACCTTTGTAAGATCACTTTCTTGTCCATCTGTCTGGCCGGGTGTCACCACCGATTTTCTCAGGAGCCTAAGGGTGGACCTAGCAAGTTGAAATTTATACCAGATACCGAGGTCCATAGTCCCTATAGGTGTATAAAACCAATGTCCTGAGTCAACACGATAAAAAGACATGGGTAAATTTAGATTTTCCCGAAATTTTTTTATGTAGGTACCAAAATTTACCTTAATTTTCAACTCAGCTTTTTACCAAAATTGATAATTCTAGGTCAACCAGAAGTACCCTATAGGTTTTGGGTCGAAAAAAAAAGGTAGTTCCTGTTGACCTGTAATCACGAAATTTGGCAAAAAGAAAGGTCTTACAGCACAAATAAAGGAAAAATTCCAAAAAATAAAAAGAAGTTGAAAATTAAAGCTGTGTGTGTCCTACAAATTTATACGGAACCCTAGGTGGGCGAGTCCGAGTCGCACTTGTCCGTAATTTATTTATTTATCAAACTAGCAACTCAACCTCGCTTCGCTCAAGTTAGTCCCTAGGTACGTTTGGACGCTTAGTATGGACATATTCAACAAAACAAAGATGATAAAAATCGGTCCAGCCGTTCTCGAGTTATAAGTGTTGTGTTGTACTTTATTTTATATATATAGATTATTCACCAAGAATACAAGCACAATTAGAGCATGTCGCTGGTGTATAATTTTGGAAATTTGTATATTAGTAGAATATATAGGCATACCATATATTCTACTAATATACAAATAATATATTCTACTAATATACAATACAATAGGCATGCCCTTTAAAAAGATAACTTAATAAATAAGAAGGATGTGTAACCCATTGTTGTTAAACAATCTTGTGATTATCCTGTGTGATGCTAAATTTCATTAAAACTTTAATAGATTTAAAAAAAGAAACTATTTCCATTTATCAACTGGAACTTGCTAATAACTAGATAGAGATGAGATATTATATCAACCCATGTATCTGAATGGGTGACTAAGTACGGAAAAAGCCGTGCAAGTTTTAAAACCTTTAAAAGTAGGTATCTGAAATGATTCCAACTATACATACACCAACCACCAAATGGAAAATATTAACACAACTTATGAATGTAACTCATAACAAAGAAGGGTTAATTGAAAGACATATAGATTCTAAGCATATATTTTAATATGAATTGCATTCATAATCCTTGAAATACATAAAGTGGAATGTTTTGAACTTACAATAACATAGTAATATAGATAACGACAAACACCTATACTAGCAGATCCAAAGAAGCATAACACCGAGCAAATACTACTTTAAAAAGAGCTAAATAGAATTATTCATCATCAAAGAAATCAATATGTTCTCCAGAAGGGAACTTTCCCGAGAGTAGAATCTTGATACACTTCTTTGCTGTCACCTCGGGCTTCAATAGAGCACCTTGCTGCCTGAATGAGGTAAAAACATTTCTCAAGTTTTCATTCACAGCTTTTTCCAATACATAATCAATCATGGCTGTCTCCACAGGCCCAGGGGAATAGTTTAGGACTTTAATGTGCTTTTTCTCTTCGGCTAGGACTCGGAAATACATTTCCCTCGCTGCTTTCCCGCTGCAATAGTATGCCATACCTCCCATAGGCTTGATAGCACAGAGTGAGGTTATATTCACAATTATTGCCCTGTCCTCTATTTCCTCAAATATCTTCAAAAACTGAGTATTCAAGGAAATAACTTTAAACACATTTAGGTCATAGTAATCTCTTAGCTCTTGCACATTTTCCATACGAGATGTTTCAACTGACAAGTTTCCGAGTGATCCAACATTGTGGAATATAATACACTTGGAGAAATCTTTTATCTGTCGCCCTTTCAAAGCATTAATAATAACATCATGCATCTCCTGTTCTGATGCCGTTGAAAGATCAATAGAATTATATTGGATATCATTTGCTTTACAAAGACTAGCGGTAGTTGCAAGTTCCGCTTTATTGCGAGCCAACAAGAGCATAATGGATTTAGGGCCTAGGTGTTGAGACACTTCTACTGCAAGAGATCTACCTATACCTTGAGATGCACCACTTACAACACAGAATGATGGCCCGGATAAGTCTATGCTAGATGATGATGACGCCATGACTTAGGGGTCTTAGTTACTTACAGGCAACCAAATTACTCCTGGAGTAGCTTTTCAGATTCAGTGTCTCCGATCACAGGGTCTAAATCGCAGCCTTCTCTTATTAACCGGTCAATACAGTCCGCTCGGTATGCTGCTAAACTATCCACAACTTTATTCTTCCTACGAAGTGCTCGTAACTTTCTTTCTGTAAAGATAATATTTACCTAAAATTTCTTACTAATTAAGTGATTTAAATAAACTTATGTTTTTTTAATTAAAACCTAATTACAGTCTATCGTCAACAGCTAATGGCAACGCTTTACCACGTAATAAAATGAATAAGTTGTGATATATGACCTCAGATAACCTGATACGTATAAATAATATTAAAAAAGTTTTTTTTATAATGACAAGTTAGTATTATTACCTAGCACAGCTAGATATTCGGCAGAGTCAGCCAATTTGTCTTCTTTAACAGGTATGAAGTTGTCTTCAAATTCTGGGGTTACTGACGAATTTATAGTTTGGTTTCCCCAGGGATCCATCAAAATCTGTAATATAATCGTTTTAAGCTTCAGTATGTACTTCGTTCTTTAATTTATCTAAAGCTCATCAGAATAATTGATCGTAAATATTTTTCACACCAAGGCCATCTATTGCGTTTTGTAAATACAATACAATGAATAATTTTGTTTCTCATTACTTGATATACTTACTTAAAGGCTAAAAGCCAAATAGATTTGTTTTTAGTTGGTGAAGGGGCTTAGTAAAAAAGAAAGGTAGGTCTATCTATCTAATGATTGTGAAACTGACAACTTGAAAAGACAAAATTTAACTCGACTTTGTTTATAGTATCAAAGAACATAGTGCCTATTCATGACACTTCATTAAATAAATATAATACAATATTTTTTAATTACTACATAATTTAATTTTAAAATTAAATTTCTATATACATTTTAAATGTCAAATGTATTTTACCCATAATGTAAAAAAAAACAAAAATATTATTGTTATCTCTTTTTTTAATAATTTTTAAAAGTATTCTAAGATTTACGTTTGTACAATTATATAATTTTGTACACTGCGATTAATGGTACTAAGTTGAGAATTGTTATATTCATTTATAAATATTTTATTAAAAATACTGATTTTTTATATCATTCTTCAATATTCAGTACAATATAATGATAATTGTTTGTTGTCGATTTTAAAACTATTTTAATTTATTTATGAATCTTTTTAAGCAATTTAATTGCATAAAAATAATTTAATTGTTAATGCAATCTTTATTGTTAATAATTTTATTACATTTTATCTTAGCGTGAGTAGGTTTCATTAAAGTGACTTTAGATAACAGATTATAAATAAATTCTCGGATACACGTCCGTGAAAAAAAGACATAAACATTAGTTTGTTTTTATGATCAAAATCGAATGATTTTATATAATGATTTACTGTTATTTTAAACAATTAATGTATAAAAAAGTACATAAATTAATTCGTCTAAATAATTAATATTTGTATTTTGACTAAAATGCTTATTAGATTTAATTCGCGCACGCTCCACCTAGTGACCTATCTTGGGCTGAGTAGTCGTTGCAATTCAAGCTTAGATTGTAGGGAGCACAAACTGTATAGAAGTGTTACGTAGAAAGTAATTTAGAAATCTAATGGGTATGCATGATGTTACAACACAATATTTATCGAAGCTTAGTTCATCATAATGCATAATAGATACAAAAAACTTTTTAACAAAAAAAATAAAAACCAACTTCAAACAAAAGCACTAAAAAGTAAAAAATAACTGATTGGTAGTTTTTATTTATTTTACATACCTAATCAAATATTTTCGAAGTCGGTGTGCTTTGCTTTGTATGGGCTGGCACCGATTTCGAAAATATTTGATTAGGTATGTATTTTAATAGGTAGGCTTTAATTACTTAGCCAAAGCACACCGACTTCGAAAATATTTGATTAGGTATGTATAGTAAATGAAAACTACCAATCAGTTATTTTTTACTTTTTAGTGCTTTTGTTTGAAGTCGGTTTTTATTTTTTTGTTAAAAAGTTTTTATTTTTCCCTTTTTAGTGTAGACAGTAGTAGCAAAGCAAGAATTCTAAAGTGTTAGGCTTGTCAAATCAAACAAAATAAGCCCAAACTCAAAGTATCTACTATTAGTCGTTGAAGAGTTCCACCTATTCACCTTCTGGCCTTACCATCAGATCAGGTCAACAATGCCGAACCACTGTACTATCAATGGAAATAGAAACACTTGCAAAGTTTCAAGTCAATATGACAATTAGAAGTAGGTTAAATTCATCATTAGCTATTTTTCCACCCTTAGGGGTGGTATTTTTTTTTTGAAATTTAAATGGGACCAATCTGGAAGTATACCCTTTCAAACAAAACAAAAATTGTCCAAATCGGTTAATAAATGGCGAAGTTCTGAGGTAACAAACATAAAAAAAAATTAAAAAAAATACAGTCGAATTGAGAACCTCCTCCTTTTTGAAGTCGGTTGAAAAGATATACACGTACTAACAACTGTTCAAATTGTTACAATATCAATTTCATCAACCTTCATTTTTGAAAACTTTTAGACAAACTTTTTCCAACCATTGCCGGGGGTTGCAGACACGAAAACCTTTACACATTGTTTTTGTATCATTAAAACTACATTATATTAAAAATGCAAAGTTGAGTGAAAAATTTTGATTTCAGACCTTATTTGACTGGACTATCCTCCTAAAGGGGTTGCATTTTCTATATATAAAATACATATTATAATATGTATTAATTACCATAACACCTCTAGGTAAATTTCTAAGAAATTAATTAAATTTCTAAGAAATCTATTGTTAACTGTAACGCCGGCGTGTCCGCGGTCTTAGAGGGATTAATTAATACAATGAACTCTTGTGCAAAATTGTATGCCAGAGATATCTAGAGAACTCTAGAGAAGGAAGTCTAGAGTTTTAGTCCCAGTGATTTATGCTGTATTTCATAGGATAAAAATTAGATTGTTTTACTCATTTTTGTCTGTTTGAATGCAGTTTTAAATTTACATGCATGTAAAGTTGATAAATAAAACTTAAAAATAATAGAATTATTTGATTATAGTTCATAAAAAGTTATTAAATTTAGTGTACCTATGTACCTAATAAAATTGCGTATAATAATAATTTATTCATAAAGTAAATAATAATAAAGGGTAGATTTTTTGTCATCAAATGAGAACATTATACTTGCTGTAAAACTGTTTAGTATAAAATATAAAACTTGTTAGAATATAATCGAAACTATAATTATAATTTATATTTATTTCCAAATTGATATAAGACATAAGTTTATAAAATACTAGCGACTCAACCTCCCTCCGCTCGGGTTCGTTCGTTCCCTAGTTACGTCTTAACGTTTAGTATATATTTCTCAGAGATGAGATATTTTCTCATAGTATAAAGTATCCTATAACCAGCTATTGTCATACCAAATTTCATCAAAATCCAACGATTACTCTTAGGCTGAGTGGTCGTTGTCAAAATCTGTCCAGTGGTTTTCTCGTAATGCGTTCACAGACAGACATAAATTCTAAAATCTATAGATTCGGCGTATGTATCGATAATAATGTCTATTTTAATAAGATTTTCCATGTACATTTTTTAATGTACAGATTCGGCTTAGTTACAATTTTATTATATGTATGGATTATAAAATATTATGCTTATATAAAACAGACTTTGTTTTAAGTTGTATTTTATAAATTAATAATAATATCATACTACGCATATGCAATAAATAAATTTAATTATCAATTATGAAGACTACATCTTTTGCACAGTTTTGACCCTCACCTTGCAATTTCGTCTTCACTCTAAAAACAATAGGTAGTTAAATTGTAATTATAAGTATTTAACAGTTTTATTAAAACTTAGAATGTTGATATAATCTGAAAAAATAATACAATGTTCATATTATCTATACATATAATAAAATTGTAACTGAGCCGAATCTGTACATTAAATATTTTTTCGAAAATCTTATTGAAATAAACATTATTATCGATACAGAGGCCGAATTTATAGTTTTTAGATTTTTTGTCTGTCTGTCTGTTACCGCATAACAGAAAAACCACTGGAGGGATTTTGATGTTTGGTATGGTGATAGCTAGTATTCCGGGTTAATATTTAGATCATTTTGGAGAAAAAATACAAAACCTGCAATGTAAGAGTATACTAATATGTAAAACCTAAGAATTTGGTTTTTGGTCATCTGAACGCGGGCGGAGCCGCGGGAAATGCTAGTTCCATATAAGTATTCTATTTATATGTTTTTATTGTAAAATTTAGTATATTATTTGTTATAATTTAGTATATTTCATATTTTGATATTAGTGATATTTTGATTTGACAGTCATAGGTCTTTGAAACACATTTGTTCACTGTTTTTGTTATGTAAACAATAAAATATTTTTTTAGCTTTGGCTTACAAAATAAAATTTTAAAGAATATTTTATTTTTCACATAAAATAAATGTTATGATATTTGAAGGTCACGGAAGTATGAGAACTCTCGATTCCCAGAGCGCAATATGAAGAGATTGATGATAGCGTCGTGGTTGTAGCGCTTGGCGCCATGTTTAAAGCAAAATAGAAATTAAATAAAAACTTTTTTGTAATATTTCATGTAGGTATCTATGCTGTTTTAATTATCTATACAATTTTAAATAAAACTATCTTTTCGGGTTATTTCTCGGATTTATTTTGATTTTTGGTTCCCGACGCGAAGTTTCGAAAGATTTACAGCAATCATGGTCAAAGGACACACTTAGGGTTTAGACGTCTTTTTAGCTTTTAGACGTCTCAAAGGCATTATAAGTACATACCCCTACTTTGAGACCTCTATAACCTTAGTCTCTCCCGTGACCATGATTGCTGTAAAACATTCGAAACGTCGGGAAGCAAAAATCAAAATAAATCTACGAAATAATCCGAAAAGATAGTTTTATTTACAGTGTCAATTATTCGCGTAAATCTATTAAAGTATTATATCTATACTATTTTTAACAATCTTAATTCAAAACAACCATACCGTAGACTTAGATCATTGTTCATTAACCTCCTTTCTTCATGTAGTTGAGTAAAAATTTGTGAGTCGAGGTCATTAAAGCTTGTTTACAGCAACAAATATTACGTGAACTAATACGCCATGAGTGCGTATTTACTTACTATTTAGCTTTAGAGTTTAGACCAGATTAAGGATAGACTATTTAGTTTTAGCTCTAAATTAATAAAACAGAATATGATAGAAACGGCGCTACATAGAGCACTTCTTTTCAGCAGAATACGGCATGTAATGTATGGGTACTCAGCAGCACGATTATAAAATGCTTTGTTTAGCACGCCAATACAAAATAGACTTTAATGCAAGATCAGTAAGTTTATTTTATAAAATCTATGTTTTCAAGTATTATATTGCTTGTGTAGTTTAGGTAAAAATTTTATCTATAGCTATATATATAGAGTTCTATTCTCAGTGAACGTTTGCTAAGTGATAAAAACAGTTTTCACGGAGTTGCGAGCGATCGCACTAGACGCAGCCGCTCCCCTCCCCGCGCCCCGCGCCGCGAGCCCCGCCCGCGCCCCCCGCACGTCCCGCGCGTGTCGCGCTTTCATAGAATATACAAACAGGTAAACGATATTTATATCTGCTTTCATGGAAAATTGTATATGTCTCTGAAAATCTTTAAAAAAGATAATTTTAACTTATTTTTTTTACTATTATTTTATTTTAACTATAAATATGGTTTCCAAGAACAGATTATGCGTTCTATAAGAATAATGCATTATAAGTTATAACGAAATTAAAGTTTTATGTAAGTTCATCGAGACGTTTTTATTGCAATACTAGCGGCTCACCTTCGCTTCGCTCGGGTTCGTCGCTAGGTACGTTTTAAATAAATATAAATAGTTACTAGCCAGCGTTAGCCATATAAATTTTATTTTTTTTTTCGTTAATTTTTCATTTTTTCTTTATTATAATCTTCCGTGGACCTTAGGGAACATACGAAATAAAAAAAATTGCCGAATTGGTCCAGCCATTCTTGAGTTATGCGCTTACCAACATTCATTTTTATTTATATAAAAAATAAGATTTCTAATTTGTAACTAGCAATTTTGTGATAAGAAATTAATAATTATTATTATTATCGTCTATCTAAATATCTATCGCCATATTGTAATTTACAACTTAATATAATATAATGTTTAATAGTTTATTCATATTATTGTAAGCTTTATTACTAATTGGATTTTGAATGTTATATTTTCTAACTAAAAAAAATTCTGATAAGAAATTTGCGTGTCGAGAGGTTCGCACGCCTCATCTTTGACACAGGCAGAGCGCGGCTCGCGCCGCCATTCTGGATATTTTGACGGGAAGGTCGGTCACGTGACGCGGCGGCGCGGCGGGCGGCGGGCGGCGGGGCGCGCGGGGGGCGCCGGCTAGACTCTCCAGTAGCCGCGCCGGCCGTCTGCCGCTCCACTGCGCGCCGGAACACTCGCCCTCCGCGCCCGCACACGCGACCCGCCGGCGAGCGACGCGGACGTTCCACGCGCGACCTTTTGCTTCTCAAGTCGAGGGCGGCCCACGCGCGGCCGCGGCGACTGCGACACGACACGGGCGGGCCCCGTAGGACCGCCTGGGCCTCGGTGGCGTATTTTTGCACGGTTTCGCTCGCGGCTTGCGGCCCGCGCGGCTCGTGCGGTGCGCGGCGACGGGGCGAAGGCGGGCGGGGGGCGACGCGGCGGCAGACATGGCCAGGCCGCCGGGGCGCGCGCCCGCCGGCCGCTAGTCGCGCCACGGCCGGCAGCGCGACGACCATGGACGTGGTCACCCCGCACATCACCTCGGTGTTGAGGACGTATCAGGCGAGCGCACCGCGCAGCCTGCAGGGCCCGGGCGGTGCGCCACCGGCCCGCACGCCCGCGCCTAGCGCGCCGCGCACCACCCACGCCCACGCGCCGCCCATCCTGCTGACCGCGGACCCGGTGCTGGGCGAGCGCGGAGAGACTGCCCTGGAGGGTGAACGTATTTCGTGCTTCAGCGTGGGCGGTGAGCGGCGGCTATGTCTGCCGCAGATCCTGACGTCGGTGCTGACGGACTTCAGCCTGGAGCAGATCAACCGCGTGTGCGACGAGTTGCAGATCTATTGTTCGCGATGCACGCCCGAGCAGCTGCACGAGCTGAAGGCGACGGGTGTGCTGCCGCGCTCGGCGCCATCGTGCGGGCTGATCACGCAGACGGACGCGGAGCGGCTGTGCGCGGCGCTGCTGCACGTGCCGGCGGGCGGTCGGCGCGCGCTGGCCGGCTTCCGTGTATACCACGAGTGCTTCGGGGGCGCGCGCGGCGTGTGCGCGGCGGGGCTGGCGCTCGTGCAGTGCGTGGAGTGCCGCGGCGTGTTCGCACCGCGCCGCTTCGTGTGCCACTCGCACGGCACGGAGCACCGCACCTGCCACTGGGGCTTCGACTCGGCGCGCTGGCGGCGCTTCCTGCTGGTGGCCGAGGACGAGCGCGAGCGCGACAAGTGCGCCGCGCTGCTCGACGACCTGGACGCCGCCACCGCCCAGCACACACCCCACTCGCCAGCCACACCCGCCACCGCGCTCGTCAAGAATCAGATACCACTAAAGAGAAAACAGGTAAATCTAATATTAACGTACTATCTACACCACTCCTTACTTATTCTACAAATCCATTCATAATGTCTTTAGGAAATAGTACTTTAGTAGTCTAGTTACGATTGTTTTAAAAGTCGAGTAAGAAAGGCGCATTGGTTCGATTGTTTTGATAGTGCCTATTTAACTCTAACCTTTTGTGTGACCTTTATTTACTGTTGCTAAACTAGATTTATAAACCATTGCGTGACGGCGTACGCTAAACACTACGGTGTAATAGCTGCCGCGTATCAATTTTCCATTCAAAAGATTAGCTTTACAACTACGTAACATGAGGTTAGCAAAAAATGTAGAGTTCAAAACAAAATGAGTATTTTATCTGATGAGCCTTATATTTTAAATAAACCTTTTGAATTTTTCGCGGAGTTATTTTAATTTTTGGTTTCCGACGTATCGAATGATGTACAGCGATCATTGTCACGGTAGAGTCCCCGAAAATATCTAAAATCGAAAACGTAGCTTTATTTAAAATGTCACATATTCGCGTAAATCTAAGAAAGTATAATGTAGTTTAGATTATAACTATGTATATTTAATCTATACTATAATATCTAATAGAAATCAGTAAACTCTTATAGCATTCTAATTAGTCATATAAGTATGAAATATTATTATCACTTTCTTACTCCTTTTTTGATCCAAATAAGGCATGTTACGTTTAGATTTCCAAGTTATATAACATCGCCACTTACTTCTTTCAGATGCGTCAATACAATAGGAAATGTATTAACAATTAATAATCTTACCTTATTACTACTTTTGCTTATAGGAAGCTATAGTTTTTCATTTTTACCTAAATCACAAAAATTATCTCTAATAAAATGTTATAAGCAAGAATTGGGAATGGACATTAGGAACTTATTATTTTTAAAATCTGATCTTGAGTCTTTCTGTATAGTAAGTCTCAGTAACAGCCCGGAGTTGGGAAGTTGGCGGTGTTTCACCCCCATGCCTCGGAGAGCACGTAAAGCCGTCGGTCCTGCGCCTTAACTCTCACCGGTCGTGTCGAGTGATCGTCCCACCGGAGTATGAGAGTGATAGGAATAGAGAGTGCACGTTGTGTCTGCGCGTACACTTGTGCACTATAATATCTCCTGCGCAGTTGGCTAGTCTCAATGAGATTGGCCGCCATAGCCGGGATCGGGTAGGAGAACATCATTCTTGAAATATTAAAATATACAAAAAGTTAAATGTTAATATTAGTGTTAGTATAGTCGGTTGTGCAAATTTGACTAAACACCTGGAACGTAATTTATCTTAGTACCATAAATAATTAAAAGTTTGCATTATAATATGCGAATACTTGATATTATAAGTGAAACTATCTTTTCAGATTTCTTTGCAGATTTATTTTGATTTTTTGTCTCTCCCGTGACCATGATTGCTGTAAAGCATTCGAAGCGTCAGAACAAAAAATCTAAATGAACCCGCAAAAGAATTCGATAAGATTGCATTATTAATTTTCTACTTTAAACGTGATTTATTCAATTTCATAATGAGTATGTATATTTTGATTTTGCTTAAGTTGCCTATTCTTTTTCTTGGATTTTAAATTATGTTAATAGGCTATTAGCGTTCTAAGTCTAATCTAAGTACCTGCAGCCATGATTGTGATCTAAATTGATTTTTTTAATTGATTAAATCGTTTTACTACCTTGCACCTGCCTTAATGCCAAAACATATGTGATTTATTTGCGGATGTCTAAGGCAGTTTGAATATTCAATGGTTTTTACTACTTAGTAATATAAATGTATGACAATTTTCGATGTTCATTAAATATATACTTATGATACTATCGACTCATCCTCGTTTTACATCAGGTTCGTCCTTGGACAAAAAAGAAATCTATCCTACGGGAAGTGTAAATTTTTCCAGGATAAAGATTGCCTATGTGCTACTCTAGACTATCTATCTCTGCGCTAAATTTCATTCCGATCCGTTCAGCCGTTCTGGCGTGTAAGAGTAACAAACATCCATCCATTCGTCCTCACAAACTTTCACATTTATAATATTAGTAGTGATACTTAATAATGAAATGATTTTTCGCCCAGTATACTGTAATAATTTTAAAGTAATAAGTATACTAAGCATTTTTTCCACACTTAGGGGTGGAATTGTTTTCTTTTTTCAATATATATGGGAACACCTTTGTATCCTATACCAATACATTAGTTAAAAAAATAAAAATACTGGTGAATTGACTCTTTTCAAGTCGACCAAAAACACGTCATATCGTGTCTTATTGCTGCTTATAAGAAGGACAAATGAGCAAAATAACAAACACATATTTGTATTAATTATATTAGAATAGGTACATCGAAAAGCTAATAAATTGGTTTAAAAAAATAATAACGCGTATATTTTTCGGCTAGGTAATTAATTGTGTCAATTAAACGCCGGCCTTGAATAACCTATTAGCGTACATATTCGTCGCCGGTTTGATTAAACCGATCAATATAAATCTAGAATAGTATACAGCGTTTTTTAAACGTCCCACAGCTGGGCACGAGCCTTGCTTTACTACAAGGGGATCAAGCAATAGTTTACAACGCTGGTCAAGTGCGAAATGGCGGACTTTACATGTTGTTTTGTTACTTGCTAGGTTTTGGTTGACAAATATCATTATATATAGAATACTGTCCAAAATACACGTATTTAAGAGAAAACTAAAAAGTTACATAAGACGCATTAATAAGCTGACAATAATCTCATTAGGTGGCCACAACAATGTCTGTAAAATCGTTAAAATACAGGGTAGATGGCTTGGTTATATCTTTTTTACCTTTTATCTTTGACAATGAAAAATTTTAAGCGTTTATTTAATTTATTAATGTTATAGAAGATGATTATAATTTAAATACAAGTATCTCTACTGTAGAGTCAAATAGCTTACATCCAAGTCAATTTTTCGCAAAGATAACGAATGACAAATATGTTCAAAAGTATAAGTATGTAGTTACAGACATACATTATAAAAAAAATTATGAAAAATGACTCGTTCATATTTTTAAATAAGTGCATAATGTCTTATGGATATATATGTATTAGGAATATCTAGAACATAGTTAGAATCCAACGAGTATAGTATAGTCCGCAATACCTTCTAAGATTGTGAAGCTATTTCACTACTTAATTATTTATTCAATCGAATTGAATAGCCTTCGAGGGTGATCGCATTAAAATTTCAAGAAAAAATCCACCACTAACGGCGAAGTAATTACATTTCGGTCGTAAAAGTCACTTACACGCAGGTAGAAATAGGATCACGGTAAAGTTTTAAATAAAACCTACCTTTTCGGATTTTTTTGCGGAATTATTTACATTTTTGATTCCAGAGCGGCGTTTCGAATACTTTTCAACAATCAGTTACGGGAGACACGAAGGTTTTAGACGTCTCACATACTTGTTATGGACAGTGTCTAGTGTCTACCCATAATTTTACAAAATGATTTCAAAAATTCAATAGTGGCACCAAAGTATCTTACAATATTTGTTGATTTTAATTCTAAACATTTAAAAAAAAACTCAAATATTCGCGTAAATCTAAGAAAGTACTACAACGATAAGTATTAAATCTAAATTAGAATCTTTCACTTAAAAAAAACTCACAATTGACCGGTTTTTAATGATTTATTTTTTATAACCTTAAGATAATAACAAATGTTTTATCATAAAACTTTTTCGATGCCCACAATTCGCACTTATCAGGTTTGCAAATTTATTTTAATTTGCTTTATAACGTAGGTACTAGCAAAAACTATACTTTGTCAATGTATAAATGAAACAAGAGTTTTCCTTGTTTTACTTTTTTTATAGAAATTTTTAGGGCTTTGAGATACGGAATATTAAAGTTGATGGTTCCGTCTACCGTCTGTATGTATATCTGGTCAGTTTTAAGAATTTATTATAAAAACACCCAAACCTCCACAATGTTTCATGACGGACTACTGGCGGATTCAACATCGTGAAGAAAAATGTTACAAAAATTTTTTTTTTTTGTAAAACTAATGTTGAAACTACTTACTAAGCTAATCTGTTTCCTTTTTTTTATTTTATTTATCTCCTAAAATATTCAATTTAAAAATAAATTCTTAAGAATGACCTGATGTATAGACGGTAGACGAAACCATCCGTATCTCAAAACCCTTAAAATTCCTATAAAAAAAAGGAAAAACATGGAAAACCCTTGTCTCATTAAACATTGACAAAGTATAGTTTTTGCTTGTACCTACGTTATAAAGCGAATTAAAATAAATTTGCAAACTTGATAAGTGCGAATTGTGTTTTTTGTTATCTTAAAGCTTTATAAAATAAATCATTAAAAACCGGTCAAGTGTGAGTTTTTATAAAGTGAAAGATTTTCAAATATTAACTTAGATTTAACTTATCATTGTAGATACTGTAATCCTATTTCTAACTTCGTGTAAGTGACTTTTACGACCTAAAAACCTATAACACATTCCTAATACTGTCTTATGCACACTCGCAAATATAACAACGCGTCATTATTCATTTTTTTTATAATTTATGTCTGTAACTACTTATACTTTGGAACATATTTGTCATTCATTATTTTTGCTAAAAGTTGAGTTGGATGTAAGCTATTTGACTCTACGGCAGAGTTACTTGATGATAACTAAAGGCTGACTTAAAAAAATCACTGATAGGAAGCTAACACTGTGATCACTCGCCGAATAAAATATTATTGAAATTTTCAAGACGTGTATAGAACATGAACATCGACGAAAGCTAAAAAATATGAAAACAAATTAACAAAGGAATATAGTACATTATATACATTTATAGCTCCATATCTGTGTATGTCTCCGACTGCATAAAGTATATTCTTTCGTTAACTTGTTTTCATCTTTTTAGATAGCTTTTGTACAGTTGGGTTTTTAATTTTTTTTAAATATTTTTTTTTATTTACAGCTTTTTAGTTTTTTTTTAATTAGACATTTGAAATAATATTTAGCAATGTTTATCCTAAAGTACTTTTAAACATCTAAATTATATATATTTTTGTAATCGCCTCTCAAAGCCTTTATTTTGATACCCCACTCGATGGGTTTGGAAGATTTTTTTTTAAAGATACACAAATTGGCGCCTGAAATCCGCCATTTTAATTTTTAACTATTGTTATAAAGCCTATGACACTCGCGTTATCAAGACAAATCTAACGACTTTTCAAAATCAGCCCACCAGTTTGGTATCTAGAAAGCCACATAGGAACAAACATACATACATACATACATACATACATACATACATACATACATACATACATACATACATACATACATACATACATACATATATAGACTGATAAACACATTACCCTCATTTGCGCAGTTGACTAAAAACGGATCTTAAATAACGCTAAAACATTTTTTATTAACACAAACAAACAAAACAAGTGAAATCTGCTTCACACAAGCAAGTATTTAAACGATGCGTGTCCATTATTTTATAGTACAGCCTCGAAATCTTCATGCATATGAACGCATAGATCGGCGCACGCAAATTACTGCACGTGGGTGTCTATCGATCTGCGTAATTATGTCTGAGCCTACGTCTGCTTATCTACAGCACACGGCGTAGAACGCGGATGTGAGATTGTACTACCGCTTTTTACCGTGACGATACCACCTCTTTGAATAATAAAAGTTGATTGGAGGCTAATTAAAAAAAAAAGGATTTTATAGCAGTCCATACAAAAGGTGTTCTTATATTAATGGGGTTTAAAAATATATTTTAATGTTATATATTTAGTTCATGGCTAACATACTTTTAATGTGTTAAAAGCATGTCTTCTTACGTATAGATAATAAATTCTGCCAGATGCATAGATAAATAAAAAATGTGTGGAAAAATTCAATGTATGTAATATAGGAATAATTTTATAGGGTATTTTGGTTTTAGAGCCTTATTTGTATGAATAGACAATAATTCAGTACTACTTATTTGGAAATAACAGAGTAAGATTTTAACTTCGTTAAATTTAAATTAAAAAAAAAACAAAATTATTTATAGCCATTATGACATTCTTGTCTTGTTATAAAAAAAATCTAATTCATAAATTAATTGACACTAAGTGATTTGTAATGTTAGCTTATAACCTTATTTAGATAAAAGATAAAGAAAAAGAAGATATGTACGATTGAAATGTATAATTAATCATCTTAGCGGTATTTTTATTAAAAACTAGCGACTCACCCTCGCTTTGCTCGGGTTCGTCCCAAGGTCATTCTTTAATTTGATACCTATAACTTTTTTATTTATGAATCGATTGAAATAAAACAAACACTAAAAGTTAAGTGAAGCTCACTACAATACATTAGTGAAAACCGCACCCAAATCGGTTAAGCCGTGTCTGAGATTAGCGCGCACACGCACAGACAAACACACAAAAATTCTAAAAATCATTGTTTTGGATTCTATTGCGTTAATAAAGACCACCAATAATAGTTTTTCTCGAATATCTTCCATGTACAGACAACGATCTGTTACACTTTTGTTATATGTATAGATAAACTATAACATAGACCTTGTTCCAACTTTTGTATTGATGATGTAAGGGGGGACACGTTACTGTACAAAAAAATAACAAGATGACCTGTCTAACTTGTCCATAAGATGTAGAGTAAATAATATACATAATACATCCATTATACAAAAAGGTATTACGAGTATACCGCGTTTTATATATAGTAATTAAAAAAATAAAAACTTAATGAAAACAGAAAAATTGTCGAATTTGGCCACAGATGGTGTCATTAGATTTAGTAATAAGTCGCGAAATGACTTAAGTAAACGAACAAGTAGTTACAGTTAAATAAAAGCTTCTAATGAGAAAAGTTTGACACTGTATTTCAAAGTAATGTCAATCGCCACCGAACCGGTTCTAACTTTTGTCATAGGCATTGAGTATATACCTATGTTCTAATATAAAAGCTCGCTAAAATGGAATTAGTATATATATTAGTATATATTAGTTTTAGTTAGTGATCTATATTTATAAAAAGTACTAGCTTTAACCGCGGCTCTGCTCACGTAATTTACTTACGCGTGATCTGTTTCTAAGTTGTATACCTTCCTTAAAACATAGGCTGTAAAACATCAAAAATTTCTTAGATATAATTTTCGATTTACGGTAAAGTTGAAAATGAACGTTTTTTCAAGTTATTGTTCAAGCACCAAAAATAATAAGATTACGCATACCTATCGGTGAGTGCAAAAAAATCATATATGTAATATGTACATCTTTGGATTATAATATTATTAAAATTATATTATTTACCGGACAATGTGCATGATGAACGATCCCTCTCGAACTATAATATTATTTGATACATAACTACACTACACAATGGATTAGAAAAAACGAGACAGGTTTTTGCTCAGCTGGGTTCGAACTTACAACCATCGAAGTAGAGGTCAATTCATTGACTTAACCGAAGTAATCACCATGGTAATAATAACATTCTATATATAATATAATAATACTCAGGTAATTACTTGAACTTAACATTCATAATCATAAAGCATCCATTAGCATCTTTAATTCATCAAAAACAATGGAATAGACAGAAATATCTACGGCGATTCATACTATATAGTGCAGGATACAAACTACATACGCCGCTTTTATGTAGAGAACAATAAAAGCCATACAATGACTCTAGTACTTCAGTTACACAGTATCACGGTAATATGTACTCTATTTTTAAGTATTAAAGTTTAAATTTGATGTGAATGCTCAAATGATAGCCCACCATGCCGGTACATTAATATGCAATTATAATAATGCAATCGCATGTCCCAGGGCGTTAGGAATGTTTCAATACTCTCCCTGTGTATAAACATCAACTTCTTAGAATTTGTATGAGATTCATGCGAAATCTAAAATATGCATTTTATTTTGCTATAATTTATAATCTATACAGATAAATAAAATTGAAGTGTCCGTTTGTAATGTCAAAATAACAACTTTTTATAAGAAAAACACATTTTTTATTTTTTTTTGACTATTCGTCTGTTTGTTACGGCTAATCTCCGAAACGGCTGGACTGATTTTGACGGGACTTTCTGTAACTTAGGCTAAATTTATTCTAGAAAAAGAATAAGGGTTCCGCTCAGAAAAAATAAAACGTACCCAGGGACGCACTCGAGCGAAGTGAGGTTAAGTCACTAATAAGATATAAATAGAAAACCTCTTAAATTAATATAATATGTATATTATTTTTACAGTGTAGGTGTTTTTCTTCCCACGACCTTCCTACCTTATTTCTGGATTATACATGAGTGATGACTATGTTACGCCTTCTATATAAATAATGAAGTTAAACTGTCCGTCGTTACCTTTCATAGTCTCACGTTCAGTCTTGCACGTTGCTGTAGGTTTGATATCCGGTCGTGATAAGCTTTCGTTACGCAGTTTCTCTTGTTGCTATCGTCTACTAATTTGTAGCGAAACTAATTTCATTTTATCACTAAGTTTTATTCTTTTTTTAGTTTTTTATTATAATTATTTTATAATGTCCGCAACAAAATAGCCAAAAATATTTAAAAAAAAGTACCTTGGTGTAATACGGAAGTATAAATACTAAATAAATCTATTATAACAAATAAAAAGGGCTTAGTAAGAAAAGTAAAAATTATAAAAAAATTGGTTTACAACCGCCTCAATTTAGTACATCCGCGTAAGCACGTAAAATTAATTCAGAGTTAAATTTAAGATGAATATTAATTCTTGAATACCTAAACCTAGCCGTGTTTGTTTACATTTAACATATTATTAACAAACTAGCGATTCACAATCGCTCCGCTTGAATTCGTCCTTATAGATACGTTTTAACAGTTAGTATAGATTTCTGAGAGATGAGATATTTTCCAGCAGTAAAAAGTGTCCTCTAAGTTGACCCTTTTTTTTTTTTTTTTTTTTTTTTTAACGTTGGGAAATGCATTTACGCACGAAGTGTGGGACTCACCGGCGAAGCCAGTACTACCCACTAAAACCCAACAAAGCCTTCCCCCGTCTTAATGGGGCGTCGCAGGATCGCTTACGCATTCAACTACGACGCCCCGACGGCAGGTCTGCCGAAGCAGACCACAACAACCATGGGGTTGCTCCACGGTCCACTCTGCTATCAGAGAAGTACCAGGAGCAACCCGCATGGTACACCGCCCTCCGAAGAAGGCCGCCTTCCACCGCCCACCGAAGCGGGCCACTTCAATGTGCGTTTCTTGGCTTCGCGAGTACACTACTGAGCCCCCCCACCACGACAAGGTGAACGCACGTTGGGGGGGTCCTCTAAGTTGACCCGGATAACCAGCTATCATCATACGAAATTTCATCAAAATATGTCCAGTGGTTTTCTCTTGATGTATTCACAGAAAGACAGACAAAAATTCTAAAAACTATAGATTCGGCCTCTGTATCGATAATTATGACTATTTCAATAAGATTTTCTTAAAAAAATACTTAATGTACAGATTCGACTCAGAATTTTATTATAATATATATAAATTAGATTTTTCTAGGAATACAATCATTGCATTTGAAAGAATTTCAAATAACAGGTACATTCTATCGCGAAGCTCGAACGATACTAAAATCAGATATGAATCGCACAACACCATTAACATTTAAAATTATGTTCACTATAATAATATGGTTATCTTATTCTCCATCGGAATTGACAAACGGAATATCGTATTTAACTTTGTGCCGTAAACCTAGAAGTTTAAACTCAAATATACATATAATTAAATAACAGTAGACCAGTGGTAACGCGCTCGCTTGGGAAACCGAGTGATGCGGGTTTAAATCCCGGGTGTCAAACCTCGGAAATTTTCATCTACGAATCATTTCCAACATGATTACCACTTGTCTTACGGTAAAGAAAAACATCTTCAGGATACCTGCCTGTCTGAGAGAACCTAGCAAGTTTTCGAAAGAGATCCGCCAACCCGCTAATAAAAATAAAAAGGGCTGAATACGAAGATACTAGACTTTTATCGAAGCTTTACGTGTATATAATATGTAAATATTATTTTGATTATAGGAATTCATCCAATCCTTTAGAGTTTAGAACATGTTCTATTGTATTTTCCTTGCTTCAAATAAAAGATTTGCGTAAACGTCCTAAATTAAATAATTTATTGGATACAATTTTTATGCCTATCTATAATTTTCGTAAAACTCACACAAATATTTGATGTTCTCCTAGCCGATTGCGGCTACGGCGGCCAATCTCATTGAGACTAGCCAACTGCGCAGGAGATATTATACCTAGTGCACAAGTGTACGCGCAGACACAATGTGCACTCTCTATTCCTGTCACTCTCATACTCCGGTGGGACGACTGCTCGACATGACCATTGAGAGTTAAGGCGCAGGACCGACGGTTTTACGTGCTCTCCGAGGCACGGGATATACAAATATTTACCCCACCTAGAAATCGAATCCACGACTTCCACAGTAAGCAAACAATCAGGTATCATAAAGCCAGTATATATAAAACGTCATATTGAAATAGTAGAGTCGCTTAGATTAAACTTTATTTTCCATTGCATTCGTGCAGTGAGAGCTGCAATCTGAGGTCAACGGAACAATTTACAACGAGAAAAATAAAGTTAATTTTATAAATAGTCTCTATTTAGTATGCTGACAATAGCCTCGTACATGCAAATTGTATGCGAAATACATACGCCACCATTTGAATTGCATCAGCCGACCATTTAAAATTTACATTTCGTGATTGGCAATTGTTCAGATTAACGGTGTATTCAATTTTGCCGGTTAGTTTTTGCACTTCGTATTATGCTGCCGGATCTGAAAGTGCGCGGTGTTTGAATAGATTGTGAGGTGTCTTGCTGTTTTTATTTTGCCAGGTTATATTCGCTTGGTAACAGCGATATACTGGAACTTACGCTTAGGTTCATGGCATTTTGGGTTTTATGAAGTAGTAATAAATGTCATATTGGTGTGATTGTTAAAATGTATGGCGGTCGGTACAGTTGTTTATAGACGCGAGGGCGACACGCTGCCCATAGCGCTTTTAATTTTAGTGCTAAACATTTCGCGGTTAATGTTTGTTTGTGAAAATGAAGATGGCTTATTCTAATGAAATATTCAGGTCATTTTTAAGACAAGAAAAATAGTTCGAATAAGCAAAAATATAAGTAAAATAAGCATAAGGTAATAAAGACCGACGTCAATTTCTATACTTATGATTACAAAAATGACTTAAATTAATGAAAACTTTTATCCCCGCAAATGTTAAAAATCCTTATTTTTTTTTAGTGCTTACCTTTTCTGTTTATGAGACTAGTAAAATTCATTCTGCCAAACTGTTCTGTCAAACTTGTTGTAAATACTCTAATGTGACTTACGAAATCTATACATATACTCGTAATAAAAACTTTGTCGAATCTGTAGGTATATTAAATATTATTTGGAAAATCTTTTTAGATTTTTTGTCTGTCTGTCTGTTTCCGCATCACGAGTAAACCACTGGACAGATTTTGATGAAATTTAGTATGATGATAGCTGGTTATCCGGGTCAACATTTACTATCATAAATACTCATATTTGTTTTGTTTCTTTTTTTGGTTAAAATAATTGCTATAATATAGCATTTTTTCATATATTTTTATGGAAATTTGTTATCTCGATATTCATTTAGTTTTGATTCCTGCGTAAGGGGGATATTGTGTAGAAAGTTTAAAATAGTGAATATAGTCACTCAAATTCCATGGATAGAAACCATTAGTAAAGGGTAGAGTATATGACAATGGAAACAATACAATAAAAAGTAAAATGTATTGAAATATTTAACAGAACCTGATTTTGTAACATAATACATATAATTATGTAAGAATGAAGCGTTTTAAACAATAAATACGGCTAAATTAATTCTAATTGGGCCAGTAAAAATACGGAACGCTATCAATTATTAATAAACTAGTGAATTGTGTTGTAAAATTCTTAAGACGTTTTTTTAATTGGCTTTATTTTTTTAATTTAAAGCGACTCTTAAATGTAAAACTGAATCGGATATCGAGCTTACGGGTGGGTTATTTGGTGACGTTTACATCTAAGCTAGTTTTACGTTGTAGGTTATTAAGACTTAAATATGCATACACACCAACCTAGTCAGAAAACAGGACGTGACCAAGGGCGAGTGTACCAAAGTCTAATGTTTCAAGCGATAGAGTTGGAACTTGGAAGTGATTTTTATTTAAAACTAGCGACTCACACTCGCTTCGCTCGGGTTCGTCCCTAGGTGATTCTTATAAGTGCCATAACTGTTTTATTCTCAAAACCGATTTTAATAAAACAAATACTAAGCTTACCACAATACATTAGTGATAATCGCACACAAATCGGTTAAGCCGTTTCTGAGATTAGCGCGCACAAATGCACTGACAAACCCACCATTACAATGGGTACAACCCAAACCATTATAATGGGTTCTATTGCGTAAAAAGACCCCTAGTAATAGTTTTTCCCACATACGAGTATCTTCCATGTACAGACAGCGATCAGTTACAATTTTATTATATGTACTAGCATTGCCCGCGGCTCCGCCCGCGTTCAGATTACCAAAATCCAAATTCTTAGGTTTTACATATTAGTATACTCTTTACATTGCATTTTGTATTTTTTGTAAGAAATAAGATATTTTAACGCGGTAAAAAGTATCCTATATGTTGGCCCTGATAACCAGCTATCATCATACCAAATTTCATCAAAATCTGTCCAGTGGTTTTCTCGTGATGCGGTAACAGACAGACAGACAGACGGACGGACGGACAGACGGACAGACAGACAGACAGACAAAAATTCTAACAACTATAGATTCGGCCTCCGTATCGATTATAATGACTATTTCAATAAGATTTTCCAAAAAATATTTAATGTACAGATTCGACTCGGTTAGAATTTTATTATATGTATAGATATAGACTAGATAATAAAACATAATTTTAATATGACCTCGTATGACCACTAATGCAATGCACGAATAAAAAAAGCTTAAAAGGTTCTTTTACTACTCACTGTATATTAAAAAGTAAAAACCATGCATATTATGCTAAAATTGCACAAACCAACATAATATTATTTTAATATTACTATATGTTACAAATAAACTTATATTTTATACTAGCGGTTCACCCTCGCTCGGGTTCACCTCTAGGAAAACAAAAACAAACCTATCCTATGGGAACCGTACATTTTTCCGGGATAAAAAGTAGACTGTGTGTTATTCCAGACTATAACCTATCTCTCTACCTATCCAGATCCGTTCAGCCATTCTGGCGTGAAAGAGTAACAAACATCCATACATACTCACAAACTTTCACATTTATAATAATAATAATAATACGAAAATACGGATTATTTGAAATATCTACTTTAAATACAATACGTTCTAAAATAATTACACTCTGACTTGATAATGACGATGTATCTCATATTCACGCCCAGTAGTTTTACAGCCATCGTAAAGCCTGCTTAACTTAGCAACAATGACATTTATATCAAACTCAAAACGTGGGTTTTAGCAAAAACGGCAATAAACTCATATTTAAAGGCCGATTAAGTTGTTACTCGAAAATCTCATTAATTAGAATTGTTTTAGATAATTATTACATTAGTTATCTCATTATACATCCATAAAATATGTAATTGGATTTGTTAAACGTTTAATGTATAGACGAAGACCACGGTTAAGTAATTCATATATATAGTCGTCTAACGAAGATCTTTAGACAGGCCCATAGAGCAGGTGAGAAATGATTGTCATAAGGTATTTTACAATTCGGTAAACGATTAGGTGGATTTAACTGTAAATTGTTACGAGAATGCTTAATTTAGAAACGTTTCACCAAGAAATTATTCGATTGACAACCAAAAATCAGAATTTCGCGAAAAAATCCGAAACGATATTTTTATTTACAACTAGCGGCTCACCCTCGCTTTGCTCATATTCGCGTCTAGAAAAAAAAACAATTTTATCCCACGGGAAACGTACATTTTTCCGTGATGAAAAGTGATAAAACATGATTACCGTAGTCTTACGGTGAAAGAAAACATCGTGTGGAAACCTGCATGTCTGAGAGAACCTAGCAAGTTTTCGAAAGACATGTGAAGTCCGCCAACCCTCACTTGGCCAGCGTGGTGGACTATAGCCTGATCCCCCTCGTATTGAAGAGAGATGTTATAAAAGATTAGTCTGTAAGTAACGTATATTATTGCGTTAGAATTATAATAATTCAAATCGTAGATTGTAGAATAGTTTACCTTGTCCAAATTATAGTTTTTTTAATCTGCAAAATTACCCGGATTAAGGTAATTATCGCGATGAGAATTTACAAATGTGAGCAAAGTTTATAAATGATACATAATTTGTATGAAAAAATTGAATATTATTGTCTCTACATTTTATAAGTACCCAATCGTATAATAAATTTATAAACATGATTTTTTTGAACTTCAAGAAAATTAAGAAAGTGAATTTTCTTTATCTTTCTAAGAAAAAAATGTATAAAGTTATTAAGTATATTATATATATATATATATATATATATATATATATATATATATATATATATATATATATATAATTAATAAGTCTGTCTTTTAGGATTATTTCGTGGATTTATTTTGATTTTTGGTTCCCGACGTTTCGAATGCTTTACAGCATTCATGGCCACGGAAGAGACTAGAATCAAAATACTAAATAAATCCGTGAAATAATCCGAAAAGATAGTGTTATTTAAAAAGTCAAATATTTGCGTAAATCTAAGAAAGTAAAATTATTAACAATGTTAAAATCGTTTAAAATCACATTTTTGGTCAATACACCTTAGGTACATCATAAGATTACTAGCCAAATTATTAGGCGTGACGTGATTAAGCACCAATAGGTTTTTATTAAAACTTCACGTATGAAAAGTATCTTTTCTAACACTGTAAATTCGAAAGTGTGTATGTTTATTAGTGGGCAATGGGCATGTCAGTATCTTTCACGCAGTGTAAGTTTAATTCTGTCCGTTTTTTTTATTTTTCCTCCTTTTTATATAGAAAAAATTAATATTAGAGAGACAAAAAACATTGTAAGAAAATTGTAATCATGGGGTATTACTTTGATGTGATGGTGTGATTGGATGTTGCTCTCACTGATGCTAAGGCGATTAGAATGTCACCTTGACTATAACTACTGTACCATAAGTCGCAGATTTGATTTTTACAAAGCAAAATATAATTATAAATCGTCATTTATCAAACTTCCTTCCGAAACGAGTTACCTTCATTAAATTTATATGATATTATATTTATGTATTAAATTGGTTATAATGTACTTTACCTATATATAATATTATAAAGAGGAAAGATTTTGTATTTCTTTGTTTTTGTTTGTTTGTACCGAATAAGCTCCGAAACTACTGAACCGATTTACATGAAATTTGGTAAGAAGATAGTTTGAGACCCTAGGAAGGATAAACGATAGATTTGATCCCGGAAATCATCCCTTTAGGGCTTGAAAATGGGGATGAAAGTTTGTATTGGGTAGTTACCTTGGGAACTTGAGCGAAGCGAGGGTGAGTCGTTAGTCTATAATAAATTTAACAAAATGATAAAACCTTATTTGAAGTGACAGAAGTAGTAGTTCCAAACATGACTTGTAGCACTCAAAGAAAATATCTGTATTAAAACATTCAATCACATCATACAATATTTATTATGTAAAGTAATATATATATATATATATATATATATATATATATATATATATATATATATATATATATATATATATATATATATATATATATCTATATTCTGCAACAATGTGAGAAGCCATAACCGTCACACGTGCCTCTGAGTTCGTTGATCTGCACTAAGCTTTATAATAGGCTTAAGTGGCCTTAAATCAATTTTTGATGAATATTTAATACTTATGACGCAGTGTTCCAATTTAGATCATAATCAAGACTAGACTTAAGTTTGATAACGTCGTGTTAAGATAATCTAATCCCGGGTTCATTCACATTCAGGATTTTTAGCGAACCAATCATTAATAATAATACTATATAGATTTATCAGAGATGAGATATTTTTCCGCAGTAAAAAGTATCCTATATGCTGACCCGGATAACCAGCTATCATCATACTAAATTTCATCAATATCTGTCTAGTGGTTTTCTTGTGATGCGTTCCAAGACCGACAGACAAACAAACAGAAATTCAAAAAATTATAGATTGGCCTCTGTATCAATTTTCCAAAAAATGTTTACTGTACAGATTCGACTCAATTTGAATTTTATAATATGTATAGATAGATTAGCTTTTACAACGTTTTTACACCACAGATATCACATAAAAGGTATATATATATATAACAACTATGTGACACGTTCATCGTTTACTTTAAGCGACTAAAGTAATAGAGCGAGTTTCTATTTACGACGTTATTAAAAGATATAAACATAAAAATTTAATGTATAATAATAAATTCTATACATTTTCAGTGTATTATTCATACGTGATAACTAACTTGCTATCTTAATTCTTAACTAATATTATATGTAAGTGTGTGTTTGTGTGTGTACATTATTCTTAAGAATGGAGTTCTTTCGATGAACTAAGGTAAGTCAGTATACTTAAAAAGTATATTTTTGGGATACTTGTATATTATTGCAAAATATTATTAGCAGATAATGGGTTTAGTAAATAACTAGTGACTCATCCTCGCTTCGCTCGGGTTCGTCTCTATGTACATTTTAACAGTTAGTATGTAATAAAAATATTTGAATTTCTCGTCTTTTCTGTACTATAATATGCATGTATTATACATATAAACCTACCACTTGAATCACTCTATCTATTGCTGAAAACTGCATTAAAATCCATTGAGTAGTTCAAAAGATATAAACAAACAGACAACGGAAGCGACTTCATTTTATACTATGTAAAGATAAGAAACTATATAATAGATGCTACTGTAGTGTATAATAATACCTAAACATAAACTAAAGTTATGATGATTTTCAGAATTCGTAGAGATCCTGTATTAAATATAATTCACATATTTAAAACTAGCGACTTACCTTGACTCCGTTCGGACATGAAAAACTAACATATTTTCATACAAGATACAAGAAAAATTTTAGTTTTTATGCGTCATCGTAAATTACACATTTACAATTTTTTTCAGAGTGGCAGTCTGATATACAAATCAATATTGTGCTATATGTGTACTACATAGTAGATGTAACGCTTCCCCAGGTGTAGATATTGTTCGCTGAAGCTTATGACATTTTTCATTTCCAACCCACCGCGCTAATTACTACCCGGACGACCTCACACCAGATTTCTCTTCAAAAGGGTAGAAACATACATACTGTGAACTGTATGAGGATTTCACTGATTAATTTTTATAATTAATCTTTAAAAAACAGGAAAAACCGACGTCTCTAATTAGTTAAATAAATAATAAATATATTTTCAAAGTGTCAAAGCGGTCCCATTCTAAATTAAATTGAACGTGACCGACGTAATGTGAACAAAACAATATTTGGGTCAACCAAGTCAGATTTTGCCACTCAAAAATAATTTATTAACGTCATATAACGCCGCGTACATTAATTTGGTCGAGGACATCTCGTAATGGTACTTTAAAATTTTTCTAATCTTAATCAAGATTTTTTGAATTTTATCTCGAGATTTTAAAATAGTGTAAATTTACATGAAAACTTCTTAATTTAGATAGTCGATGTATGTAACATGTACATATATAAATGATACCGAGAAGTTTATCGTGTATCCGTTATCGGACACTCGGGACGTTATTAATTTAAATATTTATTATATCACACTATTAGTATCAACTTCATACAAATATGTATCTCATATTCTCTGCCATTATGTTCTTATATATCTACTAGCGACTCACCCTAGCTTCGCTCGGGTTCGTCCCTAGCTTGATTCCCCTTACATACTTTCATCCCCATTTTCACCCAATGACTGATGATGATGGATGGATGGGGATAAAAAATATCATATGTCCTTCCCAAATATATATGGGTCTCAAACTATCGTCCTACCAAATTTCACCTACGAGTAAATCGGTACAGCAGATCGAGAGATGACCCCCTACAACGTCACAAACTCAAAATCTCAAAAATTCACAAACTTTACCTCTTTATAATATTAGTACAGATTATTAATTAAGATAAAGGTATATACTCGATGTTCTTTAAGAATAGATTTTTTAATTTATTTTTTAATTTCCTTAGTTAGTTTGAATTTAGTTGGCAGTTTCCATATTTAATGTACATAAAAACAAAAAAAAATATATTAAGTGTGTTTTAAAATTCTTGACGGCTAAAGTCTTTCTTATTTAGATAAACTAATAGGCAAGTTATGCCAATGCCATATGGTAAGTGCAAAAAACTGCAATTAAGTAATGAAAGGAGCGTGTACATAAAACACACTCGTGTCAGCCTTGAACTCTGCTTGTAACTGATAAAGACGATATTTACAAATTCTACGTCTCAAACAATTTTATTACTAGATTAGATTACAGAACCTTTAGTTTTGAATGGATTTAGTTGTTATCTTAATACAATTCAATAAAGAAATCTTCATTTATACTAAACTAGCCACTCACCCTCGTATCGCTCGGGTTCGTCCCTAGGTTGATTCTCTATACAAACTTTCAGCCCCATTATCGCCCTCTTAAGATAATTTTCAGGATAAAAAGTATCCTACGTCCTTCTCCCAGGTATTCAGACTATCTTATAAAATTTCATCTAAATCGGTGCAGTACATCCAGAGATTACCCTCTACAACATCACAAACTCACAAACTTTACCTCTTTATAATATTAGTATCGACTAGCGACTTACCCTCCCTCTCTAGGTACGTTATAATTTTTTTGAGCGGAATCCTAATACTTTTACAAAATAAAAGTAGCCTAAGTTACTCCTTATAACATCAGCTATCTACCAGTTATAGTCCCGTCAAAATAAACCTAGCTGCTTTGGAGATTAGTCGAAACAAATAGACAGACAGACAAACAAAAATTTAAAAAATATGCTATGTTTTTAGTGACTCTATTTGCTGTGCCAGCGGTCGCTGGTTCGAGTCTCGCTGGGGGTATTCATTTGTGCGATGAGCACAAATGTTTGTACTACAGTCATTGGTGTTTATATTTATAATATGTACATATGTATTTAAAGTTATATAGTTGTAAGTTTAGTGTATCAACTATCTAGTATCCATAACACAAGCCTCGTAGCTTACCATGGAACTAGATGGTGCTGTGTGTTAATGTTCCAACATATTTATTTATAATTTTTTCATTTAGTATCAATACCAAATAAAATCTGTTCATTATTTTGTTTAAAACTTATTCATTGCGTAACTCTTCGAAGTATTTGTTAGTGGAGAGCGGGAATCGTCGCTAATTTTAAATGAAATGTTGGCGCGGAGACAACTGTCCCGCGCGAGTAAGCTCTTACGAGTATGTTTATGGATAATACTTGTTTTACATTTCTAATTCACTGCACGTGCGCTTAATTTGAGATTGAGAACGGACTTTTAGATTTGCTGTTTGAAAGTTAACGTTTGTTTTCGGTTTACTATTAAAATTTCTATTACATGTTATTATTATATATTATGTATACGCTTATATGACTGACTGCTGGTTTGATTCCCGGATGGGGTAAGGCTTCTTTTAATTATAAACGACAGCGTCCAAGTTGTAGCGGCTATAGAACGCAGAACGTCGTATTTTTTAACACTAAAAAGACGTGATTATTTTTTACAAACAACTAATTTATAAGTAGAGCAAAGCATGCTGCAATATCTATATTCGATGTTGTATCGAAAACAAAATAGAAAACCTGAGTTCGAATTACTGTTACGGTATTTTTCTATCGAATACAATAATTGGAAAGCAAAAATTTACACCTAAGCCACCTTCACATACCACTTCTACTAAACTAAATTATTCGACTAAAACTAGTGCAATAAACGTCCTTGTGCCACGTTTCCGCAAAGCACCTCGAAACTTCATGTCTTACACAAAAGATACTCGTAATTTACATTTAAAATAACAAATTTAAATATAAATGAGCTGTATATAGTAATTCATAACTGACAGCCGCTAACCGGTTTCACTAAAGCTTTCCCCCGTCTTCGCACACATGGCTCAAAACGTAAACATTATGTTTTATATTCGAATAAATTATATTGTTAGTGCATCCAGTTTTCTTACGTGTCGTGACGTCACGTCTCCGCCATGTTGAGCCGTCTACGACTCCCCCCACGACCGTCTGAGCGTTTGACCGGTGACCTTGTATCTATCTAACTCTCTCGCGTAAATACCCGAGCGAGTAAACGAAATAGATATAGACCGGTGTGGAAATAAATTGTTCATGCATGAAAGGTTCCCTTGTTATTTATTTAAATGTTTTTGAATTCGCGGCGTAATATGCGGTCTGGCTTTGTTGTAGGGTAACGACCTTGACTCCGCGTAGCAACATGCCTGTCGAGATACCTAATTGTTACATCAAAAAACTTGTAAATTTCATATTTACATTCTAATTTTGGTATAGAGAAGTTGCTGCTATGTTCTTTTGTAAGGATGTTAAAGAATTAGGCACAAGTTAGATACAATATTGGGGTATTCCACAAACAAAGTATTTGGTGTGAGATTGGTTTTTTTTAACAATATGTAGTACAAAGTGTTCGCGTTTCTCTAAACCTTATAAGAAATTCATTTTATATATGTATATGTAAGTATACTCTACAAAATCTTTAGTGACGAATAAAATTTCTGTGAAACGTTGCTGAGATAACTAGAACTCAAGATGGGTTCAATGACCGGGGGAGTCAGCTGTTTACGGGACGTCAACCTCCGGGAGCGAGGCTTCGGGACTTGGAAGGGGTGATTGCGAGTATATGAGTTACATCTTTATTGTTCTCGTTTATATTATACTAGCACTAAACCCTGGGTTTGTCTGTATTTGGTTATTATTCTACTATATCTTTTGTAGTGAACATTTTTCGATTTATTCTAAGTCCTTTTTAATATAGAAAAAGCTGAAAGTCAAGTTTACTTTTTAAAACAGAACATTCAGTAAATCTTATGAATAAATAAGAAAATATTATATTTTTATTCATCTACCATGAAAGCAAATTCAGCATATTTAGTCCTTCATCTGGGCACGGCTTCCCTTAATGCGAGGGATGATTAAATGTGTTCAGTTTACACGCCTAGAGGGAAACTAGTAAGGTTGTTTGGAAGTGCAGGTTTCCTTATGATTTTTTTCTTTACCGTACCCTAAGCAAGTCGTAATCAATCTAACCAATCTAATCTAAATCGAACTTCCTCGGTGTTGTAGTGGCTAGCACGTACGGCTGCGCACCCGGAGGTCCTGGGTTCGAGTCCTGGGTCGGGCCAAGTTTAGTTATTGAGTCTTTCTGTATAGTAAGCCTCAGAAACAGCCCGGAGTTGGGAAGTTGGCGGTGTTTCACCCCCGTGCCTCGGAGAGCACGTAAAGCCGTCGGTCCTGCGCCTTAACTCTCGCCGGTCGTGTGTCGTGTTGTCCCACTGGAGTATGTAAAGTGGCAGGAATAGAGAGTGCACGTTGTGTTTGTGCGTACACTTGTGCACTATAATATCTCCTGCGCAGTTGGCTAGTCTCAATGAGATTGGCCGCCGTGGCCGGAATCGGTCAGGAGAACATCATCATCATCAATCAATCTAAATATGGGCACATTAAAATGTCAGAGATGCGAGATCCAGGGCTTAAACCCTTCAATAGATTTCTCAAGGGTTACCAAAGGGCTCCTGCTACCAGCAGAATTAAAACTAAAACAGATTGTGGACAAAGGATCACGTATATTTTCAAGAGATATATTATCCTTGGTCCACAGAGATTGTATTATCCTAATGGTATCATTAAGCCAATATTAATATACACATCTCGTGTTTTTGTATTAAGGTGATTTATGCACATATGTATTTAATTGTTTTACAAGATTACTATAATAAATAGGGTTTGTATGTGTGTACATGTATATTTTTGTTTGTATGTCTTCGGATTTGGACGGATTTAAATGAAATTTACAGTTAATGTTAGGCAGGCTAGTAAGTCTTTCTCTTCCACTCTCCCCTATCACTCGTCATCTCATCATTCACCCCTTTCTCATTCATGTCCTGTCTCACACAATCTATCCACCTTTTCTTCGGTCTTCTACCTCTCCATCCATCTACATTCATTTCTATCACTCTACTCGTCACATGCGTTTCATCCCTCTGCTTCACATGTACACACTCTAAATGTCACTTATACTCTAAAAATCCTCTAATACAATCTAGTAATCAATAAGCTTAGTACAGTAACTTACCCCTTTAAACCCTTATTTATAACAGTTTTCAAGTGTATTTGATATCTTATTAATTACTTGACAGTTTTTGTATGGAAAATTTGTCAACAATTGTCACTTTTAGCTATTACAGTCGAGAGGTGCTTGGGAGTAAGAGGGTTAATACTTAACTTAATGTCAAGTAAATTAAATTGTAAGTTAATTCAGTAATATGAGATAGAAATATACAGTGGAAAAATATCAATAATACCAAGGTCTATGAAATGATAATGCGTTTCTGAATGTCTGTGTGTATTAGCGTCCCACTGCTGGGCACTCCCTTTTAATACAAGGAGGATCAGGCCACAATCTAGCACTCTGGCCAGATGCGGGTTAGCGGACTGCACATGTCCTTTGAAAACTTGCTATGTTCTCTCAGACAAGCAGGTTTCACGATGTTCACTGTAAGGCAAGTGGTACCTAATCAAGTTAGAAATGATTCGCATATGAAAATATCAGGGATGCGAGACCCGGGATTTGAACCCGCTTCACTCGGTTTCCCAAGCGAGCACGTTACCACTGGGCTACCACTGCCTAACATATGTATATAATGTAGTTTTGAATAGAAATTTTACCTCACATTTGTCTATAGGTACTAACTAGTATATATCTCAGATGAGCCGTGCAAGTACATTTCAAGTAAACCGGTTTTAACAGAGAGGTATTGTTCGCTCCGGTTAAGCTTGTCTTGGTATGACTGGATGACAAAACGATCTGAATATTCCCTACACCTGAATGCTTCCAGTGTTAAAACCTATTATCTGTATCTTAGCTCTTTAATATGGTATCCGAATATTTTTACCATTTAAGGAATTTTGGCCAATTTTAAAAATTGAAGTTATTTAATTTAAATGTGTATTTGTGTATATATGTCGCGATATCTACATACGTTAATGGTGAACCGATTTTTATATCTTTTTTAAAATGATTAGTTACTCAAGGGCGCTGCCATATAAATTTCTATCCTAACGAAGTATTAATTTTGAAATCAGTGTAACTTTAACTAAAAAGTAATAATTTATGGCTACCGGCTCACTGTCGCTTCGTTCGGGTTCGTCCCGAGTGAAAAACAATAACAAATATATCCTACGAAAACCGTTCATTTTTCCCGGATAAAATGTAACCTATGTGCTATTCCAGACTATAATATATCTCTGTGTCAAATTTCACCCACATCCATTCAGCCGTTCTGTCGTGATTGAGCAACACACATACATCCATTAAGTAACAAAATATAAGATATACATGATCTCATTAAGTTATCCTATATCCCACGGGAACACCTCATACATGTACTAAGATAAAAAGAACTTCACCTTGTTACATGACCTGTAAACTATCCTTATGTAACATAACACTAAAAATATATCATTCAAAAGAACAATTTGGGTCAGCATTCAAAGTTGCTATATATATAAATTTATTCAATGAAAAGCTTTAAATTTTTTGTGGCTTTACAATGGGAGGAAACCTTCGAACAATACACTTGCTTCATAAATCTAAGGTCACTGCTCCATGCAAAATTGCATGCGACCGGTCGTACAAATAAATTAATCCGAGAGATGACCTTCATATGCCTTTTGTTGTAAATATTCGTAACTAGCGATTCACCCTCGCTCCGCTTGGGTTCGTCCCTACTTACGTTTTAGCGTTTAGTATAGATTACTCAGAGATGAGATATTTTCTCGCAGTTAAAAGTATCCTATATGTTAACCAGGATAACCAGCTATCGTTATACCAAATTTTATCAAAATCCGTCCAGTGGTTTTTTCGTGATGCGGTCACAGACTAGACAGATAGACAGACAAAAATTCTAAAAACTATAGATTCGGCCTCTATATCGATAATAATGAGTATTTCAATAAGATTTTTTCAAAAAATATTTAATGTACAGATTTGACTCAGAATTTGATTATGTGTATAGATTTTAGCATTTGACACACGTGTGGATTTTTAAGTGAGTTTATTTCATTGTTTCATTACCAGTTGCTTGACGAGACGTAAGAAGTGTTTAATAATTGTCGATGTTTTATGTATTCAGCCCTTTTTAACGTCCCACTGCTGGGCACGGGCCTCCTTTCAATACGAGGGGGATCAGGCCATAGTCCACCATGCTGGCCAAGTGCGGGTTGGCGGACTTCACATGTCTTTTGAAAACTTAGTAGGTTCTCCCAGACATGCAGGTTTCCTCAAGATGTTTTCCTTCACCGTTAAGACGGGTGGTAATCATGTTGGAAATGATTCGCACATGAAAATATCAGAGGTGCGAGACCTGGGATTTGAACCCGCTTCACTCGGTTTCCCAAGCGAGCGCGTTACCACTGGGCTACCACTGCCTCTGTTTTATAAACTTGAAATTTTATTTCTATTCAAGGATTTACAGTTCATTGTTATTATGTAGGATACAATTAATTTTGTAACTCGAAGTTTTGTCCGAAAAATATCTCATTAAGCAAAATGTTTTTTTTGACATAATAAAATGATTTTCAACACATTTAATTAGTTACCAGCTTTAATTAAGGAATGCCTTAAAAGAAAAACCTAAAAAAAGCTATTTGTAAGATTTAAATATTTTTTCGAGTTATCTCTAGATGCGGCCTTTTTCTCTGTAAAGTTCTCAGAAATGTCAAAAAAACAGTCTTTATATATTCGGTAATAAAAGAAATAATGTATGAATTATTCTTAGTAATATAAAGATCATGATACAGCTTAATTATATGTTGTAATTATGTTGGATACGTCTTTCATTCATCCATCGAATTGGCAGCGTACCAGTTTTTAAATGATCGCTATCCGACCTCCGCAGACCACAACTCAAGGGTACATCCACCCATAACTATAGGTTACGCATGAGTGTTAGCAAACCCACTCACTCACTCATACTTATATAAAAATTGGCCAGGTTTGAGAAGGATTTGCTCACTGAGGTTTCATACTTTGCGTAATTCACTTAATTAAAAAAATATATTATTTCATACGAATCCATATTAATATTATAAACTAGCCTTGCCCGCGGCTCCGCCCGCGTTCAGATGACCAAAAACCAAATTCTTAGGTTTTACACATTAGTATACTCTTACATTGTAGTTTTTGTATTTTTTCTCAAAAATGAGATATTTTCTCGCGGTAAAAAGTATCCTATATGTTGACCCGAATAACAAGCTATCACCACACCAAATTTCATCAAAATCCCTCCAGTGGTTTTTCCGTAATGCGGTAACAGACAGACAGACAGACAGACAGACAAAAATTCTAAAAACTATAGATTCGGCCTCTGTATCGATAATAATGTTTATTTCAATAATATTTTCCAAAAAATATTTAATATACAATATACAGATTCGGCTTAGTTAGAATTTTATTATATGTATAGATGTAAAAGTTTGTGAGGATAGATGGTTGTTTGTTACTTTTTCACGCCAGAACGGCTAAACGAATTTGAATGAAATTTGGCACAAAGATAGATTGTATTATATATAGTTTAGTAGTATAGTATAATTTTTTTTATTAGATTATATATAGTTTTATATCTCGGAAAAATGTACGATTCTCGTCGGATAGATTTGTTTTTGTTAAGGGACGAACCCTAAGCGGAGCGAGGGTAAATCGCTAGTCTGTAATCTTCCTTTATATTAACTATGATAGATTAAACGAATTTTAGAAACAGATATATAAAAAGTTCAAGGGTTTTAAAGTATCGAGATTAATATTAATTTTATTCTAAAAAGGTTTTTCGTAGTATTTATAAAGCGTTTTTCATTCTATAGAGATTTCAGCAAGCGTAGAGTATTTTTAAGCGAGTGTGGAATCGGATAAAACCTAGTCTATTTCTATTATCTTGCGAATGAGGAAAGTAAACAAAGCACTAACGGTCGCAATTCAGACATATCTTCCCCCGATATTACCATTCTCTTTATGAATAGTCGTTGGAATTTTTTTTTAAGATCTCTTCTTGACTCTATGTAGCGCAGTAGAATATATTATTTATATTTACTGTTTTCTACCGTTAGTACTTCAAATTTTTCGCTCTTAATTTGCTGCCTATTCAATTTGTTGAATCGCCACAAAACAGGCTCAGCTTTTAAGAACGTAACTAAGATAACGAAAACATAATAACTGTATAAGTTTTGGCAAGTAATTACCTGAATAAATAATCGAACCCCTTACTTGTGCTATTGTTGGCTCGTATCGCTCGAGTATCGAGGTCGCTATTTAATATATATATATATATATATATATATATATATATATATATATATATATATATATATATATAGTACATACTGTACATTTAATAATTTTAGTTCCCAAACAATAACAACAAGGGATATCCTATCCACCATTACCCCATATTATTCATTAATCGTTGATTCACGAATATTTTCTTCCAAGAATTTTCAATAAATGCCACAATTTTTGATACTGCTTATAAGCTATTTATGGTACTACAATTGATTTTTTAAAGTAAAGGTTTTTTATCTGCTTAGAAGAATAAGAAAGCTTTGAACCCAAGCCTCATTATTTTTAAGTGTGATCTTAACCACCCTTCTGGTACCGATGAGTACTTTCCACTATCCACGTTAATTGCTCCTTTCTAAGGCTACAGTCACACTACAGCGAGCTAACGCTTAAACTAAAATTTCTTTCTAAGTAAGCAATTTTCTCTTGCAATGAACATTTTTATTAACTGTCAAGCTACGAGTAGCTATACTTGACATGATTTCGGTAATATTAGTTTATCCATATCTTATAATATTAAATGAACAATTCTTGTATATATATTTTATTTTGTGTATCTCGAAAACGGCTCTAACGACTTGGATCAAATTTTGTATTTAGATAAGGTTTTAGTTTTTAAATTTATCTATATAGTTATATTTTCTGAAAAAAGAAATGCAATTCTAATATCTTTCCTGAAAAAAACCAAGCGAAGCTATGTCGCCCAAGTTGTTATCCATATACAAACAGCAACTGGGGAATAAAGAAAAAGTGATTAATAACAAAATTAAAAAAAAAAAATGTTTACAAGTAAAAAACTTTGAGATGCACATAGCCACACTACATATTATTTAAACCATTACTTAGGGACATAATTGTATTTTATTTAGCCCTTTTTAATGTCCCACTGCTGGGCACGGGCTTCCCTTCAATAGAGGGGAATCAGGCCAAATTCCACCACGCTGGCCAAGTGCGGGCGGACTTCGCATGTATTTTGAAAATTGTTGTTTTGCTTCACCGTAAATAAGTGGTAATCATGTTGGAAATTATTCGCACATGACAATACAGGTGCGAGACCCGGGATTTGAACCCGCTTCACTCGGTTTCCCAAGCGAGCGAAGCGGTAATGTGAATGTAAATAATAATTATCCTAATATTATTATTTAACATCTCCTGTTAAAGCACTTGAAATAAAAACAGTGCAATCCGTTATAAATGTAGGTACATCATAAAATGTAAGGCAAAGAGAAAATGCCTAAGCTGAAATAGCCCATATGTGTTTATTCATGTGAATACACCCTTAGTCGTAATACGCATGGGTTTGACTTTGAAGCACTTAGAAACAGTACATACTTACTTTTACCCCTTTTAAAAGGGGTACGTATAATACTAAGTTTTATAGTGCAAAATCCGTTCTCAAACGCTTTTAAGTTTAAAAAGTCTAATGTTTTGCGTACATACTGTTATGTTGTTGCTATGCTGTTTTTTTATGATTGTATATATTAAAGTTTGAGTTTAGAATTGATATAGCTTGATTACTTCAGTAATTCACTCAAATTTTAACGCGTTTGCTCATTCTTTTCCACATTTACTGACACTTTATTTTATAGGACTTGATGTCGTACTACATTTGTGGTTTCTTGCCTAACCGAGCTGTTACAGGATGAGGATGGTTTAGATATGATCTGAGAGAACCGCATAATGAATCAAACTGATAATTTAAATGTGCCATGCTGTATGTTAAAGGACGAACTAACTTAGCAAGTTATTATATTTCATCATATATGTATTATATTTCATAATATATATGATGGGACATTAATATACAGCATCATCTAGTTCCATGGTAAGCTAAGAGGCTTATGTTATGGTTACTAGATTGTCGATACACTACATATATATACCTAACCTTAAATACAAACATTCGTGCTCATCACACAAATGAATGCCCCCAGCGGGATTCGAACCACGAACTAGGGTCACTACAAACAACCAAACTTAACTTTAGTCTCTACATAGAGTTAGTACTTAAAACTGTAGTACTGTTTATGCTCTACACCTCGTTAGATTGGAATGGAAATGAGCTATTTTGACTTCGTAAGCAAATGAAAGGTCGATCGATAAATTTTACATTTGTTGATTGTAAGAAAACACGAAGAACGAATAACCTTCAGCGATATTTCTTCATATACGAGCCAGTGATATTTATGTTCTCCCAAAAATAAGCTGCCATTACTTTTAAGTCCCGGTTGACATATCTAGACCACACGCTTTGGTAACGCGGTCGATTTTTTATACTTTTCGTGCAAACTTATATATTAACTAGCATTGCCCGCGGCTCTGTCCGCGTTCAGATGACCAAAAAGCAAATTCTTAGGTTTTACATATTAGTATACTCTTACAACGCAGTTTTTGTATTTTTTTCGCAGAAATGAGATATTTTCCTGCGGTAAAGAGTATCGTATATGTTGACCCGGATAACCAGCTATAAACATACCAAATTTCATCAAAATCTCTCCAGTGGTTTTTCCGTGATGCGGTAACAGACAGACAAAAATTCTAAAAACTATAAGATTCGGCCTCTGTATCGATAATGATGTCTATTTCAATAAGATTTTCCAAAAAAATATTTAATGTACAGATTCGGCTTAGTTACAATTTTATTATATGTATAGATTAACTCGCTAGTACTTTATAATTTATATGAATCAAGAGTAATACAAATATTTTATAAAACAACTTATATTTCTAACTAGCAACTAACCTACTAAGGTACGTTGTATTTTTTTAAGCGGAACCCTAATTCTTTTTTTAAAATAAATGTGGCCTAGGTTACTCTTTATAATATCAGCTATCTGCAAATGAAAGTACTATTAAAATCAGTCCAGCCGTTTCGGAGATTAGCCGAACGAACGGACAAATATTTTTTTAAATTGTGTTTTCCTATTATTCCATATGTTTTTATTGTTTTGTATTTATAATTCCATATGCATTTAGTAAAAAGCTTTTATTTTGACATTACAAACAGACATTGCAATTTTATTTATCTGTATAGATTAGTTTATAATGACAATTAAACATCACAAACACCTTCAAAGGAAGGCGTGTTAACCAAAGTAGTTAAATTTACCTGTTTTTGAATCATATAATATTAAGTTTTCCTAGTAACTTAGAACTTATACTCTCTGTCCGTCCGTCCGTTTATCCTATCTCTTAAAATTGTACTTTTTTAAATCGTATGTAGTAGGTGATAAAATTTATATTATAATAGTCTTCTTGAAACCAATTGAATGTTTAAAACTACAAAAGCTTATATCTTTCTCATCTATATAATAATTATATTAATTATCTTATTATTCCCAAAATACTTAAATGTACGCAACATTTATTTAATTAATCATCTTTTTTGCAGGTAAATATTGTGCATCATTATGATCTTCTTACACGTAAGTTAAATGACCTTTAGTTTTTTAACCCTCTACATGAAAAGTTTTAGTTATAAGGAAAATATTTTTTTAATATTAATCTATACATATAATAAACTAACTAAGTCGAATCGGTACATTAAATATTTTTTGGAAAATCTAATTGAAATAGACATTATTATTGATACAGAGTCCGAATTTATAGTTTTTAGAATTTTTGTCTGTCTGTCTGTCTGTCTGTCTGTCTGTCTGTCTGTCTGTCTGTCTGTCTGTCTGTCTGTCTGTCTGTCTGTCTGTCTGTCTGTCTGTCTGTATGTATGTATGTCTGTTACCGCATCACGAGAAAACCACTGGACAGATTTTGATGAAATTTGGTATGATGATAACTGATTATCCAGGTCAACATATAATATACTTTTTGCCGCGGGAAAATATCTCATTTTTGAAAAAAATACTAAAACTGCATTGTAAGAGTATACTTATATGTAAAACCTAAGAATTTGGCTTTTGGTCATCTGAACGCGGGCGGAGCCGCGGGCAATGGTAGTTTTAATATAAGCTAAAATAAATCGTTATGCTACATACATTCTTCGTCTGTTAGACAATGAATTATAGACTCGGCTACAGTTTTCTTTTCATTTTTTAACCCCCGACGCTAAAAGAGCGATGTTATAAGTTTGACGTCGATGTCTGTCTGTCTGTCTGTGGCATCGTAGCTCTTAAACGGATAGACCGATTTCGATGCGATTTTTTTCATTTGAAAGCCAGTTTCCGTGCGGTGGTTCTTAGCTATGTTTGGTTAATATCGGTACAGCAGTAATAGAGTATCAGCTCTTCCAAAATGATGTAAGGCATTTGGCGTTTGATTACTCGATTAAGTGCTTCACGCGTGCCAGTGTAATCGTTAAATGACAATTAATTTGTCGTAGTGGTAGGGGGTTTCTTAATTACATTACGTTTTCTAAACGTTCAAAATTATATGTTCAATTTAATATCCATCATATTAAGGGATTTCATAAAATACCATTAAATTAAATATAAATGACAACGGTGAAGGAAAACATCGTGAGGAAATCTGCATATCTGAGAGAGCCTAGAAAGTTTTCGTCTCCGTCCGGACTTAGCTTGCTAAGTGTGTGGTGGATTATGGCCTGATCCCCCTCGTATTGAAGGGAAGCCCGTGCCCAGCAGTGGGACGTTAAAAAAAGGGCTGAATCCATTCATATATAGATATAAATAGAACAATGTTCTAAGTCCAAATTAACTATAATATAAACAGTAAAACAACATATTTTAATATGAAACAAGTTATGTTCATGTCTTGAAAAACATTATTAATATAAACGCAATGAAATAAAGTAATATTCTCGAAATTTGAATAAATTTCACATAACTAAGATCTTGCCAGCCGTAAGAGCAATTCTAAAGCTAATAAAAATTTTACGATCTGCTGTGGCTAAATTAGTCACTCCACTGACCAGAAAACTTAATTTTCTGCTACAAAAATTGTTTAGATTCATTTAATTATAAAAACTTTTATTTAATTTCATTGCTTTTAATACGTATAGTAGTTCTTAGAATATATTGCGAAAAAATCATGGATACAAGTGGTAGCGATTAACGGATAGTCGTAAGTGATTTTTTTTTATATTTACTGTCTTCGGCCCGTGGCTTTACTTGTTTTGCAATTTAAAAAAAATGGCCCATAATATAACTTAAGGACAATGCATAACTCATATCTAGACAATCTATAGATTATTGTCAACGTTACATACATTTTTGTATATAATATATGTATGTATGTATATTTCTTCTGTACGTATGTATGTCACTGAACTCCTCCTAAACTGGTGGATCGATTGTGATGAAATTTTTGTCAGTCTCACAGTATTTGTTTTATTGTTCAAATTAATTACGCCACTCAAACGAAAAGCCAACGTTCAGGTAAGACAACGTCTGTCGGATTCGCTAGTATGTACTATATACAAAACAAAAAACATATTTTTATATACAATGTCTCTACACGCAAAAGCTCCACACTTTGCATAGTTCTTATAATAAAACTAGCTTTGACCGCGGCTCCGCCCGCGTTCAGATGACCAAAAACCAAATTCTTAGGTTTTACATATTAGTATACTCTTACAATGCAGTTTTCGTATTTTTTCTCAGTAATGAGATATTTTCCCTCGGTAAAAATATCCTATATGTTGACCCGGATAACCAGCTATCACCATACCAAATTTCATCAAAATCCCTTTAGTGGTTTTTTTGTGATGCGGTAACAGACAGGCAGACAAAAATTCTTAAAACTATGCATTCGGCTTCCGTATCGAAAATAATGTTTATTTCAATAAGATATTCCAAAAAAATTTAATGTACATATTTTGCTTAGTTACAATTTTATTATATGTATAGATAGGTATATTATGACAACCCACCGCCTACGTAGAGCGCTGGCGCAGTAACTAAGCATGACATACGAGATGAGCCATGAATATATCTATTTATCTATCTATATTTATTTCCTTATCTTTATAGTCTACTTAAGTTTGTGTCAGGTAATCTCGTGTATTAAAATATTTCCATTATCGCATTACATATAAGAGCCAAGCAATTTTATTCTCATCTGTATGAAAATGTTAAAGTAAAAGAAACATGTAAACAAATATGTTAGAGCCACGTTGAGCTGATATTATAGGTACATATAAATATTATATGATTATTTGTTATATTTTACTATCTTAGTGGTAAAGCTTTACTGGTATGAGTGATAAAGTAAACTAGACCTATAAAAATCTAGCCAATCTATATTTGCCATTTTACAATATCATAATCATCAATTAACATCTATTGATTCGAAAGTCTAAAATATAACCTGAACGAACAAATTATATATATATATTATATATATAATATATATATATATATATATATATATATATATATATATATATATATATATATATATATATGTATAATTTGTTCGTATGTCAGTTAGTTTCGGCAAAGTTCCGATATTAACCGATTTCAATGGATCTTTACTAATTGGCTGAGGATTCAAGTCTATTTTGTATCGTATCACACAAGCAATACCGTGAGCGAATATTAGTCATATAAAAAACAAAAGTTTTATTGAACACAAAAGTTGATGTTATTTTAATTTTCGGATGCTGCAAAAAACTTGAGATGCCAAAGTTCAGATATTCTAAACAATGTAAGCTAAAGAACCTATCAGAGCATGTCTTGAGTTATGTTGGCGTAGCGTTGCGTCATGCGGAGAAATCAATGGTAGCGGTCAGTTGTAAAGACGACCTTGCACGCTCAGCTCGGTCGTTGCTAGATTATATACTACCTTGTGACCGTCGTATACCTAAGATTTAGTTCATTACTGGGGTTACGTGTTCGATTCTCGTACATAGTACGTACTAACATATTATTAAGATTATGTACTAACATTTTTATTTCATGGTACTTGAAATAAATTATTTATACTAAGAATAATGCTCAAAGAGCTTGAGATTTGCCTTACACAACCTCGGTTGTTGAGGTTTTATTTTAAAGGCTACGTGTTCGATTCCCGAGCCTTGAGCATAATAAGAAAGTCTTTTAACTAGGTGTGTTCATAAAATGATTCACACATGAAAATATTTGAGATGCGAGACCCGGGATTTGAACTCGCTTCATTTGGTTATCCAAGCTAGCGCGTTACCTCTTTGTAATATAAAAGAAGTAACGTGTTCGATTCCCGTTTAAGTCTTCAGCATTTTGAAGAGCGTTGAATATATTTGAGAGTTAAATATATTTGTAGTGGCCATGCAAGTGTTTGTCTTGATGTAGGTAAATATACTGTGCAATACTAACAGGATCTATGAACAAATATTAATGTAAATTATTTATTACGACATATAGTATGTTATAGAGTAGTTATCTTTAGTGTCTATTGATAATATTAATACTACCCAGATGCCCTTCGCATTTATAATATTGCGGAAGCTCAGAAGGGACGACTTCTTTCGATTTAATCTAAAAACATCATAGTACCAGTGGTTTATTTTGGCAAAATGTTCATAAATAATATCCTGCCTATATAACTTAACCCTCCTAGATAAGACAATCCGCATTGTTTTCTGAGATTAGACAAAGGATACTGATTACTGAGCGTTGTGGAATTTGTGGGTAGTGATTTATCTCAAGACTAGGGACTCACCCTAGCTCCGCTCATGATTGTACTTAGTTACATTTTAACGTTTGGTATAGATTTCTCAGAGATGGGATATTTTCCCGCGGTAAAAAGTATTCTATATGTTGACCCGGATAACCTGCTATCACCATACCAAATTTCATCAAAATCCTTCCAGTGGTTTTTCTGTGATGCGGTAACAGACAGACAGACCGACATAAATTCTAAAAACTATAGATTCGGCCCCTGTATCGATAATAATGTTTATTTCAATAAAATTTCCAAAAAAATATTTAATGTACAGATTCGGCTTAGTTACAATTTTATTATATGTACTTACCTATAGATTTACAAAGTTCCAACAAAAACACATAACGTCCAATTAACTCTTATTTAAAAAAAAAGAATAAAAACTAACATAATATACAATCATAATTTGACATTTACGAGTATTTAAATAAACATAGATTATGCACGGTTCGCAAATTTTTATTACTTTCGAGTTTTTTTTATGCACAGAAACAATAATTATGAAATATTTAAGATTTCTTGACAGTTTGATCTTTTTGGTTTTTCCGCCATTGCTTTGAGATCATTCGCCTCCATTTCTATTCAACGTACTTATTAAATCATTTCACTTCCCACTTTCAAGTTAGCAGTAGTTTTATTAAAAACAAAGCCATAAAACTATTATCAAAAGTTCCACGCGTTTTACTGTGGACTTGATAAATTACTTCATTGGCCGCTCAAATTGTTACTACACACGAAAGCATCATGGAAGTTGGAAATTAACTTGATATGTTTACTAGATTATAAAAAAGAATTGGCTCCAACTTATAGTTGTTTTGAATATATTTTTTTTATATATTTTTTTAAGTTACAGGGACCTTAAAAGTACCTTTTTCAAAGAGCTATTAATTTTTCCAAAGACGCTCCTTTCGTTTAAAAAAATTGGAGGCTGAAAACACATAATGTTTGTTCAAAAATAAAAATGGGACATGTTTAATTAAATAAGTAAATGCAAAAAGTAGAATATTTCATAGAAATAAGATCAATGAGTGAAGTCCGCCAACCCGCACTTGGCCAGCGTGGTGGACTATGGCCTGATCCCCCTCGTATTGAAGGGAGGCCTGTGCCCAGCAGTGGGACGTTAAAAAGGGCTGAATACAAAAGATCAATGAGAGTGAAAACATTAAGGCTCCTTTGTATTAGTCATGTCATCAAAGAAATGTACTAATATCATCGCATTATTAAATTTTCACCACGTTATTATCGTTCTCTACATTGTGTCGTGTTGCACAAAAAAGTTTAAAAATGGTACTTATATCTCAATATCAAATACGAAACAACTAGCGTTGCCCGCGACTCCGTTTGCGTGGTAGATATATCATATATGTAACCAAAATAACTCATCTTTATGTTTTTAGCAGCAAAAACATAGGGCTTTAGGCTTATAGACTTTAAGTCTCATAGATCAAGTGTTTTTCAAAATTCGTGTTGAGTCAGTAAAGAAGTGATCTCTATATAATATATATTATATACTAAAGAAGAAATAACATAAGCTTGTTTTAGTTTATCACTACAAGCTTTACAATGAACCTTCATCAGGCAATTTCCAATATTCTATTCTTGGCCGTCCTTAATCCAATAAATTATGATTCTACTGTCGCTTCGAAATCTGCAAGAGATAAATTGACTAGATTCATGTTACAAACGATTAGTATTATTGTACTACGATTATAAATAAAAATAATAAATAAACATGAGGAAACTCACAGCACCATCTAGTTCCATGGTAAGCTACGAGGCCTGTCTTATGGATACCAGGTAGTTGATACACTAAACGTATATAACTAAATAAATACATATTATAAATATAAATCATGATTGGAACATAAACATTCGTGTTCATCACACAAATGAATGTCGCCAGCGGGACTCGAATCCGCGACCGCTGGCACAACAAGTAGGTTCACTGAAAACTGAGACAAACGCGTCGTCATTATGGATGTATATCTTCTGGATTTACTATAGTGATAATAAACTAAGATTTGTTACTTTATTGAAAACTTTGCTCTAAAATGTAAAGCAATCACTTAAAATAAACCAACGCTACAAAAACCTAGTTATCTACCATTCAAAACCAATACCATCACAAAGTATCACACGCAAGCGCAAATCTTGTCAATAAAAGGAGCGTTCCAGTTCTAAGTATTTCGTTCCGCTGAATCTACAAAAGTTATTTAAACGGATGCCACACGACCTCGCCTCGATCGTAAACACGTAAAAAGTGTAAATCGAAAACAATAAACGTGTCTGACGAGAGAGTCTGGCTTGGTATTACGCGGCCGCGTTCCGGAGTGCCGTTGTGGTAACTCAATTTATATTATTGAGTTGTAAATAAACTTGGTCGGGTTAAACGTGACCGTGGGCGGTCAACATTAATATGTGCGCGCGGTCACGGGGTCGGCGCACTGTTTCATACCCCCCGCGTATCTCAAAATGGCGACGCGGCACGTACTGGATTTTTATCTATCTATGCTGTTAAATCGTTTCGGGCGTATTTTGCATGATTTGTGTTTTTATTTTGTTATTCTATATATTTGTATTAATTTACATTTATATAACATGTTTCTGATTGATACTTATATAGTTAAAAACTTTACAAAAGCTACTTAAAACATTTTGTTTCATATAAAATAGAGATCAAAACAAACTTGGTCTATGTGAATATGTAATAGACATAATCTAAATGCACCGCCTAACCACACGCGGTCGCTAGTATACTATAATTTCGTATAATTTATATTCGATGCGCCGGCGGCTCCTAGATAGGCAGGCGGCTATTGATGTAGTGAACGTGTCCGGGTGTTTGCCGCATATTAATACGCAGGATATGTTTGTGCATAATGCATTTATTTCATTTATATTCAATCTTTAATCTTCAGACTTCCGAGACCGGTGTCACTTGACTTAGCCTCGATTCTCACATAGATGGATTATCGGCCGGATGAAAAGCAAAGCTAGAGATTAGCCAAAATATGTGTAATACTTTCTTAAATTTACGGGAATATTTGACATTTTTAATAAAACTAACTTTTCGGTTTTTTTCGCGAACGTTAGGAACCAAAACTGAAAATAAATCCGAGAAAGAATACGAAAAGATATGTGTATGAAACACATATGTACATATACATACATATATACATATGAAAGTAGCTAAGTGTGCCTTAATTTTAATTATTTATTTTAATTATAATATTATAACTAATTGATGGCTTCTAGCGTGAATATTTTTTTCTATTTTTCGTGTATATTTTATATACATATACGAGTACTAGCATTACCCGCGGCTCCGCCCGCGTTCAGATGACCAAAAACCAAATTCTTAGGTTTTACATATTAGTATAATATATATACTATATCTTACAAAGCAGTTTTTGTATTTTTTCCTCAGAAATGAGATATTTTCCCACGGTAAAAAGTATCCTATATGTTGACCCGGATAACCAGTTATCATCATACCAAATTTCATCAAAATCTGTCCAGTGGTTTTCTCGTGATGCGGTAACAGACAGACAGACAAAAATTCTAAAAACTATAGATTCGGACTCTGTATCGATAATAATGTCTATTTCAATTAGATTTTCCAAAAAATATTGAATGTACAGATTCGACTTAGTTACAATTTTATTATATGTATAGATAATGATAATGATTAGTACGATATGAAATTGACAAATAAATACAGGGAAAGCCGGGGGAAAGTTAAAGGACACATAACCGTTACTTCACTTACCATTTATCTTCCACCATATATATGAAGATTGCTCAGTCTGTCCGTCCGCTTAATATTATGTACCTGCAGGCATTAGCCATTTGGTTTCAAACGCTATTATCTACGCTTCGAATCTCAATTTACGAGTAAAATGTTATTCCACGATACGTTTAAGAACCTACGGTAGATCATACAATTGTGAATGCTAAGAATGCGTATGAATTTTCGATAAATGTTTGTTTTGCTTTACGATCGTTAGAATACGTCTCGATTGTGTGGGAAAGCCACACGGTTCTAATGGTATCAAAACTGAGACATCTCTATATGAATATTAGAACGAGCTTACATATAATTTGTAATTTAAACAAGTAAATTTTTGTAAATTTATTATAATACGGGCAGTGTTTTAATAATGACCCGACTGACAGAAGGAGGGTAATGTGTTTTTTATTCTAATTTACCTAATATATTTTATGGTTGCGTTTTCCTATCAGAACTTAGAACATTAGCGGTCTCTATGGAAATAGCCTTTGATTTCAATTTTGTATACTAGCGACTCACCTTCGCTTTGCTCGGGTTCGCACCAAGGTGTTTCTTTAAATTGACATAACTTTTTTATATATGAACCAATGAAATAAAACAAACACTAAATATTAAGTGAAACTTACCGCAATACATTAGTGAAACCGCACCCAAATCGGTTAAGCCGTTTCTGAGATTAGTGCGTACAAACACACAGACAAACAGACAAAAATTCTAAAACTCATTGTTTTGGGTTCTAATGCGTTAATAAAGACCCCCAATAATAGTTTTTCTCAAATATCTTCCATGTACAGACAGCGTTCACTTACACTTTTATTATATGTATATAGGTTTTTCGTCGAATGTACGTAATTTTCATATTGGTTTTAATCATTTAGGAACCTTGGTGTTTTTTCGCTTATCAGTTCTAAAAATAATATTTAGAAGAATATTTTAATGGTGGAGTGAATTAATTCAAAACACGTCGGTAATTTATATTTAGATTGTAAACGGGAAGGCAATTTAGATAATTTTATTTCATATATGCATAAAATTAACTCTGTACGCATATAAATAATTTCATAGCTTGCTTTACAACTCTTACATATGTCAGGCAGTCTCTATCAAATTATATTATTCTTACAGAAAACTAGAGAAAGCTAATATAGATAAAGAATAACATCGTGTCTTTCACGCTAATTGGATAGTCACGATGTACTGTGATGACTTTAGTTTTTAGATAAATATATAGGCTTCTTTGTGACATTTTTATCATTAGCCGTGAGAAGGGACGGGAAATTTTTTTTTTGTTTGTGGGAAATGATAACACTACCAATAACAAAAACATTTAATCGTGACATTTTTTCTACAAAAAAAGTATTTATTATATCAAATCAAAATATTTTATTCAGCATTAAATAAATATAAATAATCATCAAAATAGCTATCTATCTATACTAATGTTATAAAGAGGTAAAGTTTGTGAGTTTGTGACTTTGTGAGGTTGTAAGGGGTAATCTCTAGATCTATTGAACTGATTTAGATGAAATTTGGTAAGAAGATAGTTTGAGACCCTGGGAAGGACATAGGATAATTTTTATCCCGGAAATCATCCTTTAAGGGGATGAAAATAGGGATGAAAGTTTGTATTGGGAAGCAAGCTAGGGACGTACCCGAGCGAAGCGAAAGTGAGTCGCTAGTTTTAAATAAAACTATCTTTTCGGATTTTTTCGCGGATTTATTTGGATTTTTGGTTCCCGACGTTTCGAATGCTTTACAGCAATCGTGGTCACGGGAGAGACTAGGTAAGAATAAGTAACTTTCTAGGACCTCTTATTATTTGTTTATATAAGTGACATATCTTTATTATCTGCATTTAGTCTTAAAAATAGACATAGAGTATGGACTGAGTAAAATTGTCATGAAATTGACCTCTCTTTAAAAAGAGAGAAAGCGAACGCGCGTCCAAAATTTGTCTTTTATTTCAATTTGAATCTATAAATGGAATGTAAAATGGTTATAAATTCCTATTTTCATTAATCATATTTCAATTAATAGTTAATACAGAAGACTTCTGGCCGCACATTCGCTTTGTCTCTGTCGCTTTTCCGCCATTTTCTGCAGACGTCTAGCAAAGAAACACTCAGTCCGCTCTCTATGTCTTAAACATTATAGATAGCTAGTGTCGTGAGTAGTTTATGATAATATTTACATATACCAGTATGTTTACGTCAATTTGTTAAACGCGCCTCGATGCGCAAGCGCATATCACTAAAATATGGCACAGTTTGCTTTTGTTTATGTAGGATAATTAATAATATGATAAACACATATTTACGTCTTCAATATTAGTTTAGGTACTACTGTAGATATAAATAGATACATAGAGATAGTCAAAGTTATACATTGTTTTGTAACGGACGTATAATGTTTGTTTTTCAGTAAATTGGTCTCTAGAACGTCTGGAAAGAATTTTATAAGACTTTTTTATCTATACATATAATAAAATTCTTAATTCTAAGTGACTCGCATCCATACAGTAAATATTTTTTGGAAAATCTTATTGCAATTGTCATTATTACCGATACAGAGGCCGAATCAATCGTTTTCTGGATTTTTTTTCTGTCTGTCTGTGTGTCAACATATAGGATACTTTTTACTGCGGGAAAATATCTTATCTCTGAGAAATCTGTACTAAACGTTAAAACGTTCGCTAGTTGTTTAAATAATAATCTGTATTAATGACATTGTCAAGTTTAATATTGGATCAACTTTTAACATATTCCAATCTTTATATATATAATTCTTCTGTGAGTGTGTATGTCACTGAACTTCTCTCAAACGACTGGACCGATTTTGATGAAATTTTTTGTGTGTGTTCAAGGGGATCTGGGAATGGTTTAGATTCACAATTTTGTCCAAAAATTTTGAAATTTTCAAATTAAAGACGTGTAGACAGGACAACGTCTGTCGGGTCCGCTAGTATAGCTATAATGAAATAAAAACTATAGGTATATTTATTTGCCGAAATCATAACATCGCATGTAATTTTCGCATTTTATTAGGTACATATTTTCTGAATTAGCTAGACTTTCATATCTTATCAATTTATAAAGATTATACCTCCTTTTCTTTACTCATATCTATATCTAGACGTAGACAAAGTATAAAAAATTGTTATTATCAATACAGGTGGCTTAGACAGCGTGACATTCTGCTATCATCGAAATTCCGTATCCATATACGAGTATATATACTAATATTATAAATGTGAAACTTTGTGAGGATGGATGGATGTTTGTTACTCTTTCACACCAGAACGGCTGAACGGATCTGGATGAAATTTGGCACAGAGATAGATTATAGTCTGGATTAGCACTTAGGTTACTTTTTATCCCGAAAAACGTACGGTTCCTATAGGATACATTTGTTCTTGTCTAAGGACGAACCCGAAGCGAAGCGAAGGTGAGTTGTTAGTGAAAAAATATATCTGTAGTCAGCTCGTTTTATAACGTTCTACTACTGAGCGCGGTCCTCATTTTTCAAGACATTTTTCGTTCGTGTAGATATAAAGTAGTCCGCCAACACGCATTTGGCCAGCGTGGTGGACTATAGCTTGATCCCCCTCGTATAGGGAGGCCCGTGTCCAACAGTGGGACGTTAAAAAGGGCTGAATACATACAATACACACAGATATAAGTATTTATGAAAATGAATATATTAATACTATTGGCATATCCGTGCTTCTTTCGTGTGCGCCCTTACGCGTCTTTTGCATTTATAATATTCCTACACTCGCTTGCCTTGATCTTCATTATAAAATAATAATAATATTATGGATTAAAAAATAACTCTATGTTCTACACATGTAATGTACTAAATGTAATATATAAAACATATTTATGTGTAGCTGCAAAAGCATAGCACGTTTATACCTGTATTTCAACCTCTTCAAAGTTAATTTTCGCGACAAAATGTCTCTGTCCTTCTCCAAGGTCCGATCTATCTCTACACTAAATTTCATCAAAATTGGTTCAGTGGTTAAGGTGTGAAAACATTGTAAAACAAACAGACAATTACTTTCGCATTTATAATGTTAGTATGGATTATTACTGAGTAATGAGTATACGTACGTATTAAATCTCGATGGTAGATAAAAATATTACATTCTGTGTAACTACATTTTGATTTATTTTACATATATTACGCGTAAGTTTTTGATTATAATCAATGTTTGCACTAAAAATGCACTTAGTGTACGAGGAAGATGTGTACAGTTCATTGTTCGTTTTGTAAGCTCATGTCCCTGACGCGATATCTCGCCCCAATAATACTGATAATAATAATTAATTAGATATACCTATTCATAATATTTGCGTTCTACTTGCAATCGGCATATTAGATATATGCCGATATAGATATACAGATAAATTATATTGAAGTGTTTGTTTGTATTGTCAATTTTTTTTTGTTTTATAAGGAAATCTGCAAGCAGTATTTACTTTTAGCATCTGCTATATCTATGTTCTAACATATCTATGTTCTAAGATTTTTATTATTAAGTATTGTCAAAATAACAGCTTTTTACTAATTGTATATGAAATTATATACGCAATTATATATAAGAAAAATACAATTTTTAAAATTTTTGTCTGTTTGTCAAACTGACATACAAAAATTCAGTCGAACCAAGAATTTTATTCGTTTTTGGAGTTGGTTATTCATGATTTAAAGGATCAATATGACTTGATTCATTAAAATTACTTGTAACAGAAAAACTATAATTGAACAAATAAATCAAATATATGTATAGTTTTCTAGTTCAAACATTGATGACTAATTATTTTCCATATCGCGCCCTACTGACACTTCGATAACAACAATCATAATAAAATGTTGCTACTTTATTATATTAGAAAACTTCAGCATATAACAGACTATTCAATTCAAAATATTTATTCATCGTATGATCTATTTATTTCATTTAAGGTCAAAGCTATCTAATACATTGTTCATTATCGATCGAAAAAGTGCTAGATACACAATCAGCTATAAAAAATGTCCTCACCGAATGAGCGCTCATTTGACATTTGAGTGCCCTTTTAATTATTTTTTTTGTGAAAATAACTTTAAGTATTGCATTTAATGTTCAATTAAAATTGTTGTATATTTATTTTAAGTAGAATAATTACCTAAGCACAATTGGTGACAGTTTTAAGAGAACTTTTGCAAGGGATTGTGTATATAGCACTTTTTTGATCGATGTTTTTCATATATATATGTACAAAATCATTATCTTCAAAATCAGGTCGATTTTGTCTACAGCTACGTATAGTCAAATTTCATGCCACATTGAGCTCCTTGTTTTCAAATTCATATAGCGATACTACAAAGGTTCTATCTGGAGGGTGTACTCGCTCACTTTTTAAATTCATCTAAGTACCTACTATTTTAATTCATCTTGACTAACTGAGCCTTCTATGGCACTCTGAGTTCAATTCAATTCAATTTTCTTGTTAATTGCTTCAAAGCGTGTCAGATGAGCACAGATTACTTCGCCAATGTCACGTAGAGACATTTTGAGTTATGTCTGTCAAAACACTGCTGTTTACAATTGCACTTCCAATGACAGAACAGGTTGGAGGTATTCGTTAAAGATCCTAAGACTCGTTGATTTTTTCTGAAACCGTTTCGAGGCACTTGTAGATGTTCTTAGTTACTTATAATTACTAAGAGTATATCTCTTGAATAACTTCGCTACGTCATTAAAAGCGATTGGTCATCGTATGGTCATTGAATTAAATATGGACTTAGCTAGCTAGATCTACGACACATGTGCAATTTGAGCTACGATAATGATATCGTGCGCGAATAACGCGTGCGATAATCACATATTTTATTCTTATGAAAATCACGATATCAAAAAATTTTTCTTACAATTATACTATGACCTAGAACTTAGATGTATAATTTTTTTTCAATATCACTCAGTTTATAAGACCAATACTCTTTTTTTTTTTTTTTTGAAATTTATGTCTACCCTTGATGATAAAAGAGAATTTCGAAAATAGGGACTAAAACGACGACGAAAACTCTTCTATACAGTATCAAACAGAGTCACTGTGTGCGTCTGTCTGTTTCTTCGCTTACTTCTTCTAAACCACGCAAAGGATTTTGATATGGTCACTAATAGAAAGAGCGATAAACGAGGAAGGTTTATGTATATAATTTGTACAAAATAAATGAACCTAGACGGTCTGTCATAAAAAAAAACTATTTTCGTACGGTTAAATGGCTAACGCTGGCTAAAACCTTTAGAGATACATCAAAACAATGCACTAGAAAATTATAGATCTTAAAAAGGCCTACAGAAAAGTCCGCGATAGCATGTTTCTATCTCAATAACTATTTTTTTATCTATATAAAACGTACCGAGTGTTAATAAAAAACACAAACATATGAATCTATTACCCGCTTTTTTTAAGTTTATTAAATAATTCAAACGTTATCTAAACCGGCTTAGTACAAAATAAGTAAATTAGCAGCTTGTACATTAGTTAGAGTCGTAAAACTTATTTTAATTATATAGAACCGCTATTATACAAATCTTATATGTTATAGTCACTAATCATTACGGGAATTAGAAGACAGTAAAAGTTAATGGCTAGCCATATTTTATGTAGACCATAATATTCAAATTACTCGTACACTCCTATCTATATGGCAGGATGTTTATGGAAGAAATAAAAAAAAGTTAAAAACATAAAACAGTCGAATTTCATACATATGTATAAATAAACATACATATTATGTACATTAAGAAAAATCAAGCTAATAATATAAAGAAGAAAGATTTTTTTGTGTTTTTTTTGTTTGTTTGTTTGTACCGAATAAGCTCCGAAACTACTGAAGCGATTTGGATGAAATTTGGTAAGAAGATAGTATGACACCCTAGGAAATACAGTGTTTTTAATTTAATATTTTGCTCTTATAATTATGCTTTGCTCACATAATTTATTGATGAATAATTGCTTTCACTCGTCCAAAATCCACTTTAAAGATGTTAGATAACCTATAAATAAAAATTTATGTTTCTTTGTATGTTCGTCCTTTATGCATTCCTGAACCATTCATTTCTAGTGACCGGGCAAACCGAGGGTAAGTCGCTGGTAGGCTATAAAATGGACTCTTTGAAATAAGTTAGTTAGTTCCAGAGATAATTGCATACAAATAAACAAAAACTTAAAAAAACCGACTTTCAGGCACTAAAATGTAAAAAATAACTAAACGGAGGTTTTCATTTAGAATAGATACCTAATCAGATATTTTCGAAGTCGGTACCAGCCGATGCAAAGCAAATTTAATATATTTCGATACGTAAAATACATATTTACCTATTAGATCAAATCTTAAAAATATTGTCGGCTGGTCCCGACTCCTTTATGGAAGTCGGTTAACAAAAGTATACATTACAAAGTACATTACTCTCAAATATCACGTATTCTTATAGTGGCAATAAATAAAAAAAAAATCACTACTCTACCTATAATATATGTAAAATATTTTTCATTTTCTCAGAAGTAGACCATAGTATCATTACTTTGATAGTTGACCTATTCCGCAAATGGCCGACCGCAAACGTGGGCTTGTTACTAAGGTAACAACTTAAAAAAATAATAATCTGATGCACGACAAAAAACTTGTAATGTCACGTCCGTAAATGTTTAGGATCTATTTTTAAAACACTCCTTTTTTATTTTAAAACTGTTTTTTAGGAAAATTTTTTGCGTATTTATTTTGATTTTTGGTTTTCGACGTTCGAATGCTTTGATCACGGTAGAGACTAAGGTGTTAGACGTCTCAAAGGCATTATATACATATTATATTATATATTAGTTATTACAGACGGTGTCTATCCACAAAATTACAAAATGAATTCAAAAGTACAAAAAATGGCACACAAATAAGTACCCACCTTACAATATTTGTTTATTTTAAACATTGTTTATAATTTTTATAAGTTTTATAATTGAATGTGGACATATAACCTACCTATAATTTTATTCAAAATGTCAAATATCCCCGAAAATTTCAGAAACCTTCTCGTCTTCACTTTGATGAAAATTAAATATATTATTACAAGTCTAGGTATATAAAGTTATTAGATTCTGATTGGGCTTTAGTTTCATTAATAATTTTATTTTATACTAACATTAGCCCACTGGCGCTCGCTTGTTACCATTATTTTTCTATATTAGCATTTTAATGAAAAATAAATTATTTGACTAATTTATAACGATATAAAGCATTTATTTATGTGACCTTGGCCGATAGGAATGTAGTATTTAAAAAAAAAAAGGGCGCAGATTTTCTTTTGTTTTCCCGCGCTTTTGGGGGCGGAGATATCGGTACCATCTTGTAGTGACCAGTTGTGCATTGTTTGTAATACTATAATAATTATTATAAATTATGAAATTAATATTTAAAAGTGCGATTGTTGAATATTTAGCTGGCTCTTCTCAGCATAAGTGCTTTCTGGTGGTAGAACCGGTGGTAGCTTCGACACGGACAGACGTATGAACAATTATAAAAGAATTAAGTTGATGTTGCAAAAATACTAAATGTGAGAATATATTCAAGGAGTATCTTGAAGTTTTATTAGTGTCATCCTAACGATAGTAGTAACAGACTTAGGTAATTTAAGAATCTGAGAGTTTATAACATTGGAAGATCTAAAGAGGTATGTATGTAGAGATCGTAGCTCTTGGTATTCTGTTCTATTTGACTACTTTGCAAGTTTATTTCACCCAATTTCTATATTCATTAGTGAAAAAACAAACATTGTTTTTGTCGTTTTGAAAATTAACATTTATAATTAGTACATAAATTTAATTACAAATACTGGATTCCGTTGATGATTTCTGGGATGAAAACTATTTCACTCACTCACTGTTCATATTATGAGTTTTAAAAAAAATCTTATTTTGGTAAACAAAAATTTCTTTTGCTTTTCTTCTATATAAAACTTTTTGACAATAACAAACACAAAAAAAAGAATTGTCCAATTTGGTGCAGTCGATCCGAAGTTATGCGCGTATATACATTTCGGTGATTCATTTTTGTTTATATTGATAACAATTTCTTTGATTTAGATTCGCCGAAGAATGCGATCTAAAAGCCACGATTCCTTTATATAAGATACTAGCGACTCACCCTCGCTTCGCTCGGGTTCATCCCTAGGTTGATTCCCCATACAAATATTCATCCCCATTTTCACCCCCCTAAGGGATGATTTCCGGGATAAAAAAATATTCTATGGACTTCCCAGGGTTTCAAACTATCTTTTTACCAAATTTCATCTAAATCAGTTCGGTAGATCCTGAGATTACCCCCTACAACGTCACAATCCCACAAACTCACAATTCACAAACTCACAAACTTTACCTCTTTATAATATTAAGTATAGATAAGGAGTGAGTTCATTACCTAGGCCTCAGTATTTACACAGTAACAAATGATTGACAAACTCGTTCAACGACCTTATTAGTAGTCATTTAGTACTCCATTGCTAAACAAAACTTCTTTGATATGAGAAGGCGTAGGATATTTCTTAGGAACTCAGTCGACTGAAATGAAAAAGTCCAACCGTTCTCGAAATTCGAATAATGTATAGTTCAATAGACATACAATAGCGGCCAGTAGTGGTAGCTCAGTGGTAACGCTCTCGTTTGGGAAACCGAGTGAAGCCGGTTCATATGCCGGGTCTCGTACCTCTGATACTTTCATATGCAAATCATTTTCAACATGATTTCCACTTGCCATACGGTAAAGGTAAACATCGTGAGGAAACCTGCATGTCTAAGAGGACCTAGCAAGTTTTCGAAAGACATGTGAAGTCTGCCAAGCCGCAGTTGGTCAGCATCGTGGACTGTGACCTGATCCCCCTCGTATTGAACCAAGGAATACAATGTAATATAGGCGGGCGTTGAATTAGTTAATTTATAGTAGCGTTACAATTGGCCTTAATCAAATTAAGTATTAATTATAAAAAAAAATGCTTTAGTTTATTTATGTGTAATAGATCCCCTCGTAACGTTCTTAACTTAATGTGAAATAGCCTATTTTCTTCATTAATTTTTTTCATATCCCGCGGACAGTTTCAGTGATAGGCACGTTTAAACAAACAGACAAAACTTTTTAATATTAGTATATATTACTTTTAAATTCATTGTTATAAAATGTAAAATATTCTATTGCTAAATTACAATGGTACTTTGTCCGCAGTTCGTCCACCCCTCGCACTAATTTTGTACACACACTATTTTCTCTTACTGCCACCTATTCTGGTTTAATCCCATTTGACATTTCTGCGAGGACTTTAGGCTGCATTCATATAATATGATACACTTAAATATAATATAGATATGATACACAAAACTAGCGATTTTTTCGATTGCGTCTTTTATAATAAGCCGCATTAATATAGCCACAATACGTACGATTACTGTTGATTAAATTAGTCTATAATATGTTAAATATATATATATATATATATATATATATATATATATATATATATATATATATATATATATATATATATATATATATATATATATATAGTACCTGGGCGACCGAGCTTTGCTCGGAGTTTTTGGCCAAAAAAAAACATTAAAAAAAACAAACTAAGAATTTGAATAAATACAAAAAAAAACAAAATTAAAAACTTTGTGTCCGACCGGGATACGAACCCAGATACCTGTGGTTGTCAAACTTGCGCATTGCCGCTTGACCATGATGCTTATGTCTGAGCGTGCGAAATTATCGAACATAATATTTTGCGTGGAATTATTAATTATTAATTTATTGAAATAATGCAAAAGAAATCATAATAATAATAAAGCTCTATTTATTTATTCACTTATTTATTATAAAGGCTTACTAACTAAATTTACATAAAAACATTTATTTAACATTATAATTTTACCTATTGTATATAAATTTAATTTAAAAGTATGCACAGCTTTTTATAAAAGTACTCCATTAAAATTTTATTTGGTTAAGAGTATATAAGGAGCCATTTTAGTTGTACAATAAAAAAAATGTCTATATCACATTGCTGAAATATAAAATTATATAATTTAGTGACTATTTATTAACTTATAATTTTTTAACTAATAATTTTGTAATCTGGAATTAAATTATTTTAAAAATCTTCATATTATTTGAAATGATATTGTATATATATAAATTATCATTAACAAATAAATAAATAAACAATCACAATAAATTAAATAATTCAATTGAGTAAATACTAAACATTTCACAATAATAAATATAAATAAAATTTCTTTCCATACATTAATTCTGATAATAGTTATAAATTAGGTATTTAATTTCATAATTAAATGTATTTATTTAGTAAATGTCTTTTTCATGTATAGACCCCTCTCGGTTAAAAGCCTCCTCCAAAGTAGTCCTGCATAGAGCTCTCCGTTGGAGATTATGCTTGTATGATTGCAAAGGGTTTCTTTTCAAATTTTGTTTTCAATATATAATTTGTTTCTGATATGCCTATAAAGTTTATAATTTTATCTTTGTGTTCTTTTGATTTGTTGTAGGAAATGCTGCTTTTAATTCTAGAAGTTTTTCTGGTGAAGATATGTATACCTTTGTTCATTGTATGTCTGTTTTTCTTTGGAGGGTTACGGTTGAACTCCCCCATAGTGACCGGCCGTACTGGTGGATAAAGATGAGGAAGTTCCTACGGTATTTAATATACTGTATCTTGCTGTGTTGTTTTTAGTTGTTCCTGGTTATCATTTGTGTGATTGAAAGTTAATTTTGGTTTTTGTAATATAAAGTCTTTAATATTAGCAGGTATGGTTTTCTTTGTATGTTGTTTATTTGTTAGTTTTTGTTTATAATTGAGGTAAGGCGTTTCTGGATATACAGGCAGACTTCTTTTTTATTTCCGTTTAGTTTTAGACTATTTTTTCCTCTAGTTCATGATAGGATTTTTCACCTTCTTCTACTCTGAACATAACCAAGTTCTTGCGCCTAATATGTCGTTCTAAATTATTTATTGAGGTACTTTGTTCCTGGATTTTTTTCTCCAGAACTTCAATTTTTATTTCTAACTGTTTAAATTTCTCATGTTTAAATTTCTAACATTTCTGTTTTCTGCTGTCTTATTTCTTGTTGTATGTTTATTAGCAACTTTTTTATGTCCTCCATCTTAAGTGTGAAGTTGGAAGTAGAAAAGCTGATTGAAAAAAAAAACCAATTATACCTAGTTGAATTGCAATTTAATACCGAGTACCTAATTAGTTTTTGAGGTTATAAACTTATGTTTTAATATTTGACGCTTTCACTTCACAAATTATTTTGTTTTATTGTCATCACACACAGAAAAGATGGTTTTGCACTGATAGTATCTTTAAGTTATGTTTGTCACTTTTGTATTTGTTTGGTAGGTGAATTTTTAAAAGCTCATTTGTTCTTCAACACATCAAGACTTGGTGATGTTTACATAGGTTTTATTTAAAAATTTACCATTTTTCTTTACATTATTTTCACTTAAATATATTTAAACTTGATGTAAATACGGACACGATGTTGACAGTTGCACAGTGGCGCCGCCTACTCACCAGAAGTGACAATGCAAAAATTGTGAAAATGCAAAAGAAAATCGTATGAAAATTCGAAAATTCGCGTTTTTCCAGATATAAGACTAATCTAGATCGATTTATCGCCCCCGAAACCCCCTACATGCTAAATTTCATGAAAATCGTTGGAGCCGTTTCTGAGATTCAGATTATATATGATATATATATATATATATATATATATATATATATATATATATATATATATATATATACACAAGAATAGCTCGTTTAAATATATAAGATATATATATACCCTTAAAACGTAAAAAAACGTAAAAGCCTCTCAAAAATAGGCTTAATGTATTACGGGAAGACTGAAAAGAGATAAACACGCAAGCAACGCCGTTGACAGTGTCTTGTTTTATTTTAACTAAAAGCTATAACTTGACAGTGTGGCCAACACTTTATATTTGCAAGCGTTTATTTCTGTTAGGTTTGAAGTGTTGTACTCAAATGAATTATGAATAGCCGTCAAGTTAGTGACTAATTCATTATGTTTATTCGTAATATTTTAGTTTCTATTGCTTTTGTGGTGTAAAGCCGTGAAATATTTGTACTGTATTATGTCCTTATCTTACTTTAGATGTTGTTAGCTTTATTTAGGGACTTACTTCTAAATCTTACTAATATTATAAATGTGAAAGTTTAGATGTTTGGATGTTTGTTACTCAATCACGCCAGAACAGCTGAACGAATCTGGATGAAATTTGACACAGATATAGATTACAATCTGGAATAGCATATAAGTTACTTTTTATCCCGGAAAATGAACTGTTCCAGTGGGATAGATTTGTTTTTGTTTTTCTAGAGGCGAATTCAAGCGAAACGGGGGTAAGCCGCTAGTAAATATATATAATGTATAATATATTAATCCACTATATAGAAAAAAATATATAAAAAAATGTTTATTATTAAAATTAAGAATCGATTTAGATTTAGGAAATTTCGCGAGCTTCTTCCAGCTTTATTACAATGACATTCAACGTTAGTTTTTTAGTTCCTCAAAAAGTTAGTTTCATATATTTCACTAACCACTATCTCTTTTCGATTTTAAACGTCTCTCTCTGTTTGTTTTGTCTTACATACAACACTAATAGAAATAGATTGTCAAAATTTCAGCTCTTTAGAACTAATGATTCTGAAACCATCAAAATATTCAAATATAAGCTCTTTTAAAGACCTTATATAGATTATTTTCAGTTTGACACTTTTTCTTTAACGTAATAAATAGACAGGTCTAACTGTTTATGGGAATGGGATCTCGATATTTTCTCCGCTTTAGTATTTAAATTAATATAATATTATAAATTAATGTTTTATGTGTCCCCTGTCTTAAAGGTCGGTAGCCTGGCTTGGCGTAGTTCCAACACCGCTACTATTATTACGCCTCTCATAAGAATTGTATTACCTGTCGGCATTCTAACAAGTTGGTACGAATAAATGTATTGAAATGAAATTATTTTACTTGTTCTTGGCGGTAGTTGATTTCTAAGTATTTCGAAGGAATTTAGACTGACTAGAGACTAGGTTCCGCTATCATGTGGAATAATATGGAGAAAAATAATTTTGCTTAAAGCTTACAATTTTTTTTTGATAGACTGAAATTTAATCATAATTATATTTTTAAGAAAAAGAAAATTCAGTATTAGATTGGAACTTATTTATTTATTTATGTGTTTACTAACGTCTCACCCTCGCTTCGCTCATAGAAGCTTCATAGAAAAACAGAAAAAAATTATCTGTATCTGTGTATGTATATGTATCTGTGTATGTATATATAATATCTATATGTATATATAGTTCATTTTTCCGGGATAAAAAGTAGCCTATGTGCTAATTCAGACAATTATAATCTATCTCTGTGTCAAACTTCATCCAGATCCGTTCAGCCATTCTGGCGTGTTTGTGTAACAAATATCCAAACATTCATCTAAACTTTCACATTTATAATATTAGTCAGATTTAATACACTTTATTGCACAGTAGAATGGTACATACAAAAAAAGAAATACAATTAAAGAGATGTGCAAAGGCGGCCTTGGCGTCAAACTTAGTTAAATATTCTGTACTAGCATTGCCCGCGGCTCCGCCCGCGTTCATATTACCAAAACCAAATTCTTAGGTCTTATACTCGTATTAGTATATTAGTTGACCTGGATAACCAGCTATTACCATACCAAATTTCTTCAAAATCCCTCCAGTGATTTTTCTGTGATGCGGTCACAGGCAGACACAGAAAAAAATTCTTAAAACTATAGGTTCGGCCTCTGTTAGCGATAATAATGTGTATTTCAATAAAATTTTCTAAAAAATATTTAAAGCACAGATACTGCTTCATTAAATGTTCATGTATCTATAGATGTAACTAATTTATAAATCCAAAAAGATTGTTTATTGATAATTTAAACACGGGCGGGCCCGCGGGTAATTTAGTAGTAATTCTAATAAAATTATAAAAAGGACAAATTTGTACATTCAATTTTTTGGATTTAAAACTAAGTATTTTAAAGACACATGGCGACATCTATTGAAAAATATCTAAATAATACAAAAATAAATATTCATTAAAATAATATTTTTAATGAATAAAATAGTGCTATTGATATACTTTTTCAAGATCAGCTATTTTTAATAGTTTTTGACATATTTAGTAAGTTAACTTGCTAAAATCTATATAATATCATCGTTTTTTTATTTTAAAGAGTTTTTGTATTTTTTCTCAGAAATGAGATATTTTTCTGCGGTAAAAAGTATTCTATATATTGACCCGGATAATCAGCTATGACCATACCAAATTTCATCAAAATCCGTCCAGTAGTTTTTCTGTGATGCGGTAAAAGACAGACAGACAGACAGACAAAAATTCTAAAAACTATAGATTCGGCCTCTGTATCGATAATAATGTCTATTTCAATAAGATTTTCTAAAAAATATTTAATGTATAGTTTATATGTATAGATAAAATGCTACAAAATATTTGTTTTATTTTGAAAGTAGATCGATTAGATGTATTTCTTACAAACTGTAAGGAATAATTAAGAACTTTGATGTTTATTGTTTTTGCCTAATCTCAGTTGGCACACGATAGCGTGAGTCACTCTGCCACCTGAATTATCTTCAGTAAAATGGCGTATCTTTTACGATTAGCTTAATGACTGGTCACTAATTTTATGACTTGACGAAAGAAAAAATGATTGTTATAAAATGGACACTGTTAGCAGAGTGTGGGAACAAACACAGGGTTTCATTTTCAACAAAAATATTACTTATTAGTACGGTGATGGAAAACGTTCCGTTGAAAATGTCTCTGAATATATGAGAGGACCTAGTTGTTTTAGAAGGACGGGTCGTGTCTTCCAACCGGTATTTGGCCAACATGGCTACTTCAACTTAATAGAAGTATTGTAAATTATAATTTTACTTAAAAAAAAAAGATAACAAGTTAATATTAGTCTCGCTGAGTTTCTTTCGCCAGTTCTTCTCAGGTCTGAGGCTTCTTTTTTCCGAACTGGCAGTAGACTTATGACGTTCAGTAAAAAATTGTAATAATTTAATGCTGAATAAAATATTTTGAATTTAATTTGAACATGATGTTCTATAGCTAATCCCTTTCGCATTGGGACCTGTGCCCAACATTCAGATATTGAAAATGGCTAAATTATAATTGTTTGCCTTTCTAATAGGTTTAATAATAAAACGCTACAGTATCTAACGAGAAATAACGCGATGCGATGCAATTTTTTGCGAGAATGTAAATTTACAACTTGAGTGAAGCGCTCGTACCCCCAAAGCTTTAAATTATCTGAAACTCTTACAGAATATCTTATTAATTATTACTTTAAAATTTTTTAACTGCAATTCATTTCTATGCCACGAATATTACTACAATAAAACTTATTATTTTCAACTAAAAATAAGGCTTGTGCTTCCATCACATTATCTACATTTACATATCATTGCATAGAGGTCGCTAGATTAGATTATTCTTAAGGTCGTGCAGTTTTTGCTATCGAACTTGTTACTGTTTCCTTATTTTATCACTACGTAGGTCATTTTTGCTCTACATATCTATACATTACTTTTTTATTAGTTATGAGTGCAATAGATAGATAGTTTAAATTGTAGTATATAAATATAGATAGAGTAAGCTAAGAAGTACACGTGTTTTATTAATATATACAACACACTATTAATCGTACTTCCAAAATGATATAACAACAATAAAACATTACGACGACACGTTTGGCTCAGTTTGTAGTGACCCTACTTGCTGTGCCAGCGGTCGCGGGTTCGAGTCCCGCTGGAGGCATTCATTTGTGTGATGAACACGAATGTTTATACTCCAGTCATGGGTGTTTATATTTATAATATGTATGTATTTAAAGTTATATAATATGTGTAGTGTATCAACTATCTGGTATCCATAACACAAACCTCGTAGCTTACTATGGAACTAGATGGAGCTGTGTATTAATGTCCCATCATATAGATTTATTATTTATTTTACGATAAATAATATTTAATGAAATTCTATCAAATTTGATACTTTTAGTAAATAAAGGAAATATTTGAAGCCGTATTTTATATAACTAATATCGAGATATAATAAAAAAAATCGTAAGAAGAATTTGGCATATAATTGTCTTATATTTAAAATGCGTGACAACAATAGCATTAGCATTTATAATTTTCTCATTCATCTTACTACATCTGTCCGTCGGATATAATTTTCAATGAATGCTATACAATTGAGATGATCTTTTAAATATTTATATCATTTATATTTATATAATATATAATAATGAACTCTACATCTTGAAATGTAGAGTCGAAGTTCCTAGGAGTTAGTATATAGGTTGGTTTAGGACGAGATAAAAAAACATATGTTTATTTTCATGACGTCAATGCTCCGGTTATCTCTATTGTTATGTCTGTGCCTCTTTCTGGGTCAAAAGTTAAAATTAATCACATTACGATATCAAGAATTGAATATGGGATAGTGTTGTATGATGCTACTACTGATACTAATACACATCACTAGTACTAGATTTATTTTTTTAAATAGTAATATTACTAACGCCTTTTTGCTTTTATTTGTTTTGTAATATAATATTATAATTTATACTAATATTATAAACAGGTAGAGTTTGTTTGTTTGTATGTATGAATGCGCTAATCATAGGAACTAATCCGATATGAAAAATTCTTTTTGCATATTAGATAGCTCGTTTATTGAGGAAGGCTATGGGCTATATATCATCTTGCTACTACCCAATGGAACGGAGCAGTAATAAAGTCTATATATTCCATACTAACCGTTAAATTGTATATGATATTAAATGTGTAAATTGACGATAGTGTTTTAAAATAGATTTTCTAAATCTAGACTATGTTTATGCGGACCTATTTGTATTTGTGGCTCTTTTTATAAGTTATAAGTTCTCCTCAGCGTTCACATGGGAAGCAATTGGTAACCACAAATGCTTAAAATTTAATTAGGTACTTTAAGAACGTAAATAATATATAATAAATAACCATTTTATGTAAGACATCCTCAGATCAGACAAACAAGGTCGTCTGAACTGAGAAAACATCACACCGATAAAATAACATTGAAAAACATATTTGCTTTAAAGAAAAGTATGAATCATTATCCTATATTGTGATTTCATTAAACGTATTGCATAACGGCTGAGCCTGCGCAACATACGGCCACGTGTAGGTAATTATTGTTGAATACACGTGAGTGCGTCTAGACGCTGAGCAATGGTCACGATCATTTTCAGTTTTAAAACGCTTATTCAAGTAGAATGTCATTTTAAAGCTAATAAAGTGGTAAATCGCTTTAATTTACACTATCTAAGTATATGACGCCATTTCTAACTATGTACACCGAGTATCTGCCCCTACGCTACAGGTCGCAGATTCGAGTCCCACAATTATTGATATAAGCTTTACAAGTATTTTCACTGTCTGGGTGAATATCGAGTACCTATATATAATAAATCTGAAATCACTCATTACGACATAAGTCACGGGTTCGATTTCTTTACGAGTTAATTTAATCCAATCAGAATTAAGTAATCATTGTGCGTAAATCTATATTATTGTGTCATAAATATATATTTTTTGCCTATCCCAATAACATAAATATCAAAATCATATCAATATTGTGCTTTATATGCTTGTTAAACACCATTTTTAAATAGTTACATGTGATATAGTCAAGTCAGGTAAAGTTTGTGAGCTAGTGACGTTGTAGGGAGTAATCTCTGGATCTACTGAACCGATTTAGATGAAATTTGGTAAGAAGATAGTTTGAGACCCTGCGAAGGACATAGGATAACCGGAAATCATTCCTTAAAGGGGTGAAAATGGGGATAACATAAATATGTCAGGACATACAACTTCCCTCAATTAGGGATCATAAATATTCATCTTCTTTTGACACACAAAAATGAACTCTATTGATATTTTAATTAAGATATTATAGTTACATATATTATATATTAACAGATATATATATTTTATAATTTATTTTTGATTAAAAATTACAGCACTTTAAAGGTAAATATTCCACCTTTCGGGGTAAATTTAAAACATCAAATGTATACAGGAACAGAGAATGGCCTCTATAGAATAGCATATAATGGATTCATAAAAATCCTTAAAATTGATTCAAATCAGTTTATCATTTATCCAGACTAAATTAAATATTTAATACCTATAATGTATCAACAGTTACATTTGTACAAAATCGAAGCTGCTACATGCAGTAAACTATGAAGAGATCCATGTCACTTTGGTAAATGACGTACATTAGATTATTCTATTGTTTTGTAAGCACTTAAAAACAGAAGGTTTTACATAGCTATCATATCTTAATCAATAAAGCGTATTGACTTTATGAAGGATATCTCCTTATCACGCTACCTACATAATATGTATATCCGATAACGTGACTGCCATCTGCTTGACACTTAAAATACAAATATTTACGTTACAAACGTTTATATATTACTAGTAGAACCCGCGGCTTCGCTCGCGCTAAAACTACAGAAAAACTAAAAAAGTAGGTTTCATATAAACTTTCATCGGGTATGTTATCCCCTTATGGGATGAATTTCGAAAAATGCTAAAACATGTAATTATTCCATTGTATTCAAGAGTATTAATACCAAGTTTCACGTAATTCGGATCGTATTAATAATAATAATAAGCCTTTTTATTTCCTTAATTAAAATTGACAATTGGTTTAACATTATTAGGTTTTGATTTGATTAGATAGTTGAATATTTATATGTTACATAATATATATGTGAATATTTATGTGTTTTCTCGTGGAAATCAGATTATCTCTCGCGGTAAAAAGTAGCCTATGTCACTCACCAGCCCTCCAACTATCTCAACACAAAAGATCACGTCAATCCCTCACTCTGTTTCGACGTGAAAAAAAGACAAACAAACAAACACACTTTCACATTTAAACATTTAAAATATTAGTAGGTATGGAAGTATGGACTAGTACATAATCTTTGCTCACTGACTTTTTTTTTAAATAAGCCCTTTTCCTCATTGATGGACTATTCAGGGTTTAGAGAACACCAATGTTGTTAGTATGTGCTTCGTTAAGTCATATTTCATCTATTTTTTGACCCCTTTTTACTCTTTTAGGGGTACAATTTTGAAATTTTTAAAACCGGAAGTTTTTAAAAGCGGTCAAACACTTTAATATTATTGTGGTATGATTATATGTATGTATTCCTCGTATTGAAGGGAGGCCCACGCCCAGCAGTAGGACCTTAAAAAGTGAATATCATTTGAAAAACTGAATACATGATTATCTGAATGGGAAACTTGAATAACATTTAAATCCGTTGTTATCTTTAACATTCTACTAGGTTTTATTGAAGTATACTCGTAATGATAACAGTACGTAAATATAGAGTCAAAGTCAAGAACAAGCCACTTTATAATATTCTTTAACGTACTCATTAATTTAAGTACTAGTAAATTCTCGCGGTTCCGCCCGCGTCCTTTAATTTTTAACCCCGCTCTCGTAGGGCATAGTGTTATATATGATAGCATATATGATAGCATATATCTTCCTCAATTAATAAGCTATAAGAAAGATTTTTTCAAAACTGACCGAATCCCGAAATTGGTGCGTACAAACAAACAAACAAACGAGCAAGCAAGTAAGCAAACTCTTCGACCTTTTATATTAGTGGTACTATTTTGTAGAAAAAGAAGTATAAGTTCGTCTATGTGTTCCTGATCTCCATGACATGTTCCACTTATCCGATTACTACGAAACTATGGTGTTGCGCGTGCTACCGCGAACATTTCTCTTACTTATGTAGACTTATCGAATCATTTGGGATTTAATAAAATCAAGTGCTCAAATGGAGGTACCTATTAGCGATAGCTATTTTAGATTGTCAATTTGTCTAAGGTCCCTAAATAGTTTAGGAGATTTTATGTATGTCTTACATAATATAAATAGCGGTTGCCATGACTCCGTCAAAATATTTTATTTATTTATTAGTGATGCTTGCATACAAGCAAAAAATTTTTTTTCTTAAATTACACTTTTATTTATCTGGGTGTTCGTTGACTTATATTACCTATTTTGATGATTGTATATTTTTTAAATATGTACGGACATTCCATGTTACATTGTGGACATGCCAAGCAGCTGCCACGTATGTTGCCAACACATACTCCGTCGTGAAAATACCATAATTTATACCTATTCAACTTCTATGTATATTAGAAATATGATCGATCACTACTTCTGGTAATAGTGATGTTTATGTTTTTAATAAGATTTTATTTTTTAATTAATTAGATAGTTTATTTTTAATTTAGAAGACAAACAAACTGACGAATTATTACTTATTTATTTGCGTGTTAATTGTATTGTTTTTTTTTTTCAGATAATTTTGTGACAAAATATTAATACTTCTCCTTACTTTTGATGTGAAACCTAAAACCTTAAAACACATAGCTGACCTCATAAACATTCATACATTTTTTCCTTCTCAGTATCGTAGTACTTGAACGTACATACATATATTTTATTATTTATTTATTAAAAATGTCCCAACATATTTAATCATGGTCACGGGAGACACTCTTCTTTTTTGCTTTGAGAGATTGCTGTAAAGCATTCGAACCGTCGGGAATTAAAAACCAAAATAAATCCACGAAAAAATCGGAAAAGGCAGTTGTATTTGAAATGTCAAATATTCGCGTAAATCTAAGAAAGTATTATTAGTATAAGAAAAAACCCCAAACAGGAAAAGTCACAGATCATAGTTGATATCTAAATAAATCTCTAGAACTTGTAACATTGTATGAAAAAAAGATTCAAAGAAAAAACGAACATATTTATCCATCCTTCGAGTTCCATTAATTGAACTGTTGTTTGTTATCTTGTTTATGAACGAAAAAATAAGCTTTATAGAAATAAAGCTTATTCTTGGTAAACAATTTTATAAAAAAAAAACAAAGTATTTCTTTTTGATAATTTTCTGTATATATATATTTACTATCCATACTACCGATGATTAATGGCTTTGCTAAGTTGTAAATGTTACCCATGAACATAGGACATACATACATCTAAATTATATATAGTTTCAACTTATAAGAATGTATGTACAATGTGCATAATAGGATGTCAAAAATTATTCATCACTATTTGCTTATATTATCTTCTCTATTTCCTTTGCAGACGTGTGCACAACCATTTATGAGAGTTTCATCGCCAAAGCATAAATAACGAATTACAAACAAACATAAAATCATCATCATAGTACAGACTAGTATAACCCGCGGCTCCGCCCGCGTTGAGATGACCAAAAACCAAATTCTTATGTTTTACATATTACGAGTAGTACATAGCAGTTTTTGTATTTTTCTCAGAAATGAGAAATTTTCCCGCGGTAAAAAGTATCCTATATGTTGACGCGGATACACCATACCAAATTTCATCAAAATCCCTCCAGTGGTTTTTCTGTGATGCGATAACAGACAGACAGACAGACAGACAAAGTTCTAAAAACTATAGTCTGTATCGATAATAATGGCCATTTCAATAAGATTTTCCAAAAAATATTTAATGTACAGATTCGACTTAGTTAGAATTTTATTATATGTATATAGATTAAATTATCTACTCATAATTTTAAAACTACTGCATTAATCCAATTAACTATTTACAGCTTCCTTTTGCGCAAAGTATTCAATGATAAATATGAATAAATAAAAGTAGCTATCTGAATAAAAGGCACTTTCCGCTTACAGGTGAGGGTTCGATAACCCGGAACGGAACTTGTAGCCTATAAAAGAGCATTCTAAGTACTATAGGGAACTATTATATAATATACAATAATATCTATATATCAAGTTATAATCTCCTTGCGGTATTGTCTTATGATTAAACTGGTATATCTTTATAATATTTGCTTAGTATAAATGTGAAAATATTTGTATATATATATATATATATATATATATATATATATATATATATATATATATATAAATATATATATATATATATATATATATATATATATATATATGATGTGATGTTCTCCTAGCCGATTCCGGCCACGGCGACGATTCGGGGAAGCTTGTTCCGAGAAATCTGAATATTTTTTATATTACTACTAGACCCCATAAGTTATATATATATATATATATATATATATATATATATATATATATATATATATATATATATATATAAGAAAAGATTAATCAACCATATATTAAACCTAAGAGTAGTATAGGCTAATTTGTGAACGATTTCAAAAAGTAGGTACTTAACTGCCTCCTATATGTTACCTTTTGTGAGATTTAGGTTACGGGTCAAACGCTCCACTCCTCTATCAGAGAAGTACCAGGAGCAATCCGCATGGCACAACACCCACCGAAGTGGGCTGCCTCCCAGTGCGTTTTTTGGCTTCGCGCCCGGCTAGGTTGCCGGACGCTAATGACCCCTACCACGACAAGGTGAACGCACGTTAGGCCAAGGCTCACCCTGGACTGTGGAGCCACGATGATGATAATGATGATTAAATATTCAGGATAGGTTGCTAGAATTAAATATGTTTAATACTAGTACACATATTGACTTACCTACTTTATTTAATGACTCATTTCGTTCATTTCTTTCGTATTAATCGGCCGTAACTCGACGGAATTTCGGAATGTTGGCAACACTCGCAATGTCATAATGCCACCCCCACTTCAGGAGAAAAATTGTTTATGAAACGAAAATCACGCATTCTTTATTTAATTACATGCTTTATTGTTCGTGTACATTTTATTACCTCGGTCTAATGGAAAGATTTTAATTTTATTACTCGGCTAAAATCTCAAGATTTATAATATGCTTTTGGCAGAGTTAATTTATATTAAGTATTCAAATACAAGAATTTCTTAGTTCTTCACTGCTGATACCAAGACCTAAATAAAACATATATAAATATACGATATTAACATTAATAAAGACATTAACATATATAAATACGTTTTAACGTTTAGTATAGATTTCTCAGAAATGAGATATTTTCCCGCAATAAAAAGTATCCTACATGTTGACCCGGATATCCAGCTATCATCATACCAAATTTCATCGAAATCCGTCCAGTGGTTTTTGCATGATGCGGTAACAGACAGACAGACAAAAATTCTAAAAACTATAGATTCGGCCTCTGTATCGATAATAATGTCTTTTTCAATAAGATTTTCCAAAAAATATTTCACGTACAGATTCGGCTCAGTTAGAATTTTATTATATGTACTCGTATAAATAATTGAATTTCATAGCTTGACTGAAATAATAAATCATTTGCTATGAAAATAAATAAACACGTTCATCTCCTGTCGTAACATCAATCAAAAATAAGAATTGGGCGAAATACTACTTCACTTTCCTCAAAAATATTTTGTCACGTATTCTCAGTAATTGTTGATAGTTCTCAGTATCGTCGGATCATCTTGAAGGAATGTAAGAGCGAATGTGCCCGCCAAATGATATGAAGCCAAATGCCTAAAGCATACATTCATTATGCTGCCGTAAATATAAATTGTATCATGGCTTAATTTGGGAATACCCTTTTTAGGGTTCCGTAGCCGAAGGGTACCAACGGAACCCTATTACTAAGCCTCCTCTCTCCGTCTGTCCGTTTGTTAGAGGGCTGTATCTCATAAACCGTAATAGGTAGAGAGTTGAAATTTTCACATAGTGTGTATTTTTAATGCCGCTACAAAAACGAATTATAAAAATAAAAAAACCCCACGGTAAAAAGTACCCTATATGTTGACCCGGATAACCAGCTATCATCATACCAAATTTCATCAAAATCTGTCCAATAGTTTTCTCGTGATGCGGTAAAAGACAGACAGACAGACAAAAAATCTAAAAACTCTATAGTTTCTAATCCGAATCTATATTCGGCCACTGTATCGATAATAATGTTTATTTCAATAAGATTTTCCAAAAAATATTTAATGTACAGATTCAGATTAGTTACAATTTTATTATATGTAGGTATAGATTGAAAATATTGTAAGTTATATTTTTAAATTGATTCGACAAATAGAATATATAAAATATTTAAGATTTTGTTAATCACAAAAACGTAATGAAACCATTCAATTTAGAAACGAAATTGTGTATATCCCATGATATTTGCGGCCAAGTGCTAAATTCTTGGCCAATCATCTCGTATAAGTCACTCGTAACGATCGTTACTCATAAATACATGTTTTGGCAACCTATTCTGCTCCTATATCAATAATAACATTGTAAATTGTGCTTGCGATGACAGTTCATTTTTTACAACATTCCTCAATTACTATGTAAATGTAGTAATGAAGTTGTTTTTTTTAAATGTATTTAATGTATTTTGTCTTAGACATGAAAATGACAGCACAGATAACAAGTTTCTGCTCTTTTTTTGGGTTTTGGCGATAATTTTTTTATTATGCTAGTCTTGTCAGTTAGTTCTTGCATATTATGTAAATGAATACGCACTAATATTTTTTTTTAAATGAAATTTTTGTTTTAGTTGGTCAGTTTACTCAAATGATTGTCAAATTTGAGCTATAAGCAATATCAATATTAATAATTTACCAAGAAATAGGTTTTACGAAAGCACTTCCTAGTTCCGTGTCTAATGGTTATTCGTCATCGATTTCAGAACAATCAAATTGGATTAAAAAAAAAAACATATTAAAACCTCTCGCGAAGTATATTAAACGAATATTCTTAGAAGTCCATCTTCCTTAAACCAAGATGGCAAAAAAAAATCAACAAAAATATTTCCTTGAAATAACGAATGTCTTCCCATCAAAACACCATAAAGAATCGTAATGGCTAAAGTTATGGTTTTTGGAACGCTCTAGATCTATTGTCTTTTAATTAAACAATTTTAATTAATTATACGAAAAACCAGAATTGGTTTTTTTGTATAATTTTACTATGGATAACGATGACGGATCCGGTATAAAATGTAGAATTGGCACGTGTACACATGATTTACAGAATTGACAGTGTATGAAAATGCAAATAAAATATTTCACTACGCATACAAGAAGCGTCTGACATGTTTATGGATACTTTTAAGCATTACACTGTATCCATAGTGTTATTTAAGTTTTAATAGTTTTTTGATTCATAGAAATATCAGCGGAAAGTGCTTAAAATAAAATCAAGTGTAGGTTGGAATAACCAGTGGAATTACTGTTTGTTCCGGCTCTGTCAAAAATTTAAAATTCTAAACGTTTTCGAATTTCCACAAACATCCGTTCTCCAACAAATACATCAAAGTTCAAACAATAAATTGATGAACCTTGGCTCCTGACCAAGACTCAACGGACAATTATCAAGCGGAAGTGGATAAACAAAATATTTTCTAATGACTACCAAGAATTTTATTGCTTCTTGATGATTTTTGGGAAATCCATATCATTGGTATAGAATTTGATCTATGGGAAAATGTTTGTTATATACTAAATTAGTAAAGAGTCACGTGGTAAACATTTACCTACTGATGAGTGTTTATAAAATAATACTCGAGATAACCTTTTTTTTGGAATACCTAATAAATTAATAAAGATAACACTTATTTATACTAATATTATAAAGAGGTTAAGTTTGTGACGTTGTAGAGGGTAATCTGTGGATCTAGTGAACCGATTTAGATGAAGATAGTTTGAGACCCTGGGAAGGACATAGGAGTGATTCCGGAAATCATCCCTTATGTGGGTGAAAATGGGGATGAAATCTTGTATGGATAATCAATCTAGGGACGAACCTGAGCGAAGAGAGGGTGAATCGCTAGTTTTTAATATTATGTAAACATACCAAAATAATTTACTTGAAGAAAGCGTAAATACGTGTACGATTTTCAAATAAATAAATTAATTTAGTACACGTCCTATTTCGCCGAAAATTATCTATACACGTTATTATTAGCCATTATCCAATTATCTTATAATAAAAAAGTACGCACGGGAAAATTGTGAACGCACAAACAGTGAGACATTATTTTAAAACATTTATAAACTTTACCATGGCTTAATAATTTTTTATATCGTGATATACCATGGTTATATGGGAATTTTTACATATACTTCAAAAAGACTTATACAGAAGTAAATGTTGAAATAGAAGGAGGACCACCGTGTAAGCGTAAACGGGCCAAAAATAATGTAATTAAAACCTACGAGTACGTGTCTCTTGAGTCTTGATATCGTCAAAACATCTCGATTAACATTCTACAGCGTCTCGCATGCAAAATTTGATATACCTAAAGCTTACCAAAAAAAAACTTTCATATTAATTATTGCAAATCAATTGGAAAATCGACAAAATCATATTTAGTATTCACTTATTTCGAAGATAGAAACAAAGAAATGTGAAAACAAACAATTATAAATATATTTTTTTATCGTTGTTTACTTAAACACTTCATTGCATTTTACCATTTTTCCGAAAAATTGTTCTGAATTCGGCTTTAGCGTGTACCATATAACGAGACTTTAACTTTCAGACTTTCAAATTATTTCGCAGTTTTATTTTGATTCAGCAAACACTAATGTAAACTATAAAGTATTCGAATCGGGAATAAAAATTGAAAACATGATATTTATATTATGAATGAGAATTGTTTACGAGTGCCTATAAATAGCTCAGTGTCGAATAGTCTTGGTGTTTGATCTCACTATTCATTCATATCTTGTGTTATATTTCTATCAAATTTCACTCCGTTGTTTTTTTATCTATACTATACTAATATTATAAAGAGGTAAAGTTTGTGAGATTGTGACGTTGTGACGTTGTAGGGGGTAATCTCTGGATCTACTGAACCGTTTTATATGAAATTTGGTAAAAAGATAGATTCAGACCCTGGGAAGGGCATATTATACTTTTTATTCCGGAAATGATCCGTTAAGGGGGGTGACAATGGGGATGACAGTTTGTATTGGGAATCAAGCTAGCGACAAACTCGAGCGGAGCGAGGGTGAGTCGCTAGTAGTATAATAATTGGCTAAGGCCTTATGCACACGAAGACTTGAATGCGCTGTTTACGCCCAAAGACACGCTGCCGACGCACGCTTGTATCAATACGAAAACACAGAACACATATATATGATATTCATGATATAACGCGTCAGTTCCTTTATCAAACGTGGTGTGTAGAGGCCCTAAATTATCAGCGTAATTGGCTGAATTACTAAACATACAACTTCGGTTGTTATTTTATTACTTTCCAAGAAAAGATATCCCATTATGCTAAAAGAGGAAAACTAAATTAATATCTCGGCGAAGATTTTCTATGAAAGTTTCAATTATAATTCCAATTACGATACTCCTTTTTGTTACAGCACTGAACTCTAACCTTTCTATTTTATCTGTATTTTAAATAAAACCTCTGGAAAACAAAATGGAAGCAAAGATGATGTTTTATTACTCCTGTAATCATGATTCTTAATGGTAGGGATTTCTTCTGGCGAAACATTGTTATTTTTAACATTAATTACAAAACTTTTATTAGATATATAGCTCTTGTGCTTACTTTATTAACTACCATATAATATGTAATATTATTATTGAACGTATTTCGTATTTATTACTTTCAATAATCTACTGACAGTTGAAGTACTGACAGACTTCGTTGTCTACTTAATCGTTTTACAATGTACATAAATATGGTTTTTTTAAGTTTACTTAGCCAGAAATACGTACGAGTATATATGATTACTAACGACTCGATCTCGCTCCACTCGCGTTCGTCCCTATTGTACGTTTTCACGGTTAGTATAGATTTCTCAGAATGAGATATTTTCTCGTAGTAAAAAGTATCCTATATGTTGACCCGGGTAACCAGCTATCATCAAACCAACCATCAAAGTCTGTCCAGTGGTTTTCTCGTGATGCGTTCCCAGACAGACAGACAGACAAAAATTCTAAAAACTATAAATTCGATAATGTCTAATCTCGAATCTATAATAATGACTATTTGAATAAGATTTTCCAAAAAAAAAATATTTAATGTACAGATACGAGTCAGAATTTTATTATATATAGATGTACATTTTTTATTGTAGAGTGTTATACACTACCTATAATACTGCATAAACACGTATTAACTGGCGATATGTGTGTAGTTACACGTATGTTTGCCCTATTGGGAAATAAAGGATAAAGCCTTGAATAGTGTGGGAAGACCTTTTATACCATTATGCGTATGCTTTTATTTCAAGTAGGGTCGGCAATACCGGTTGTATCGGGAGATGTAGTGATGGTAAATGTGCCATAAAACTTGATTTATTTCTAAGCCATGCTTCTACATTTAGTATAATTATTAACTTATTAATAAAATTCGAGTGAGGTTCTATTATTTATAATAGCTGCTCTTTATTGGGCTTATAACGCGGTTATAGATGAAAGGTGCTTAAAACCATTAAAACAAATCTATATATATATAAAACAAAGTCGGGTTTGTTACATCACTTATAACTCGAGAACTGCTGGGCCGATTTTCATGGTTTTTGATTCGTTGGATTTGTCTCCGCACCGAAAATTGACGAAAAAAAAATATAATTTACATGGCCACTGAAGCTGGCTAATAACTATTTATATTTATTTAAAACATAGGTACCTACGGACGAACCCGAGCGAAGCTAGGGTGACCTGCTGTTGAAAAATTTTCCAACTGATTTCAAAAATTGGTACACAGGATGTTAGGATTTATTAAATTAGTATTTCAAAATGATTTTATTAAAAAGGATATCATTTATGATGAGTTAAATTTTTTGCCATCAACGAGACCATATTTCCAGTATGCTTATAGAAGTCATATGAAAGTTATCGCTAATATAATATAAAAACGTACAACATTCCTCTTGTGGCTCAGCCATTTTCGATAGTAATCTAATCTCTGATAACACGGACGCGGAGTGCAGAGCGTGCTGGCCACTTGTTATGTCTAATTAAATCCGGTACTTTTGCTCCGTAAAAATTACTCATAAGATTAGCCGTTGAACGATGTCATGGTATTCCGCCTTGGGATGAAAATGATAAGACAGCTTTAAACAGTTTAATTAAATCCAGTATGGATATTAAATCCAATATGTATTATAAATGCGAAAGTAAGTCTGTTTTTTGTTTGTTTGTTTGTTTGTTACTTTTTCAAGGCTGAAGTAATTTAGATGAAATTTGGTCTGGAGATAGTGTAAGACCCTGGGAAGGACATAGTTTTTATCCCAGAAATCATTCCTTAAGGGGTTGAATGGCGGTCGAAGTTTGTATGGGAAATCAATGATTTTACAAATAAGCGATATATATTTTTAGATTTCATAAAGTTATAGTTTTATATACTTAATACTTATGCATGTTCGTATATAGTCTATTCCATACTAACCGTTAAAACGCATCTAGCGACGAATCCAAGCGAAGAGAGAGTGAGCTGCTATTTACTTATATTTTTATTTTTAACTGGCTTGTCCGTCAAAACTCCTGTCCTATCATTAAATTTATTTGTGATCTTCGATATCGTACAGAAATCCTATTTTATAAAAAAAAACTCTAAATATCTAATTTTTTTTAAATTAATACCAAATCGGCCCAGTCTTCAAGTGATGCATTTGCCATATAACAGCATTTCGTTTTTATACACGTGGTAAGAAAATCTTACCAATACATACCAAATTAATCGAAAAAACTAATGTGACTTTAATGTGTACTCTTACACTTTCTTCAGAATTTTTGGATTGCGTACATTGTAAAGTAGAAAAGTTATATTGAAGATACATATATTTACAAATAAAACTAGCTTTCTAATACCAAAAAAATATCAGCAACGCCGCGTAAGTGCACCTTTAGGTAGTGGGTACTCTAAATAATTAACCCAAGTACATAAATAAAGCAAATACGATTCCTTTCATAGGTACTAAATTTAGTTAGTAAGAGAAAGCAAACGCTACTCACGTACACCGTGTCCATATATAGCGGTCAATTGTATAAAGCCGAGCAGTAGTCGTAACTTGCAGGGCCTCAGACTCCTTATATGAAGTAAATAACACATATTTCACAAGTATAAGATTACTTTATCTATGGTTAAATGCCAATGACTATATTAGACGAATCACAAGTCATAAAATTTTGAATGATCTTCACTGGATGGTAAGTATTTTGGCAGGTTTTTTTTATCTGTCGTCTGTCAAAATAAAACTTATTATGTATATTTAAATAGAATTTCCTTTTAAACTAGCAACCCCCTTGGAGGTTATATTCCCAATTTTTTATTCTTTTATATATTATTGGTTTATAAGTAAAAATTAGTTTCCTTGCGAGCAAGGTCGCATACATAAGTTACTTTATTTTTATAATTTGCTTAATTTGACTCAAGCTACTGTGCGGATACATTACACCGAACACTTAATTATTTTTTTACCATTTTTAACATAACATATAATCACATTCAAAAAGGTGTACGTACGGCAAAACTTGTAAAACATTTATAATTCCTTGTAGCTCACTTAAGCGTCGAAATAATCATCGGTGTAAAATGCTGCCCTCAGACCACCAGTATTGCCACATTTGATTAAATGGAAACAGGGACTGCTAACTAAAAACAATTAGTTTTTATAATAATTGTATTTAATATATTAATAATATTTATAATATATATACATATATTACTAAGACTTTTAATAAATAAAAAAAAGAAACAAAAGTAAATATTTTATTTACGGTTTTATTGAGTAGTTTACATGTAAACATTTCCTATAAACGCATTTTACCCTTAAAGAATAAACGCTTGATATCTGGCAACCCTATCCACCAGAGATCGTTTCCAGAAACTTATTACCATGATCTGACGATCACATTAGGTCATTTCTTGGAAAACTTAATACGAGCTTGGATGTGTGGGAAAATATGTCCTCGATTCCGATAAAAAATTGCCTTAAGCTAAAACGGACTTTGGGCGAAAGTCGTGACGCTGAATATTTTACTTTATTTGACGCAGTACCATCTCTCCCTTATTTGGTTTAGGTTAAGAATTTAACTGAGTGCGGTTTAATACTTGTTATAGTTTAATACTTTGCTTGGAGGTCTTTTAAATTAAAATAAAAAAATAGGATAATTTATTATCATAATTGGCAACATTGTTCGTAGTAGTACATAAACACTATGTTTTGTTATAAAGAGTTTGGACGCCATAAATTTATAGCTTCTCAAAATTGGTTCCAATTTGCTATTGATACCTAAAAATTGATTAGATGTTATTGTTTGATCATTTTCATAAGTTATAAACAAATATCATGACAAACATTCAATTGTCTTACGTACGACATACATTTATAATAGTATTATATGATCTGTGCCTGAACCTAACGGGATCGAAGACTAAAATAGAATATTTAAAAAAAAACCTATTTCTTTTTCTGTCGCAGAATATCTGTTTGTTTTTTTAAAGGCGCTAGGCTCTAGAACTGCCAGTAGATATATGTTATAAAGCCTTAGTGTAAAAGTTACAGGCAAAGTACGCATGCGAAGCCTCAGACTAAAGCTAGTCCGTATAAAGCGACGGCGATGCTTAGTAGTTATGAATTAAACCGAAAATACACGCACGAGTAGTTAGTAGAGGTGTTTCAAAACAAAATTACAAGTACCTACTTGTATTTTATTAAAGCTTGTTCATTATAAAACAAAGATCTTAATTTCCATGGTGACCATGGTCTCACGGTAATTTGTCTATGGTAGTTCAATTCCCATTGATTCACTGAAGCAGATCAAAGACAAATCGATGAATGATAGGCGTTAACCTATTATCTATGCTACATTTCACAACAACTACTTAATTATGTTTCATACTAATAACTTCATTCATATTTGTTTTGAAGGGTATAAACTCGTTTTATTCATCTATACATATAATAAAATTGGAACTAAGCCGAATCTGTACATTAGATATTTTTGGAAAATCTTATTGAAATAAACAATATTATCGATGCAGAGGCCGAATCTATAGTTTTTAGAATTTTTGTCTGACTGTCTATCTGTTACCGCATCACAGAAAAACCAATGGAGGGATTTTGATGAAATTTGGTATGGTGATAGCTGTTTATCCGGGTCAACATATAGAATACATTTTACCGCGGGAAAATATCTCATTTTTGAGAAAAAATACAAAAAATGCAATGTAAGAGTATACTAATGTGTAAAACCTAAGAATTTGGTTTTTGGTCATCTGAACGCGGGCGGAGCCGCGGGCAATGCTAGTTTTAAATACTTCTGTACCGGCAAATGCGATATTGTCGATAGAGTTCATACCGGCTTACTATGTTACAGTTAAAATTTTGCTAAAAGTAGACTTTAATACCTATAATATATTTAGTCCTCGACACAATATTTTTACGGAATGTACTACAATTTTGTTTATATATATATGTGTATTTATTTATATTCCTATATATTATTTTATTACTATATAGTAGATAAACTCGAAGCCTGCGTTCTACGGAATCAGTAAGAAATGTTGTTTTCAAACAGTCCGCCGTCTAAATGAGCGAATTTCATACATAATTCATGTAGCTAGGCAGAAACTCATTGATTGCGCACATCTATACTACACAAAATACTACGTTACAATCCTTTACAAAGGAATTTGGTCCGCTTTCCCATATGAATACGTCGCAACTTTCATTAAAATTTGACTATTTCGTTGATCAAACCAAACTCGCCTCTAGACTGCCATTTTAGGGGTTGTTTTCGCATGAAATAATTCAAATTAGCTGATGACCTTGGTCGTTCTAGGGTGTTTTGTGGGGGGTGTCTGCCTGAAAGGGGGATGCGTCGGCGGCTTGCGTAATAGATATTTATATCGAGCCAAGCCCGGCAGAGCTTTCCGTCTGGGCGTGGAGCACTGTAGGCGGTATTTTACGTGATAGTATTTTCAGATAATCAATAAACTTTATAGAAATGTCGTATCTTCATACAAAAACTACATGTGGACTAATATAGAGTAACTTACATGTGTCACTATATATTTCGCGACTTAATACTTGTTTATATACAAGTAGATAGCTTATTACTAATTTATTTTATTCAAAGTTACTAAGCGAAGTTAACTAACGATCGTAGTGAAGCAATGACAAATTAGAGCTTGATTAAAGTATTTCATTTACATTGAAAAGAAATTAAAATATTAATTAATTTGAGGGGGTAAATTAATAAAATAAAACTAATAAAAAAAAATGAATATTGGGGGGTATTAAAGTATTTAAAAAAATAAAAAAATATAGTGCACGGTTGATACGAGGCAAATATTTAAATTGATTAAGACAAAGCATGATATTAGGAATTTACATGCAACACCCATTCTCACGATTTAAGCGGACAGAAAATGTCATTTTAAGGTGCTACGTTATAAAGCTAAGCTTTAAAATATACTCAGACTAGCTACTTATCCTTGCTTCGATCGGGGGCTTCCCTAGGTATAAATAATTTAATAATATTATTCATTGTTTTCGTATAACTCAATAGGTTTATGCGGTGCACGCCAGTAAAGCTTCCAGTCGGCATGATTTTTTTCAACAGCTTCTGCAATCATCGTCATATTTCAATCAATTTATACAAAACCTTAATAAATTTTACATCTAAACCTTCCTCATGAATCGCTCCGGCCATTGGTGAAGACCGTATGAAAATCCGCTTGGTTTTTGAGGTTATCACGTTTAAACAGACAGACAGACGCGGCGGGACTTTGTTTTATAATATGGAGTAATATAAAAATTCTTGTAAAATAAAAAAAAATGTCAGTTGGCTGGATTGTAAGAATTAAACAAAACGTGACTTTGTATAGGGGCGATCAACGAACTTGTTTATTGTCATTTGAACAATGTTATATGAAGGTGACAATTCATAACACAGCGCAAAAACGATAGTAATATTATCGAAGCTATTGTCGCTTTTTAGACTGTTTTTCGCGTAGAAATTGAAAATAGAATCTTATACATACAAGTCATAAAAAAAATCTTTGTTGTTATTTGACATATTTTGGTCGATTCAATATAGATAATTCGATGGAAAGTTTAATTTTTTTAAAAGAAAATTTACTTTTTTTGTGACTTAATGTCGTGCAAAAAATGAACATAATAAGATGAGTAATCTCACTCATCCCGCATCAGTTCTATGGAAAACAAAAATGGCGTTTTCACGACGGAGATATATTTTATACTAGCCGTCGCCCGCTTTGCTTTGCAGGGTGCACGTAAATGTTTTATTTATTTTTTTTTGGTGTTCAAAGTGCTTTATGTGTATTTAGCTTATTCGCATAAATTAATATTTTATGTTAAATAAAAAGCAAATGATTAAAAAAACTGTCATATCTTTTATTTTTATCGGTGAAGAGTGTAGGGAGTTCAAAAAATAAATAGACTAAAACTATCTCCTTACTTTTTTCAATGTGTGAGCGAGATATTTTGTACTGAATACCATACGTTGCCATGGCAACGTATAATTAATAAAGTAATCACGAAAAACGTAGTCCTTATTAGAATTCTCCATTAGCGCCTTAGTTTTACAATCTTAGAAGATATAAAATGTTAGCTTAGCTATTATTTTTATCATAAAATTAAAGTTTTTGTATAATAAAGCCATATAAATTAGTGTATGCATGTGGCATGACTAAGAGCATTTTTTTTTGCAAGAAAAAGCGTTCTAATGGATAAGAATGGAGCATGCGCACCAATCGTATCTAAATAGACGGTAGCTATAAAATCTTAATGGCATGCAGATAAATGATAGTTTCATTGAAGAAGCTATAAACACGTCTGGTATCGAAGCCGAGTAAATGTTTTAATTAAGTAAGCGACGAATGACGATGTGCATAGAACATGGCGGGAATTCGCGCCATTTTGTGAACTGTCAAAACAAACATTCATTGATGGGGGATAGGGTTGTCAGAGGATTCCACTAGGAATTATTTTTTAAAATGTCAAAGAAAAAGTTGCCATGTCTATTTAATTATGTTTATATATTAATTATAATTGTATGGCAATTGCAAACCAATATTTTAATATATTATAGAGTATTAAATATTTTCTTTCTTATATATTTGTATCCCTAATAGTCTATAACATTAAATATATTATTAGAGACAATCCTACTAAAAGCTTATGAGAAGTCAGTTCGTTCAGTAATGGACGCAGATGTTTTGTCTATTTCACGTCAGCGTCAGGGCTGCAGTTAAAATTATCATTCATACATTATTCTTCGCACTTGCACGATTTAAATTTGAATATTATTATTTTGAAGACTTAATCAAATATCTAAACTGAAAAGAACATGTTAGAGCTTTTGTAGAAATAACACGATCAACTAGTGTTTATTTTGAACAAGCGGCTCACCCTCGCTTCGTTCGGGTTGGCCTCTAATACCAAAACAAATCTATCCCGCGCGAACCGTACATTTTTCCGAGATAAAACGTAGTCTATGTGTTATTCTGATGTATGAGCTATATTATTGTAAAGTTTCATTAAAATCCATTCAATAGTTTTTGCGTCAAAGAGTAACAAACTTCCATACATGCATACATTCTCACAAACTTTCACATTTATATTATTAATAAGAAGTATAAGATTATGACAAAAATTGTACAAGGGATTAAATGACTTACAATTAAAATTATATTAAACAAACTCTTTTACAAGCAAGGTTTTTTTAGTGTGTAACGATTATTCTTTTTTATTTGGGAAGAACACGATATCAATGTTGACACTTTTATCAGTTTATGATAAAAAATATATGAAATTATATTTTATACTTTTAAACATTGCGTCGTGTCGATTAGATATAGTTAATTATCAACCAGACTAAATTCACATGAATTAAAAATCCACTTAGAATAGGTACATTATCTTATTATTATACACGTCAATAAAAATATCGATAAGAGTTTAATGCGATTTTTGCTATAATATTTTTCTTTGTTTAAAATATTCCGTTCATAGACATTTTTTTTTCGATTGTAAAAATATATCTAGATTTCATTATTACAATGAAGCAGAAGCACTATTAAATAATAAATAATATGAACGTTTTTATTTGTTACATAATAAATCAATTTGCAAATACTGTTTGTTATGCGGCGTAAAGCAAGGTATTACATGCACAGTATTATGAGAGAAAGCATAAAACACCAACACGTTTTTCTTGGGTAGGGTACAAAAACACTGGCACGTGCTCAAACATAGCAAAATTACTAGCAAGTAGGCCGCAATCCAGCTCTCCTGACCCCCGCGTGCCCATTGACCCACCTTCCTCCGCCCAAACAAAGCTACGCAATCTATCTAGGGTGGGGTCTAGTTAAACTGGGCGCATGCTTATGTACGTTTTCTCATTATAAACCTTTGTTTCGTGGTTCCTTATCTATATGGAAAGTAATATATTTTTAGATAAATATCGCACATGAAAAGTACTTTAAAATGGCGTCTTCTATGTCTATCATCAATTTTGAGCGATTTTAAGTATGTTTAAAGTACTTAGTTATATAATCCATTTATTGTAATACGAGCAAGTTTCTTAGTCACAAAATAGTACAAGTAACGTGTGTAAATTAAAATAAATAAAATAATAAAGTTTGTTAATTTAATTTAAATAGACTTGCACTTTTAAAAACGTCAGTTCTAACATTGTACATAAACAGTAATTGTGGGTTAAGACTGTTTAACAACGCGTCACCGGGTGTGATCGCGTCTGGGGGTCGTCTGCGACTGGCCGCGACCTACATAACCCTCCCCCGTCCACCACCCCCTGACCCCTCCCTACACAACACGTCAATGCTTCCCCCCCATAACCTGCATTACGTAAGTTGGGTGGGCTTTTGACGAGTTGCTAGTTTTGCGATTGTTGAATGTAAAGCATAGAAAGTAATGATATTTTTTACAATACTAAGGCGGTTTAAACGAACTGGTAATTAGTATTGATCCATATCAAGGTATTTCATTTTAACCGTCAAGTTTTCGTAATTTTATAAAACTGCGCGTGTATCTACATATTATATTAAAATATGTACATATATTAAAAGTAAGCGAAAATTATAAAAAAAAAAAAAAAAAATTGACCCTAAATTCTACCCTAATACGGGATCTAGTCCCGCGTGTCTTACGTAACTAGTATCACACAAAATACATTGAAATCAGTAAAGGATACCGTAGCATCGTATTAGCGGCAAAAATATGTAGTTCCAGAGTTTGCCTCCTCCACAAATGCCTTTACATAATATTAATCTGGCTTTATGACATCATATTCTTACAATATAATTAAAAAAATATATTTAAAACTTTATAAAGTATTGTTACACACGATTATATAAAATTTATAAGGTATTACGAAGTATATTGTTACAATAATTATTATAAATATTGTTATCTTTATGTCTCATTTATCGGACACGATAGACTCTACAAATGCACCTTATCATTCGACTTTCACCTCGACGCAATAGTTGTTTTGCTCTATCATAACTTTCTTTGACGTCAGTGACACGGGAACTAACAAACAATAATATTCTCTTGGGTGTTCATTGAAATTACGATGATATAAGTTCCGTGTATGTAATGTACATGGGATATGAACTAAGGAGTGTGGAGAGTTTAATATGAACATCTATTATACATAAAATTTAAATAAATAATTCATATCATTATTAGGAAATACGACAAAATTATACTTAAGTTGTTCTGAATTGACTTAAACATTTCATTAACTATGTATTCTCTCGATTCCAGGTGTTGGAGACAGTCGTCTGCAAGCCAGAGCCGCCAGAGTCACCGCCAAAGAAGGCGAGAAGCGAAGAGTACAGCTATGCGATATATCTAGATCCATACGCTCATTTGCGGTATAGAACCGTACCGGCCTTCAGACCGTGGGGGAAGAGAGAACCTGAACTTCAAAATCCCGAACGAGTTGTCCGTGTGGCTGACTGCACTAGGTTCGAGCAGGACTTTCAGCCGAATGTAGCTTTAAAACCCTTGACACCCCCTGTGGATGATGTCACGTCATCCACCTCACCGCCTCCGTCAGACCCTGAACTAACTGCCAGGCTTCTAGACGCTGAAGCCAGATTATCTGAAAGAGAAAGACAGTTAGACGAGCGAGAAGCCGAATTAGCGAGGAGGGAAGCAAGGCTCGAAGAACGGGAAAGGGAGTTAGAGCAACGGCTCCTGGCTCTAGATGATGGGTCAGAAAAGCCCGAGCCCAACGCGTCTCCAACAGAACCGCCGCCGTGTTGACCAACGCGAGTGATAGTTAGGCGCTTTTGTGAAAGAACGCTACATACGAGTACAAAGTGACGTTTTTTACGTGCCGTTGTAAATTGCCGTTGTTTTTTTTTCAATCTTTGATACAATCGAGTCTATAACATACATTTACAATTAGAAATAGCTTCTGCATGTGTACAACTTGAAGTACAGTTTACTGAATTTATTAAGTTTTTTTTTAATTGTTTACAGTTTTTCTTGTAGTCTCTTCGTGTGCCATTCGAAGGTACGACTGTTACCTTTTGTATAACCTCATCTGTGCTTTTCGATATAACGTAATACTCACCTTATGTAAAATAGTTTTAAACCTACAACCGTAAGCATAATTTATACAGGGTTATTTTTAAGATTAACTTACGATATGCATATATTTCATTTCCCTTCTTGTTACCAAGTAGACTGTAGTATACGATACATTCACACACAAGAACCCGGTTTCATCGAATAACTCTGTATAAAAACCTCAGATATACCAAATAACAATAATTAATAGAACTTTCTTAATAATTTTCATTCAAACAAACGTACAACTTACCTCTGAAGGTTGTTAAAAATTAAATTTTCATGGCAAGCGACTTTAGTTAAAAATCGTTATAATAAGAGAATATAAGAATATTGTGTTGAAATTGGAATCATACACTAGCATTAACAAGTAAGAAATAATTGTTATATATACATTACAATTATTGATATAATTGATAAGCTATTCTTGCGATAGTACCTAGAATCATCTAAATTAATGTCGATCACGTCGGCCTAAGTTTTACGTAAACCTATACAAAAAATTAGAATAAAATCGCTTAGAATACGTTTATTAAAGCTGTCATAATATAAAGTAAGGGTTATACCCCACGTTCTACCTCATTGTATATAAAATATTTGGCTAAATAAGAAAATTGTAAGCAGTTTCTCATTTAGGGCTACCTGATAATTTTGGGTCTGCACTTTGGAGCAATAATTGAACATGGAACGATGTGAATCATCACTGCCTGAATTAATTCTAGGTAACAATTAAACATTGGATTGCATAAGTTAAATTAATAATTATTGTATACGTGTTCATGTTTTACTAGAAAAATATGGGCTAAAATATCATCTGAAGCCATTTTCTATCATAATTTGTTAAAAAAGCTTTTTTCAAAATATGATGAAAATATTACCTACTCCAACGTTATAAAGGCTTCAATATCTATAAATACATGCAATCCGATGTTTAATTATGATTTTTCTGTCTATTTAGAATTTATATTAATATATATTTCGCAAAAAATCGTTCGTACCGAATTTCGGCATAATGAAGTTAGTTCATAGTCTTTTTGTCATCACAATTTAAAATGTTTATACGTCAAATGTAATGGCGGTTTTTTTAGCATTTTCTATTTTATTTTGACGTTTTTTATTCAGAATATACCTATGTGTAGTTTTCACTTTGCCAGTAAGAGTGCATTTTTAATTTTTTGCGACTGAGCAAATCCTTTTTGTAAACGTGTAAACGTATCGTTGCGGAGAGCAACTTGTGATTTTCTTAGATGTTTAGAAGCCTTATTTTTCATTGTGATCAATTGTTAACATTTTGTCCCCTACGTTCTAAACTGGTTTTATATATTTTATTTAAATTTAGTAAATTAAACGGGGCGTGTATAATAATTGTAGATTGGAATACAATCTGAGATTTATCGAATAAAATTTTCGATTTTTACTGTTCTACATAACAATGGCGGCGCCATTTCGATTTCACCCAGTAATGTGGCCTGGGCGTAGACTTAAAATGTGAAATGAGATTTCACTTTTGGAAGCGACTGTTTTATATTTTGGCAAAGCTCAAATGTGTATAGACACTGTTTTTCTTTAATATATTCCTTTCAGTGTGCTGTTACGTTGTAGTTAGTTGTTACGGTATTTCAGTACTAGATAAGATCGTATCTCTAGTCAAGAGACTTTTCGAGAAAAAAATTAATTACCATTTACTTTTTAATATATATATTCAAATAGGTACCACAGGCGCGTGTAAGAATAACTTATTTTAAACATTAATAAATAGATTAATTAGCGAACTGTATGTTGGTATGTGTATAATAAGGTGTAAAGTATGAAACTTTTCTATCAGTACAGTTGTTGATCACGTATTTTGGTGCTATAATAATTTTGGCTTGGCTAACTTAGTGATTAATTGTACATAAAATAATATAATTTTACTATTTATTGGCAACTATTTCGTTTTGGTGTTGGTTTTTGAAGGACAGTTATTTTTTTTTTAATTTTTATATAAGAAATTTATGAAATACATATTTATTATGTTTTGGAATGAAATATGGCTTAGCCATTTCGCTGTCGTGAAAGTATATAGTCTTTTTTTTCATAGAAAATTCAAAACCTTTTTTACATGAAGCTGACGTTGCTCAGTCGAGATTTTCAAAGTATTTGATTCCAAAATCTTTATATATATCGTGTTCGCAATCTGTTATAATAAAATTAACGCTTTAATCCTTGTGTAGGTTGTAACATAATTTGTCGATGGAAAAGTTTCAAAATTCTCTCACTGTCTTATAATGTGGTGCTAAATGTATGCCATGATCTATGGTATAAATTGTCATTTTCCATATGAATGTACGAAGGTATAACTTTATACGGCCAAAAGCAACTCCTTGTTTTTTAAGACTCAATAGGTTGTATTATTTATTTTGGGATTCTTCTGTTCATATTTTTAATGAAGAGACAGTGAGAGTGTTCTTATGTAAATAAAACTTATGTTAATATGATTCATTGTGAATGAGTGTAAGGCTGTTTTAACCCTAAAATAGCGGGAGCGCTAATAACCCTGTGTCTAAATGTTATTTTGAAATTTATATGCTTTTTTACTTAATTAAATTTAATATTTTAATATTTATATCATGATACAAGATTGAAGATGTACAATCTATTAAAATGTCTTTATAAGGCAAACGATTTAGATTAGAACTAATTTTCTTTTTATTATGCAAAAGAAAAATTCCCTTGATTTTTTTGGTTTTTAAAGTTTACTTTGTTACAATGTTAAAAACATGCTTTTATTTTAAATATTTATAAAGGATGTCCGGAGCAGGGTTAAGCGCGATTGGTGATTTGCCAGGGTATACTATACTCCTGTGATCTCAATGTGTGAATGATAAAAATACGTTCAGTAAAATGACAGTCGCAAAATGAATAAAACTTTATTATAAACCCTCTATTTTTATTTACAAACGTACATATTTTTATAATTTAAATATTATGATGAAATATAGCGTGTTTTGTCTTAATGTAATAACTTAATCTTTTACTCATTGCCTTGCTCTGATTGGTGAAATTATGGAACAGATTAAATATCCAAAATGAACGTCAGTTAATTGATTTTATTTTGAAAATCGATTTTTAAGAAAATATTAATCGATTTATCATAGTGTTATATACAACTGATTAGTAATTTAATATATTTTATTGAATGCGGTAAAGCCTTGTGCCAATAAAGTGCTATGTTTAGAATATGGAAGCATGGCAATATGTAAAAGATGAAGATATCGATCTTCCATTGCCGTTTTCAGCTTTTATTTATTTTTTCTTATAGCGCCATCTTTTTAAAGAGTACTTAAATTAATAATGTACTTTATCTTGCCATAAAAATGTTAGAATAATGGCTTAAATGATCTTTCTTTTGTGTTAAAGACGAAGACAATGGTTTGATTCAATTATAAATGAAGTCGAGTCAAAAACGCGTTAACGTGAGGTATTATTTTTACCAAATATTTCTTGCCTCGTCAAAGTCTGATTTAAATCATCTAAATTATAAATCTTAAAACAGTATTAAAATAACATAAGAAATTGAATCAACAGATGGCGCTGTATGGAAAAATGTACATAAAATAAAGTTTTTTGTATATATACATGATATATTCAGTTGCGACTGTATCATGAGTTAATCGAAACTTGTTTATGTACTGTGTGTGTTTATATCAGAAGCTATTTTATCTAATCCAATGAAACATTCCTGCTTATGTTTTTTGGATTTTCATTGAACATTTATACTTGATCCTGTATCGTGCCAATAGTGGAACACTATATAATGTCATCCCAATATTTATTATGGCATTAAAAATGAAATTTGATCAAAAAAATGATTATTATCTGCCACTAGAAATAAGATGGTACACAAATGGCCCAATATATGGATCGGGTCACTTCAACAAAACGACAGATTTTAATATAATGTACCTGATAATTAGAGGGTTAAGATACTATATAAAATTAAATTCTGTTATGCACACACATATCGTAACGTTGGGTTTCGAAGTGTGTTTTAATTGAAAGCTTATGACCTTGTGGAGCAATAAAATGAAATCATTTTCACACAGTGTATTTGTTTTACCCTCTTTATCTAGTTTTAATGTGTACAGATCGTTATTTATATATTATTTTTTGTTTTGTCTATATTTAGTGTAAATAGAGGTCCTTTAATAATAGATATTAAATTATTAGTAAAAATAAAGTAATTGTTTTTGAATTTTATAAAACTAAAAATTTACCTTAATCAAAATATTTATTTAAATAAACCAGTTATTGAATTGAAACAGCAAATACTATATAATATTGGGTAAACGTTGGTTTTATCCAAAATTTAATTATTTGTGTCATGATTAGATGCTTTTCAGCTTGGTTAACTTGACCTAAATGTAAATGATCTTATTTCATAGAGTACCATAATGCAAAATGACCGAAAGATATATAATGATATATCAAAATTTTTACTGTTTCGTTTGTTTAGTCGTCAGCATGTACGGCTGAAGATAGTGGGGATCCTGGGTTCGAGTCCCAGGCTGGGCCAAAACAGTTACTAGGTCTTTCAATACTTCCCTAGCTGGAAACTGCAACATCACATACTTAAAAGATGCCCTAACCCGACAAAGAAACGATGCAACATCTCCATGGAAAACCAACTAAAATGAAAACAGCGGCATCTATGAACACGCATTACAGTCACACTCTGTCATATTTTTCTATATAATCGGTAAAATTATGATTTTTTTTTTTTAAGAATAACTTTAAATTTTATTTTACTTAGAATATTTTTCAAAATCACAATATATTTTTTTGGGAACTATTTTTGCTCATTAACAACATTAATGTTAAATCGATACATTCATACATATAACGACATTCATTGCTATTTTTCCTTCGTTTTCTCTGAAGAGACTCCATGATAATAGTTGGCTACGATATAGTAATAATAGTTACGTAGGTCTAGATTTATTTTTAATTTTATGGGGATAAAAGATAATATTGAGATAGCTAGGGTATTAAAATTTTTATTATAAGAAAAACTAAACCTGTAATCCATTCGACCAGCAAAAAACTGAATAAAGAATTAAAGGAAGACTAAATAAAGCATTATTTTTAAACCGAAAAATGACCATGCTTTAACTCAGTGCCAGTGGGCATGCGTAGCGTGTCCATAAAGTTTTTGTAGTGCCGCGTTTTCGTGGCACTTTGTATGGCGGCATCTCGATAAAGTTTATGAGAATTGTGGTGGCATTAAATGTGTTTAAACTTTAACCTAGCATCAATATGCTACCAATTGTGCCATCTATGGTAGAAAAAAAACATTTAGTAAGACAAGTTAGTTCTGAAACTTGCCGGTAGGGAATCTATTTTTAGCAACAGGAAAGATAATAAAAATAAAGATTTTACGTTTGAAGCTACTAGAGGGCGCTCTTAAATCTTTATTAAAAAATTATAATGGCAATAATAGTACTAACTCTTGAATAACATAATAAATAACAATAATAATAACATAATAAATATCTGCCTCGGTGGTGTAGTGGATAACATGTACGGCTGCGCACCCGGAGATCCTGAGTTTGAGTCCGGGTCGGACCAAGTTTATTTATTGAGTCTTTCTCTATAGTAAGCCTCAGTAACAGCCCGGAGTTGGGAAGTTAGCGATATTTCACCCCCGACCTAAATAAAAATATTATTATAATTTGTATTTCAATGTTTTCAAAACATAAAAATGAATAAAAAATATGTGTAAATATTACATAGCCCCATATCAAGCTCCTTCAGTCCTGTCTGTCAGTGTCTTTGTACTAGCTGCTCTAGGAAATGGCTAAGGTGGAAGTGGACCGTGGGAGCAACCCCTTGGTTGCTGTGGTCTACTTCGGCAGGCCTACCATCGAGACGTCGTGGTTGAATGCGTAAGCAATCCTGCGGAGTCCCATTAAAACGGAGTAAGTTCTGTTGGGTTTTAGTGGATAGTACTGGCTTTTCAAGCCGGTGAGTCTCATAACCACCTGTATGTATGACATTTATTTTGGTAGACTCCCTCTATGTAATTTTTCGGTTTTCCATACAGATTGTTTTCATTCTTTAAAGAATAATGGGAATTTTATATAATAATGCTCTAATACATTTTATCTCCTTGAAAAGTAAATAGAATGATACTAGATTTTTTTCTTTATTAGGTATAAAAAAAACCAGCTAGTTTTTATTTTAACATTTATTTACTGCTCACAATAATAAGTATTCTATGAATATTTGTATAAATGTTTTAAAACATTACCATCGGCTTCATGTTTAGTTCTATGACACTGTCTCTTATACCATAATCTGAGTCTGAAACCTAAAGATATACTAAATTTTAATTATTGCATTTTATAAAATGCTTTATAAATATTATAATTTATAAATATACATAATATAATAACTAAAAAATATTATTAAAAGGAGTCCCTTTTGGCAAGGTTCCGATTATTAATTAATTATTCCGATTTATAAATTATTATATTTTTTGTATATAATGTAATTTAATGACGTCAACGCAATCGAGTCGTAGAATATTCATGTTGATGGAAAATAAAATTCACGGCAAGGTCAGCTTGTATAAAGTTATAAAACGTAGTACTATTTTTATAAAAGTTCTTATAGTTTTCAAACAGAAAATATATACTACTTTATTGCATTTAAAAATAAATGCTGTAATTAAAATATATTTTTTTTGCAAAGGTGGACTTATCTCTAGAAAAGATCTCTTCCAACCAACCTATGGTAGTGAGAAATAGTGTTATTTATAAAGCAGGCTAAAATCCTGAAGTTGTAGTCATATAAATAGTATATAGTTATTTTAAAATAAATAGCTAATTAAATATTATATATAATACCATACAATACATAATATATACTATGTATGCGATACCATAAATAATAATATATATTGTATATACATTATACATACATACGTACATACATACATACATACATACATACATACTACTACATAATACAATAGTCAATAAATTACAATAGATAATTTTGAATTTAATTCAGTGAGAAGGTGCTGTTTTAATTTTTTTTAAAGAAATTAAAACAGCAAAATATATAAGAATCATAAAATCAAAACACGATTTAAATGACTTCGTTATTTATGGCAGGTACATCCATACAAAAAGTTTTAACATCTATTTTTTTCATAATATAAATGGTAATTTTATATCATTCTAAAATTAAAAAAAAATGAGTTTCGTAATCAAAATCGGTCGTGAGCTAGATAAAAGTACCATCTTTGCTCTAAGCTACATTTACGAAAGCAACTAACAAATGAATCTTCCTTTTTAAAAATCGTATGTAATCATTCAGATTTCCTCACGACGTTTTCTTTCACCGAAAGACAAGCAGTAATCATATTGGAAATGATTCGCACATGAAAATATCAGTGGTGCGAGACCCGGAATTTGAACCCGTATCACTCGGTCTATCAAGCGAGCGAGCTACCACTGGGCTACCAGTGCAACTAATTTTAATGTAAAATATTATTTTTTTCTAATTAATTTCAAAAGGCAATAGCTACAAAATGTGCGTATTTTTGTAGGTAACACAAAATTATAAAACTAATGGATGAGACCCGGTCTACGATTCGAGTTATTTTAAACATTCATGCAAACTAAACAAAAAGTAATTTCTTCTGTCCAGTCCTTCAACAAAACCAAAAAATCTAGGGATGACAAAATGAATACAGAAATCATCGGCATTGCGGGGAAGAGACAGCCAGTGTATATAACCGATAAATTATCTCCTAGCACTAAGAAGCTGTTCTTTATCGCACGAGAATTTGCCAAGAAAAACAATTTCCAATTCTGTTGGGTTTCCAATGGTAATATCTTTCTAAGAAAGCAAGTGGGCGAAAAACAGATTCTAGTGAACAACGAAAAATGTCTCAATGACATCCTCCCTACCTTGTGACTAGTTAACGTAAAATCTTTTACTTTTCTCAAATTTCTATTTAAAGCATGTTTTACTTACATTTATATAAAAAAATTATATCTTACTTATTACTCTCATTATAAATTAAAAACAATACACTTAACAGTACACTACACGATAAGACTCCACTACTACCATAATTACTACAAGAACACACATATTCAAATATACACTATGCTTACTCTTATCTGTATATACAAATGCAATTCATTTTTACACAATCAAGTCAGTTACAATCATATTGTACCTACTATAAACGAACCCTGTGCTACATGTCTTGGATTCGAAACTTACGTAAATGGCTACTATAATTAATAATATAAACGAAGAACTCGATCACACCAGTGCAGACAACGGTATCATTTGTTCTCCTGAGGACTGTAAGTACCATATTATCACATCAAATAATAACATAAATATACTTCATACTAATATTCGTAGCGTAAACAAAAACTTTGATAGCCTTCAAACACTAATACATAGAACGAAAATCAATTTTGATATCGTTGTGCTTACTGAATGCTGGCTGAGCAAAGTATATAACTGCCCCAGTCTTGATGGTTTTCACTCATATGCGACAGCTAGGAACCTAAACAAAAATGACGGAATTATCATATACACTAAGACCGACTTAAACGCAACTGTAAGTGAACCAAATATTAATAATGCAAATTGTCTTATATGTAACATAGATAACAAATTAGCTGTGGTCATCTATCGCTCGCCAGCATACCAAACCAAAGAAAACTTCGATAACTTCCTTATAAGCCTAAATAACGTCTACTCCGACCTGTCATCTTGCCCAAACATCGCTCTCGTAGGTGACCTGAATATTGATATAAAGGAACTGTCTAGAAATGATCGTAGCATTGAATACCTTTTACTAAATGCATCTCATGGTCTAATTCCTACCCATTTGTTACCTACTCGTGAAAAAAATTGTCTCGACCACACACTCCTAAAGACCACTCTTCCAAGTACTACACTAGTTTTGGACTCACATATAACCGATCATAAGCCTACTATCCTAGCGGTATCCAATATTAGAATTGCACATAAGGCACAATGTACTCTATCTAAACTAAATTACGATGGAATCAAAAGCGACCTGGAAAACACTGATTTCAGTGACATTTACTCAACATCGGATCCAAATATTTTAATGAATCACATTATATCAATAATTAAAGCCATTATTGCTAAAAATACAAGACAAGTCACAATTCCAAGTAGAATGCGAACATTAAAAGCATGGATGACACCTGGACTATTAAAGTGTATCAGAAATCGCGATAAATTGCACTCCAAGTCAAGAAAGTTTCCTGATAATTTAACACTCAAAGCCACATACACTCGATATCGGAATTTTTGCAACGGTCTGCTACGTAAGCTTAAACGAGCCCACGAAAGGAGTAAACTAGAGAAGGCAAAAGATAACACTAGAGCTCTTTGGAACGCAATTAAAGAAATTACAAACACAAAGAAGGTAAGCATAAGTCCTTCAGAATTGTTAAAAATAATGGATAATCCCAGAGTGTCTATTAACGAGGTTTCCAAATATTTTAGTAATATAGGTCAAAATTTGGCATCCCAACTCCAATCAGCTAATGAAACCGGCCTAAATGATACAACCGCACAGTATGATCCTATTCCCATGTGTTCGCTTCCTAACTCTCTTGCCTTGATGGCTGTAGACGAGACCGAGGTCGAATCATACATTCTCCAATTACGTAGTGATTGTGCCGCAGGCTGGGATGGAATATCATCCTTGGTTCTAAAACTATGTTGTAAACAACTAACACCACCGCTGACATTCATTTTTAACAACTGCTTGCAACTGGGAGTTTTTCCAGAAGCCCTTAAGAGAGCTGTTGTACATCCAATTTACAAGAGTGGTAACAGAGACTGTGTCAGCAACTATAGACCGATATCAGTACTTTCCTCCCTCTCAAAACTACTTGAAAAAATTTTAAATAAGCGCCTAAGAGACTATTTGGACAGATTCAGAATTATAGCTGATAACCAATACGGTTTTTGCCCTGGTATCTCCACTGAAGATGCTGTACTGGATCTAACACAATATATAGCTGAAAATATGGACCACAAAGAGAAATGTCTTGGTATTTTTCTAGATCTGTCTAAGGCGTTTGACACAGTCTCTGTTCCCTTGCTAATTACGAAACTTGAGCGCCTCGGAGTCCGTGGTATGGCCTTGGATATTTTTAGAGATTATCTTACCAATCGCAAGCAATTAGTAAAAATTGATTCCTACTTAAGCGACGAAAGGACTATTAATTACGGTGTACCGCAAGGGAGTATACTTGGTCCCATTCTATTCCAAATTTATGTAAACGACCTTTGTAAAATGACCCTCCCAAACTGTAAAATCTATGCATATGCTGATGACACTGCGATTATAGTTAAAGGTTCTACCTGGGAAGAAGTCAAGATAAAAGCCGAATATGCCCTCAAAAGTATCATGAAATGGTTGAAACTAAATCTTCTGACACTAAACATCAACAAAACTGCATACATCCCTTTCACTATTCGCCGCAGAAATAAACCTCCAAACTCATACTCAATAATTGCCCACACCTGTGACGCACCGATTATAAAATGTTCCTGTGCTCCTCTTACAAGAACTGACACTGTAAAGTATTTAGGCGTTCAAATTGATGATGGATTAAGGTGGGATGTTCATATAAACGCTCTCGTCACTAGAATAATGCGACTAATCCACACTTTTAAACTACTTAGGGAGTCATCTAACCTAGAGATTCTAAGAATGACCTACCTCGCTCTATGTCAATCGATCATTGGATACTGTATTGCTGCTTGGGGCGGTGCAAGTAAAGCAAGTCTTCTTAGGGTTGAGAGGGCACAGAGAGCTGTACTAAAAGTTATTTTGCGAAAACCCTTTAAATACCCAACTTCCCAAGTCTATTCAGAAACTAACGTATTGACGGTCCGACAGCTCTTCGTGCTCATGTCGACTCTGAGAAGACACAAGTATGTTAGCCCATCAAATTCAAATAAACGAACAAACCTTCCACCAAATGTGCAACACAGAACCTCGTTTGCTAAAAACCAATTCTTTGTCCTAAGTGTACATATTTATAGAAACCTTCATAAAAAATTAAACATTATAGATTTAAATACCTACGACCTAAAACTTAAACTTACGGACTGGCTTTTAAAACAGGATTATTCGAACACAGAATCATTGCTGATCTACTCCAGATAAGAAATACTATATTTTTCATATAATCACTACCCATTCACAACAAACTCTCTCTCTCTCTCTCTCTCACACACACACACACACACATTCACGCACACACACACTCACGCACACACACACACACACATTAACACACACACACATTAACACACACACCCATCACAGACACATACATATATACATATAACACCAACCAACAGCTCAAAATAGCACACTCGCAAACTAAACAGATAATTTAATTCTGACAATATTTTGGGGGATTGGCACTGTATGCCGTAATACAGGTCTCCTAGTACGGCAGCAGAGACAACCGTATTATTTGTATTGATAGTCTAAATTGTTTGTTTCAAAATGTACTGTTCAATATGCTTTTCAACTACAATATGTATGTATTTTTGTGAAATAAAGTATTATTATTATTATTATTATTATCTGTGGAAGTAGGACCGATGACCGTGCAGTGACAGATAACAATATCATTATATATTATTTTATTGTTTTATATAAGAATTATATATCTAGTATCTAAGTCGTAGTGTTGTATCATGTTTTAACTTATGATAATAAATTAAAAAAAAACTCGAAGAGCGAAAATACCTATTTTTTAATTATCGTCATTTGTTATTCGTTCCGCATAGGTAATATCTTGCTGTTTGAAAAAACTAAAAAAAATTTAATTAAGTAGTTGTTACGGACTTTGATGTCGCGATTTAAAATCGTAATTTTTAAAGAGAGTTGTAATAGTAATAGGCAGTGGTAGCCCGGTGGTAACGGGCAAGCTTGGGAAACCGAGTGAAGCGAGTTCAAATCATTCTTGTCCTCTTGGTCTTGCACCTCTGATATTTTCACTTTGCACTTGTCTTAACGGTGAAGAACATCGTGAGGAAACCTGCATGTCTGAGAGAACCTAGCAAGTTTTCAAAAGACATGTGAAGTCCGCCAACCCGCACTTGACCAGCGTGGTGGACTATGGCCTGATCCCCCTCGTGCTGAAGGGAGGCCCACCCCCAGCAGTGGAACGTTAAATAGGGTTGAATACATACATAACGTACATAGATACATGCTTGTAATTGAATGTATGTCCTCTACTGTAGAATTCTGTATAAACACATATAATATTCTTATATAATGAAAGTATCTTATATTTGAACCTGAATCTTACATGTACTATGCTTGTATGGCGACGTCAAACACATAAAATCTCCTTATGATACAAAAATTTGTTTAATGCAACTCACTAGCTGTTGCTTAAAAACTATGGAAAACTAAATCTATATATATAAAAAACAAATGCCGTTCGTTAGTCTCGCTAAAACTCAAGAACGGCTGGACCGATTTGAATAATTATTTTTTTGGCTTGTTGGGGGTGTGTTAGGGGTGGTTTAAGTATAAAAAAATAGGAAAAACCCATAAAAACAGCTGGAACATCGAAAAATTCAGAACTATTTTGTACCTATGTATATAATATGTATAATATTTAGTCTATCTATTCTATATTAACCGTTAAAATGTACCTACCCTCATTTCGTTCGGGTTCAGCCCTAGGTACATAGTATAATTCCACTCATTGAGTCGCTAGTGGAATTATAAAAAAGAGCATTGATTAATTAAAACACTATTAAGTAACACCACAGAACATATAATACTATACTAGTATATAACTGCCTCGGTGGTGTAGTGGCTAGCATGTACGGCTGCACACCCGGAGGTCCTGGGTTCGAGTCCCGCGTCGGGCCAAGTTTAGTTATTGAGTCTTTCTGTATAGTAAGCCTCAGTAATAGCCCGGAGTTGGGAAGTTGGCGGTGTTTCACTCCCGTGCCTCGGAGAGCACGTAAAGCCGACTCTCACCGGTCGTGTCGAGCGGTCGTCCCACCGGAGTATGGAGTGGCAGGAATATAGAGTGCACTTGTGTCTGCGCGTACACTTGTGCACTATAATATCTCCCGCGCAGTTGGCTAGTCTCAATGAGATTGGCCGCAGTGGCCGGAATCGGTCAGGAGAACATCATCACTATACTAGTAACACTGAACGTTTGTCTTCTCGACGTTATCATAATAACGAATTTTTGGCAAACAATGATTAATCAAGTGATTATTTAAATGATTAGATTGTATTTTTTTAAAGAAAAATATTCACAAATTGGCATAGTGCGTCGGGGGCAACAGCAGCGTGATCGTCTAGGGATGTCAAACGGAGTCACTATCGTGGGAAAGCTAACGAAAAATATCTTTAGTAAACCTGTATTACTACTAAGTAGGATTTTACCTTGTAATTGAAAACAATAAAGCTATATAAAAAGCTCTTGTAAACATTGGTTTTGCCATTTTGTAAGATGGTTGAAGAATCTCGATGGTTCACATAATCTCGTAAACGCGCTACAAGATATCAGAATCGATTTTTTGTTAATGTCTTGTTAACTTTTATATTTTAAATTATTGCAATAGTTTTCAGGGAAACATAATTTTTACACATAGATCTTAGGCAGTATTTATACATTCGACGATGACTAAATACATAAAATCAGGAAAGAACGCAGACGGACGAAGCGGATGAAAGATTCAACGCAAATCTTTTAAAGTATTTTATAGATAAGTACGCACGTAATAGAATTATCTACTTATCTAGCTAATTATTAACGTTGTGATTTCTATATTATTAATTTCATACTGTTATTAAGTTTTTATCTATAGGTTTGTTTTTGTAATTTTACGTATACCAATTTATGTTTTTAAATTATGTGCCTAATTTAATAAATGTGAATGATAAAAGACTTCGTAAATGTTAAAATTACATTTAGATAAGTTTGATTCAAAAATAATATATCATTATATATTATTCATATATGAAATCAATAAGTAAAAATAAAGAGAAAAAATTTTACCCGACTGCGGCGTAAGGCGAACCCCAAATAGGAAAACATATATCTAATATCTTTAAACGATATATATATATATATATATATATATATATATATATATATATATATATATATATATATATATATATATATATATATATATATATATATATCGGAAACGGCTCCAACGATTATCATGAAATTTAGTAAACAGGAGGTTTCGGGGGCGATAAATCGATCTAGATTAGTCTTATGTCTGTCACTAATCTCATTTACACGGGCATAAGCATCGTGGTCAAGCGGCCAAGGATGATTATCATAGGTATCCAATGGAGGGTTAAAATCCCAGTCGTATACAAAGTTTTTACTTTTTTTGTATTTATTTAAGTTTTTTGTTTAAAAAAAAGAAAATTGTACTTCTGGCCAAAAACTCCGAGCGAAGCTCGTTCACCTAGGTAATAAAGTATAAACATATATAATTTTTTTATGTCTCCGACCGCATAATACTATGTTTCTTCGTCAACTTGTTCTCATCTTTTTAGTTCGCTTTTTACGAAGTTGGGGGTTTTTTTTACATTACAATTAACATCTAATATGAACTTTGTCCACTAAGTTGTGGTGTTTAACAGTAAATAATAATTGAAATAAATCTCTACAATTTCTCAGTAGCAGTAGCCCAGGCCCCAGATTCGAGAAATTACCTACATTATACAGTCTTCGTATCAAATACTAAAACGTAACTTTTGTCCATGCATTTTTAATTGTTTAACTTTTGTATTTTAATAGATAATTAAAATTTTTACCTAAATAACACGATATCTAGTTACTGTTTTGTAAAATAGTAAAAATACTAGCGATTTTCTTCATGTTTTTTTTGCGTGGAACCCTAATCTTTATCTTAAATAAAAAGCAGTCTAAGTTACTCCTTATAACATTAGCTATCAGCCAGTGAAAGTCCCGTCAAAATCAGTCCAGCCTTTTCTGAGATTAGTCGGAACAAACAGACAGACAAAAATTTTAAAAATTGTTTTTTTTTATTATAAGTACTGTATACACTTTCATATGTAGTTAGTAAACAGCTCTTATTTTGACTTTACAAACAGACACTTCAATTTTATTTATCTGTATAGATAAGTGGCCTCTTCTCAATATTATCGCAATTATTACGTTAAAATAAAACAGAGCAGCGTACAATTTTACAACGTTATCATTGAACAAAGAAGTATTTTCCTAAGGAATATTTACATTAAAAATTCTACTAAGAATAATAATTGCTGTAACAACAAGTAGGTTTACTTGTCTATATAACTACTTTCACATACGACATGTACATAGATTATTTGAATTTACATTTTATCGCCAGATACCTAGTTAGGTGTTGCTAAGTGTTAACCAAAGTTATAAGTTTAATTTTAGAGTTACATATAAATACGTATATACTATAAATTATTAGAATGTATGTATTATTAGAAGAAGATACGCCATTTTTTATAACGAATACTTTTACGAGCCAATCACGACTATCTATACTACCTATACATATAATAAAATTGTATAAGCCGAATCTGTATCTTAAATATTTTTTGGAAAATCTTATTGAAATAAACATTATTATCGATACCGAGGCCGAATCTGTAGTTTTTAGAATTTTTGTCTGTCTGTCTATCTGTTACCGCATCACAGAAAAACCACTGGAGGGATTTTGATAAAATTTGGTATAGTGATAGCTGTTTATCTGGGTTAACATATAGGGTATTTTTTACCGCGGGAAAATATCTCATTTTTGAGAAAAAATACAAAAAACATAATGTAAGAGTATACTAATATGTAAAACCTAAGAATTTGGTTTTTGGTCATCTAAACGCGGGCGGAGCCGCGGGCAATGCTAGTAAAGTATAAACTTACGAAAGATATAGGTATTACGAGGAACGTGTCCTTCACACAGACTATGCAACTGCGGCGCGCCGACCTCCGTGACTCTTCGACATAGTTTCACTCCTATATTCATGTAAATAAGTTAATATGTGGTCTGGTTGGAAACTTTTATAATATAAGAAAATTCTTTAATGTTATAACACTTTTACCCAACTGCACGATGTAAAGGAGGGTAATGTGTTTATCAATTCATGTATGTATGTATGTTTGTATGTAGCGCTCTAGAGACCAAACGCGTGTGCCAATTTTGATAATTCATACGTCGTTAGATACGCCTTGATAACGCTAGTGTCTTAAGCTATATAAAAATAGTTATAAATTAAAATGGCGGATATGAAGAGCCAATTTGTGTCTAAAAAAATCTTCCAAACCAACCATGTGGCATATCAAAATGAAGGTTTTTAAGAGATGATCACAAAAATATATATAAAACTTGTATGTTTAAAAGTAATTTAGGATAAGAAATTACTAAAAATTACTTCAAACATATAATTGGCTGAAACTAAAATATAACATACATATAGTGCATAACATCTTGCTGCAAGGATGAAACGTGTATGTCTCTTATAGGTACTTTATTCCGTCGTCAATTTGTTTTCATCTTTTTAATTAGCTTTTATGCAGTCCGGTTTTTTTATTTTTATAATATACTAGCATTGCCCGCGGCTCCGCCCGCGTTCAGATGACCAAAAATCAAATTCTTAGGTTTTACACATTAGTATACTCTTACAATACAGTTTTTGTATTTTTTCTCAGAAATGAGATATTTTCCCGCGGTAAAAAGTATCCTATATGTTGATCCGGATATCCAGCTATCATCATACCAAATTTCATCAAAATCTGTCCAGTTGTTTTCTCGTGATGCGGTAACAGACAGACAGACAGACAAAAATTCTAAAAACTATAGATTCGGACTCTGTATCGATAATAATGTCTATTTCAATAAGATTTTCCAAAAAATATTTAATGATATAATACAGATTCAGATAAGTTACAATTTTATTATATGTACAGATTTTTTATTATGATGAAAGAGTTCATTGCAAGTTATGCGTTTTATTCATATAATAAAAAGAAGTGAAATAAATTGAACAATAATCACTTTTTACTAAAAAATGGCACATACTTTAAAATTATTATTAATTAGGTAATATGTTTCTGTCAGTTGTAAACAATGGCAGTATTTGCTATAACACGTACTTGTAAAATATATGTATCCAAGGTTTGTTAAGGAGTCACTCCCTTTTTACACGTTCTCTACATATACTAATATTATAAAGAGATAAAGTTTATGAATTGTCAGTTTGTGACGTTATAGGGGGTAATCTCTGGATCTACTGAACCGATTTAGATTAGATTTGGTAAGAAGATAGTGTGAGACCCTGGGAAGAACATAGGATACTTTTTATCCCGGAAATCATCCCTTAAGGGGGTGAAAATGGGGATAAAAGTTTGTATCAGGAAACAAGCTAGGGACGAAACCGAGCGAAGCGAGGGTGAGTCGCTAGTAATTTTTAATGATGCTTATTTTACCGAACAAATCTCCTTTGTGTCTTCTCCTTTCTAAATGCGAAATGATCTATTCTCATGGGCATTGAAGCCAAAATTGAATTGAATTAAATTGAAAAAATATATACATACATAAAATATTTCATATACAAAAGAATATTGTCGTAAAAATTGAAATATTATTAACGGCATAAGCAGATAACTTATATATTCATATACCTAAGAAAACTTGTACAAATAGTTATTTATCTAATCATTAGATTCCTCTGCACGAAGAAATAATTCTACTGCCAATATTATGATAAATGGATTTAGACTTATTGTATTTATCAAAATATCAAATTTTTGTTCATATCGATGTAGGTACGTTATATATTATCTTAGCCTGAATTGATCGCCTGTATTATCATGCCTCAAGCAATTGACAAACAGTAGATAAAAAAATAAAAAAAAAGAATATTAAAACGAATATTTTATACTAGCATACTTGTTACTTGAGCGCGTAAAAATCCTGCGACTGCGACGTCCATAGAATTTGCGGTATATTAGAAATTCTGTGGCGATGTCCCACTAAGACGGGAAAGGTTCCGTTGGGTTTTAGTAGGTAACACTGGCTTTTCTAGCCGGTGAGTCCCACATAATCACTTGCATCACCTGCATGCAGGTGGCATTTGTGACTGCATTTCCCAACGTTAAAAAAGCAAACACGCTAATATATTCTTTACCTACCAGTTACATAAAAGTCTTGTTATTAAAAGCGAATTTAACATAATTACCTACTCTGAAGTCTCACAATTTTGTAGTACATTGTTTTGATGTATCTTTTAAGGTTTAGCCAGCGTTATGTGAATTTTTAAAGGCCACTCGATAGTTGATTAATGGTTACTAGTTATTGTGTTTACCCGTAGAAATGAAAGATTTTGCTGTAGTAAAAGGTATTTGTGAAATGCACATAATAGACATATAAACAAACAGACATACAGACAAAAAAATCAATAAATATTGTTTTGAGGCATTCTGTATGCAATACGTAACAGTCATTGTTTTTAGTAAATATTTCATATACATATTTTGCTTTGTTACTATTTTATTATATGTATGTCAGTAAGTATAGATTAATGTGTACTCGCGGTCCCGACCGCACCGTTTATTTTGAGTTTATGTAAGATAGTCTATAACTATCCTCAATAAATCTTTATATATATAATTCTTCTGTGAGTGTGTATGTCACTGAACTTCTCTCAAACGACTGGACCGATTTTGATGAAATTTTTTGTGTGTGTTCAAGGGGATCTGGGAATGGTTTAGATTCACAATTTTGTTCAAAAAGTTTGAAATTTTCAAATTAAAGACGTGTAGACAGGACAACGTCTGTCGGGTCCGCTAGTAGACTATAAAACGCAATAATAATTTTTCAAATGGGACCAGTAGGTCGAAAGATAAGCGTGTTTCTTCTCATCAGCTTTATATTATGTTAGTATAGACTACCAATTTAAAATGTTGCACTGAAAATCTATAGACAAAACACTCACCCTTCGCTTCGGGTTCGTCCCTAAACAAAAACAAATCTAGATATACCACGAGAACCGTATATTTTTCCGGGATGATATATATAAAGGCCTTTAGTCTTCCTCCAAAAAACGGGCTATCTAATGCAAAAAGATTTTTTCAAATTGTATTTGTAGTTCCTGAGATTAGTGCGTTCAAATAAACAAACAAACAAACAAACAAACGAACAAACAAACTCAGCCTCTTTATAATATTAGTATTACCTATACCTATAAAACTGCTCAGGGAAGCGCCCAAGCTAAGTAAAGGTTAGTCACTAGTAATACAATAAAAATGTTAAGGTAAATAAATAATTATACTCTTACATATACATATAAGCACTTGCTATAGGGAAGACCGTATGAAATATCAAAACAAAGATTTCCCAGAGCGATCTTCCTTCCTTGTTTGTTTCCCGATTTGAAACACGTCATTATAATACACAAACTTATTTTACCTTAATGCTTATATTTTAAAAACAACTGTAACTTTTATATTTTATTCGTTTTACATAAAAAAAGTGTATCATTTTTAGGGTTCTGCGGTCAAAGAGCTATAAATTCTTCATAAGTTTTTCTTGTGCGACTGTCACAGCCATTTTATTTGGAGACTATTGGAAGTCTTCTTCTTCTCCCGGCCCGTTTCCCAATCACTTGGGGTCGGCGCAGTACATCTTCTGTACTGCTGATAGGATTTGGCAAAAGTTCTACGACCGGCCGCCTGCCTGACCTCAACCCTCCTTGGGAATGCTACTGTCTCTCTTTGTCTGGGTGGTGTCGCGGAAGTCTTGTAATTATTATGCACTTTCGATTTTTTTTTCTTTTAAAACATTTTTTATACTGTTACTTAAATGTTTAATGTTATTTTCGGATATTGGAAGTACATGACTTATTTTTGTCTCGTTCTCCGCTAATTAATTCTGCAGGCAAATTACATAAAATGAAAAAGGATGGTACTCTATAGTCTATACATAGGTAGGTACATACATCTGAGGAGAAGAGTTCACATATTAGCGTCAGAGATTTCGACAAATCTTTAATATTGAAATCAATGTCTCTATGAGATTTTTTATTAAAGTCATAAAACATTGTTTCATGCTATGGAACCACAGGACGCAAGTTAGCCTCTTACTTGTTCGAATTAATATTATGATACACTAGCATTGCCCGCGGCTCCGCCCGCGTTCATATGACAAAAAACCAAATTCTTAGGTTTTACATATTAGTATACTCTTACAATGCAATTTTTGTATTTTTTCTCAGAAATGAGATATTTTCCCGCAGTAAAAAGTATTCTATATGTTGACCCGGATAACCAGCTATCATCATACCAAATTTCATCAAAATCTGTCCAGTGGTTTTCTCGTGATGCAGACAGACAGATAGACAGACAGCCAGACAGAGAGACGGACGGACTATATTTTTTTCCGGGATAAAAAGTAAGTATTTTAGGTGCTATTCCAGACTATAATCTATCTCTATGCTACATCCAGATCCGTTCAGTCAGCTGTTCTGGCGTAATTATGTTATATTTAATTCAATTGTATAAAATATATATGTTAAAATGTATTATGCATGAATTAAATTTATATCGCCACAATAATAATGTACCTGTTTATATTCGACATTTTTATAATAAAAGTATAAGTCTGCGTCCATAGTTGCATAATTCTTCATTTACATCACTCGTTCTTTTCGTTTTTCTTTGAGCACTTAGAAAAAAGTGTAATAATGATAAAATCTTTTTAAATATTAAAGTAGTTTTGATATTTTTAAAATTACGCCCATATTATGTACTTAGAGAGAGAATGATTTTCTAAAAGAGGTACATCGATTTGAAAGCTCGTGTAAACTTTCACTTTTGATATTAAGTAACACGTATGACTGCTTTTTTTAAGATTGGTGAAAATATAAACAGGTATATATAGACATTTATCTGTATGAAAAAATATTGATTATAATTTACTTAGCTAATGGCAAGGCAGTGGTGAATGATGCTGGTATGCCATTCAGCATATCACTTGTATTATCTAGTGTGTTTTCGATAAAGGAAAATGGAGAATTTCATCAAATGTGTCAGCAACTTTGTATGTTTGATTCAAACTTTCTAAGATTTTAGAATTTTTTATTTGACCAAAATGAGTAAGAACCGTTTTCTCGCCTTCTCGCTGCTGTCACGATACACGAGACGAGACAGTACAAAAGAAATTTGATGAAATTTTGAATTAAAGAGCTAAGAGATGGTATATGGAGGATCGTCACTAACATTTGATTCAATGTTAGACAAACAAATTAGACATAAACATTTGACCAATAGCATTCGATCCTTAGCTATTATAGAGATAGTTAATAGCTTATTATTGCGGACGATAAATATGTATAGAAAGAACATTAATTATGTCTACCTCACTGCAACAATGCACGCGATAATTTTTTTCGTCTAACATTGAGGTTTATTTTTATTACAAATCTATCTCGTATAATAAAATTGCAACTAAGCCGAATCTGTACATTAATTTTTTTTAAGAAAATCTTCTTGAAATAAAAATTATTATCGATAGGCTGAATCTATAGTTTTTCGAATTTTTGTCGTATATGGTATATGATATACTAATATTTTTGAATTTTTGCCTGTCTGTCTGTTCGTTCCAGCTAATCTCCGAAACGGCTAGGTCGATTTTGACGGGACTTTCACTGGCAGATAGCTGATGTTAGAAAGAGTAACGTAGGCTACTTTTCTTTTAGAAAAATAATCAGGGTTCCGCGCAAAAGAATTAAACCCATGAAATTGTGAAGAAAATCCGTGTACTTAGGGATGCACCCGAGCGAAGCGACGGAAGTCGCTAGTACACAAATAAAAAGAATAAATGTCAATTCTATTGGTATAAACATTTTACTAAAAAGATTTTATCTATACATATATATAAATATACAGTAGTAGCTTGAATAAAAAACACTAAGGCGACCATCTAGCCATTTCACATCAAATATCATTTACTTAACCGAGCCAGTATCCACTATACTTTCTATGTCGACAGAAGAACCGGTGATGATTACTGCAAGCGAATTGCGCTAGGAAGTTACGCTCTGTCCGCACTGTGATATTTCACCGCACGTTCTTTTCTCGCAATTCTGTAACATATTGAATCTTATAGGAATAGCCGCACTTGCGGTTAAAAATTCACGCGGAAAAAAACTGTGATTTGATGCAAATTGAACGCGATGCGGTGCGGATTCAAGGTCGTAAATGGTTGAATCCAATGTTCATGACATCTTTTGATAGTATCAGCTAAATTAAAAAAAGACTGTTATTCATTTTGAGACATTCTCAGCCGGGAACTGCATCGAACTGACAAAATTCGTACGTTTCGCAGTGCGTAAGTATTATTCCAATCACGGAATAAAAATCGCACGGTGAAATATCGCAGTGCGGACAGGGCCTTAATGTTTTACTTTGTTTTTATGCGATAGTCGCTGCGTGTGGTTATTGCCTCATATACTTAGTTTTATCACTACATAGTCGCTTCCCGCTGTCGGTCTGTCCCTATGTATGTATGCTTAGATCTTTAAAACTACGCAACGGATTTTGATGCGGTTTTTTAATAAATAGTGTGATTCAAGAGGAAGTTTTAAGTATATAATTTTTTAATTTTTTGTATACATTGGCTAAAATATAACGATATTTGTTGGAGGTGTGTAATTGTGTATCTTATATGGTTTACAGAAAAGTCCGCGATGGCCTATGTCTATCTCTTAAAGATAACTTACTATATCCATTTTAATTTAAAACGTACCTCGCTAGTTTAATACAAAACCAAATAAAATGACACCCGCTTCATATGGGTTCTAAAAGAACAGACAGCTCAAGTTATGTAGGTATTTTGAGGTTGAAATAAAACTTAACAAGTTTTTTATTGAGATTATTAGGTGTATGATAAAAAAAATCTCATAATAGTCGCTTGGGTTGGATCCCGTATTTCAATGAGACTTTTTAAGTACATAGCTTAAAACACTATTGTCACGTATGAAGTTTCTAAACTAAAAAGAATTTTTAACAAGGGCTTAGCCAGACACAGGGCAAATATTAAATAAGTAAATCTATAAGTACATAAAGTAAAATTGTAACTGATCGCTGTCTGTACATGGAAGATATTTGAGAAGAACTATTATTGGGGGTTTTCATTACTGCAATAGAACACAAAAGAATGATATTTAGAATTTTTATCTGTTCGTCTGTGCGCGCTAATCTCAGAAACGGCTTAACCGATTTGGGTTTTCACTAATGTATTGTGGTAAGCTTCACTTTACATTTAGTATTTCTTTTATTTCTATCGGTTCATAAATAAATAAGTTATGTCAATTTAAAGAATAACCCAGGGACGAACCCGAGTGAAGCGAGGTTGAATCGCTAGTCACTAAATAAGTCTAAAGTCCATTAAATATAAATAAATTCATAGATTTTAGCAACTAAATACCTTTTCGTTATATGCATGCGATTTGAACAGTTAAGTCTGATGTAATAGATGCCAACTGAATGAAATTAAGTCTGAACAATCCAAAAATAAACAGCAAAGTTTACATACATAGATACATGGCTGAAGGCACCGTACTTGTGGCGATTGACGCCCTAGTGTTAGCCGCCACGGCACGGTAATGTTACATAACACGGGCCACGGGCAAGTAGTTTGTAAAAAACGCCGCGCCGTGGCAATGAATCGGTTAATTAATTATTATTCATGATCTTATGAACTTGTCGCTTGTAATCTATACATATAATAAAATTGTAACTAAGCCGAATCTTTACATTAAATATTTTTTGGAAAATCTTATTGAAATAGACATTATTATCGATACAGAGTCCGAATCTATAGTTTTTAGAATTTTTATCTGTCTGTCTGTTACCGCATCACAGAAAAACCAATGGAGGGATTTTGATGAAACTTGCTATGGAGATGAGTCTAAAATATTCAGATTCCGAATAAACCTGAATACTTTAGACTTTAGAGAACTAAAAAACTTACAGTCAGTAGTTAGCTTTATATTTTTGTATAAATTAACTAGCAACTCGCCCTCGTTTCGCCCTTGGTTTCGTCCCTTGGGTCGATCCCCATACAAACTTTCACCCCCATTTTCACACACTTAAGGAATGAATTTTGGGACACAAACTTTCCTATGTCCTTCCCAGGGCCTCAAACTATCTCCTAACCAAATTTCATATAAATCGCTTCAAGTAATTCCAGAGATTACTTACTAGAAACAAACTCACAAACTTGCACTCTTTACCTCTTTCTAATATTACTATTAGATAATTTCATCATTAAATAAAATTTTATATTTTTAAGTAATTTAACTCTTACACACTATTGGTAAAAAATAAAGAAAATGTTTAATAAAAAAATATTTAATAAGTATAAAAAAATATCTAATCAACAACATCGATAATTATTATAGTGCAATTTACAATGGAATGATACGTTCACAAACACAAGTATATAAAAATTATACATTTATTGCACTGTAAAGTAACATATTTTGACGCTTAAAACTCTGAATTCATTTGTGACAATATACTAATGCCCAGACCAGACCCATCCATATCCCATAGAGTATAGACTATAGATATATATTTTTTTTTATTATAGTTTCGAGCGTATAGCGTCGATTCTGCCAGCGGCAGATTTCTGTAAATCTGTCAATTTCATTGCGAGCCCCATATTTCCTTGAATTTTAATTTTGCCCTGGAAGAAGGCCTTTTGAGGATTTAGTTTGCCTGAAATCAAATCTACGACATCTTCGTCGTTTATCGTGAACGTGACGTCACATTTATCTTTCCCATTGTATTGGACGTTGCCTTTTCCTTCTTTTGCGTTAATAACCCAGTAACCTTCCGCTCCATTGGGTCCATTCCTAACTTTGAACCCATAAATACCTCTGACCTTTTCAATGAGTTTATCCTCATCAGTTTGCATCGCTTCTTCGAGGATTTTCATGTATTTGTATACTTTGAAGTTATCTGGGTTTTCAGCGATCGCGGCGACTTGGTTTGGCGAGGCATTGGTAAATCCTTTACGATACATAGTGACGACGACAGCTCCCCCGAGACCTAGATTGTGTTGTAAGGCGATACGCGCGCGAGGTACCTGCAAAAAATATACATCATTAATATCTTTAAATCTTTTAATGTTGAAATCTTCACATAAAAAAATAATTTAAACACTCATTTATTTATGCTATCATGGTATATGGTGTGTATATAACACCGTAAAATTGTAAATACCGTTAGATTATAATTTATCTAGCGAGATTGTGTATCTTGAAGATTGTGAATTGTAATATACTGCTTACAATTTAACGCATTACAAAACTATTACAGTGGGAATTACTTGGAAGAACAATCTCTTTCTTTCTTTCTAGGTTGGTTAGGTTAGAATAGTGATCACAACGAACCAGCCGAGCGAGCGAAGCTGCGCCCCGCGATAGCAGCCAGCGAGTGCCATAAATGACTAGCTAGTGTAGTAGTTTTGTAACTCTATGGTAAATTTCTCCATTTCACAATTTGACGGTTTCACTTTGATAGCTTATAATCTACCCAAAAATAATGCGTTAAATTGTAAGCAGTATGTTACGGTTTACAATCTTTCGACAGTTTATAATCTCGTGAGATAGATTATAATTTAACAGTATTTACAATTTTACAGTAACATACAAAGTACACAAATATTAATATATCAAATTATTAAATGGCATTAAAGTAAAAATGCTGTTAATAATCACAATTCAGTACGCAGTGTAATAATGAGTGATAAAACGGAATCTTTGCCACTTGGGAGGTTATTAATAAACATAAAGATTGAAGAGCATTGTCCTATTGTACTCTTAGTTTTACATAAAATCACACAAAACAATATCTTACTGGAGATTTAAAGGAAATAATTTGACCGAGTCATGCTTCAACAACAAAAACAATAATAATTTTTGTGTTAATAATTATACATAGAACACAATGGATAAAGGAAATAAGAATAATTAAATAAGTTACATGAGGAAATAATAATTGTTGCATAAATTATGTCACCTCCAGGTAAATTGCTAAGAAATTAATTACAATCCTAAGAAATCTATTGTTAACTGACACCTCGGGGTGTCCACGGTCGTGGAGGGATAAATAGTTACAATTTATCATGACAAGCAAAATTGAAATAACATCATTTAAGTTGTTGTGTGTAGTTATAAAACAAGATTATAAGGGCAAAAAATTGCAATATTTTAAATGTTGAAGTCAAATATATTAAGTAATTACTTATAAAAGTATAATGAAGTTTATAAAATAATGAGTATTTTTGAGAATATTTTCCTTAAATTACATAAACACATTTAATTTTGTTTTTAACCTCATTGCTATACATTGACATATAGACAAAGGACATTTATGAAGATAACATAAAGCACAGTTGACACATGTTCTTCTTTATATAGAAGACTTTTATACTTTTGACGTTACCACATTTATTGCACATAACAAACAAACCTGTCTATCTCCAGCTTCACCACGCAGTTGCCACACAAGCTCAGCACATTGAGCAAGACCAGTTGCCCCTAATGGATGGCCCTTAGCTATTAAACCACCACTTGGGTTTACAACAACTCGGCCACCATAAGTGTTATCTCCTGCATCTATAAACTTCCCAGCTTCACCTTCGCCACAAAGCTGTAGTCCTTCATAAGTTATCATTTCATTAGAGGCAAAGCAGTCATGTAATTCTACAACATCTACTTGCATTGGTGATATTCCAGTCTTTTGATAAATTCTTTTAGCTGCTAATGCAGTCATGTCTGCACCTACAATTTTTATTAAACTGTTTTCTGTGAACACAGCTGGAGTGTCCGTTGCCATCTCCATTCCAATAATTTCAACTGCTTTGTGCTGTAATCCATATTTGATTACAGCTTCCTCAGACATTAGGACTGCTGCAGCAGCACCGTCACTGGTTGGACAACATTCCAACTTAGTGAGAGGACCATAAATTTTACGCGAGTTTAAGACTTCCTCTACAGTATACTCTCTAGAATTTTGTGCTCTTGGATTTTTTGCACCATGTCGATGATTTTTAGCAGCAATCTTAGCCAAATGAGTTTCAGTTGTTCCATATTTTTTCATGTGTTCCATACCAGCATTACCAAAATATTGTGCTGTCAATGGGGCCCCAGTTAATTCCGCAAGATCTGCCATTTTAAGAGTGTGCTTATCTAAAGGATTTACTCTATCTGTAAATGTACCACCCCCAAGTGCACCTGGTGTCATTTTTTCAAAACCAACAGCTAATATAATATCAGAAATACCACCTTCAATGAGTTGTTTTGCGAGAAACAGTGCATTTGAACCAGTGGAACAGTTATTATTTACGTTGTATATAGGAATACCGGTCATGCCGATCTGGTATAAAACTCGTTGGCCACAAGTAGAATCACCGAAGACGTAACCACAAACCGCTTGTTGAACATCGTCGTATTTAATACGAGCGTCAGCGAGCGCACCCTCCACGGCCTCCTTGCCTAGATCTGGATAATCTTTTCCACTATTAGGCTTGACGAATTTCGTCATACCTACACCAACTACGTAAACTTTTCTAGGCATTTTGGTATTAAATAATTACCTCGATTTCTCAATGTCGAACTGCGTAGACCTCTGCGATTTTCAACGGATTTATCACAAATTATAATTCTTCCGACGTAAGAACACACAATTTGAGTTAAGCTATTATTACACGAATACAAAGAATTGTGATAATTGTTATCTAGGGTATATTAATGATTAAAAATTGCACTATCGACAGGTCAACGTATATATACGTTAATATGTGATCACAGTCCGCCTCGAAATGAAACAACGAAATATGAAAAATGAATGTCAATCTGCTGCTAAGTGCTACGGCTTGTGGAATTTGAACCCTAGCAATTATAAAATCGGATACTTGTATTCAATGTGTGTATTAAAAAAAAGGAAATAAATTAAAATATTTATTATATATTTCTATTTAAACCGAATTTGATGTTGAAAAAATAAATCAAAAAACTTATATTACATTAATACCTATATTACACTAATTTTACTACACTATTTAAAATTGTTAAAAACTCAACATAATGTACTAAGAACTTGTAGGTGTGATTATGATTAGGTACTATTTTAAAACAGAAACCAAATATTTATTAGATTTAAAAAAAATAACAACCTAAAAGTACTTAATAATTGTCTTCATAAAAAATAATATTGCCACAAAAATACGGTAAAAATTATTAAACATAGTCTATATATTGAAAAAAAAACAAACTCATGGATCAGTTTTTCTTTTTAACCGACTTTAATAATTTATTTCTACAAAAATATCATTTTCATTAATTTATATCATATAAATTAATAAAAATAAAGAATTTCCAAAAAGCATAGACTCGCAGTAGGAAATAATTTTCACTGAACGATGTGGACGCACTGGGCGTTACTGGTAAGTATACCTCGGCTGCACACATTGCGATAACGCGAATATTCAGGTTATCGCAGTATATGAAGCCACATATTCGCGATGTCGTAAACTCTCGCACATTAAAGGGTTTTATCGCGAAGAACTTCGTTTGTGCGGCCACACTTCATTCGGCCCCTGGCCCACAGACATCGTGCGTAGCGGACGTCTTGGAGTAAATTAGGGTTTGCGACGTATTTTCGACATGGCTCGGAGTAACGAGAAGATTGTAGAATTTATCAGTAATTACGATATTATGAAACCCGAAAGAAGTCGGCCACAAGAGAAAGGATCTCATATATGATGCTTGTGTTCGCTATTATAAAATAAAGTGCGACCGTGGTGTTCATATTGTTTTTTGTATTTGTTTATCACAATAAACTTTATAACGATGCAATGTGGTCACGGACATTCATTATAGGCCAAACGCGAAGTTTTATGGCCCGAATACATTCGCGATGAGTGCGGCCCTACCATTATAAATATTAATACTGGCACAAAATAAGACAAACAAAAAATTCATTTATTTTGAATCTAAAAAAAGAAGTATTAACTATTATCATTTATAATTTCAAAATGTCATATAAATTTTAGAAAATTATTTCTACATTTTTTTCATTTTTGGCTATATATTAAAATAAAATTTGATAGAAGGCGCAATGGCTCTAGATAGACAAAAGATTTTGACAGAATTAGGAAGTGTAATGAACCAGTTAAAAAGTGTAGATTGGTGAACATTTTTTTATTTATAACATAATTTTAACAATAAACTATTTTACTTTACTAATTTTTACTTTTTATAGTGGCTGTATGGGAAAAATATTTGGAAATTCTGGACCAGCACCTGCAGAACGTGCTGCACCAGCAGAACGGCACTTTCAATCTAGTGGCTGCTATAGACAAAGTTGTTGTCATGGGCATATACCAAGCTATGGATATAATCAAAATGCATTTCAAGGCGAGCGAAGCAGCAGTGCTTTTTCAAATATGTATCGACCATGTATGGGCCGCTGTAATCCACCAAAACTCTATTCTGATACATATGGCTATTTAAACCAAAATCTTATGCAACCAACTATTAAAGAAGTATATCAAGATTTAAAAAGTATAACACCGGCAAATACGGTAATGAATAATCCCATGGCAAGTCAGATGGGTTTCAAAGCAGAATTCGCTGGACAAGGAAATTATGGTGGAGTAGGTACGCCTACCCCGTTTCACAAAACTACATCAAATAAAACAGATAATTCTGCTATGCCATTGAATAATATTAATCACATGGATCAATATGGCGGGATGGGACCGCAAATTATGAATATGCTTGGAGGGAATATTGCAAACCCGAATAGCACTGGGCACCAAACTGGTCAGTTAGCTGAGCCAATGGTAATTGATGCCCCACAATCACATGGCCAAGTTGGTGTTACACAATTTTCTACCCATTTGACAAACCCTTATGCAGTCCAAGCTAATGTTACTAATCAATATACAAATCAGCCAAACATGCAACCTAATGCCAATTCACAAAATATAATGTCAGGAAATCAGCAACTTTCGCCTATAAATGCAAATTATAGTCTTTATGGGCAGCATTCCCACGGTATTGCAAAGTTTAATGATATGTTCCCAGGCGTTATGAAAAATGATTTAGGTTTCGATCCAATGGCTATTGCTATTCAAATGAATCCAGCAAATCAAAAACAATCTGCTATGGATTCCATTCATAAAATGATGAATAATAATAATGATATGAGTAGCAATTTTGAAAAGAACGCTAATACCTCGCATTTAGAAACTGCTAACATGCACAATAACTTACAGCAGTCTCAGATACAAAATATACCTCCTAGAGAAGTTTACCAAGAAATTATCCCAATGAATAAACAAGGAAACTTTGTTAGTGCTAGCCAAAACCAGAAAATTTTTCCCAATATAGAAAATTCATTGCAGAGGAATGATGTTCACAGATCATCGGTTGGTCAATCCAATCAGCAAGTTTATTCTATGCTCACAGGTTCCCCAGTTGCAAACCAACAACAGCCTATACAATATCAACAACCGACCGTTGTTGATCCGACCTCTGGTACCGTAATGAAACCACCGAATTTACCAACAGTATACGAAGAAAATGTACCAAATGATGCACAATCAATGGCTCAGAACCTAAATAGGTCTCCCAATAGTCAACAAATGATAAAGGAGCCGATATTTCCAGCGGATACGTCAAAATATGCTATTTCTAAGCAAAAATATCAAGGGTATAATACTCTAGGTCAACCAATAGAAATGCTATCCGCTGATATATATCATACACCTTTACCATCTCTACCACAAACTTTATCTCCACAACCTGAAATGAAATATAGAAACGATAGTGCAAAATACAGTAATGTGAAATCAACGATAAGTAAAACATCATTGTTAGCTACTAAACCTATGGGTAAAACACCTAGCAAAAATCAATTGCAACAAATCTATAATCAATATAAGGGTTCTCAGTCTTATACGCAGCAAAACATAAAAGATCAGGCGATCAAAGGAGTTTCCAACTCGGACCGTAGGCTGCGCATGCCACCTGTACAAACAATAAATCATCAACAAGTTCCCATTGAAAGAATCGGTGGAGATACCGCAGCAAATAACCCAATACAAGATCAAAGAACTAATAAAATTGAGCAAATAATAGGAGAAATTGGTGATGTACCAAGCGCAAATAAGCCATTTGGAGAAGCAGTGACCCAAAAGGTTTTTTTTTTACATTTTTAAGTAATATGTTTGTTGTAGTATAGCTTTTAGTTGAGTATTTTATTTTAAATGAATATAGACATCGAGATCTTTACTATATAAAAAATTGTACACAGGTGGTCCCACCTGACAATCGTAAATGCAGAAATGGTTTACAAGACGTCGTTTTTACATCATATCCAACGTCAGCCGCCTGGTCCTTCCACGGATATAATAAGCCTTTGCCCTCCGCTGCATATCGATATCGCAACAAAATTTAAAAATAACATTTATGTATTCAATCGTGTTGTTTAGTGGTAAATTGTAATGTTTTAAATAAATCTTATTTTTTTAATCTTATTTCTTATATTCCTATTAAATAAGGCTAGACAACAAATTTACTTATCCTTTATTCTTATCTTCCCATCGAAAAAGGTACTATATCTCATAATGACTGGGAATGATTGATTTAGTTAGTAGTAGTAAGCAATAAAAATCTTTGATAATAAACAAACTACGTGAACCTCGTCGATAACTTATTATATACTAAATTGATTAACTATTTAAAAAATGAAAGTCTTCAACTTTCAATTCTTTTCCATTTTAATTTAGATTTTTCATCTTTTAAAAACCTTATTCGCTTTTATAGAAACATCAATAAAAGGAGGCAAAAGCCCATGGAGTGGTTCTATTACATAAAGAACATCGTATCGTGTAAAATAACCAGACTGCTTCCAATTGAGTTGAATATAATTCCGATAAAATATTTATCGGAGTTAGGAAGTTATTCAAGTCAAAAATATAAATTCTTTAAGCGAGCTGTTGGTTGCTGTTTATTACAAAGTAAAGTTGTACATGCACATCACAAGGTCTACAATCATGAAACCTACATGTCTGAGATTTTTTTTTTTTTTTTTTTTTTTTTTTTTTTTTTTTTTTTTTTTTTTTTTTTTTTTTTTTTTTTTTTTTTTTTTTTTTTTTTGTTGACGCTGGGGAAACCCATCATGGGGACCCTACCGGCCGTCAATGGGTAGGGTACTGTGAGACTCCTACTCACTAAAACCCACAGCGGAACCCGTCGCCGCAGTGCAATGGGGTGTGCAGGATCGCTTGCGCATTCACTACAACACCCCTGCGGACAGCCCGTACCCCGCGGGCCTGCCTCGCCTAAACCGGGATGCCCTCGATTCACAGAGCATCCCGACCGCCCCGATGACGTGCAGGGGAGTCAACGAGAGACCCCCCCGCAGTAGCTCCTCTAGGGTGGCGGGAGAAGATGCGCATACCGGCGCCTCCTCTCCCCCAGCCGACGGCGACGAAGAGGGTCTGCTAAGGCGTTAGCCTCGCGTTCCCTCTCCGCCGTCTCCTTCAGTGAGATGACGGCCTCGCTGAAGGAGACCATCGCCGACCAGGACCTCTCGTCGCGTAGCATGGCCCCCACCACGCTTCGCAACGACAGGTCTCCACCCACTACCGCCATCAGGGCATGGCGCTGGGGAGCCCAAGCGGCGCATACCGCGAGGGTGTGGTGCGAGGTGTCCTCGGACGCACCACACTCGTGGCATGCGGGCAACGGTTCCCGACGCGCAATTTGACACAGATACTTACCAAAGCACCCGTGCCCGGTAAGCATCTGCGTCAACCTGAACGTCAGGACACCGTGTGGCCGCCTGACCCAGCGAGACAGGAACGGACGAACCGCCCCCACCGTCGCCCGGCCAGCCGCTGGAGTCCCCAGGTCTTCCCACCAGCGCCGGATCAGTGCCTCGTCAGCTAGGCGCCTGATCCGAGCGACTCCCTCCCGCGCTGGACGTTCCCCTCGAGCCCGCTCACTCGCCCGAAACTGATACATAACCTAACAAGTTTTCGAAAGACATGTGAATTTCGCCCATCCGCACTTTGCCAGCGCGATGGACTGTGGCCTGATCCCCCTAATATTGAAGGGAGGCCCGTGCCCAGCAGTGAGATTTCAAAAAGGACTGAATACAATAATATTCGGATAGCTTAGAATGGTAAACGCTTAGCTGCTGGTTTATTGAAGTGAAAACTTCTTTATGCGGGTTTGGATGGGGAGTAAATTCATGTAAGTTGTCATCGACATGGCCACGGTGATGTGTTAACGAAGAGTGCCGATAAATATCAAAACCAGATAAATATAAACAGTTTTAAACACAACAACAACTTTAATTTTTAACAATTTACAAATTTTAATTTAAGATCAAACAAATAATTTAAATAGCCAAAAATAACAATTATTTGTTTATAGTTTTAAGTTTTCACTTCTGTCGGCTGTCCTCATGACTGTTTTTTTTATTTTAAGCTTGCAGCTATATGTATATTTCATTATAAGGTGGGCCTTTGTATATTATTTGCCTACTAGGACTATAGTTTCGTTCTATTACATAATTTGTTTTTCATTATCTGTATCTGAATTCGTAGTCTGTATTTGCAATAGACAAGGTCTGTCAAGTTGTTTAGAATCCGGATTGAAAGGTTGATGTACTAGAGATTTCGATTTTTCATTTTTCATAACGATCGTTTACCAAGAAACGAAGACCATTTAGATTTTAGCTTACAATCAAATTAGTAACATTTGTCTTTATAAAGTGCAAATCGCAATTAGAAAAGAAAAACGAATTAAAAATGTCTCTGTTTGGATCTTTGATGGCCGACGTGGAGGATGATCCGTTTTTTGGGTATTTTTTTTATTATTTAACATGATTTGATGTATGATTTTATAATTTTATAATACTCAAATATTATTAACTTAAAGATATCATCCGGTGTTCACCAAGGAGCGAGTATAAAAATATATAAAGCATTGCGTTTAAAAATGTCAGGTGTTGTGAAAAAGCATTTTGCACTTCAATAAAAAACTACTATTTGATCAAATTTTTCAACCATAACTTCTTCGTTATCGTATAACCCCAAAGTGTAATTAAAGAAGAATTATTACAAAAGTACCCTCAAATACATATCTTGAATAATATTTAATAGCAGTTATTTATTCATATATTTTTTATATTATGTACAGATCGCATATGAGGCATATGCGGCATATGAACAACATGATGAATTCACTCTTTTCGGATCCCTTTGGTATGCTGGGTGAAGGTCCATTGTCCATCATGGGGCCCCGGCGTGGTAATTCACTCATGCCATATATGCCACCCATGCCATCTCTCAACAGATTATTCACAGGTATCCTATACATTTTATATGAGAAATAAGAAATTGAGAATTTATTGTTATATCCTACATCAAGTTGTTAAAATAAGTGCTTATATCTTAATTTAGGAATTATTTTTCACAGGTTGATTTGACTACACAATTAAAAATTGCTGTCTTAAGGCCTATAATGTTAAAAAAAAAGCATTGATAGTAACTATTTTAAAAGAAATCATAATTATAATTATTTTAATGAATAATGTTAAGTTTGTTTAGTTGGTTATGATTTTCAAACTTAATATTTGCTTTAAGTTAATATATACTTATTTTCTTTCTGTAGAATAGACTGGAAATTTTACCAATGGCATAACACCTTACTTTTGATATATAATTTATTTTCCTTTTATTAATTTGACACTTTGCAAGCTGGCAGCTGCTCATATAATCAGTTTGGTCATAGTTTTTTTTGATTAATTGATATAAAATGTTTATGTAACAAGTGAGTAATGACAAAATATATAACATGTTTCTACATAAAACTGATAACACTCAGTTGGCAGTTGCTATGGTATTTTCTTGTGGGTGGAGAATATATTTGCCCAACATTTCTTATCCTATGGTGGAGTATGCTATTTATTTATGCGAAATTATATTTATGTAAAAAATATTTTTGAAAACATTTAACATGCAGTTTTTTTTTTGGAATAAAAACATCTTACATCTACACATTATGATAAAAAATATAAAAACCCAATGATAAAGCATACAAAGAAAAGAAATAAATGTAGAGTACAGCATAAAAGAGTTGAGTAATAAGAAGTTTCAAGTCAAATTAAAAAAAGTAATTTGATATTTTTATATATTAACTAAATAAAATATTGTAAAAAAAACAAAAGTGTGCATAATTTAAGTCACAAGTTGAATATCCAATAAAAGCGAAATATATATATGTTAATGCATATAATAATACAATCTCTAATAATACAACATATTAACAGCTGATCTATCAGATGGACACATGAGCGCCGGCAGCTCCTTCTCCAGCAGCACTGTTGTAATGTCAAGCGGGCCAAATGGGAATCCACAGGTAAAAAAATAAAATTTTACCTTAAGATTTTAAATATTGAAGCCCGTTGTTGTAATTAGCTACACTTTTTGCATGTTTATGCCTGAGATTGTAGGTTCGAATTTTGCACAATAGCAATGTTTAATGAAAATATAGAAATTAATTTCATATGAAGACTAATAATATAAACTAATAATAATTATATATTGTAATGTGTTAACTCTTTTGGTAACCTTTTTTCACAAAGTAACAAAGGGACAAGTTGGTTAAATTTATCGTAAACATATTTAGTGCACTAGGACAGTTTATTATTTGTTCTAATTACTTGTAATAGTAAATTAGTTTTAGAAAGAAAATGACTTGCTTGGCTGTCATTATAGTATAAGATTTAAAGTTTTAAAATTACTTTTGCACATAATAGGTGGCCTTTGGGATATTAAAATAGGGATGGTGTTTTGATATCAATATATAAAGGATTTACTCGCTTTTTTACTTTTTTCATTTAATATAATGTAATTATCTTCGCACAATCTCCCTTGTGTCTTCTCCATTCTATGTGACATTGGCAAAGTAATCTGTACTTAACTTGCTTACTTAACGTTTTGTAGCTATTAACAAGAGAATTAAATTGATAACAATAACTACCCATGGAACATTTATTTCATAAAACTACTGAAGATACATAATTATTTTATTAATGTCAGGTTTACAGTTCCACTAGCAGTACTAAAATTGGTCCCAACGGCGTGAAGGAGACGCGTAAAACATTGCAAGACTCCCGCACCGGTGTGAAGAAAATGTCCATAGGTGAGTAATTAGGAATATGCGCGATTTTTTTTTAAAGAATAGCTTACATCGTTATACATATAATTGTAAAACAATTATCCAGCTCCAAAAAACTAAAATTTAGTATATATTTTTTTAAATATCATGCAGATATGGACACTTTAAATGTCTATGACAAAATTTCAATTTACTAATGTCTAGATCAGGTCTAGATTGTTAGTACCAATCGCAAACACCAACCAACAAACAGCGCTCTGTTATCATATACTTTGACGTCACATTCGGTCTGACCAATGGTGTTGCGTTTCAACTACATTGAATTTCCCCTTATATTTGCACTATTCAATAATTATTTTCTTAGTCAAAAATAAATTACATTAAAAAATATTAATATAGGCTTAATTCAGAAGCAATAAAGATTACAAAAAAAAGTTCACCTTTATTTAAATCACACGCATATTCCACTATTATGTTATTTGTTATTAAAACTGTTATGTTGTATTGAATCTTTAAAATAACTTCACATACACAAGAAAATTTTATTATAATATTTAACTAACCTTCGTTGTTTATACTCAACTAATAACTTAAATTTCATAAATCATTTCAACACTTTAATATTATAATCTCGTGCGATCAGAATTAATATCGCCAACAATTGGCAATAGAATTAGAACAACCGAAAATAAAGGGGCCGTTCATAAAATACGTCACACAAATTTTTAACTTTTTAGGCCCCCCTTCGTCACGCTGTCACATTTTCTGCGCTTCATTCTCCCCTTATCAATATTTGATTTTGATTTGAATTGAGATTTTGCATTCAAATAATTGTAATTTGCTTTATATACGTTAAAACTAAAATTAGGCAATACACTTAGAAACTATAAATCGCTGTGCAAACATGAAGTCATCTCCGTCATACATTGTGTTAGGTATTGCTAATTAGTGCTTAGCATCCGCTTTGTTACAACTTACAACGCGATCTATTGTTAAATGTTATTATTTATTTTAATTTATATATTTTGTTCATACTTTAAATATGACTGTGTTATGAAAAATTATTCTATAATACACTATTGTATTACTTTAAATAACTCGTTACTTATAGAAAAGTTTTTTTTTTCTATTAGTTGTATCGATTTTCTACATACGATATCGCTACTAAAAAAATAAAAAATATAATACGGGAATGATATATTTTGAACACACGACATAACGTCTGTATGCCCATTTACTCCACTTTTTTTGTTTTATATTAGCGCTAACGAATATAGGGTAGCCCAGTGGTAACGTGCTCGCTTGAGAAATCGAGTGAAACGGGTTCAAATCCCGGGTCTCGCATCTCTGATATTCTCATATGTGAATTATTTCCAACATGATTACCACTTGTCTTTTGATAAAGGAAACATTTTGAGGAAACTTGCATGTCTAAGAAAACCTAGCAAGTGCGCAGGCATGCTCAGTCCGTCCGCACTCGGCCAGCGTGGTGGACTATGGCCTGATCCCCTTCGTACTGAAAGGAGGTCCGTGCCCAGCAGTGGGACGTTAAAAAGAGCTGAATACATAATATCGAATGTGTAATGTTTTTTCTAAAAAAAAATATTATTTAAAGGTCACCACATCGGGGAGCGAGCACACTTGATCGAGCGTGAACAAAACGTGTACTCTGGAGACGCTGAAGAGAGGCAAGAGTTCATAAATCTGGATGAAGAAGAGGCTGAGGATTTTGATAGGTAATATATTTTCTTCATTTATTAACCGATTTCCAAAATGGAGGAGTTTCTCAATTCGTCAGAATCTTTTTTTGTGTTTTTTTTTTTATTTTTTTTTTTTATTATTATTGGTGATATTCACCGATTATTCGAAGACGCCTGAACCGATTTGGATTTTTTTTTGTTTCGAGGGGTATACTTCCCAGCTGATCCCATTTAAATTTTATCGAAATCCGTCGCGCGGTTTTTTAGAAAATCAACAAATATTTTTTTTTTATAAATTGCTTAATCGAATATGTTATTAAAAAACTTTTTTCTTACAAATTACCTGCTTATTACGTCTACACTAAAAATAGAAACATAAAAACTAAAAAAAAATAATAAAAACCGACTTCCAGACATTAAAATGTAAATATAACTAAACGGGTATTTTTATTTAGAATAGATACCTGATCAGATATTTTCGAAGTCGGTTTATAATATGTATTTATTTATATATATGTGTGTGTAGTGTATCTAATTACCTGTTATCCATAACACAAGTGTCGAAGCTGACCATGGAACTAGATGGTGCTGTGCGTTAATGTCCCAATATATTTATTTATTTAAAAAATGAACCCGCAGAGAGTTCCAAGAGCGCGCAGCCCAGCGCCGCGCGCGCGCCGCCCTCGCGCACCACGCGCCGCGCCTCGCGCTGCCCGCGCCGCCCGCGTCCTCCGCGCCGCCCGCGCCGCCCGCGCCCGCGCACTCTTCCAGGTGAGCCGGCTGGATTAATCTATAAGTGGCTTACTTATAAACATCTTCGCTTAGTAAGCTGTGACTCAAAGTCGGCAAATCATAAGACATTTTTGGTTAAGATAAGTTAGATATTACCGGGACGTGTCCATGAAAGGAGACTTAAAGGCACCCGCCGCGCTTCTCCGGATAAGACGACTGATATACTTAACGGGTAACTTACTTATAATGATCTTCGTTTGGTAAGCTGTGAATCATATTCTGGACATCCCGGGACACTGCCGGTTAGGTTAAATTTGTTATTAAAGGATCGTGTCCATGAAATGAGACATAAGACTCCCGCCGCGCTTTTTCGGGTAAGCCAGCTAGCATACCTATTCTAGAGGTCTTCAGTTGGTAAGGCGAAATTTGGCATGAATCATCCGGGGCATCCCGGGACACTGTGGTTAGCATTGGCGGGACTTGTCCATAAAATGAGGCTTAACGACTCTCGCCACACTCCTCCAGGTAAGCCGGCTGTTATATTCAAACTGTGTTACTCACCATTAGTTAAAGTTACGAGTTTTGGATTCGCAAAAAATGTGAGTCTTAATTTTTATTTATAGCTATTATTTATTTGTTATTAGTTTATATTAAATTAACTATATTTAAAGTGTAAACCACAAATATGCGTGGCACTATCAGTTTTTTAAAATTTTTGGAATAGCATAAATTATTTTTATATCTATAAATAAAATTCAAGAATGATGTAAGTTTTCTGTTTAGAATGTAACCATTTTTAGCTTTTCTTCTACGGCTTTGGTGTTAAAAAGCATGGAATTTTAGATATAGAATATAAAATAATATATAATATGTACACATTTCTTATTTTAGTTGTAGCATGTTTTGCACTGCTCTTGCTCTTATTAATAATTATTATTATTTTTAGTATTCGTTGCTATTATATATATTTTTATAAATTTTTTTAGAGCAATTTTTTTTTAGTTTTTTTCCTGTGGGTAGATGGACTGTGCTATTGATATGTTTTGTTTATTACAACTTATATTATGAACTAGCTTCTTACCCTCTCTTCGCTCGGATGCGTCCTTAGTACTTTAGGAATGTAAATTCGAATTTTGCGTAATTTTTAAGAGTTTTCGATTTTCGCGCTGGAACCCTGAATATTTATGGAATAAAACACCCTATATAGCTATGTAGTCCTACAATCACATCTATCTTTCAATGAAAGTTCTATTACAATAGTTTAAGCCGTGAAAAACAGACAAAAAAAAATTGGTTGTTTAGTTACTGTTATCATATAAATGACTCCATTTTCTTGAGAGATCATAGTTATTTTTAAAATCACAGACTGACAATTTAATTTTTATAAATAACATTGTTCCATTATTAACATTGGAAGCCATTGTTGGGTTAATAATAAGTAATGTATAAAAAAGTAAAAAGAATTTTATTGCTCATCAAATATTCTTTTTTTAATTAAGCACATCTTTTGGAATTTAAAAAATAAACTCTGTTTTATAAAACAAAGTTTCAAATTGACATAAAGCAAGGCTAAGGTGGACTGCACTAGACTAGTAAAAAATATATTTTTATTTTAAATTACATTAACTCTTAGTATTATAATTTATAGCTGTTTTATAGAGTTATGAATTATTAATAAATAACATAAAATAAAGAAAGTATTTTTTAAAACAAAAAAAACGTGTTATATAAATAGATCTCTAGTATAAAATACATATATATATATATTTGCCTGAAAGAGACTTGAATCTGCGACCATTATAGATAGAATAGCTCCCTCCACCAACAAGTACCAGTAGCCCAGTAGTTAGTAGGCGGTGTGTCTTTCAGCGCGGATATTTCAGTATTAGATCGCTAGTATTACATACATTCCTGAAAGAGACTCGAATCTGCGACCACCATCAATATCGATAGAACAGCTCCCTCCACCCACAAGCACCGGTACCTCCTTCTCAGTAGCAGTGCAGAGATATTTCAGTATTAGATCGCTAGTATTTTATACATTTGCTTTAACGAGATCGGAACCCGCGACCACCACCAGTAGGGCAGTAGGGCCGTAGTACAGTACCAGTAGCCAGTAGTGTGTCTTGCAGCTGCGCGCGCCGCCGGCCCGCGCCGCGCCGCCCGCTGCGCGCCGCCGCCTGCGCGCTCGCCCTGCCCGCGTGAGTACACGCACGCCCATACACGTCACAGTGCATTGTTCACGTCATACATATCATGTGGTTAACACGCTGTCTTACCCATTAATAACTCTCGATTGTTTGTCACACTGAAATATGACTTTTTTACGTAAATAATATGAACGGTTATATGTATTCGTCATATTATGTTCTTAACACGTTTAACTATACCTCCGTCATCCCCCTCGTCCTGCCCCTGTGACGACGTGTACGGGATTGTTGTCACGTCATATCATGCTATCCATATGATGTTCACACGCTGTTTTACAAATTTGTCAATTGTTCAATTTAAGAATTTTAATGGATGGGTTAATGGATTTGTTTATGCAGATACCTGGATAGCTGTTTTCGGGTGATAAAACTAATGTTTATGTTTATGGGATATTTAATCAAATAAAAAATATTTGCAACTGATCTCATAACTTATCAAGTTTTGGAAATATTTAGAGTTAGAGTTCGATTTATGAGAACTATGATTCATTTTGAAGAGTCATTAATGTTTGTCTTTATGTCCAAATCTGAATGTGTTACTTTAGGGACATATTGCTCGCATATTTTGTTTGTGTTCTCTATCGATAAACCAGTTTAATCTTGTGTTAAAAAACGATATTGTAGATTCCATTGAAAAATATTCGGACTCCTTTTACAAAACTCCATTATACAAACATAATCTAAAATAGATTTTTTTTTTGGCCTTAAAAACCCAAAGACTAGTATACAATATATGTATGTTAAAAATATATTTGGTTTGGTTAAATAGTATGGGATTTCGATTTGACAGCCATTTTAAATAAACTCTTGTTTTATTAATAATCTAGATATTTTATATTTTCTAGTTGATATATTATGATATATGAATATATTTAACAATTTTCATATCACATATTAACTTGACCACAGATTTGGTTTATTTGCTAGAAAAACTTTTATTTTTAAATAGCATGACAATTTTCCTTTATTAAGTAATAACTGGCCTTAATAATATGTTTTACATAAAAGTTCTATGAATTTCTGTTTAATCACGCTTGTGGTTAATCTATTCAAAAACATACACCCACTTGTGTACAGGAGTTACATCTTAGAAATGAGTTAAAAATCATCAAAGTTGCCATAACATACGTATAGTGTTGCCATAATATATTCTTTATTTTATTTTATTTTTTTACTAATTAGTAAGGTTTTTGTATGCAGTTTCATGCCACTATTGCAAAAATCCTCGATACGTACAATTTTTTTGTGCCTTAATTAATTTTCAATTATAAGTTAAAAAAAAGGTTAACATACCATGGTTTCCAGTTCCAGATATTGGCGACGGCGTTACTACTAATATCGTAATTTATGTAAAATATTTATTTATTTATGCTTTGTATATAACTACTGTTGTATGGTTGGTAGTTTAGTTTGTTCTTAGCATGGTGTCGCTTTCCCTTCAATATTTTTTATACGCATTTTTAAATTGTCTTTTTACATTATTTTCAGTAATTTTTGTATATATTTTAAAGTTCTGTATCGTTTTCAAAGTGTTATTTTGACCAAACATTAATTAAGCCTTATAGGTTTTTTCAGACCGATTCTATATAATGTCCAAACTAATATATTTTAAACGGAGTACCATTTTTTAAATTATTTATTATTTTAAATAATACTATCTTTTCGGATTTTTTCGCGGATTTATTTTGATTTTAGGATACCGACGTTTCGAATGCTTTACAGCAATCATAAGGTTACCGAGACTAAAGTTATAGATAAAGGCGTTAATATACTTGTTACAAACAGCGTGACACTGTCAAAAATCAAAATAAATCCGCGAAATAATCCGAAAAGATAGTATTATTTCAAATAATAAATAATTTACTTAAAAAGTGGTTTTATTTAAAATGTCAAACATTTACGTATATCTAAGAAAGTATTATTTATTACTGCTATATTGGTGCAATTCAATTCAATTCTCTTGTTAATGGCTTCAAAGCGTGACAGTTGAGCACAGATTACTTCGCCAATGTCACGTGGAATGGAGAAGACACAAAGGAGATTGGTCGGTAAAATGAGTTCATTAAAACTGTAATGAATTATAATGTGTAAAAAGAGAGTAAAATATTGGTAGTAAGTTTTTGCATTTTGCTTGTTATTTTGTTTTTGTTGTTGTTCTCTATGGTTTTTATAGAGTTGCACTTTATTGATTATATATTTTTTATAATTTTTTTATTAATTATATTAATAAATTTTCTATTTAAAAATCACACTTTTAAAACAGTTGAATGAAGCAAACCTTATATTCTGCCTATTATAAAAAAAGAAAATTTCATTTATTCCGAAGAGTTCATATTAACATTTATTTCATGTGTATGTAGGTCATTTTGTCATCTTTCCATAATTTATTCTTCTAGTGACGACAAACCCCTTTCACTAAATAAAAACATAAAGAAATTATCAAACTTTGAACTTAACATTTGTCAAGTTAACTGGGTCGTGCTGCAATATCGTTGTATGATATGCAAACATTTTGTTCAGAATGCTAATAATATTAAGGTGCAATGAACTATGCCACTAACAACTTTGCTAACGCTGTATTTTTAATCTTTATAATCTATAATACATAAATATAATCTATAATAGATTAAAAATATATGTGTCACTTCATTATCATTTTTTTTAAATAAGTCATTCCAAAATCACTTTTTTTTAATTTAACGAGTAATGTTGTTTTGACGTAGTCGAATGCAAGGATCGGTGATCGTTGTGAAGTTCGTGCAAATGTATCTGTTGGCATTTGAACGTGCGGCTTTTGTAAATACGTGCATATTGTGTATATTTAAACGATGTCAATAAGGAATAGAATCATAAACGTCGACTGCTCCCATGTGTTAACAATCCATTAAGTATTTTTTAAATTAAAATACAAAAATGTATAATGATTAAGGGGCCATTCAAGTATTACGTAAGCAGAATTTTAGTAATCACTCACCCCTCCCTCCCCGTTGTCATCAAAAGTAAGTAAATCTCTTAACTCCACTTTTTAACGCTTACGTAAGCATTACGTCTCAATTATTTCGGGGAATCCCTGAACATGATTTTTGCTTAAGTAATTTTGTTATGTGTGTTCTGAAAATATTGATTTGACAAATCGAAATCTACTAAATTTTAATTAATTTTATTTTTAATCACTAAATATTATTGACGTTATCACCATCGAGATCCCAACGACCCCCATGTCATCAAAAATAAGCTAAACAAAGACCCCCATGGCCCCCCTTTGGTACTTAGGTAATACTTGAATGACCCCTAAGTGAAAACGAACTAAACTGTGAATTTACTATAAAAACTTAGTTATCCTGTCGTTTATGATTTCATCATGTTCACACGAATTTTATTCACAATGCAAATCCAATAGAGACCATGGGAATTATAAGTGATGCGGGCACAAATTCAGGCTTGGCACCACTTGGTAAAAGGATGAAGGAAAACATCGTGAGAAACATGCATAATATGTGAGAGAAACTGATTAGCACTCGAATGATGTCAAGTCTTCCTGCATTTTTCCAGCATAATGGACGTAATCATCACAAGGGGCTTCAAAAGGGGCGGATTAATAATAATAATTATTAAATTATCAATATATTATGCTCTATCTCTCTCTAACTCCTTATTATTGTATTAAAAGTATACGCTCTCTCCCTCTAGCTCCGGTGTACGCGAAGTGTACGGCGGCGCGCACCCCCAGCGCAGGCATAGACACAGACACCGACACTCGCCCGCTGACACTAACACACACAACTAAACAAACACACCGCGATAACGACTAGTTTTATATATAATGACTGTAATATATACACAGTATAAAAATCCATACAGTATAATTGATTTTAGTCGAAATGCTGTCAAGGGTTGTCAAAGATACCAATTTACCAGCGAACGGTTTTAATGTTAAATAGTCCAGTTATTAAAGACAAAATGAGACTTGCTATAAAAGGTCAAGGTCTACGTTCTAACACTTTTCGATCTCCTTGACCTTTCGTAAGTCAGAACCTACCCAGTGACTGGACTAAAAGAACTGTAGTGACATCTCGTGACAAGTTACACTTCGGTTCAGTAGTTCCAGAGATTACTTCCTACAAACAAAGTCGCAAAATTTATCTCTTTATAATATTAGATGTATGACAATCGGATGCGAATTTCCCGCGTCTTTTCGGGTACCGCACGACGCGACGGTCTTTTCTAGACTGCCTTCATTAGACGCCTGTATGGATTAGTAGACTGTGGTATAAGTTTCAACTTTGTCTTTTCTATTTGTTCATTGTGTAATGGCTTAATTTATAATGTCGATTTAAATAATGGTATTATTATATGTACTTTCTAAATTCTTATTTAACTCATTTGGTTTACTGAGTTAACGTTTCGACTCATGTTATTTGTCACAAAGCTACCAAAAACGAGACCAACGCTTAGACAAATTTACTTTCTACCGTCGATATCGCTTTTTAGAAAACTAAAGATATTTATATAGGAATGATGTATTTTCTCTATGATACATAGCGCATAGATAGGTATGTCAATTACAATATTATTTTTTTCTATTTCTATTTGTAATAGCGACTGTAGAAAGTCATCTTTCGGCGTATTTTGACGGTATGTTTAAAGTAGCCTGAAGATTTTGTCCAGATTTAAATTAGAATTTTTTCATTTAATTGTTCATGTATTTGCTATTTAATCAACTTTGCCATTAATATCTTATCAAATAATAATAATTGACTGAGATACGTATATAGCTACGTATAGTAATTTTTTTTTGGTTAAAACGATTGATTAAAATTATTAGTTATTTATTCTGTCTTAAATTGTGAAAGATTTTTTGTAATTCATTGAAAAATTCCGTTAAGTTTGTTATATATAAAAGGATATTGTATTTATTTTATGAAACTACCCTCATTTCATACTACTAGTCGGTATCGCTTGGCAACTAGCGCGATCCGTGATAATACAATCTTAGTTAGGAATAATTTAACTATAGCCCCGTGTATACCTAATATGAAATGTGCATATTGTTGGTCTGGTTTTGTCGAAACGATGTGCTATTTCTATGGGCTACATACAATTTTTTTATTGTCATTGTATTTTCGCGCTGTTTGTTAAAAATTATTGACTAACTCATAAAATGGCGGTTTTGGCGTACGATTATAATATACTGTCATAAATTCAATTTGAATTATTAAGCTATAGAAAAATAATGTGTATTAAGTTAAAATAAACGTAATAATATTTATTTTTGTTAGTGTTAACGGTTCTCCATGATTCTTTTTCATGATTTTTTCATTTCTCCATGATTTTTTTGTTTGTACTTTTGCAGTTTCATTGTAGCCATTGTTTTACAGTATTAACGTATTAAAATTGTTACAAAAAAATTCATATTATTAAAGTAATGTTTTAAAATAGCAAGCAATGTACTCTTAAATTGCCATTTATAATCTGTTTCATAATAAATAATCTTCTCTATATTAAATAATTAATATGCACTAGATTTTTTTTTGTATGCCGAAATTGTAATGCATTAGATATTAGTATCGAATAAGTATAATTTAGTGTTAAACAATGTTACATGGTTATACATATTTGTCTTCGGAAATTTAGACGGTAATGCCTTTTTTTGATCCTTTTATTTTTGTACTACTTATTCTTTTTCATTTCCATGTAACATTTGTAATATTTTAAGATAACGGGTATTTCTGACCCCATTGAGCCTTTAAAGTTACAGAATGGACTTTTGTATGTTTTTTTAATATATTTTTTTCCGTTGTCAACAAGGTGAAATTTATTTATTTTAGATCTAACGATATTTAACGGGATTTATTAGACTGATATGATGAATCTCGTTATTTTCCAAATGTAATTTCTTTTATAAAAACTCCATTCTGTAAATCCAGTAATATTAAGGTCGATGTAAGATGTAGCTCAGACCATAATACCATATAATCAATATAGTATTTATATTTAGTACCCCGTAGGCACAAAATAAGGGTGCTGGACAAACGAATCGCCCATTCCTCTAATAAATATTTTTTTGATTTTAGCTTGTGTTTTTGTTTTTAGGTAATATTAGTCCATGTTGTCTTGGTCGCGTCTAAAATATTAGTCCAGTCTAAAATTAATGTGGGATAATTGTGAAAATTGATTTTTAAGTAAATATTATTCTTTTGACTTAGGAATTTAAATAATAAAAATATTGCCCTTCTTATCTAAGATGTATAACCAAAATTCGTATAAGGATTTTAAATTTTTATTTAAAATTGTACTTTGACTATTTATATTTTTCATTGCTTATAAAATTATGATCTGTGGTTCGTTTTATAAAAGATTTTGAAAACAAGTACATAGTTTGGAATATATCCTAGTATATATCCCATTTTGAACAGACAGAAGTGACATCGTTATTGATGCTGGCCGAGTCATATATTTGTTGCAGTTTTATGAGTAATGTTGATAAAATTATTTTATAATATTTACTTTAGTTGAAAGCAAGTATAGTGTGGAATATATTTCTGATATATTTTGAATTTTTGACTGGACTGAAAAGTGAACGTGGATCGGTATAGTAATGCAAATCACGCTTTATTCTTCGTACCTATTAAATATAAGATAGTTTTTACATAGATTGAATAAGTATCCACGATGTGCTGGTTTAAGCCATAAGTAGGCTACGTTGAAGTAAAGTTGACGTAAAATCTTAAATTAATACTTTTTTTCTCATATTTGTTTTGGAAATAAAAAAATGACGTCGATCATTAACTATAAGAAATTATTTTTAGAAGTAATATTGATGTTAGCGTAAAGAAAACAATTATTCGTGTGATGATTAAAATATTGGTAGAGTATGATGTTGTTTCATTTTTTCCTTTGATTTGATTTACCTGTCATTAGGTTAAGAGTTAATACGTAAAAAGTTATTCAATAGCTACGAAAATATGATTAAATGATAAATATCTTTTTAACTTCACAATTATTATTATATTATTATAATCTGTCCACAATTTCATGGGTTATAATTTTTATGCATGGAACCCAAATTATTTTTCTAAAATAAAATTAGCATAAGTTACTCCTAACATCAGCTATCTGCCAGTGAAAGTCCCGTCAAAATCGGTCCAGCCGTTTCGGAGATTAGGCGGAGTAAACAGACACTTCAATTCATTTATCTGTATAGATGTTAAATATATTTTATTATATCTTAATTTGTTAAAGAGGTTGTTATTTTTTCCTTTCTAGGGTGGCGATAAGTGAAACACGTGATAAGTTTAAATCATATAATAAAATAATCAAAAAACTCAATTTCAAATAAATTATCCCAATAGCGAAGGTAAATAAATTGACAAAAAACGACAAATTAAACCCATCACCTTAAAATGCAAAATACATAAGTATAGTCTTAAATTAAAAATATAACAAAATAATCGCCATCTTAAGTCTTTTCTGCCATTTTGTTGACGCCATTTTGCGTCGTACTTTGTTGTCATAAAGACATTCGGCAGATTTCATCGTTGATATCCAGCATTTGACTGATGAAGCCCTCATTATTGAGAATTTTCGCGACTTTCATGATGACGCCTAAAAGTGCTCGCTTTTTATACCTCATTTGCACACTGCATCGCTCTATCTCCTCTCTCACTGTTGGATTTATCTGTGGAAAAACAAACATTTATTATGTATATCTAAATGCCAATGTTTTTTTTGTGCAGTAGAAATTACAACTTTGACCAAACATATTAAGGTAATCGAACCAGCTACTGCGGACACAATAGTCGGGTAAGTACAATTCTATTATTCTATTCTTTTCTTTAGTGGCTTCCAGGAGTGCCAATTGGGCACAAATTACTTCGCCAATGTCGCGTAGAATATCATTAAAATGAGTCTGATAATAAAAATTGTCATTACAATTTAATAAATTATAATTTAAAGTGAATTACAGTACGATAAAATATATATCGATAGGTAATATCTGTGGTATTCTAGCAGAAAATAATAAAAACACATGCTAAAGCAAAACTGAGTAGCAAATAAGCATTTGTATGTCAGAAGTTTATTAAGAATTCATTTAGAAATTACAGTGGTTTTTCAACCGACTTCAAAAAGGAGGAGGTTCTCATCAAAAGCACTAAAAAGTGAAAAATAACTGATTGGTAGTTTTCATTTACTATACATACCTAATAAAATATTTTCGAAGTCGGTGTGCTTTGCTTTGTATAGTTTTTATTTTAACATGGATTGAATGCGACGTAATGGTTGGCATAATGACCTATCATTATAAAGCCTTTGGTTTAGTTTCACTGTCGAATTTATTATGTAAAATGAACTGCGAATCGTTAGTCTTTGTTAAGTAAATAATTTGTATAATTTTAAAGGAACTTGGACTTTCTTTTTAAAATTTACAAATCTATAAAAATGAATTAATTTGGAAAACTGTTTTTTTAGATTATACCCAAAGGCGTTTTGAAGACATTTAAACTTATATGAATTACTAACATTGCCCCCGGCTCCGCCCGCGTTCAGATGACCAAAAACCAAATTATTAGGTTTTACAGATTAGTATACTCTTACATTGTAGTTTTGGTATTTTGTCTCAGAAATGAGATATTTTCCCGCGGTTAAAAGTATCCTATATGTTGACCCGGATAACTAAAGCTATCAATCATGCCAAATTTCGTCAAAACCCCTCCAGTGGTTTTTCCGTGATGCGGTAACAGACAGACAGACAAAAATACTAAAAACTAGATTCGGCTTCTTTATGATAATAATGTTTATTTCAATAAGAGTTTCCAAGAAATATTTAATGTACAGATTCGGCTTAGTTAGAATTTTATTATATGTATAGATTTATGTCATAATATTGAGAAGTAATTTGTGTGTAAATAGTTGTCTATAATAATTGGCCTTGAATATCGATCCAATTCAAAAAAGAAAATCAATCAAATCCGTTAAATCTTACCCAGTCAGTTATCACAGCTAAAGTGAGTTTTTTTTTTAAATTGCTTAAAAATAATTATACTGTATGGAAGTAGGTAGATACGCGTTTGTACAAAAAAAATTATCGGTAAAATGATCCTTATTTTAGGATGGTTTTAACTTGTTTAAATTGTAACTATAATACTGGCAAATACTTAAGCGCAATATGCGGTTTGTTTAACAATTACTATCACAGTGATAACGAAATCGAGTAAGATCACGAATAAACCTGCTCAAGCGAGAAAAAAATGATACTGTGAAGAATTGCTTTAAAGTATAATAATAAAACGAATTTTTCGTATTTTTGACCAAGCACAGGCTTTGATTGAAAAAATTTCAAACCCATTTCTCTTGTAAAGCAAACTACCGGAAGGTGTTATAAATTTTGGCCGTTGGGTAAAAGAAAATTATTTAGAGTTTCTTTTTTAAAATATATCATGTTACGTAATCTTTTTAATGGCATTGTATGCATGGTATTAAGCTTTTATAATCACCATAAGCGATAAGCCGCTTGAAAACATCTAAATTAATTAAACTTTTAAATTCAATTCCTTGTTGTGTGGCTTGAAGGCGTGCCATTTGGTAATTAAAGTTTTATTTAGTAGACTAGCATTGCCCGCGGCTCCGCCCGCGTTTAGATGACCAAGAACTAAATTCGTAGGCTTTACATATTAGTATACTCTTACATTGCAATTTTTGTATTTTTTCTCAGAAATAAGACATATTTCCGCGGTAAAAAGTATCCTATATGTTGACCCGGCTATCACTATACCAAATTTCATCAAAATCCGTCCAGTGGTTTGTCTGTGATGCGGTAACAGACAGACAAAAATTCTAAAAACCATAGATTCGGCCTCTGTATCGATAATAATGTTTATTTCAATAAGATTTCCAAAAAATATTTAATGTACAGATTCGGCTTAGTTACAATTTTATTATATGTATAGATAAGTTTATGTCAACCATCGTGTCTTACTTTATCATTATATTCTTCACTAGCGACTCACCCTAGCTCCGCTCGGATTCGTCTCTCGTTTAGTATAGATTTCTCAGAGATGAGATATTTTCCCGCAGTAAAAAATATCTTATATATTGACCCGGATAACCAGGTCATCATACCAAATTTAATCATAATCTGTCCAGTGGTTTTCTCGTGAAGCGTTCCCAGACAGACAGACAAAAAATCTAAAAACTATAGATTCGGCCTCTGAATCGATAATAAATAATAATGGCTATTTTAATAAGATTTTCCAAAAAATATTTAATGTACAGATTCGACTCAGAAATTTATTATAATAATGTATAGATTTTAATTTTCTTATAAAAATTACAAACATTACATCTTTATAAATTATTAATATTACTGTAGGTTTAAGTATTGAGCTGCTTCTTAGTAATATATTAAAAGAACATTTATTGCGAACCGCCTACGGCGTTATCTATTTTTTTTTTCATTTAAGCGAAAGAAGAAACTCTTATAACCCTCTTGTATTTATTCGTCTAAATCCTTTTTCTCAGAAACGCGGACGGATATCAGTTTGAAAATACCAAATATTTTTTTTAATTGCGTACATATTTATGAGTCAATATACTCTTACGCATTAAAGTTTGTTAGAAAGACGATTTATTATTGTCTATCAATCAATGAAACCGAAGCTAAAATTTTACTTAAGCTGTATAAATAGTAATAAAATAAAAAGAAATTTACTTATATTAGAAACTTGAAATTTTTCTTAAAAAGCGTTTTAGGATGAAATGTAAGAAAAATAAACATACGAGGCAAAAACTTAAATGTAACGCAACAAAAACACTAACATTATCGGGATCTGTGAAGGCACTGAATTTGTACTTTGTTCGTCTCTTCTCGGATCCGCTGTCGGAGAATAAAGTGAAGGAGGCGTCTTTGTTGTGTTGTCCTATGGGAAAGTAGATGCCGGCGATTAGATTGCCTTTGGGATCGCGAGCGAGTAGACTCCTGTAACAATAGTGCATACTGAAAGTATGTATGTATGAAATTATATTGATATTATACATTTATTATAACCGATGGGTAAAATCGATAATATGGGTAAGTGGGTATGAGGTTGAGCCCCGAAATATATTTTTTTTAAATATGTTGGAACATTAACACACAGCACCATCTAATTCCATTCTAAGCTATAAGGCTTGTGGCATGTTATGGATACCAGATAGTTAATACACTACACATATATAACTTTAAATACATACATATTATCAATATAAATATAAACACCCATGACTGGAGTACGAACATTCGTGCTCATCACACAAATGAATCCCCCCAGCGGGATTCGAATCCGCGACCGCTGGCACAGCAGCTAGGGTCACTGCAAACTGAGTCAAACGTCGTCAATAATTTATTGGCCAAATACTAACTCGAAGTACATTAGTGGCCAGTGAATGGCGATTATTATTATTAGATAATTATTATCAGGAATTATCTTAATAGCTCAAGGTTTGCATATTTAAATCAAAATATAGGTTAATTTTAAGTTGTTTCACTATATACTTGTGGGCTATATATATATATATATATATATATATATATATATATATATATATATATATATATATATATATATATATATATATATATATATATATATATATATATAAGAAAAACAGGCACGCCACATACAAAAATTTTGATAGACGTAGCCAAAGACATCCCGCTCATGGAAGCACCGAATGACGGGATTCAAATCAAATACATTTTTGACAAAAAATACAAAATACGACGATATGGTGCTACTCAGTCCCTCTATCGGTGGTCTTAGACAACTATTAAGTATTTGTGAAAAATACGCTTTAAGTCATGGACTTAAATACAATGTGTCTAAAACTGAATTTATGGTTTTTAAGAGTGGAAGGGGTCCGGATGTGGTGCCCTCTATATTTATTGACGGTAAACCAATCCTAAGAGTGTCAACATTCAAGTATCTGGGCCATTTGTTAACGGAGAATCTCAAAGATGATAGTGATATAGAACGTGAGCGTCGAGCCCTTGCTGTGAGATGTAACATGATTGCGCGCAGGTTTTCTCGTTGTAACCAGGACGTAAAATCTACTCTGTTTAAAACATACTGTCAGAATTTATATACATGTCAACTGTGGTTCAATTATACGAGGCATGCGTACAGCACCATCAGAATTCAGTACAATGATGCTTACCGGACTTTGATGAATTTGCCGAGGTTCTGTAGCGCATCTGATATGTTTGCTTCAGCCAGGATACCAGATTTTTTTGCGGTGGTCCGTTCCAGAATTGCTGCATTCTGGGATCGACTACGTAACTCTAATAATGAGATTCTACGTGTAATGGGCGAGTACTTGAGTGTTGACTTTCTCAGGCATTGGTTGACACAGCAATGCGGTAGAAATAAAAAGTAGATAATAGTATTTTGATGTTTTTATGTATATATTTTATCATAATTTTATTGTAACTATATTGTAGACATTTTATATTGGTGAATAAGCCTGAAATAAAAACATTTATTATTATTATTATTATTATTATTATATATATATATATATATATATATATATATATATATATATATATATATATATATATATATATATATATATATATATATATATATATATATAAGAATTTATTTGGCATTGTTTTTTAAACTATTAAGGACTTACGACATATCAATGTTAAAAAATATATTGTTATTTATTTTCTTACCTAAAATTATAGACCAAGTTGCGTTTTTCAGTGACTTGAATGCTGTCCAGGTAAGGTTGAGCAGCATATATGAGGGATGTCTGGTACTTAACGGAGGTTCCTCGCGTGACGCGCTCATGCCACTCTACGTAGTTGCTGTTGTTAGGATTAAAGCTATACTCGTACTCCTTTGTGCAGTGCGGCTCCTCAGATTTTGTGAACCAGCCTGCAGATTTGAAAGATCATCAAATCAAATATTGTCAAATGAAATACATTTTCAGTCCACATTATAAAGTATTCATCTAGAAAGGAAAGTAATGTATAGGTATACAAATCATTTCAATCAGTAATAAGAATCTTATCGTATCAGTGGTCGCCGGTTCGAGTCCCGCTGGGGGCATTCATTTGTGTGATGAGCACGAATATTTGTGCTCCAGTCATGGGTGTTTATATATATATAATATGTATGTATTTAAATTTTAAAGTTATGTATACATGTGTAGTGTATCAACTAGGAGTATCTATTAACCATAACACAAGCCTTTTAGCTTACCATGGAACTAGATAGCGCTGTGTGTTAATGTCCTAACATATTTATTTATTTAATATTTTCTATGTACTTACCAGTATGTGGATACGCGCGATCAGCCATCACAGTAATGATTCTAGCAACGTGGTAGCCAGGATCAGCGAGCATGATGCCCGGGCGTCCGTCTATCACAACTTGTATCCCAACCATCACATGTTCTTTTTCCGCATGTTCCACCGAAGCTGGACCTTCTCCCATCATCACGTAATCCCGAACATCCACCACTGCTTCCTCACACGATATCAAAGCTATAGCTGTTTCTAGACCAGGAAACTGCTTGTTTAGTGGCCTTAATTTCTGTACTAACTCCATTCCCAAACCGACGCACGTGTGCTTTCCCCTCTTAATTGGTGGAGCGTAGTCTTCAAACATAGTGTGTAGAGAAGTTTTCTTTTTTTCCCAACGATCGTACAGCGAGATGAGGTTGCTGACGGAGTCATAGTTGTTATCAACGAGGAGTTTCCTGAGGATCGACTCGGCTTGAGTCACGAGGTCCTCATGTTGTTCCGACGTTAGATGGAGCGGTTCCTGTGAATGCGCCCAACGCGGGGGCGGCAGGCGCTTGGTCAGGTTGTGGGGGGTAGCCTCTTCGTGATCCGAATTGAGTCAACTCGGCCACTCGGCGCCCCAGCGGCCGACCGCGGGGGCGCCGGGCTCGGCCTGCGCCAGCACTGTTGGCCAGGCATCGTTATGATTAAGCGTGTCCGAAACGCTCTTCAAGAGCGTCTCACCCTTCTCTAACACTAATTCGATAGTTTGTTGACGCTCTGTGAAAAGAAAAAAAAATAATATATTAATTTAAATGAAAAGTGGACGAACAATAATATAGATATAGACATTTTAGCAGGAAGAGAATCATACTCAAATCTTTTGTTTAAATAAATTACATGTACATACTAGGTCTTCTATAACACCTGATAACATATTTTGATTGGAAGCTAGCGATGTATCTCGTAACACCTAATGTAAAGAAAACAACGGTAAGCTGGTAGAGTTACTCCATGTATATGAATCGAATAATATCTGCTACGATTATCCAAATACCTTATTATTCTGCAGTGCAAAATAGAAAATTTCATTTTAACATAATTTTTAGTGATAAAATTTTCCCTACATTTAAAGTTGTAGAAAGTGGTTCAGCCAAACTTACGTCATCAATTTAAAATATACGTAGATTCCTTTTTTAGTTCGAACTAAATTTTCAACGAAAGTTGGTAATATTTGTTTGAATTTTTAAACTAGATTATAATTTAAAAATCTGGCCACTGTTAGAACGTGATGTGATTGAAAATGTGACGACTTATCAATGTTGAATAAATATAAATAGTTTGTATACAAAATTATAAACCATGGCAATCTTTCTGTTCTTAAATTTATAATCGGACTACTTCATATTTGTTACTTTTTCACACAAACGATTGAACAGGATGAAGAACAATGACCTGCAGAAACATAGACTGGTGTTAGGTAGCGAAGGACGGATTTATAAATTTTATATTACTAAAACATTCAAGTTTTATTAAAACAAATCACCAGTTTTATTAAAATTGTTCGTACAAAAAATGAAAATTATCAAATGTATGTAATAATTGATAATTTTCATGACAAATGCTTTATCGAACTTGCACTGCACTTGAACTCGCAGTCTCGAATTTCTCAGATTTCCGCTTCGTGATATAGACGTGTATTTTGTCGCCTGCATTATTATTATAGCAAAGTTTCACCGCTCACAATACAATGAGTTACTACTGATGGTAAAAACAAATTGATAAGTTACTCATTACTTTTTGATTTTTTAACCTATATTATTTTTAATTTTCATAATATTTTCTTTAGTAAATATTTTATTTTACCTTTAAACAAGGATTTCTTTTAAGAACAAACGAGTCTGTAAAATTTACTAGAAGCCATTTTAAAGGATTAACTAATCACTTGGTCGTTTTTAGAACAGTCAAAAATACATAATTATTGGATTATCGTCGGAAGTATTTGCGTTTGTTAAGCTTCAAATCGGTACGAATAAATTTAAAAGTAGGATGAATCGACTTCTTAGATTTGTTTACATATATTCTTCAATATTGAATTTGGAAATGATGCTAGTCTTCTATTTATCTATTTCTATCTATAGTGAAACTCTGAGTCGAATCTGTACATTAAATATTTTATTGAAATAGTCATTATTATTATCGATACAGAGGCCGAATCTATAGTTTTTAGAATTTTTGTCTGTCTGTGTTTCTGGGAACGCATCACGAGAAAACCGCTGGACAGATTTTAATAAAATTTGGTATGATGATAGCTGATTTTACTGCAGAAAAATATCTCATCTCTGAGAAATCTATGCTAAAAGTTAAAACGTAAGTATAATCCAATGAAAAAAAAGGGACAAAGTGTGCATATTGAACATATTTCGAATGTCACATTAAAGAAAGGCTGCTATTAGGTAATATTTTAAACGTGTTAAAAAACCACTCGTTATTATCGTGCTTAATTTTATACGCTTGTGACGTCGTTCAAACAGCTATAACGAAAATGCTATCGCATGATAAATTTTATTTATGTTTCATTGGCACTAAGGGGGCTATCTCCATGACAGATTCCAAGAATAAGATGGCAGTTGACAGTTGTATGTTTGGTCTTAGAGACATTATCAAACATGACTTATCAGTTAACACATTTTCATACTGTTATACCTACTTATATGAGAAATTTAGTGTGTTTTGTTTATTTATTCCAACAATAATAGCACAAAGAATTTGAGTGATATTCGGAATGGATGTATAGCTTATATGCTATATCTTGCATTAGCTAAAGCTACTTTTTACAGACTTAGCCAAGCCGAAACATGGGCGAAAAATTATTAGAGCAAGGCGTGTTTTGGATTTTGTAGAAGTACCTTATATGGGTAAGTAGGAAGTAAGTCTGTAGAAGTCTACAAAATACGCTGTTACTGTACGGTACTTATAAAAAATCAATTTTTAAAATGTTTGTCTATTTGTTCCTTATTTAAAATTCCTAACCTCCGAAACGACTGAACCGATTTTGACGGGACTCTCACTGGAAAATAGCCAATGTTATAAAAAGTAACTTAGGCTACTTTAGAAATAAAATTAGGGCTCCGCGCAATTTAAACAAAATCTGCGTCCCAGGGACACACCCGAGCGAAGCGTGGGTAAGTCACTAGTACAGTAATACACTAATTCATTATTTTACGTCAAAATAGAATATGTCAAACATTTTATCAGTTTCAATGTCATTTTGACTACAAAGATAAATGTAAACGTGACGATGACCTTGTTATCCCACAATATCATTCACTAAGATAGCCACTGTCTTTTACTTATTTGTGTCTTAAAAATTTAAGAAAAGAAATCTCAGAATGTTAAGTTAATAAAAATGAAATTTTGTTAATTATTTTGTACTGTATGTATTGTATCCCTTTTTTAACGGCCCACTGCTGGGCACCGGCCTCCCTTCAATATGAGGAGGATCAGGCCGTAGTCCACCACACTGGCCGAGGGCGGGTCTTACGAAAACTTGCTAGGTTTTCTAAAATATGCAGGTTTCCTCTCGATGTTTTCTTTCACCGTAAGGCAAGTGGTAATCAAGTTAGAAATGATTCACACATGAACATATCAGAGGTGCGAGACACGGGATTTGAACCCGCTTCCCTTCGTTTTCCAAGCGAACACGTTACCGCTGAGCTACCAAAGCCTTAATTATTTTAACACAGCCTTAAATAATCAAATTTATAATACCCTGCGTTCCTTAATTAATCAAATAATGTAATAATAATTAATATCTCTTTGTTCTCAGCTTTCTGCCCTTAGGGCTTAGAACAAAATCTTCTGACGATCATTATTGACTGCTATTTCTTTCCAAAAACCATTTTAATACTGCCGATTTTGACTTACATTAGTTTTCGCGAAAGTGTCTATAAGAGATGTATCCATAGAATATTAACCAGTAAAAAATGTGTGTTTTCTTTCAAAATTCGCACTAAAGACTAATATGTGCTAATCGGTCATATTCAACGTCTCACTTTATCATAGGTTTCACTCACAGTAGCTCAGATGTCGCCACTCGCCACTATTTATATGTTATACAGGAGAAATCGATTTTAATCGAGCACAATTTCTACATTTCAGATTTAAAGTAAATTATTCAAAATTGGCCTTAATAAAGCCATTATGTCTAATGAGAAATTTTAATCACTTCATTAAATCGAAAATCAGGACATAAGGAAAAGTATGATCCATACACGAGATCGAATTCGTGATATGCGTATAATGCGTTGTGTCTACACACAGTGTGACACAGTGTCTCAGCCATAACCGTTATCATCATAAGATGTCTTATTATACGTAGGTATATGATTCATGAGCGTCAATATTAACGCTGTAGACAATAAGCTTTGTTCGCTCATCTCGTTCCGTCAAACACCGGATTTCGTTTGTAAATTATCAATCGAGTAATTTCAACCTAGTTTGCTGCAAATATTAAAACTAGTTTTGTCTCCTGGCTTTCTTTGTTCTGCATTTAATTTTAATAATCAGACTGGTACTTACTGATGCGAATGTTTGTATGTATGTATGACGTGGGTATGTATGTGTGTATGTGCGATATACATGTATGTGTATGTTTGTTACTATTTCATGCTGAAACTTACCACCACACCACAAATACACTATGACTTATTATAGAGGAAGGCCTACTAAGATTATATTATATAATAGCAACTCACACTCGCTTCGCACGGGTTCATCCCTAAGTGATTCTTTAAATTGGAATTACTTCTTTCGTGTATAATAACAAGATTTTTAAATTTTAAAACTAAAACTCAACTTAAAATATGTTAGTAAAGCCAAACCAGGACGAGCAATTAACTTATTGCCTTCGTTTTTTCTTTTAGTTTTCATTACGATGCATTGGCAAAATAAACGGTGAGTACCGTACTGATAGCCATTAAAAAGAAATTATAGCTGTTTCGGACCAAGATACTGCGGTAAGTATCGATCCTGCTAGCTTCGGTATAGTGAGCAATATAATACATCATCACTGCGCCAGAGGTTTCCTACAGTCTACCGTGACTCAGAGGCAAAGACCTGGAAACAATAGCTTTTAGTCACTCAACAATTCACCATTCGTGTATTACTGTATCTGCTGAATAACTTCAAACTGTAAATCCATCGTAAGAAATAATTGGTATTTTTCTATGAAGTAATTACATCTATACTAATATTGTAAAGAGGTAAAGTTTGTGAGTTTGTGACGTTGTAGGGGAGGGGGGGGGGGGGGGGGGGGGATAATCTGTGGATCTACTGAACCGATTTAGATGAATTTGAATTTGATAAGAAGATAGTTTGAGACCCTGGGAAGGATATAGGATACCTTTTGTCCCGAAAATCATCCCTTAAGGGGGTGAGAATGGGAATGACAGTTTGTATGGGGAATCAAGCTAGGGACGAACCCGAGCGAAGCGAGGATGAGTCGCTAGTAATGTTATATATTTAAATCTTTTACATTAGCTAAATGCGATAAAATTATTTTTATGACTAACGAAAATGCTTTTTAAACAGGTATTTTTCCTCATTTTGCATCCAAATTAGCTAAATTCGAATTCGAAAACCATTGTTGGTATGTAGGGACGGTTAATTTTAAATGATTTTCTTTCATTAATAATTTATGAGATATTTTTTATAATAAACAAAAAAAATATTTATTAATTTAACCGTTCTTGCGTATTTAACATGCGTATTTCTGAAATTACCTTTGTTTGAAATTTAAGCAATCCAAACATATAGGAGTCGAAGTACATACAAATAAAGAGCTTGAAAGACTCAGAGGTACTTCCTATTAGTATGGGATAATAAGCCGGTATACTCTAAGTTTTTAAAATAGTAATCCAAGTATTCAGTGCTTTTGAGGCCTGATTTAAACTAGATCTGGTTGCTAGCATTTTACTAAATTTACGTTTTCTTTTATGTAACAGAGTAATGACCGATACAGGGTAGGTAGATACTAATCCATTTTGCCTGCGTTTTATACTTATGCATCTTTAATGATGGTCCGGAGCAGCTTTCATCTTAATAAACCTTTAGAAATTTATGTAGTTACTTCAAATGTTTGAATCGAGAGAAAATCGATTTTACTACTTTACTATAACAACTGTATAGCAACCCTTACTCACTTTGCTTCAGTCCTAACAACATCCCGTGCCAAAAATCTCCCCAAAAATCCTTTTTACGTATTTAAAAGTAGGCTAAAATACTATCGAATCTTCTATTCGTCAATCGAAGACTGGTTAAAGTCGAGACACTCGTTCCGGAGAAAGACCAGTATTTTTTTTAAAACAGACGTTTTTAAAAGGGGTTGTTGGGGGTTTGGGTGTTATCAATTAATACCATGCCTACTCGTATTTATCGCGCAATATGGGATAGCTATTTTGACATAATAGACATACTCTCTAACCTATACATATAATAAAATTGTAACTAAGGCGAATCTATACATTAAATATTTTTTGGAAAATCTTATTGAAATAGACATTATTATTGATACAGAGGCCGAAACCATGGTTTTTAGAATTTTTGTCTGTCTGTCTGTCTGTTACCGCATCACAGAAAAACCACTGGAGGGATTTTGATGAAATTTGGTATTGTGGTAGCTGGTTATCCGGGTCAACATATAGGATACTTTTTACCGCGGGAAAATATCTCATTTCTGAGAAAAAATACAAAAAGAGCAATGTAAGAGTATACTAATATGTAAAACCTAAGAATTTGCTTTTTGGTCATCTGAACGCGGGCGGAGCCGCGGGCAACGCTAGTTTTAATTATAAATATAATTATATTCTATAACAAAGTGGTAGGTAAATAAACGCGAATAGCGTAGAGTAAACGTATTAAAAGCTTCATTCATATTGTATTGAGAATGAATGGCTTAGATGTGGATATCATCATCACATCGGTCGTCGAACTTAGTCTTTCACTCACAACTGTCTAGTACATTATCCATTGATATATTATACATTTTATTTTAACATATTTTTGAAATAAGTTTCAGTGTTCGAACTGATTCAAAAATGTTTCTAACTCGAAAGAAAATAGATAAGTAGATTCCTACTGTTAACAACAGAAGACGTTATTAGTAATAAAAATTACAATTTGTAGTGATTGGGTAGTGCCTGTTTTTTTTTAACTTATCCTTCTTTATAATGGCGAAGATTGGATACCATTCTGCCTGTTGCCACATACAATAAATTGAAATATTTAATGTCGACATTTTTAAATGTTTAACCTTCTTAAAATACTTTCTTTACTTACAGCGCTGGATTTACATTAGGGGCACTCGGGACACTTGGAACACAAACAATTTTCAGGGGCGCCAAAATTCGGAGGGTGAGAAAAAAAATATTCTTCGCATTAACAAAAATGCGTTTTTTATTTTACAAAAAATGAATCATTAAAAAAAATAGTACGCTTATGTAAAATTTAGATATTGGGGCGAAATTTTTTAGTGTCCAGAGGCGGCGCTAAGGTTGAATCCGGCACTGCATACTCGTGAAATAAATAAGTATGTTTTATATCAATTCACTAACGTGCGTCAGTAACAAATCCCAGTTAACAGGAAGCTCTTTGGACTTCGAGTATGAATTCTAAGAAGATGACTCAAATATAATTATAACAGTAAAAGTCCGGGTAGGTACGCCCCGCAATCATTTTGCATTACTGACAGTAGCCTATGTTTTAACTAAGTTCATAGTCTCTAATCTATATCTATCTGTGTGTTAAATTTCACTCAAATCCGTTCACACGTTTTAGCGTGACGGAGTGACAAACATACACACATATCAACACATAAAAACTTTCTCATTTATAATAGTAGTGAGACCATTTTTAATTGACCTGAAAATACTTAAGATAATTTTTATTAGCTTCTGCATCGTTTCAAGAGATGTATGAAATATGCAAAATCAATACATTAATAAATTAAAATTAAGGTATAATTTAAAAATTACATTATATCTAAAGTTAACTGCACAGGAAGTGCACGAGGTCAGGAGAACTATATTTCGACTACACGCTTTGCGGCACGAGACTATCTAGGCCATTGTATCACGTGGTGAGATATATACTGGTTTTCAAAGGCAAAATCTGTATTTGTCTCGCATATATTATGTCACTGCAATGAATACCTATACATTTGCTACTTAATTTCTTTACTTACCTTATCTATACAGATAAATAAAATTGAAGTGTCTGTTTGTCTTTGTAATGTCAAAATTATAATACAATTTTTAAATTTTTTGTCTGTCTGTTTCTTCCGGCTAATCCACGAAACGGTTGGACCGATTTTGACGGAACTTTAACTGGCAGACAGGTGATGTTACAAAGAGTAACTTAGGTTACTTTTATTTTAGATAAAGAATTAGAGTTCCGCTCAAAAAAAACGCACCCGAGCAAAAGTCGCTTGTAGCTAAATATTTTGAATTGTTTAGTTGATAACTTATTTATTCTTTTTAAATGAGTAGATAAATAAAAACGCTAGTTTTGTATATATAAAAGGTGGTTATAAAAGAGAAACTCATGCAATTTACAAATTATTCGCTAATATTACATTGATTCGATTGCAGTATTGGAAGGTCACTTCTACTTAATTTGGGCTGCACGTCGCGTCGCGTCGAGCGCAAGTAGGGCATTGTTTCGGAGTTCTCGATCACGTGTTACTACTTACTAACCACTTTGATATGTGCGGAATTTTGAAGTGCAAGGTTTAGTATTATAATTTTTATTCTTTTTGAGCAATTATTGCGAATTATTTTTATAAATGAACGCTGTAAAAAGCTGTTGAAATCAATAAGTAATAAAACCAAACTTTATTTTGAGTATTTATAATTTATAACAGACTAGCGACTCACCCTCGCTTCGTTTGGGTTTGTCCCTAGTGAAAAGAAAAAAATATTTATCCCACGGGAACCGTACGTTTTTCCGGGATAAAAAGTAATCTATGTGCTATTCCGCACTATAATCTATCTTTGAGTCCATCCAGATCCGTTCAGCCGTTCTGGCGTGATTGAGTAACAAATATCCATCCATCCAAACTTTCGCATTTATAATATTACTAGCGGCTCACCCTCGCTTCAAAACAAAAACAAATCTATCCCACGGAAACCGTACATTTTTCCGGGATCAAAAGTAACCTATGTGTTATTTCAGACCATAATCTATCTCTGTGCCAAACATCCGGAAACCAGATCCGTTCAGCCGTTCTGGCGTGAAAGAGTAACAAACATCCATACTCACAAACTTTCACATTTATAATGAAATAATATAATGGGATGCATTCTAATGCTGCCCTCTATAATCTCATGATCTCAATATATCCTCATCCTAGCAAGGGTTAATATGTAAAAAGGTAAATGATCTCATTATAGTACGTTGTACACTACAATGATTTTCTTTGTTTTCACCGAGATATTCATTATACAGTGCTGTACATACTTATGACCTAATTATAGTTAGCGGTTAATGACTAAGTGTTTGTTCAGTAAACTCAGTTTATAAACTATCTCGCACTGGGAAATATGCGCATTACTGCTGAAAATTAATGAACAGATTATAATTAAAGAATATAATATGTAATCTATACATATAATAAAATTGTAAGTCAAATCTGTACATTAAATATTTTTTGGGAAATCCAATTGAAATAGACATTATTATCGATACAGGGTCCGAACCTATAGTTTTTAGAAGTTTTGTCTGTCTGTCTGTCTTTCATTCTGTCTGTCTGTCTGTTACCGCATCACGAGAAAACTACTGGACAGATTTTGATGAAATTTGGTATGATGGTAGCTGGTTATCCGGGTCAACATATAGGCTACTTTTTACCGCGGGAAAATATCTCATTTCTGAGAAAAAATACAAAAACACAAAAACTGCATTGTAAGCGTATACTGATATGTAAAACCTAAGGTTTTTGGTCATCTAAACGCGGGCGTAGCCGCGGGCAATGCTAGGTATATATATATATATATATATATATATATATATATATATATATATATATATATATATATATATGTATATATATATATATATATATATATATATATATATATATGTATATATATATATATATATATATGTGTGTGTGTGTGTATATAATTACTATTTTATATAATTGCTTAAGCAATTATAAAACAGTAATTATGTTTCCTTCTTAATTACCATAATATTATTTCTAATTATTTTATCATATAGGTTTTTAGTTCATGCAAGGAAAACCACATTTCAAATAAACAGTAGGTAATTAATTTAATAAAAAAAAAATTTGCATTGCAAAACTGACGTATGTCAAAACCAAATGTTCAAGGTTTAAAAAAATTAACGTTCAGTTTATTTCAAGGAATCCGATTTCCGACGTCGCACTGACGTATAATTTGCCGCGTAATTTCATGGAATTATGAAATATATGTTATCGATTTTATCGTGTTATATCGATGATAATAAAATAGATATTATTACTTAATCGTAATGTAATACATGCTGTATGAATAACTCATTATAATTATTTGTTCCGGTTCTTTGAAATAATCTCACAAAGACCTATATTTCTCAGTCTGAGGAAATAATCTGTCATTTAAAATTGGAATATTGAACATACAATATGAAGTCAGCTTTTTATTTTTGCAAGATCCTTTCTTATCCCATCTATAAATATCTTTCGTTATTAAATCGAATTTATAAAGATACCTGATATAAAACGTGTAAAAAATGTTTTGATGTGGGCGTTTACCTTGCTCTTTATGGTTCAATTAAGGCATTTTTGCCGTCTGTAGCAAGAGTATAATTTTTTGAAAGTATTATAAAAATCACGAATTTTAAGTATTTTCATTGAACAACAATTTTTTTTTTATTTTATGTTGACCTATCATAACTGTAAAAAATAATAAATATATAAAAATAACTGATTAGAATCGAATCAAACAAATTAGTAAACCTTTAGTGGTCTTATGACCATTATAAATTAGATTTAATACACTTCATGACTAACAATTGTTTTATTTATAATAAACGTCGACTTAGATACGCATGTGATCCGCAACGTCTAGTAAAACTAAAACTTGAATTAAAACCAGCTATAACTTTTGCCACTTTAAAATATTCAAAGAATAATTAGCATAAATTGATAAAAAATATTATACAAGTAAGAAAGGACAGCCGCGAAATAAAATGGACCTTTATATATTAAATTGTAATTTTCCTTGACAATTTGTCGCTGAAAGAAGGAAAAACGCACTCGCTAACAATTCGTAAAATTTGTTAATATTTATATAGAATTACTAATAAAGCTATGAAATTAAATAAAATAAGATATTAAATTTTAACTTGTAGTTTTCAATTGTTTATATCTATGAAAACATTCAGTACGCAACCGCCGAACCCTTCACAACACGCGCACGTTTCTTTGTTACCATGACAACATGTATAATTAATTGTACCACATAGGGTATTTACGGTTCAATATTAATTAATATTATTAAAAACTCACCCATACAATGGCTAGAAGCCAAATAAAAAATAAAAACAAAATAGCTGCCCCGAGGCGCGCTCTATCCGGGCGTGTGCTCTCTCGCGCGACTTCAGACAAACTGATCGTTGGGTTGTTGTGCCTGCGTTATTATACTCGGTAACGATTGTAGTGATGCTGGCCAGCAATTTTTACCGATTTATTTGTTTATTTTTTTCATTTATAATATATACATACTTCTTTATCAAGTCAATAATAATTAGGTAGTTAAGTTACAAGAAATGTACGTACAATATAAATATAAAACAAAAGACTCTATTATTACAAAATTATAAAACTTTTCTGTAATACTTTCCATGTGTTTCAAAGCAAAATGATGACATAAACAATAAAAATAATGGATATATTTTTAATTCTTACAGAAAACAAGTGACGCGTAACCACAATAGTTCATGTAGAGTCATGAAATATCTTTTGACATAAATAAATTACAATAATAGAAAGCCTTTTACATCCTTCAACTCTAGGTATAATACAGCTGACACATGTGGTGGGCATTCCCATTGCGCATGACACGGTTGTGAAAATTTCATTCGCTAAAGTGAATTACTCTATCTCCCTCACACTTTAGAATAAAATGGTAGACTCGCACGTGCTACTCTCTTTCTCTATCTCTCTCATTAACAAAAGTCGTCACGATCACGAGCCACTTGTTATGCAACTTATTTGTCAATTATCACGTACTTGATATAAGCTTTTAATTGAAGTTTAACGTACAGGAAGTCTCATTCACGTTTTTAAATAACGTGATTTTATCTACTATAGATTATTTTTGATATTGATAATGTGCTGTTAGGCGTATATAGAAAAGATTTAGTTATATTATTATTGCACGTCGTTTATTTTATAATGAATCTGGCACTGTAGAGCGCCAATATAATTTGTGTTACACTCTATGATAGAGCTTATAGGTTCGATTCTTGGTTGAAGAAAATGTGTACTATATGTGTGTACATGATCTGTGGTACTACGAAAGAGGTACAGTAGGTGTATGCTGCTAATATTGTCAATTATAAAGGCATTTTCATATGCTAAGAAACATTAATAATGAATAATATTTAAATATATATTATAAGTAGATACTAACACGTACCTCTCTGTTCTTTAACCTTGCATTTTAAAACCAGTTTTGTATAGAGCTTTTGTTCATTTTTATTTTCATCGATTGCAATCAAGCAACTAAATACAAAAGGTACTGCGTGCCGATACATACCCGGGGGAGTTTATCATTAAAAATATTATTGTATTACTTTATTTAAATTGATATACACATATTAAATATAAAAGAAGAAATATGTACATTGTCGCGTTTGTCGTACACGATATGATTTGAAAATTAGTATATTATTTTTTATGTATATATTTTCTTTATATCTTTAATAGTTATATAATATAAATACTATAAAAGATGTATACTTTTAAGCAGAATTTTTTTATTATTTATTTAAATAAAAAATTAAATTAGATAAATAGCTTTTAGATATTTAAAAACAATATCCTGCAAACGAGATATACACGCAGATGGTAGGTGTGTGTTGCGAGTAGGTGTAGGTACAGCGAGATGTTACAGGATGCTGAGCGTGTGTACATATATTGATCACGATAATAAATAAGTAGTAAAAAACGTACAAAAGTTTTTGTTTATTAACTGGGTTCCTTTTTCAAACCACTTCATTGGCACCATTGGAGTTACAGTAAATCCAGATGCCAGCAAGTGAATTTTCAACTTGGAAGTCATACAGACATAATACACTATATTTATTATTTTCCTAAAATGTATATAGGACGACCATTGAATCACGTATTCATTAAAAAATTATTATGAATATCGATTCACAATTTACGAAAATATTGTGTAAAACACACAAAAAAAATAAACTGGCGAATTTTGTAAGCACCTCTTATTTTTTGAAGTCGGTCAAAGGGCAATTATTCCAGTGCTATTATCATAATATAGTATCTTTAATTATATTCATCGAAAATCAATAATTTCACTAACATGGAAACTAGACTCTACTAATATTATAGACGGGACAGTTTGTGGATGGATGGATGTTTGTTACTCTTTTACGCAAAAACTACTGAACAAATTTTGATGAATATAATTGAACTACGCCTGAGGAACCGTGGGAAAACGCTAGTGGTAAATACAATCAGTCATAACTAAAATAAGTAAGTTATTTTTAATGTTTACATAATATCTATACTAATAAATGTAGAGCCGACTTTTTTGTTCGGTTATACTGCGATAACTACTGAACCGATCGGAATAATACTCATACCATAAGATGCAGCGTATTTTGGAGAAGGTTTTAGCATAATATGATATGTAAGTGATTAATGTACTATGCGGGCGAAGCCGCAGCAAAACGCTAGTAATAAAGCTAAAAGGAATCAAAAGAATTATCTACAGGATTTTAAGCTTATTATTATCCATATGACTGTTTCTTTAGTCTAGTAGCTAGCATTTATAGCAACTCCGAAGGTCTTGGGTTTGAGTCTTGTGTCCAGCCAAGTATAGTTATTGGGTTTTATATAAAGAAATTCTCAGTAAAAGCTTGATCTTTTATCTGTCATGTCGAAGCATCGTTCCATCAGACTTTGAAAGGAAAAAGAATAAAGAGTTCACGTTGTTTGCACGCATACATGTGCACTATAATATCTCCTGCGCAAATGCTAGTATCAGTGAGATTAGCCGTCGTGGACGAAATCGATCAGGAGATCATAATTTTCTATATCTTAGTAACTAATAGTTAAGGAAAGTTACAGTTTATTTTACAAAACAGTTTATTTTTTTATTAAAAATAAAATTATATAATATATATCCAAAAAAAAATTGTGGTATTTTATTACATTATTTTATTTTAATCGAAATCTAGCGGCTCGCCCTCGCTTCGTTTGAGTTCGCCTCTATAAAAACAAAAACAAATCTATCCCATGAAAACAGCCCATTTTTTCGGGACAAAGAGTAGCCTGTGTATTATTCCTGACTATAATCTATCTCTGTGTCAAATTTCATCCAGATCCGTTCAGCCGTTCTGGCGTGAAAGAGTAGCAAACATCCAAACATCTAAACTTTCATATCTATACTAATCTTTTAAAGAGGTAAAGCTTGTGAGGTTGTAGGACGTAATCTCTGAATCTACTGAACCGATATGGATGAAATTTGGTAAGAAGATAGTTTGAGATCCTGGGAAGGACACTTTTTATCCCGGAAATCATCCCTTAAGGGGGTGAAAATGTTGATGAAAGTTTGTATTGGGAAGCAAGCTAAGGACGAACTCGAGCGAACGAGGGTGAGTCGCTAGTTTATAAATATAGTAAGATAAGATTGAATAAAGTATATTTTGGAACAGTGAATAAAGTATAAAGCAATTATGTCGTCTAATCTATATACCAAGTGGAGTAACAATGTCTACATGTGTGCGTCCGTCTGGGACGTCGCCAAACAATTCAGATTAGTGTCGTAAAAGGGATAGGGTTGGGGAGTTTTAATATGGATAGGGACGTCGTAAGGGTATCATTAATTAATTAATTTATAACTATTCAGGCATTTTGATTCGATCAGCATTTCAATAGGTTTTGGTTACAGCAATTTAACAAAAATATTTTGTTAAGCAATTGTATAGTATGTATGTAAGCAATAAAATAATTAAAATCTGTTCGTAATGTCTACATAACAGCTTTTTACTAAATGCATATGAAAGTATATACTGCACTAATAAGAAAAAAAAAATTAAAAAAAAATGTCTTTTTGTCTGTTTGTTCCGGCTAATCTCCGAAACGGATGGACTGATTTTGACAGGACTTTTGCTGACAGATAGCTGATGTTACAAGGAGTAACTTAGGCTATTTTTATTTTAGAAAAAGAATCAGGATTTCGCACAAATAAAGTCTATGAAATTGTGATTACCTAGGAACGCACTCTAAGATACACGTAGAGTAGACCAGAGTATCATATGCCCAAAAATGTGCTCTACATTAATATTTAAAACCTATATAAACCTAGATGTCAGTTATATATAAAGACTTATTATAGAAAGTAAATTACCTTGACTAGGTTTAAAAAACAAAAAAAAGATAGAGAAAAAAGAAAGAAAAAAATGGATGAGACGACCCTGATTGAAACGAGATAAGGCTAGGCAAAGAATAAGAAAACTATTTTTATTAATTCGTATTATTAATATAATAAATGTGAAAGTTTGTGAGTATGTATGGATGTTTGTTACTTTTTCACGCCAGAACAGCTGAACGGATCTCGATGAAATTTGGCACAGAGATAGATTATAGTCTGGAATAACACATAGGTTACTTTTTAGTGATGGTTGGTTAGTTCCCGTGGGACAGGTTTGTTTTTGTTTTTCCAAAGGTGAACCCGAGCGAAACAGGGTGAGCCGCTAGTATTTTATATTTTGTCAACGGCTCCGTTTGCATGCTAGACTGCACTTATAAGATATGTTAAACGATCTTAATTCTGAATTTTATTCAAAACAGTTTAGCCGTTACAGATTTTTAAAATAAGTAACAAACTACTCCGACCTCCAACTCCTTCACAAACATTATAATTTATGATACAAGTATTAGACCTCGGAAATCTATACATATACATATAATCAAATTGTAACTAAGCCGAATCTGTACATTAAATATTTTTTGGAAAAACTTATTGAAATAAACATTATTATCGATACAGAGGCCGAATCTATAGCTTTTAGAATTTTTGTCTGTCTGTCTGTTACCACATCACAGAAAAATCACTGAAGGGATTTTGATAAAATTTGGTATATAATTATTTTACCGCGGGAAAATATCTCATCTCTGAGAAAAAATACAAAAACTGCAATGTAACAGTATACTAATATGTAAAACCTAAGAATTTGGTTTTTGGTCATCTGAACGCGGCCGGAGCCGCGGGCAATGCTAGTTTTTAAAAAAAATGTTAAAATTAGGGGATTAAAAGTCTCTAAATACGTTTTTGAACTGTTTATATTCCGGGGTCTTCAGGAACCCTGAGCGACGATACGCGTAAAAAAAGTGCGCGACGGGCCGAGGGTTAAAGACCTTTAGAGAAGCAAACGTAAGTAGTTAGTTAATTAGTTTGATATAGAACAATGAAACCAATCAAAAAATCCTTATTTTCTTATAATAAAACAATACTAACATTATATTGTGTTCTAACAATGACTTATCTAATCTATTTTTTTATCAAAGTATGCCTGCGAAGAGTGATAGGTGCAAAGGAAAGTTCTACTATATCGCTTAATAAAGATAGTAGAAATCTTATGAATACTGATTTATTATATAATTTTTATGAAGATTAAATAGATAATTGAATATCATATATTGTTATATGCACGTCTCTCTATGTGCACGTGCTCAAAAATAAAATATGTTATAAATAATAAATATGTTGGGACATTAACACACAGCACCATCTAGTTCCATGGTAAGCTACGAGGCTTGTGTTATGGATACCAGATAGTTGATACACTACACATATTATATAACTTTAGTCTTTAGATAGACATACATATTATAAATATAAACACCCATGACTGGAGTACAAATATTCGTGCTCGTCAAACAAATGAATGCCCCCAGCGGGACTCGAACCCGCGACCGTTGGCTTAGCAAGTAGGGTCATTACAAACTGAGCCAAACATGCCGTCATATAATAATTGTTACTCATTAAATCTCTTTGATTGACTTATAAAAAGTAATACTTGTGTGAGGGAAAATATCGTGAGGTATCCTGTCCGAAAGAGAATCTAACTACATAGTTGTCAAAAACATGAAGTCTCCCAAACCGCATTTGGCTAACGATGACATGCCCTATACCGGCCACATTAAATTGAAGCTTATGCCCAACAATTTGGCCAACATTTTTGTGTGAATACCGGTTTTGTATGTTATCAGCAAATAATTAAAAAGCAATTATGTCTGTAAATCCCATGACATCCAAGAAAAACGAATAATAATAATAATATTAATACAAAATAAGAACAACATAATTATAATATTGTTAAGTTTGCAGTCTGACATAAAATAAATAGGTATCGAGAATGCGGGGATTCCCCGTGACCACAGTAAATGTAGAGGCTGTTAATAAAATGCACTTCGTCAGATTTTTATAAAAAATCGTTAAGGAATTGTCCTCTCTTACTAATATTATAATTTACTAGCATTGCCCGCGGCTCCGCCCACGTTCAGATGACCAGAAACCAAATTCTTAGGTTTTACATATTAGTATACTCTTACATAGCAGTTTTTGTATTTTACTCAAAATGAGACATTTTCCCGCAGTAAAAAATATCCTATATATTGACCCGGATAACCAGCTATAACCATACCAAATTTCATCAAAATCCCTCCGGTAGTTTTCCTGTGATGCCGTAACAGTCAGACAGACAAAAATTCTCAAAACTATAGATTCGGCCTCTGTATCGATAGTAATATTTATTTCAATAGGATTTTCCAAAAAATATTTAATGTACAGATTCGGCTTAGTTACAATTTTATTAAATGTATAGATTTAAAAAAGCACACTAACAACATACCTACATATTAACATTTATAAACATTTAGAAGACAATAATAATTAATTAATCAAATATGTATGTATGTCTTTTTGAAATTTCTGTGCCAAATTTCATCCTGATCGGTTCAGCCGTTCTGGCGTGAAAGAGTAACAAATAATCCGTACTCACAAACTTTCACACAGTTTGTAGTTTGACGACACGTTTGGCTCAGTTTGTAGTGACGCTACTTGTTGTGCCAGTCGCAGGGTCGAGTCCCGCTGAGGGCATTTATTTGTGCGATGAACACGAATGCTTGTACTCCAGTCATGGATGTTTATATTTATAATGTCTATGTATTAAAAGTTATATAATATGTATGTGTAGTGTATTAAGTATCTGGTACCCAAAACACAAGCCTCGTACCTTACCATGGAATTAGATGGTGCTGTGTGTTAATGTCCCAACATATTTATATTTATTTTATTTATTAACATTACACACAGACTAAATAGGGACTTTATCAGTCAAAGTTAGTTCTGCGACTATCCGGCAGACTGCTCACCGCCGATTTTGGCATTTACTTTTATAAACTGTGCAAAAAGCAAAACTTTGATAGAAAAAATATAATTTATCAAGTTTTTTTAAAAATCATTTCAATATGTTATGCTAAAGATCTTTTTAAATCCCTTTTTTATTAAATTTCCAAGGATTTTATATCTATTGCAAATATAATTAAAAAAATAAAATAAAAAACTGAATAATTTTTTAAAATTTTATTCCCATATGAGCCGATTCGTCCACATTTAAAGAATAAACGATCTAAGCTACTATTCTACTCTACGTCGCGATAGTGACTCCTCTAATATTGTGATTAAGGAACAATCTACTGTGTAATTTCTGTCCCAGCAGATAGCTGGACGATTTTGTCGTTGACTTCCAGGAGTTCTGACATATAATCTTCATCAGCCATGATGGAAGCTAGCTTTTTAAGAGTTGACAGGAGTTCCCCATCTTTAAGATGTAGTTGGTCATTACACTGCTCTACCTCGTCCACTACTTCGTCTGGTATCTGGAATATATATGCAGTTTTGTTAATAATATTCAATTTTTTTTTTACTTTTTAAATAAAGATTTTTATAGTTGTTAATCAAATAAGATGATTGAATTGACTTTAACTAGTTTTTTAAATAGGAACTTTCAAAGCTTTTTAGTTTCTAAGCTCGTATTAAATCATAAATATTTTAGTTTAATACACGAGAATTTATTTTACAAAGACTTGATGTTCGCGAGTTTATTTATTAATTATTATTAATCTATACATATAATAAAATTCTAACTAAGGCGAATCTGTACATTAAATATTTTTTGGAAAATCTTTTTGAAATAGACATTATTATCGATACAGAGGCCGAATCTATAGTTTTGGGAATTTTTGTCTGTCTGTCTGTTACGGCATTATATGAAAACCACTGGAGGGATTTTGATGAAATTTGGTATGGTTATAGCTGGTTATCCGGGTCAATATATAGAATACTTTTTAGCGCAGGAAAATGTCTTATTTCTGAGAAAAAAAAATAAACAACAACTGCAATGTAAGAGTATACTTATATGAAAAACATAAGAATTTGATTTTTGGTCATCTGAACGCGGTCGGAGCCGCGGGCAATGCTAGTATTTAATATAGCTATAGTTAATTACCTTCTGCAACTCTAAGAAAGTTTCAAATTTAAGTTTCTTTCTCTGTTTTCCGTTGTGGCTGTCAAAGAACATGGTGAATTGTTGGTCCTTCTTTTTAACTGGGAAGTAAATACCAGCAGTCAAACGTCCTTTAGGATCACGAGCCAACAAACTCCTGAAAATAGTACAATAATATATTAAAAACTTGTTAAATAGGTTTCAAAATTGTTCTTAAGAATTGATCTTCTATAATTTATGTATATCTAAATTCAGTATTTGGAAGTTTTCTAATTCAAGAACCTAAACATAATTTATAACAGATTGACAGTTAATAAATTTAAAAACGCTGTTTTCATACAACAAGTCAATTTTAAGTTTAAAAAAATGTAACTTTGTCAGATGAAGTAATTAATTGTTAGCGTTTAAAAATGATTCTAATCAAATTTTCCAATTATTATGTAGGTAATTTTAATAAGAATTTAAATAGCCATAGTACTAACCTCAAGTCCCATACTAGATTACGCTTTTCCGTCACAGCGACCGCACTAAGATATGCCTTGGCGACATACACAAGGGACAGACGCTCTTTCACCTTATCTCCTCGCGTCTCACGCTCGTGCCACTCCACATAGTTGATGTTGTGGATGTTGAATTGATAATTATACTCTTTGCGGCAGTGAGGCTCATCGGACTGAGTGAACCAGCCTGGATAAAATATATACTATTAGTTTAAGGTTTAATAATTATATTAGATACTAAATTTAAACTTTTTTTACATTATAAATAAATGAGGTATATTAAAAAATCGGTCAAGTGGGACTCGGACTCTAACAAAGAGAGTTCCGTAGCGTGAAATATTTCATTTATGTTAAAAGAATTTATCTTACAATATTCATTTTATCGACTGCAAATTGTTATTATACATAAAATTGTATTTCATGATAGTAGTTCTTAAAGTTATTTTACGTTGTACTAAAAATCTCATATTTCAAAAACAATTTAACGTATCTGTTTTCCAAATAACTTTCGTTGAAAGTATTTTAAAACCTCTACATCTCAAATTATTTCAGAATCTTTTAGCTACGAAACCCAAAGAAGGGATATTTACCTCGTATTTATATGTTATCATAAGATAAAACCCGCTTTAATAACAAATATGTATGTATGTATGTTAATTTAAAAATAGTTACCTGTATGTGGATAGCAACGGTCCGCCATTACGGTGACGACACGAGAGATATGGTATCCCAAATCTGACAAAAAGATACCAGGTCTTCCGTCGACCCTGACATGGATAGCCATCATGACGTGATCTTTTTCCGTCTCAATCAAAAAGCCTTGTGGTCCAGGAAATGATGTTGTATAGTCAACCAGATCTTCAATGTTTTCATCACAAGATACAAGCATCATAGACTTCGTGATACCAGGGAAATCGTTCTCCAAGACTTTCAAGCGCTTGATGACTTCCATACCCAAGCCCACACAGGTGTGCTTGTGAGCGCGTATCGTCGGATTGTATTTTGGGAAGAACTCCTTTAAAGTTTCATCGGGAGATGCCATATACGAATCATAGAGAGTGACAAAGTTGTTAACGGAGTCATAGTTCTCAGCGACGACGAGTCGACTCAAAATCGCTTCAGCTTTAGCGACCAAGTCCTCGTATTTCTGAAGGGACAGGTGCAAAGCTGGGCGTGGGGCCCCCCACCGGGGAGCCGGCAGGGGGTGGTCTGCGGGCCATAGGGGCCCGGGTTTGATAAAGCCTGAGCCGAGTCAGCTCAACCACTCGGCTCCCCAGCGGCCAGTGACGCGGCGTATGGCCCTCTCCTCGCTGGATGTTGACGCCATTTCAACGGGAGCGTGACCCACCACGCCCCGAGTGGCTCCTGCGCCGAGACGCGTCTCCGGAGACCACTCTAAGTCCTGACTTAACGGTTTTATATTTAACGTATCTGGAAAGAGATTAACTAAAATTAGAATTGTTAGGACATTTGCCAAATATTGAACAGCGGACGTCACGTTTTACTTTATAGCGAAAATTTTATATATGTATGATGATATGATATACGAGTTAGCACTGAAATATTTTTAACTTTGGGTTGTTGCTATGCCATTTTTAATAATAAAAAAAATATTTACAAATTTAAATTTTGTGCATGGCTGTTAATTAACTATACATAAATATTATCCTATAGGACAATATAGATACAATCTCTAGTTTTTTAGAAGTCTTATAAAGTCCATAGGTTTGCAAAGAAAATTCAAATTGAAAACGTAATAAAGAAATAAATAAAAGTTTCCCCTGTATCAAAACACTATCAACAAACAAACAAATTTATAGAAAACATAATAATTGTGCCTATAAGCTAACAAAATTGTAATATTAATCGAAAAACGTTAAGCAAGAAATATTTAGACGTAATAATGGCTAGTAAAGTCATAATTGGACTAAAATGTCTTAAAATACATATTTTTTTTAGCGCACGTCAAATAGTAGTTTTTAAAACTAAGAATTTCATACAAGCCATTCAAAATTCTAAGAATCACAAAGTATTTTCAATGAAACGATGTAAGTTATGCATTCCATGTAGCTATGACGCATTTGTTCTGAAACCATAGTCACGGCGTCACAGAATGGCGTCCAAGGGCGGAGGGGCGTAAGAAATGTAGAGTTCGCGACATGAATCACCGGGCAACATTACATAGCACTAATTATTATACGATAAATGACACAATCAATCGAATTAAACAAAGTGATACGAACACAAATCATATGCTAATATACAAAGAACATTAAAGAACTCGTTGATAATGAAATATAACCTTAGCACGTTCCAGGGCTTATTACAGTCTGAACATCATGAAAAATGGAATGATACAAATGAACACCTACAGTCTGCTAATTTACAAAGAGTTTATATATAAACAAATAATATTTAATAAGCAAAATAATATTAAAATAGGTCAAGGTGAAAACGTACCCATTAGGGCTGTAGGGTAGCCTTCCTCAGCAAATAAAGTTGTTCTCTAAGAAACGTAGTTGTTTACTTCACAAGTAAAACTGGATCGGTCTGCGTAGACGCGGAGTATATAAACAGTTCATTCCGATCTCCCCTCTCTCCCCGTCTACGTCATTCAACCTTTGTCCATGTGTGCGATAGAAGTTTCGCGTCAATACCGTTATGCTATTCAGACTTAGCCATATTATAAATAACTATGAGCGTAGCGTTTTAGGAGAAAATATTTTTTTTTTCCATAAAAATCTGTACGTTTTGTTTTGAAAGCGTGGGGTCTCCTAATACAGGCAAAAATTACTTGCTTTGTTTGTTTGTACTTCTTTCACGTCGAAATGGAGTGACGGATTGGCGTTATTTTTTGTGTGGAGATTGTTGGAGGGCTGGAGAGTGACATAGGCTACTTTTTACCGCGTGATATTATCTAATTCCCACGGGAAACACGTTATAATACAATGCAAAAAATATTTATAATCAGAATTACTTGAAACTTGGTATTAAGTGTTCAATAAAATTAAATAAATACGTTTTTTGGCATTTTTCGAAATTCATTCTATAAGGGGGTAAATAGGGATGAAAGTTTGTATGAAAATACCTTTTAAGAGATTTTTTGCAGTTTTAGCGCGAGCGAAGCCGCGGGTTCTGTTAGTATATAATATATTTTACGGCCCTCAACATAAACTTTGTCAACACTATAATCTCTTTATGCAAATAAAATATTTTTATTTATTTATTTATTTAAAGAGGATTTAGTTTAGTTTAGTCGTCTAATATGTTGTTTAGAATGTTTTGATTAATTTTAATTTATTTTCATCAGCACTTTGCATCAGAAAATTGTTCTTGATTGTTGTTTTTCAGATATTTAATACAGTTTACTTTAAATGTTAAGTAGAAATTAAGGATTTTTAGTTTTTTTTTGTGAAAAGTATTTTTTTTTTTGAAATAGCTGATTTTTTTGATTATTTTATTTATATTTGATTATTTTATTTTATTTATATAACATCGATTATTTTATTTATATAACATTAGTAAAAGATTTAGTGGGAAATATATTTTAATTTTTTTGTTTCAACAATTTATCTAATTTGTAAATTAAGTAAATAAAAAAATAATAATATCATGATTCATTCATATCACGGTATTAATTTTAAACCTCAATAAAAACATTGTTGATCCGCTAAAGCTTTGTTACTGTGTACAGTAGCTTGTCTGTGTGTAAACGACGCATTGTCACACATTGACAATTTCTGTGTAAATTTGCGCATGTGTGAGTACAGTATCAGTGTATGTGTGTATGTCTTGCGATATCTGGTTTTTGTAAACAAACAGACGCACGTGTTTTCAGAATGGCTTGTGACTGTAGAAAATAAAATTTGTATGTATATCTGTTGATGTTTAACATGTGGTATTTTACGTATATTTTGGTTATAAGCTATCATAAATACGTACTCTAATATCGATGGACTCATTAGCTTAAAAGTTACTTTAGTAGAGCTATTATGACCGTCTATAAAAGGGAGAGTCTCTAATGTGTGGCGACTGACGACTGTAAACTAGGTACATTAGAACACGCGCACGCTACACCCATTTTTACTGAAACACCTACTGAAAAAGTATTAAAATAATTGAAATTAACTTCAATATTGACATATTCTATCTAAGAACTCTTGATTCTATTTATATTTAGATCATCCAAAAAATATTCAAGAAATATCGTTATTTATTTAAAAGTACTTATATTTCTATCTAATTCCAGTATCAACACCTTTTCTTTTAGCCATTTTCTTGTCTAACTTTTTTACATATTTCGAACTAAGTATCAAAAAAAAAGGTTTCTCCAAACCGTAGCAGGTATTACATAAAATTATTCTAAGAATTATTATTATTGTTAAAATATTAATATCTGTATAAGCTATCCACAACACATAGTGTGCTTAAAAGTTTCATTTGGGAATATTCCACGGGGACTATTATATTATAATGTACCGAGATATAAAAATAACATAAAATTTCATTTAGATAAAAAATATTTTCATACAAAACAAAACGTCGCGCATCGATGTCTTTGATAAAAGAACGACAAACAAACAAACTTTCGCATTCATTATATTAGTTAAGATGTATGTAGCAATATTTACTGACCTTCGCTCTTATCTTTTGTTTGTACGAGTTAATTATTATAATTGCTTGTTTAGATAATGATTGACTATGAATATTTAAACTATTTATTATTTTGCGTCAAATTACATTACATACATATATGTAATTATTTTTATGTAGGTACTTGTGTAAAATCGAATTATAATTAATAATTACGAGTATATAATACAAAAATTACATAACACACAAAAACATACACTCAAATTGAGTAGGTATACCTGTTTATTTTGAAGTCGGTCCTTGTTGTTGGTTTGTCTTCTACCGTATCTCCAAAAATTTTGTTTTAACAATACCCAATTAGCAAAATTAGTAATAAGTAAAGTTGGGCGGTGTGTAGAAAAATTATATTATACTAGTGACTCACCCTTTCTTCGCTCAGGTTCGCCTCTGGGTACGTTTTAATGGTTAGTATGGATATACCATGAGAGACATACCATGTATTATATGTATATGTCGTATATAAAATATATTATATACTAGCAGAACCCGCGGCTTCTATCGCGCTAAAACTGCAAAAAATCTCTAAAAAGGTATTTTCATACAAACTTTCATCCCCTATTTACCCCATTATAGGATGAATTTTGAAAAATGCCAAAAAAACGTATTTATTTAATTTTATTGAAGAGCACTTATACCAAGTTTCAAGTAATTCTGATTATAAATATTTTTTGCATTGTATTATAACGTGTATTCCGTGGGAATTAGATAATTTCACGCGGTAAAAAGTAGCTTATGCCACTCTCCAGCTCTCCAACTATCTCCACACAAAAAATCACGCCAATCGGTCACTCCGTTTCGACGTGAAAGAAGGACAAACAAACGAACAAACAAACATACTTTCAAATTTATAATATTAAGTAAGTAACAGTAAGTATGGATGTAGACAGCCTTAATTGTGATATGTAACACAACAAAAGGTGCTGTTATCGATCGTTCGAGTGCCACGTGAACATAATTTAACATATTGACTTGTTATCTTCTATTAAATTTCGGCTGCATTTAGTGATAAAATCACTTCATGCGAAATCCTTTCAATACAAACTTTTTGCATGTTAACTAATAAAGAACCAGAATATACCATTGAGAATATATTACTTTTTTTAATTGTTTATACAATAGCTTACATCGTTACATAATTGTAGAAAAAAATACCCAGCTCCAAATATCTAAAATTTTGTAAAAAAAAAATCATACATTTATAGATACTTCAAACGCCCGCCATTTCATGCATGGCGTGACGTCATAGTATGATATACACAGAAAAATTACTCATTTTGTAGCGACAAAATCAAAAAGAAATTACGTTAAAAATATTAATATAGGCATAATTCAAAAGCAATAAAGATTATAAAAAAAAATATTTCATCTGATTTTAAATGACACGCATAATGCAAATACCATATTATTAAAACATTTCTGACGTCCTATATCTAACTTTTTTACAAACGTAAATTATTTATATTTTTTGTATGAAAATTTCATTAAAATTTGTCAATTACATCCAAAGCCAGTTAGAAAAAAACAGGCAAGTTTATTATCATGATAACAACTACATCAAACATATAGAAACAAATAAATTATACATATATATATATATATATATATATATATATATATATATATATATATATATATATATATATGTAAATGCTTTTACTGTACGATAGGTACATAAATGATGACCTTTACCAAGGCACTGCCATTAAGACAATCCATAACAGCAAGGTGGGGTGCCCTTGACCTTTGAATCATAATCAAATTATAAGGGCGGTGCGATCTACTTTGTGCTAGTTTAACAACAGCATAGATAATATAATATTGTACTATACTAAGTACATAGTTCCTACATAACTACGTATACTAGTAATATGTGACAGAATTTCTTCAATTGTCCTGATTTTTACGTCTATTAGTGATACTAATTAAGTTTTAAATACAAAAATAATAAATAAATATGTTGGGACATGAACATACAGCACCATCTAGTTCCATGGTAAGCTACGAGTCATGTGTTATGGATACCAGATAATTGATACATTTCACAAAATATATAATTTTAAATACATACATATTATAAATATAAACACCCATGATGGGAGTACAAACATTCGTGCTCATCACACAAATTAATATCCCTAGCGGGACTTGAACCCGCGACCGCTGGCACAGCAAGTAGGATCGCTCAAAACTGAGCCAAACGAGTCGTCAAAAAAATGTGATGTTGTCATTTTTTTGGATAACATGAACAATTATCAATTCTTAGTATCTGTATGTTGTTGAATTTGACTAAGTAAATATGATTTTTTTTAGTGACGGGGCTAGCTAATGTGAAATATCAATCATAGGTACTTTTAGCGAAGAGAATTTGACCTATAATGGACGAAACGAAGCCTACTGCGGAAGGAAGCCTTAAGAAGGCCAATAATCTCATAAACTTAAATTTTAACTTAGTTTCTGGTGGAATCGAGAGTAGCAAAAGTAATTAATCAAAATTTGAACACCAAATTACAATATTCGCTTTCGTTCAGGTTTTTTGAGTAACTAAGTTTTTGGATAAAACTTTAATACAACTGGGACTATGATATAATTTTATAAATAATAAAATAAAATATAACAACGTATGTTTCTCCAACCCAGAAAACTCTTGGTGACCCTACAAACTCGATATTCCTGGGCGTGTTTGGGAAAATCATTAAACGATTAGTGTTGAACATGAACTAATTAGCCACGTTGAACTAAATAGCAATCCTAAAAAGGCTAGGCAGTTTACAATCTGCCGAATTTAATAAAGGGAACTCTATCAAAGGGAACATTGTTAATTTTTTCTCCTTCTATACATATTTGCTTCTCCACAATTTTCTTTTTCTACTTTCAAAGGAATCTAGAATGACGCATTGAGTTATGATTTACACAAAAGTATATTTTTAGCCGGACTAATGATCCTTTGATAGCCAAAATCTATAACTATGTATATTTTTATTGTTTGGCCTTCTGAATATATATTTATGTGGGTATATATGTGCATATGTAGAGTTTCATAACTGATAGATCTATAACACGTTATTTGGACGACACGTTTGGCCCAGTTGCTACTTGCTTCGCCAGCGGTCGCAGGTTCGAGTCCCACTGGAGTATTCATTTGTGTGATGAGCTCGAATGTTTGTACTCCAGTGACCAATCATGGATGTTTATATGTAGTAATGTATGTATTTAAAGTTTATATATGTGTAGTGTATCAACTATCTGGTATCCATAACACAAGCCTCGTAGCTTACCATGGAACTAGATGGCGCTGTATGTTATGTCCTAAAATATTTATCATATCTATACATCTATACATATTTTTTGGAAAATCTTATTGAAGTAGACATTATTATCGATACAAAGGCCGACTCTATAGTTTTTAGAATTTTTATCTGTCTGTCTGTCTGTGTTTGTTACCGCATCACGGAGAAACCACTGGAGTAATTTTGATGAAATTTGGTATAATGATAGCTGGTTATCCGGGTCAACATATAGGATACTTTTTACTGCGGGAAAATATATCTTCTCTGAGAAATCTACATTAAACGATAAAACGTAACCAGGAACGAACCCGAGCGGAGCGAGGGTGAGTTGCTAGTATTATATATAACAGCATTATTCATTATCGAATGTTAGATTTCGTTATTAACCACTAGTTGCATGTTATATTAATTACTTTTCGGATCGCGCAATATATTTTCATTTGTGTAATAATCTACCGTCAGATTCCTATCTGGAAAAATAAAGGTGGCTAATCTTATAATTGGCCTGAATAAGTAACGCAACAACTCTAGGTTCATATGAAGAGCTCAACTGTGGTCGATACCGGGGTAAATAACCTGTTTCCCGGTATAGAGTAAGAGTTGGTATACGGGTGTCCTTGTGGGTTACTGTATTTAAAACTTTTAGAACGAAGGTTTATACGTTTTTAACAATTTCGAAAATAATAAGTAGATTTTTAAAAATGTTAAGGAAAGTAATTTGTACTTTTGACTTATTATACTGGCATTGTGCAGAAATGGTGATAGAAGTTATTCATAAATATAGGTCTATGTATCAATTTTTGTTACGTTTTTACTTCAAATTAGACGGACTTTCGTATAAATTCTCGTCGCCTATTGAATTGAATATAGAGTTTTCTTTACATAGTTAAAATTTCATGTTTCAAAAAACAGCTGTGTAGCCTACACCTCTGTTGACTGTTTACTGCACGTCGTGGTAGTGAATTAAAGATGGTTATTAACATATTAAATAAATAGATTAATATAAAAAAATAGGATTTTTAATCAGATATATTATGGAATGAATACGAGTAATCAGTTCTGATAATAGTTTTTATCAATTTGTCGATGTGTGTATTTGACAGATTTATGCTATAGGGCTGACAAATGAATTTTAATAAAATTCGAAAAAAAAAGTATCGATATTAAAGGACCGTTTTTATCGAATGTATACATCATAATTATTATAACTCGATAAAATAAAGTGCTTCGATTAATTATAATTTTGGATGATATTTGGAATCCAAATTCACGTTTTATTATTTTGTTCCTCAAAAATTTAATTTTGTTTTGTTATTATAAGTTTTTAGTATTAGTAAATTGTGCATAAAATTTTGTCTATTACTATTATTTTAAATATCCGATTTTGAAAGCCGGAAATAAAAACAATGCTATGTAATATATATTCCTATAATTAATGCTTGAACTAGAACTTATTATAAGTTAATTTAATTCACGATGTAGTTACAATGTAATGTTGACATATCTTATAAAGTAAATATAGTAGAATAAATAAATAAAATAACGTGACGGATTTCAAAGGACATGTCATTGTGACATATCATGTCATCATGACATGTATCATATACGTCCATGCTACCCACTACATCACCGAGACAGATAGATAACTTAAGGGCAAATAAAAAGAATTTGATACAAATAGAACAAATATAAATGGAGAGGTAATGTATAAAAAGTTCAAGGTAACCCTAAAACACCCACGTAGTACAACGTGTATAGCTGTCAGTAGCCGACGTCACGTGCCATCACATATTGGTAGTTATGACTCATTTCATTAACAAAATGGTGTCACACATCGATTTCATAATTAGAACTGTACAGTATATTATACTAGAGATATTTAAGGTACAATTTACATAGTTATAGGACTCTACATTCGGCACTCTACCAAAAAATACAAAGTGAAGCTATATAGTACTAGCATTGCCCGCGGCTCCGCCCGCGTTCAGATGACCAAAAACCACATTCTTAGGTTTTACATCTAAGTATACTCTCACATAGCAGTTTTTGAATTTTTTCTCAATAATGAGATATTTTTCCACGTTAAAAAGTATTCTATATGTTGACCCGGATAACCAACTGTCACCATAGCAAATTTCATCAAAATCCCTCCAGTGGTTTTTCTGTGATGCGGTAACAGACAGACAGACTGACAAAAATTCTAAAAACTATAGATTCGGCCTCTGTATCGATAATAATATTTATTTCAATAAGATTTTCCAAAAAATATCTAATGTACAGATTCGGCTTAGTTACAATTTTATTACCTATGTGTATAGATATACTATTTCAATAAATATGATGGCATAAAAGGAAAACCCAGTAGCTAAATGTCACGTTGTTATACCCCGGCTTGCGTGACATCACAATGTTATGTAACATTTAATATTACGAAATACCTATAGAGTTCCGCGAATAGAACGAGTCATGGCTTCAAATTACGGTACATAGATAAAACGTATATATGGTAATTATTTTACCTTTATTAAGATTCTTAGAAGTAATATGATGAATGTGAACGTGTACAACTGTTCGTTAGTTAATTAATAAGCCTTCTCGACCGAATATTTGATTTTAGGATAATTATTGTATTACAATATTATAAACAAATATTATTTAAAAAAAAAACTGTTGAGTTTCTCGCCGGCTCTTCTCAGTGAAACTGTCTTCCGAGCCGGTGGTAGCTTCCTCACGGACTTACATACTGACATTTAATTTAGATTTATAAAATGTAGAAGTGACGATTTAAAAGTTCTCGAAGTCTATTTGAATAAAGCATATTTTGATTTCATTTGAATGCAACGGAAATTACGTGTTTTAGCTAGTATTGAATTGTGTGATCTCAATGTACTAAGCCTCGTACGTTTGTCTGTCAGACTTCAGAGGGCTCTATCTCATGAATCCTATTAGGTAAAGACATGAAATTTTGATCACAGATTATGTATTTCTATTACAGTTATAACAACGAATAATATAAAACCAAGATGGCGAATTCCATAAAGGCTGCCATGCAAAATAAAAAAAAATCGATTATTATGACACGCAATAAAAGTCCTTTAAAAGTCTGTTCACACACTAAATCACTTAAAAGCAATTATTCCACACGAAGATGTGGAACTTGATTTGTGGAATTTATATAAAACTAGCCGTGTGATAGGTATAGATAAAGGTATCCATTCATTAAAAATTGTATTATGAAAAACAGTTCACATCGCGTAAAATACTCTACTAATCCATACTAATATTATAAATGTGTTTTGAGGATGCACGGATGTTTGTTACCCTTTCACGCCAGAACTGCTGAATGGATCTGGATGAAATTTGGCACAGAGATAGATTAAAGTCTGGAAAAGCATATAGGTTACTTTTTCTCCCGGAAAAATGTATGGTTTCCGTGGCATAAATTTGTTTTTATCTAGGGATGAACCAGAAGCAAAGCGAGGATGAGTCGCTAGTAAAAAAAAAAAAACAAATTATACAGCGGAATTGAGTAACTCCTCTTGTTAAAGTCGGTTAAGAATTAAGAACTAAATTACTAGAACGATCGAAAACAATCACTGTAAACATTAAATAAGATATCAGTAATATTATCTATATGTACTTCACACTAAAAAATTATATAGACGGAGTCCGCCAAAATAAATGTCAAAGTGAAAAACAGTAACGTGATTTGCTGTTTAAGCTACTATTCTCGTATTTGCCATACAGATAACTTTTCTTTTAAAAATAAGGGCAATTACATACAGGTGTTTGTTTGTTTATTAGTTAAAGGAATGAAATTTGACGACACGTTTGGCTCAGTTTGTAGTGACCCTACTTACAGTGCCAGCGGTCGCGGGTTCGAGTCCCGCTGGGGGCATTCATTTGTGTGATGAGCACGAATGTTTGTACTCTAGTCATGGGTGTTTATATTTATAATATGTATTTAAAGTTATATATGTGTAGTGCATCAACTATCTGGTATCCATAACACAGGTCTCGTGGCTTACCATGGAACTAGATGGTGTTGTGTGTTACCGTCCTAAAAAAAATATCAATAAAAAAACACTATACATAATTTTGTATTTTTTAAGCATTAATCCTCTTCCACTTGAAAGAGTGTATAATATGTACCTACTACCTAGCTTTAGATATAATAATAGCCTTTTTTTCATTTCATTTTATTAACACTTATTTACTTATCATTCACAAATACAAATTGTTATTTGTATACTTTGTATACTATTTTAAAACATTCTTTTGCTTCATATTTTGTTCTATGACACTCTGTCTATACTAATTCTTAGTCTGAGTTCGCATAGTATTTATGTAAAAAGAATATACTCCTGTAATTTTATATAATTTATAAATATACTAAAACAACAACAAAACAAAAACAAATCTATCCCTCGGGAACCGTATATTTTTCCGGGATAAAAAGTATGTGTTATTAAAATAAAGCCTATGTGTTATTCTAAACTATAATCTATCTCTGTGCCAAATTTCATCCAGATCCGTTCAGCCGTACTGGCGTGAAAGAGTAACAAACATCCATACTCACAAACTTTCACATTTATAATATTAGTATAGATTTAGGAATATGAAAGAGAAATTATTTTTCATTTATACAACTTTGGCACATTTTGTGAAAAATATCTGTCTTTAGGTATTTCTTGGGACGAAAATCTTTTACATTTTTAGCTTGTAATTTGTGTGTACGTCAATGGACCAAAATACCTATCATATGAGGTCAAATCACACCATTCTTCACTTAATTCAAGGGAAGTGTTTACATGAAATTATAAATAGTGTGTGTAAACGCTGTTTATGTGTGCGTTACATGTATTATCGTACCCAATTCAGTCAATTGATTTATTTGTGTGAGTATAAGGCGATATTTTTTAAGTTATTGGATTTTGAACTTTAAATATCAATAGTTAAGAGTTAAAACGTCAATAGCAAGTCTTCCAGACTGTTCTTAAGATACCTAGAGACTTTGTTAGTAATTTTCCAACACTACATTTGCGCAGTTGTATTTTCTCTCATTGAAAATATGTTTATTTGTCAGCAAAGACATATATTTAAAACCTTGATAACATAAATCAGAAATCCAATATCTTACTAATATTATGAATGTGAAAGTTTGTATGTATAGATGTATGAATAAACATTCACTACTTACTTACTCTTTTACACAAAAACTACTGAATAGATTTTAATTAAAATTTACAATAATATAGCTCATATATCAAAAAAACACATAAGCTACTTTTTATACCCGAAAGATGTACGGTTCTCGTGGGATAGATTTGTTTATATTTTTAATGATGAATAGTTATTATTTATTATATATAAAAAAAAATGTTTGAACTTATTTTTTTCATATAGCAATGGAGTTACATCATCGATGTGATTTTATGGAAGTAATTTATAAACTTGTTAATGCAATAGACTTATCCTGCTAGATTGTTTCCTGTAGAATATTAGTAGGTATAAGGTAGTTAGGTGCATTACAAATCGAGTTGAGACCGCAGTTTTCAAAATGGGTCAATAAAGAATAAATATTTACAACGCATTAATCTCGTATTTAGAGAAATACTGTGGTATTAAGATAAACTTTACAAGATAAAAAATGATTTATTTCTTGAAAATGAAAACAAAATAAGTCTGTATAGTGAAAATAAAAATATCAAACCTAAAAAAGCTTCGTCAACTTTCGTCCAGCGATAGTTTAAAATCGATTGGTACTCGAGATGCCGTATAATTTAAATTGGTTAGATAGCCGTGTCCCCCAGTGCAGACCCATCCCTATTTATAGGTCGTTGACCTGCCAGCATATTCATAGACAAATTGTGTAGGGGCTACTGTCTGCCGTTCTATCCTCGAGTAAATCAGACTCTTATTACAATATGTCCGCTTAACAAAATGGACAGGCAAACACAAACATATCAAAAAACTTATGACATGACTGCTCGAATAAAAACTAAAATAATTAAAAATAATACTACCTACCTAAATTCCTAATTAGGTAAAAACTTAATAAATGTGCAATGTATATGTTAATAAATAGATAAATATATATATTTTCCATTTATTAACATTTATATATTTTTAATTTATTAAAGTAATTTGTACATATTTAATAGATACCTATACATATGTACTTACTTTCTTAGTGTACTCAGAAAAAAATACAAAAATCTTTTATGTGATTTAAATATGAAACGTTTTACAAAAAGAGTAATATGATAGTGACGACACGTTTAGCTCAGTTTGTACTTTGTAGTGTCCCTACTTGCTGTGCCAGCGGCCGCGGGTTTGAGTCCCGCTGGGGCCATTCATTTGTGTGATAAGCTCGAATGTTTGTACTCCCGCCATGGGTGTTTATATTTATATGTATGTATTAAAAATTATATATGTATAGTGTAGCAACTATCTGGTATCCATTACACAGGCCTCGTAACTTACCATGGAACTAGATGGTGCTGTGTGTTAATGTCCCAATATATTTATTTTACTTATATGACCTCTAGTGATGAAATACCTACTTACCTATATATATTATACTCTGTCTCTAATCTTAAGTATCAATGACACGAGGTTATTAGGACCTGACATTTATATTCAACCTACATATAAGTAGTGGTCTCATTTTCAAAAATATTAGGATTTTTAATATTAGAGCCAATCATTCAAAAATTTTAAACTCGCTACTATACATTTATAATTGCTTTCATACACAATATTTTATAGAACAAAATTCATCTACTTATGGATAACCATCATGAGAGGATTTTAAAAATTTATTACATTACTAGCATTGCCCGCGGCTCCGCCCGCGTTCAGATGACCAAAAACCAAATTATTAGGTTTTACATATTAGTATACTCTTAAATTGCAGTTTTTGTATTTTTTCTTAGAAATTAGACATTTTTCCGCCGTAGAAAGTATCCTATATGTTGACCCGGATAACCAACCATCACCATACCAAATTTCATTCAGTCGTCAAAATCCCTCCAATGGTTTTTCTGTGAGGCGGTAACAGACAGACAAATAGACAGATAAAAATTCTAAGAACTATAGACTCGGCCTCTGTATCGATAATAATGTTTATTTCAATAAGATTTTCCATAAAAAAATAAATAAAAAAAACCCATAATAAAATATATAATGTACAGATTCAGCTTAGTTAGAATTTTATTATATGTATAGATTTAATGCATTGTCGAGCGTATTTACGAAGTATATTCAATTTAATTATATGAATCTGTACTATACCCTTTCCATCTTGTGAGAGATCGAGCTATAAAAAATCTTAGTTCACGCTCAGTAGTGTTTTCTATGAATAATTCTTCTTAACAAAACTAAGTCCAATGACCTGTCTCCAATTTATCATTCAAGGTAACGTTTTATAAACATTATGTGATATAATCTATATAAAAAAAAATGAATGTTAGTAAGCGCATAACTCAAAAATGGCTGGACCGATTCGGCAAAAAATTTTTTTCGGTCCATGAAAGGTTTTAATACAGAGAAAAAATGAAAAATTAACGAAAAAAAAAAAATTATATGGATAACGCTGGCTAATAACTATTTATATCTATTTAAAATGTACCTAGCGACGAACCCGAGCGAAGCGACGGTGAGCCGCTAGTAATATAATAATTATACTATGTATTTTGTCTTATATTAAAAATATTTAAATGTAGTAAAGACTTTACCGCAGTATTATATTTAAAAGATTATAATTATATAAGTGAAAAAAAAAATGAACCCTTAAAAAGTTTGTCAGGTGTGGGGTTCGAACCCACGCTCCCTCTCGGGAACCAGAGCTTAAATCTGGCGCCTTAGACCACTCGGCCAACCTGACTTGTGAAAATTGAACAAATTTCGTTTCACCTTCCAACTTCATTATTAAAACAAGTCTAAATCAATCTGTTTTTCTTATTTACAGATATTAATGATTATGTCATTTTTGTTTGTCATTTATGTATACGCGTGAACACCTATATTCATGTAAAATAAACTATTAACTAAATCATTTAAAATAGGTATAATATGTGTAATGTTGATTACGAGCAAGTGAATATGTTGAGAAAATTATTTTATATTTTTTTATATTTAGTCATAGATACAACGAAACGGGTTAATTTTATTTAACAATCAATAGGTTTTTTGATGTGCTGCCATCTCTTATAATATTTTACAACTAGCTAGAAAGCAAATAGCTGGAAGTTTACCAAATTTATCAATAGATGGCAGTATAACATAAAAGACATTTAGTTTAATTATTAATAATTATAATCAATCTTTCCATTACTTTTTCCAGTTATTTTTTTTATTTTTTGTTATACAAGATTTTCAAAGGTTTAAAAATAAAATTTAAACAATACCATATAAAATGAAACAAATTTTGACGCTCTATAAATCTAAACCGGATGTCAAGTGAATAAGCTTCCGTGGCTTTATTCAGTAGACAATAATATTTTCATTGTAGCCTATTCAAAGTTTTATCTAAAAGTTTGACAGAGGTAATTAATTATACGGTAATAAAAATGGAGATACGATATATTATAACAATGAGATAAAACTTGTTGAATTACATATTAAGTATTTAACCGATATATCCTCTATTAAGTCGGTCAGACCATTAAGTCTGGAATTACAGATATTATTATTGTGATTTTGAAACTTTATCAGGAAACTAATATTTTAACGCACGATTTCATATTCAGTGACTAACAACACCATTTTGTTTTTATAAATCGCGTAAATTAGCAATTTGCCTTCTTTGTTTTATGTTAATGTTCTGCACTAAAATTACAATACGTAATTAGGTACTTTAAAAATTCAAAACTCAAAAGGTCCTTAATGCACATTGTAAGATATTGTCAAAATAAAAACAAGCGAGATGGATTGTGTTTGTATTTTTAATTTTTATTAGAAATAGTAAATTAGAATTAAAGCATATACCTGCGTTATTTAAATTATTTGTAATTTTGTTAATACAAGAATTTACCTTATATTTAATTTTTTAAAATACTTAATAATTGAGAGTTAGTCTATGTTAAGGTATAACAAGAAACCCCTCCACTCAAACGTGCGTTCACCTTGTCGTGGTAGGGGGGCTCAATAGTGCCCGGCAATATAGCCGGGCGCGAAGCCAAGAAACGCACAGGGATGTGGCCCACTTCGGTAGGCGGTGGGAGGTGGCCCTCTTCGGAGGGCGGTGTTCCATGCGGGTTGCTCCTGGTACTTCTCTGATAGCAGAGTGGACCTTGGAGCAACCCCTTGGTTGTTGTGGTCTGCTTCGGCAGACCTGCCGTCGGGGCGTCGTAGTTGAATGCGTAAGCGATCCTGCGACGCCCCATTAAGACGGGGGAAGGTTTTGTTGGGTTTTAGTGGGTAGTACTGGCTTCGCCGGTGAGTCCCACACCTCGTGCGTAAATGCATTTCCCAACGTTAAAAAAAAATAACAAGAAAGCTAAAAATATATGGGAAGGACGTGTCTCTGTCTCATCACATCATTCTTATAAAACTCTATATTTACATGATATTTTATAGTACATATTAAAAAGAACAATATCTCTACATTTGATACATTATATAGAGTTCTTTACCACTAATTTGGTTTTTATTTTTCAGAAACAGACAATTTAAATTTACCCAGTAAATTGTTAAACTATTTAAATAGCCTCATTGTTTTAGTACCACTTTTTATATTAACTGGAAATTCTTATTACCTTTATAAAATTAAAAAGAAGATATCACAGGTATCATAAAATGAAATAAAAATGGCTCTAACTGGCGTTCACATACTGTAGTCTGTACAATTACTAGTGTCCGACCGAAGCTTCGGCTTCGGCTTCGGCTTCGGCCACCTTCGGCCAAAAAATCCACCTTCGGCGAAACATTAGGCTTCGGCCCAAAACCCGGCCGAAGCCGAAGGTTTCGCCGAAGGTCCGAGCGACCGTCGAGATTGAACGAACTGTTACGAAAGCCATGAGGCGGCGGGGAGTCACTGTCAAAATATCACATTGCATGCATCAAAACAAGTTCGTACGTGTATTTAAACGAGTGTTTTGTTTTGAATTTGTGTTTATCAATTAAATTGTGATACATTAGTAATCTGACTGATTGGTCTAATTGTAATTTGTGAATTACATAATAAAGAAATGATTATTTTTTACCAGTAGGTAAATCACAAAATCACAAACTTTTATTTATCTCTAAACCAACCATCTCTATGATATATCATCAACTTCTATATGAGACAGTCAATATAAACCTTCAATATTGAGGTTATTTGAGGTATTGATACAAAATTAATTACTGAGTGCTGAGAGAATATAAACCTTCGGCTTCGGCTTCGGCTTCGGCCGAAGGTTGTGGCGATAGCCGATTAATCGGCTTCGGCTTCGGCTTTGGCCAAAAATAGACCTTCGGTCGGACACTAACAATTACATTACACTAATGCTAAATAACATTTAATTAATAAAGAGTTAGAATATTTATTTTTTATCTGTACTTAATAAAATCTAAGAAAAATGGAAGATAAACTACAGAGAGTTATACTAAGGATGCTGTATTTCAGCATGGTAGCGGAGTTGCAGTCGTCGGTGAAGCATTGACAGACGGTTTCCAGATGGTCTTCATTGTCTGCCTTGTAGCAATCCCGTCGGTGTTTCACCCAGCCGCAACCGCGGGTCACGCGGACTTCGGGGTCATGGCCCTTGTGTAGAACTGGAATACGTAAATATATTAGTATAGATACTAGATAGGTATAAAATGAAGATTTTACTCCAAATAAATAAGCTCCGAAATCAAAATTTTATTGAAGTTTCAAGCAAATTTTTTGGTTTCCTCGCCTTTGAAGTACCTTTGAAATAGGTTTACTAAAGTTACCTATAAAACTTAAAAAACACCTATATATAAAAATAAATATACGTAGTATGTTTGTCCTCTATGCGTTCCTAAAGCATTGATCCGATTGGTATAAATATCTAGGTGGTTATTCTGTATACGCGCAAAAAAATTTTTTTTTCTTTGGACGTTTGACTTTTATGCGTCCATTCAAGCTTAGGGACGAACCCGAGCGAAGCAAGGAAATGTCGCTAGTATTGTATAAAATTAACATGAAAAAATCCACTGCTTTTCTAATACATAGGACTTAGTTTAATATGTAAAGTTTAATTATTAATGTCATAACAAATATGAAATATTTATCAATACTATCATGTATAACTTTCTTCTCAAAGCTATTATAACTTATTTCAATATAGGTGTTTATTCAGTTATATTCACACTTATGTCCTGGAGTCAAACCGGCGATCTCTCCGAAAATAGTGATTGTCACTTGTCAGTTTACACTGCATCACAAATCACAATGTCGTCTGCTAATTAGGGCTACTGCACACTGTAGACTTTCTACATGCCGATAATTTAGTCGTATGCATAGTGTGTAGAGTCTTACGATTTCTTATCGGCCGAAAAAAAAATTGTCTCTCCCGTGATCATTATTGCTGTAAAGCACACGAAACGTGGTGAACTAAAAATCAAAATAAATCTGCGAAAAAAATCCGAAAAGATAGTTTTATTTAAAAAGCTGGTAAAGTTTTTATCTTTATATAAATCTTTATATAAATTATGTAAACTATCGGCTAATAGAATGTCTGCAGTCTGCAATGGCTGAAAGTCTGCATAGTAATAAATTTTTGTTGAATAAACAAATAACCTTTATCTGAGTAGTTATACACTTTAATTATAACTACACTACGAGTATAGTAATCAATTTTATTTAACATATTTATATTTTAAAGAAAACAGTCATTTGTGCTGTTTCTTCTATTCATAACTATTGAAGATTAGTTTTTTTTCCGTGCACATGCAATATAAAAAACAAAAAGAACTTTTCAAAACTTGACGACATGTTTGGCTCAGTTTGACCCTACTTGCTGTGCCAGCGGTCGCGGGTTCAGGTCCCACTGTGGGACGAATGTGTGATGGGCACGAACGAATAGGATTAACTATTTTTACATTTATGAATATTTTTTTAAAGCCATATGAACCGTACCATACGTTATAGCAACTATACGATGGAGATGGTACCTAGGTTCAAAACTCGAATACACAGTATCTCTTTCTTTCTCCGTTTTCATATTTATTAACTTACTTGTCTGTATAATCTTTCTGCAGAACATTTCCTTTGAACCCTGACTGTTTGGAGGGGTGAAGGAGCTTTTCTCGCAATTCGTTGAGCGCAGGTATTTTTGCACACTTTGCAAGTCGTAGATCGTGGGGTTTAGACACATGGAGTTGTTTGCGCTGTTGCACTCGTAGCACCGGATAGAGGTACCTAAAGTGAAGGTTTTTGTCAGCAGTTGTAATAAAAAAAATAAAAGCCACACTAACTATATAATATTTTTGGGACAGTTCTGATTTGAATAGCCTAAAATATCGGTACCTAGCTATTAAATAACCCAAAAACATTAAATTTAAATACACACTCTTACATCTTATAGAAACGTTTTTTTTTTAATTTCAATGTCACTGCAGTCCGCGCTATGTTAGGTAATTTTTGAAATTAAGTAACCATGGTAACTGCATTTTTCAACGAAATAACAATTAGGCTATACCATTCTCCGACCTATACCTATTTCTATGCAAAAAGTAATATTATGTCGATCCGTAGTTCCTTTGCTACGTGTTATAAAGAGATCGTGTTTTTTTTTATTTAGAAAATATCCTTTAAAATGATGTAAATATTTATAAAACAATAAATAATTTTAAATTGAGATCTAACAATAAAATTATAGAAAGTCGAAAAATTATTCTATCTTACTCTAGCTAAAATGTATGTTTTTATTTATTTTTCCCCACGTTTATAATTTAACTCACCAAAATGAACGAAAACAGCGAAAATAAGTAATTCCAATATATATTTAACCGCCATTATTTATCTGTTAAGCGACGTTCAGTTTCCGCGACAGAAAGCGACTGATCCGCAGCCTCAAAAGTTAACTTAGTACAATGTATAATGCACATCCTTATTCTGTGAATAAGCACAGATGTGAATGAACTGACACGATTCTTGTTTGTAGTACGCTCCTAATGGAAAGTGTATAGTGTGTGTAATATGCGTATGTTTACCTATCACCTAAATAAGATACAACACGAAAAAATTTTTCGTAGAATTTATTTGATTTTTAACTAGCGACTCACCCTCGCTACGCTTCGGGTTCGTCCCTCGACAAAAACAAACCTATCCCACGGAAGCCGTACATTTATCTCAGATAATATATCGCTTATAGCCTTCCTCAATAAACGGGCTATCTAATGCTAAAATAATTTTTAAACAAACATACAAACAAACAAACAAACAAACAAACAAACAAACAAACAAACAAACTCTGCCTCTTTATAATATTAGTATAGATGACGTTCAAAGGACTTTCAGATCGTTTAAAAACTTTCTGGATCCCGTTGGAGTCGCTGATGATAGCTAATATGTATGTAGTAGATAAATTAGAAATTAAGGTAATTTTAATGATTTTATTTAAATATGTGTATTTTAAATGTTTTTAAAACGTTTGTAAATTATTTATATTTATTGTTATTAGAATTATTCGGATAAAAAATACGGAAAACTCGTAATTGCCATAGTAAAAATTAGTCTTTGCGTATATTTATAAAAACCAAGCTCTCACTTCCTCTGTGCCATATTTACTAAAAATGATTTTGCCATATGAAAATTAATAAATAAAACTAACCGACGTGCTTTCGCATTTATATTACTAAAAATGACAAGGGTCTTAATGACTCATCCACAACAATAACGCCGTCAATTTTCATGCGAAACTCTGGAACTGAGTAAGCTTCCTCACTAAAATAATAAGGAAGTGAAGCAGTCTCCTTAATAAAGTACTTACACAAACAAACATTTTATTAACTCAAACTCAGTTTTATTCAGTTTCGTGAACTGCTCAATCTTTACTAAAATTGTTTTTTTTTGTAATTTTTTTTACGCAGGAACGGAGTAAAGAATTAATACCTACCGGAGATTATATACCTATACCTAATATATCTTATTCTCGCTACATTAAGTGGGATACCTATATACATAGAATATAAAGAATAACTAATAATTATGTATGTATTGTACTTATATATGTACATAAATCTATTAACTTTACGTGAATACGCAGCTTTGCTTGCTTTGCTTTGCAACAATTTAATTCTCAATAAAATTTATCGGGTATTATTTATAATAATAATGTTGGCTTTTCCATACTTTTACAGCTATAAACGATCGACATACATTTTTTTTCATTTCCTGAATTCATATTTATACTTATGTTAAAACTAAATGTATAGGTCGTGCTTTGTATGAGATAGATTGTATAAGGCAAAGAAAGCATTTTGAGTGTGGAGAATGAACTAGCGACGACGAATTAAAGTGAATAAGTTTCTTTCCACTTGTCAGACATATATTACAATATTTTGATTACAAAGTGGCTCGGCAGGGAAAAATTAATATTCCCCCCCAACGTGCGTTCACCTTGTCGTGGTGGGGGGGCTCAGTAGTGTACTCGCGAAGCCAAGAAACGCACAGGGAGGTGGCCCGCTTCGGTGGGCGGTGGGAGGCGGCCTTCTTCGGAGGGCGGTGTACCATGCGGGTTGCTCCTGGTACTTCTCTGATAGCAGAGTGGACCGTGGAGCAACCCCATGGTTGTTGTGGTCTGCTCCGGCAGACCTGCCGTCGGGGCGTCGTAGTTGAATGCGTAAGCGATCCTGCGACGCCCCATTAAGACGGGGGAAGGTTTTGTTGGGTTTTAGTGGGTAGTACTGGCTTCGCCGGTGAGTCCCACACTTCGTGCGTAAATGCATTTCCCAACGTTAAAAAAAAAAAAAAAAAAGGGAAAAATTAATATGTAAACCATGAGTCAATAGATCACTACACCCCCATGGCTAATATTTCATTCCTTCAACTTTGGCATTAAAGATCTCTTTAGAACATGTTTTGTTCATCACTGTACTTGGTACACCCTTGACGCGCCCCGACCTCATCTTTTATCATTGTATAAATATTTCACTATAAAACACTAAAAAACAAGTGCCATTTTTAAAATAGAATAAGGATATATAATTAAATACTCATTTAACAATATAAGACGAAGCCGCCCACAAAACACGTATCGTCTGCGTGTAACATTAATGAATTAATTACTTCGCGTGCTTTATCCAGAATACGTCCAATTTATACGCGCTGCTTATTTTCAATTGTCATTAATTACTCGGCTTCAAAGTTTATGAATAGTGGTAGTAAGTACTTATTTTTTATTGTTTACTAACAATATATTGTATCATACTCCATATTGTGTTATTGTTGTATTGGTACTAGCGCAGTTGATACATAAATTGGACGTCCTTTATTCGGCCTATGGTTTAGATTATTTTTTGAGTTTTACTTCGTTTCGCACGTTTAGAAAAAATATAAGAGTAATATTTTTACGATGCGCGCGCACTCCGACAGCCAAAAAGCGACATGATGAAGTTAGATGAAAGCGACATGATGAAGTTAGTTGCATTCCTTTTACAAACAGAGAGTTATGATATAGGGGATGAAATCATTAGCTATTTTTGTTCTGTTACGCCAAAGAAGTACCTATAACTTCTTACGCGCGTACATAAGTACACACACACACACGTTTTTTTGATCTAATTGGACAATAGATGGCATTGACCAAAAAGTTACAGAGCTATTTTACTTTATTCTAAATATGTACACGAAATTACAATTAAATGCAAAACAAAAATAATTTCAATTTAATCTTTAGTAAAATTATGAGATTAAAATATGCTACAATCGAAATTGCAAATTGATACATATAACGCCATCTATGAACATATATTGAAACTAATTTTTCTTTTTAACCAACTTCCAAAATGGAGGAGGTTCTCAATTCGTCAGAATGTTTTTTTTATGTATGTTCACCGATTACTCGAAGACGTCTGAATCGATTTGGATTTTTTTTTGTATCAAAGGGTATACTTCCCAGGTGGTCCCATTTAAATTTTATCACAATCGGTAAAGCTGTTTAAAAAAAATCAACAATATTTTTGAAATAAATTGTTTAATCGAATATGTTATTAAAAAACTTTCTTCTAACAAATTATCTGCTTATTAAGTCTACACTAAAAATAGAAAAATAAAAACTTAAAAAAAAGACTAAACGGAGGTTTTCATTTCGAATAGATACTTAATCAGATATTTTCGAAGTCGGTGCCAGCCGACATTATTTTAAGATATGAATTTCTAAATAGGTAAATAAATATGAATTTTACGTATCAGCGAAGTATATTAGATTGGCATTGCATCGGCTTATTCGGATTAATATTTAGATTCTATTATGTAGGTACCAACATCTCTTTAAAAACATTTTTGATCAACTTCAAAAAAGGAGGTACTCTATTTATATGACCTTTTTATGTATAAGTATTACACGATACCTTTTTTTAATGTTGGGAAATGCACCTACGCATACCACCTGTTTATTTCCGATACCTACGTCGAGTATTTTATATTCTTGATAATTCATATTTCAATAGCGTAAGCAATTTTATTTTAATAACTATTAAATTTACAACTATAATCCCATCACATTTTATCATAAAGCAGTCAAATGGTATTTATGATATATGATAACATCGAATAAAAATAAATGTTAAATACCGTTATAAAATTAGTTTTATTAAATCACGCAATTGATTTAAACCAGAATTTGGTCCTGGATTTGATCGTAAGGATGCTTATTGAAAGGACTGTTTCTTTATAATCGTCTAAGAAATTGTGTCCAAAACTATGCTTCTTTAATTAACTTAATTAGTAGCCTACATCCATATTATATCCCAACAATGATCTACGTGTTTTGTACGAGAAAAATATTTCCCGAGTAAGAGTATATAGCAAAAAGTTGCAGATGTAGTTGAAGCTTAGGCTTCCAAGAAAAGTAAGCAAGAGGAAAACGGCTTCTTGATATAAAATGTTATACTTTCTAAATAAAAATGATACTAGCATGATTTGATGTAAAGTGTAAGCAAGAGAACACTGTACACCACTTGATTTAACATTTTAAAAATCCCTTCCAATAAATAATAGCAAAAGCTTTACATAAATTTGCTATACATTTTTTATCAGGCGCTACAATTTAATTATAAAAAAACAACTCAAAAGTATTTATTTACATATTATGAAACTTCTTAACGTATGTAAAATTTACTTTTATTGTACTTCTAAGATCACTTGCGTACTGTGGGGTTAGGAGATACAAAGTGAGTATATAAGTCGGTCATCCATTGTTATTCAGTTGTAGGGATGACAAAAGACATATCTGGATTAATTTAGTTTAACGTAGCCTAAAAACATAAAGTATCAAAGGTCGCATTAATAAAAGCTTATTACATTTAACTATAATTCACTGAGACAAAAAAATCAGAATGAAATTACGCACGATACAGACGGATTGGGGTCAAGTTGTCTAGTGCTATCTTGGATCTAAGTCAAGTGGTATGATACTCCTGTCCGGCCATTTGTCAGTCATGTTGATGTCGAACATCCTTGTTGTAGTACTCTACGAGAAATTGACTTAGCTTATCTATAATATTGACAGCAATTATTTATTGCTTAAAATCCTTACAATATTATGTATACTATCCATTTGATTGTCAGATTTCTTTTAAGGGCTAGTAAAAAAGGACTCAAAAAATGCGATAGCGCATTATAAAAATTTTGAAGTTTAGTCTAAGGTTTCAAAAGTTACGCCCTAACCTACTAGATAAAAGAAATAATTCCTTTTAAGGCTGAGTTTTTTGTGTCGTTTATGTACATAATAAAAAATTTAGTAAATAGTTTTTTAATCTACAGTAAGTAGTATGTACCTACAAATATATTTAGAACAATTATTAAAACAATCAAAATTATCCGTATTCAAGTAGATTTACAAATGATTTTGACGTTTAAGAACGCGTCTTTATCTAATCATAATCAAGTATAAACAAAGTAAAATTAAGTTCAAATAAATCTCATAAGAAAAGACAAATAAAATAATGCGTTCTTAAATCGCCATAATTTTTCAAACAGTCCATTGAACCAGTAAAACGTTGGTATTCATAGATGGCACTTTTTAGTTGGGTTCTTGGTTACAGTCGGTTTTAGCTCCCAGAAAGTTATTTTGTTTTTTTTTTCTACTATTGTTTAACTTTATTGCATACATAAAAATATATACAATAAATTTAAACTATACATTAGGCGCTTTAACCCGAAAGCTGTTGAACCATTTTTTTTAAAATAATAAAAAAATGATTCAACAGCTTTCAGGTAAGCGCCATCTATCATATATTCGAGCAAAACAAAATAGCTCTAAGGATAGAGCTGTCAAATTTTTTTATGACATGGCGTACCAATCTACACACTGATACTGTAAATTATCCACAATCCGAAATTGAATTCTAAATGATGTGCAATCTGTTATGAAGAATAAATTAAGAAGCACTTAGAAATTAGGAGGAAAACCGCATGCTATATGGTTGTATATGGACGCGGACGTAATTCAATGGTATAGGAAAATTGCGTGCGCGCAGCTTGATAAGAGGAACTCTACATCACTCATTATCAATTACATTCTTCGTCAGTTCGTCACAATTCACAACTGTTTTTATAACTTTCTAATAATAAAATAAGTAAGTCAAGCACTCAAAAGAAAATGTACATAATATGTGGAATATATTTCCATTTCGCCAAACTATTTATTCAAATTATTCTTTTTTTTTTAAATAACTATAGACTTTTTGTATGAACAATTGTACAAAACATAAACTAATAAAGTGTGCGCTATTTTAACCGACTTCCAAAAAGGAGGAGGTTATCAATTCGTCGGAATCTTTTTTTTCTTTTTTTTATGTATATTCACCGAAGACGCCTGAACCGATTTGGATTTTTTTTTTGTTTCAAAGGGTATACTTTCCAGGTGGTCCCATATAAATTTTATCGAAGCGGTTTTTTAAAATATAAATATGTCATTAAAAACTTTCTTCTTACAAATTACATGCTTATTTCGTCTACACTAAAAATGGAAAAATAAAAATTAAAAAAAAACCGACTTCCAGGCACTAAAATGTAAAAAATTACTAAACGGAGGTTTTCATTTAGAATAGATACCTAATCTACTTTCGAAGTCGAATATCTAAGTAAAATGTAGGTTTATATCGAATAATTTCTATTTATTATTTACTAGGAAAACAAAAACAATATCCCTCGGGAACCGTATATTTTTCCGGGATAAAAAGTATTCTATGTGTTATTCCAGACTATAATCAATATCTGTGCTAAATTTCATCCAGATCTGTTCAGCCGTTCTTGCGTGAAAGAGTAACAAACATCCATACACACTCATAAACATTCACATTTATAATATTTACACAGATATAGTATGATTTATTTATAAAATATTTATAAACAAAAGCGGCCGCATCCGCGTGACACAAGTAGTCATTCTACGCTTCCTGGATTGCAGCTCGTTACTACTCGTACGTCCTATGCGCAGGCGCAGGAAGCGGCAATTTTGATCTAATCTCATAATGTATGCGGAGGTTGGGATTGTATACTCGTTACATACTATTACAGGTAGGTATATACTTTGTATGTTATCATATAATGATAGAATATAAAATCAAATAATCATATTAAATAAGTTTTATTTCTTAATATTATGAATAATAAAATTAATACCTACTTTCTTAGATTTACGCGAATATTTTACATTTTAACTAAAACAACCTTTTCGGATTTCACGAGAATTTATATTGAATTTTTGATTCCGATCACAATGATGATGATTCACGATGACCTACTATTTGCACGTCATGGAAATGTTGTATCGAAAATGGAAAATATTTGAAATAATCAACAAAACAATACAAAACAGATAATATATTACCAAAGTAAATTAAAAATAAAAACTTGTAACGCATACTAATATTATAAATGCGAAACTTTGTGATTATGCATGAATGTCTGGATGTATAGATGTTTGGATATTTCTTTTTTCAAGCAAAAACTATTGAATGGATTTTAATAAAACTTTAGAATAATCTCATACATCAGAATAACACTGAGGCTACTTTTTATCCCGGCAAAATGTACAGTTCCCGTGGGATAAGTACATATATAAAAAGTCAAAAATAATTTAAAGCTAAGATAAAAATATTTTGTTATGATAATATCTATGGGTAGGTACTAAGTAACTAGTTTGATTCCCGCGTGAAATGAATCCTTACTTAATATTATGAAAATGATTTTTTTTTTTCTTTTTGGTTTATCCTCCTTCAACATTTATATCCCAGTACATGCAAATGATGTATAATATTAGTCTGTTGGAAAACTACTGTAAGTTACTAAGAGAATCACTAGTTGCATAAATACAATAAAATACAGACTGCACATATATATGTACATCTCTAATCTAATTAAGACGCATGTAATGTGTACCATTTACCCATTATTAGCGGTTGTGGAAGCGGATAATATGGATACCTACAGTATGTATAACTAGTCCAAACAAGTAAAAAAATATGAGTTAATTATAATTATGGAACTACTGACCTGACCTCGCTTCGTTTATCTGCAGGTAACTTTTTAGGGTTCCGTAGCCAAGGGGCAAAATCAGATCTTTTGGTCTCGTATGTCCATTACAGTCACTTTACTCGAAGCCTATTGGCTTGATATAGCTGTAATTTATAAGGTAGATGTCCACAATAAACTGATATGAATAAATATGAAAAATATAAAATATAGGAATGGTCTGCCAGGTAAGTGGCAGGCAGGTTAGTGACAAAAAGGTTAAATCTCCCGGATGTTTTAAAATGCCATGAATACTTCAAAATGGCTTTTTCTCTTTAAGCCAATTATAATTACAGAGCTATATCTTCTAAAGTAGGAAAGTAGTAGTTTGTGTTTGATATATTTATAAAATTATAATATAAAAGTATCAAAATACTTCAGTGAAATTTGTGCTAGAAAAGAGACGCGGGTGGTTTCTGATTTACGAAATATTTTCAGTTCCATTCTTCTTGTACCTTTTTTTTCATAGAATATTTAAGGAATACAATTAAATAAAAAGTAAGTTTGCTGACGATATAATGAGAGGTTATACTTGGTATGTCTGATTTTACAACATATCTGTATACAATGCTGGGTAAGTCGTGACCGAAGGTGTTTCCTTCTATTCTGTTCTGTCTAAATAACTCACTTTCACATTTATAATATTAGTAACGATGCCATTACTTCATAATACAAAAATCCTGCCATAAACTTACTACTTAGATTTTTTAATTAATTGACTGTACAGCTACCACCAAAAAAAAAAAAAACAATTTTGGAAGTAAGCAAGGTCAGTATAAACCCGAATACAAAAAGAGCGAATTAAAAAAGATGGGAACTGGTTGACGATGGAACATTGTATTATGAAATTGGAGACATACATAATTTTTTCTTGCTGCGAATCTTGTTATGTGTATCTATTTTTTTTTTGATACCCGCCCGCCCTGAGTGCCGCCCGCCCTTTTATATATTTTTTTTTGTAATTAGACTAATTCCGTAGATGTTTTATATATTTTAGAAACCTACCTACTTCAGCAATGTATCTCCGATAGTCTTCTAGTAAAATGGCGTAGCCATTTTAGACACATACGGACAGACTTGGTGAAATAATAATTCCGTTATACCGTTTGTCTCAAAAAGTAAGTCAAGGTTGTCCGTGAAAAGTCTCAAATCTACGTGTTCTGTCAGATTAAGAGTCAATTACTATCAATAATACAAAAAAAAAGAAATTAATTAATAAAGATCAGTTTTTATAAATAAAAAAGCTGTCGTGCTGTTTATATTTTTCTTATAAATAATGGCTTCGTCATCAACTGCCTCGGTGGTGTAGTGGCTAGCATGTACGGCTGCACACCCGGAGGTCTTGGGTTCGAATCCCGGGTCGGGCCAAGTAAGTTATTGAGTCTTTCTGTATATGAAGTCTCAGTAACATCCCGGAGTTGGGAAGTTGACGGTGTTTCACCCCCGTGCCTTGGAGAGCACGTAAAACCGTCGGTCCTGCGCCTTAACTTTTACTGATCGTGTCGAGTAGTCGTCCCACCGGAGTATGAGAGTGACAGGAATAGAGAGTGCACGTTGTGTCTGCGCGTACACTTGTGCACTATAATATCTCCTGCGCAGTTGGCTAGTCTCAATGAGATTGGCCGCCGTGGCCGGAATCGATCAGGAGAATATCATCATGCATAATGGCTTATTTGATTCTTGGATGTCTGACGCCGACTTTTCAGATATCTTTCATAGTTACTCAGAATATCATTATTTCACAACAGCTAAGTGATATAAAATCGAATTGAAATTACTATTATAGATTTCGAAAGTTTGTATGTGTGTTTGTTACTCCTTGATGCTGAATCGGTTTGATGGCTTTGGATAATCATTTACAACATAGACTATGACTTCTCGCACCTCTGATATTTTCATGTGCGAATCATTTCTAACATGATTACCACTTGCCTTACGGTGAAGGAAAAACATCGTGAGGAAACCTGCATGTCTAAGAGAACCTAGCAAGTTTTCAAAAGACATGTGAAGTCCGCCAACCCGCACTTGGCCAGCGTGGTGGACTATGGCCTGACCTGTTCCGATGGGACGTTAAAAAGGGCTGAATACACATACACATACTATGACCTGGAGAAACACAGGGTAGGTACTGTTAAGCACCTAGGGACGTAGAGATAGAGTGAAACGAGAATAAATTAATAGTATTATAAATTTTGTATTTTATTATAAATATAAAGTAGGTCAGTGTCAGGGAACACCCGGCTTCCTGCCGGGCGAAGATCTTTTCGCATTCTGCCCTTGCCTCACAAATTAGGTCATAAAAATTGTAACCAGTTCTGGGGAAACCTAAACATTAATCAATGTACATACATTGTAGATGTTGAAGCTCATCAAAGAAAGGCCTGCAGAGCGCATACGAATTTCTTACAACAAAATTCCTTAACACTTATGCTCCTCCCGACGGATAGATTTGTTATCGTTATTCTAGAGGCGAACCCGAGCGAAGCGAAAGTGAACCGCTAGTATTTTATATAAAGATCTTAAACAAGTCTACAAAAAATTCGACAATATCCTAAGGAACACTAACAATATTTTTTTTATCTATTTCAAAAAGTACCTAGAGACGTACTCTAACGAAACGCAGGTATTTCGCTAGTTTATAATATAACTGTTATACTCGTAGTTATAACAAACGGTCTACTCTAAAGGTCAAATTATAACTCTATTAAGTACTTTTGATGTTAAAATAATTTAATTTTATATGAACATATTATATTATGTACTTAATCAGCTAAACATTAATTGATCAAAAACAAGCAAATATATCATTTTCATATTTGACACAAATGGTTCTTACTAATTATGCACATTCCAGATGATAGCGCAGAAAGAACATACGTAAATAATTTATAACCAAAAATATTCAATAATACTGAATCATGCAGCTCTCTATCTATAAAAGAATTTTCGAAATCATATATGTAATTAGCTTTGGAGTTAGCTGTTAACAATTTTTATAAACATACCAGTTACTTTCGTTTCTCTCAAGTGCGCCCCTCAGCTTGAATGGTTTAAGTCGCATAATAGACAAACATACGAACATTTATTTTTATTTACATAGAAGAAATTAGATTAAGATCTTATATTACTAGCGTTTTCCTGCGACTCCGCCCGCATAATAAATAAATCACCAACCTATCATATATTAAAACCTTCTCCGAAACACGCTGCATCTTATGTTATGAGTATTATTCCGATCGGTTCAGTAGTTATCGTACTATAACCGAACAAAAAGTCGACTCTCCATTTATTAGTATAGATTACTACTTAAACAGTAGGTAGGTATTGCATTATCACAATTATAGTAGCAATTTCCGAAGCATATATCTTGTTCAAAAAAAACTGTCCAGAGCGAATATGAACATGTTAAAAGTCATACACTCCCTAACCAACCGAAGAACATCCCAAATCTCCATCCCTTAGTACGTCCAAAAGAAACCAATTAGGTCATACAAACCTGGGCAGCCCTTTGACATTCCACCTATATCAATGTATACCAATTTGCTTATTACCGCAATTGAATAAGTGCCGACCGTTTGATCATAGATATAGCTTACAGACAACCACCTAGTTTCAATTCAGTCGCGGCTTGACCCTCGCGCGGTCTACAGCGGAGTAAACCGGTATAAGCGAGAAAAAACGTGGAAAAATGGCAGTTGTGGCTCTTTGCTTTTTGGCGGTATTATGTAGTTTGCTCCAACAAGGTTTGTGGTATTCATTTTGTTTTGTGACATTTGTTTAGGTTTTCTGGACTGTGACGGGAAGATCGAAGGAGTGACTTCGATCACATTCAGTTCCCAACACTGTGACCTTAAAACATCCTGTGTATGATTGGTTCTGATTTGGAAAATCCTGCAGCCTTATCAATTATCATACTAGATTTGGCTTGCGACTTCATTTTTGTGAAATTTGTTTACGCTAACACAAGGCTTATGCAACTTTCAGGATTCGAAAAGTAATATATGAAATTCAAATAAAAATGTTGTGTTATTTCCTAAGAAACCGTGAATAGAATGAGAAATTTTAGGTCTATTTGGTAAAGTTCCTGAGTGTAAGACAATATTTTTATTTTTTTTATATTAATTTTCATAGAAACTGAAATATGATGGTTACACAGGAGCTGATATAGAGTTTTCGATCATTATATTGCTATAAGATAAAAATAAGATTATAGCCTTGCGGTTAAACTAATCGTTGTAAATATCAAATTACTACGTTACTAAGTGCTGTTAATAAGGAAGTATTACGGTCCTGAATAAGCTTGTTATTTCTTGTATAAGATTTTTACAGAACACTCTCAGATGAAACTCATTTTCTTTACACTCTTCATTTTTTGAAATATATCTGTAATGAATGAAATTATTATTTCTCGAAAAGTTACAGTTAAAGTTAGTGGAGTTAAATGACGATTGAATTAAATTTTCAATCATTTTTTTTTTGTATAAGCTTTTGTAGAATTTAGTATGATTTACTATTATTAATTTCGGATTTTAAAAATTGTACATTCTTGTAGTATCCTTTCATATAGTTACATCCGGTGTTCTAGTTCTAGCATGTAAGGTCTGCAGGTCCTGAGTTCAAGTCTCGGGGCGGAGCAAGTCTAGTAACTGAGTTTTTCTGAATAGCCAAAATTTGGGAAGTTGCATGCCCGTGCCTCGCAGAGAGCGTAAAGCCGTCTGTCCTCCACCTTAACTATCTCCAGTAATGTCGAATAGTTTTCCCCCCGGAGTATGAGAGTGCTAGGAATAGGACTTAGAGAGTGCACTTGTGCTTGCGCGTATATTTATTCACTATAATATATCCTGAATACATGGCTATTCTCAATGGGATTGGACGTCGTGGTCAAAATCGGTCAGGATGACCAATTTTGTATTCATTCCAAGTCACTCAGCCAGTGCCCACCAGTAATTAATTGTCAGTCTAGTAGAATGTGCTCCACTTTGTATCCTCATCAGGTGGCAACACGCTAGTAATAAGACTCAAAACTATTCGTGATGATTGTGACCGTTTGCAGAAGCTAGCAAAACCATTTTAGAGTAACAGCTATACTTTATCGATCTTTATACTTTTATAAATATTATACATATACTAAATACTAAATAGTGATTTTATTCGTCGAAGTTAGTTCTGCCATATGCCGATAGGAGGTATTTTCTCACCGTTAATAGGATGAGGAAATTCATGGAACTACAGTGATTTTTCTTGAGACCAGGAACAGGATACACTTATGGTTTACGAACAAAACACTACCACAAGAGCTAGAGTTAATTTATTTATTATAACAATTAACACTTTAAATATGCACTAAGTGCCTATTGTTGAAATCATATGGAAATAAGGATGTACGCGACTTTTTTGCATAGAGATAGTCTAAGCAACTTTTTATACCGGTACATTAGAAAATTAGCAAATGGTGTTGAAAAACATACATAAGTATTACAATTTTAAGTGGTTGAAAAATTTAAATAATTTTAGAAAATATTAGGACATTGTAAAAGTCTAATATTGAAGCCTAATGAAAATTCAGGCTTGTACAAATATTTTGATATGAAAGAATATTCAATTTAATTAAATTCTCTTGTTAAAAGCTTCAAAGCATGTATGCAAGTAGAGAGAGAGAGAGAGAGAGAGAGAGAGAGAGAGAGAGTAGAATTGAGAAAACACGAGGAGTATTGGTGGCAAAAAATATAAACAAAAAAGTCATCAAAATTTGTAGACGTACGTGCCTACTTTTTAATTATGCAAAATAAATACCTTCATTTATTTTGGCACAGAACAAGACCAAAATCTTACCATATATTATGAATCGATTAAGACCAAGGCTAAGAAGCGCACTAAAACAGTTTTATTCCTGTAATAGCTATTTTTAGTTTTATGAACTGTTGCAAATTTTATAATAGTTACATTTTCGGTTTCCAGGCGAGTTTGTATATGAATCAAGGTGGCGATATATAAATTGAACTAGAAGAACATTTTTAATGAACAATTTAAGCTCAATTTACAAGAGTAATTTCTGTGTTTTGTGATCGACACAGAGATAAAAAATTTGCTATTTTTTCACCACAAGCTTCTCAATCTGGAAGGTTTTGAACTCATAGAGGGACGAAACTTTTTTATCAACATTCTTGGCTACTTACTTATGGGCTTCTAAAATTATATTATGTAAATAAAAAAAAAAACACAAAAGTAACATCTATAAAAAAAAAAAAACTCTTGCTATATTTAGGTATATACGAGTACATATAAGTAACTATTTGAAATACACTAGGTACCTACTATCGGGACTGGAACTACTCATGGTCTTGTGTACCGGGATAAAACTACCCTAAATTAATTTTTCAATTCAATTCAATTCTGTTGTTTTGTGTAAAAATAAAGTCGATAGTAAGATTTATGGTCCATTTTATTATACTGCGAATGTTTTAACGCATACCATTTACCCTCCTCTTTCTCTTGTCTAGGACTAGAATGTAGAAAAATACTTCATCATCATCTTAGTACTTAGTAGGACACCCTAGATTAGTTTTACTATGATACCCAGTACTGTAATAAAAATCCTATGTATTCATCCAAGATATAAGCTATTTTCGTTCGATTTTTTATTTAAATTCGTTGAGCCGTTACACCAAAGAGAACTAACAGACATACACACTTACCCACAAGCATTTATAATATTACTTTGGTTTCCCCCACAGGTCTAGCAATAACCTGCTATCAATGTAACAGTCACAACGACTCACGATGTCTCATGCCTAAGCTGCCCGACTCACTAAGACTCCCATGCGGTCCAAAAGACACAATGTGCAGGAAAATATCTCAAGTAGTCGAATTTGAGATGAACGGAATGCCGCCAGATAGCCGCGTTATCAGAGGCTGTGGATGGGATGATAGTAGCTATAAGGTGAGCTTCAACAATGTTGTTAAGTTTTAAGGATAACTATTTCCATTACTTTGCATGCAAATCATGGTTAAAAGCTTATACTGTATGAATGTATAAAAAAAATGTATTATGTAAACTAGATATCGCGTACAGTTTCACCCGCGTGTATATTCAATTGATCAGATTAAAGTATTTGAAAATAAGAGCACATACAATGGACTACTTGTATCTTTGGTTTTATAATAATTGACTTAAAAATAGTAGGTACTCAGTATATTTTGTTATATTAAATATGAAGTTCCATTTCCCTTACATTATGTCCTATTTTCAGAGAAATATGAATAATTATAATAATGAATCATTGGCAAATATATCACAATGTGTCTTAATACACACAAAACATTTAACCGATGTGATTACCTCTTCTTTTTTTGGAATCGGCTAGAGCCAGCAAAAACCCACTTTACATAACATTCGTTTCGTGTTAGACTCAATTTAGAAGTATATGTAATAACGAATTCCCATCAAGATTCCATGCCAAAATAGAATTTTATTCCTTGCTTATTGACATGAGACATTGTTTCAGGGTCGTTGCTACCAGCGTTCAGGGTTCGGCGGCCGGCAGGAGGTGTGTTCGTGTTTAGAGGACGGCTGTAACTCCGCCACCGCCCCAGTGGCAGCCACAGTCCTCATGTTGCTCACATTCGCTTTACTTAGGTTCTAGACCGTGTACTCGTGAATACGTTTTTCGATATATGCCATAGAAATTACTTACAAAATGAAATTGACTAACTAAAACTACAGTCACTATAGTAAAGTTAAATGACTGTCACGTCAAGTCATTTTCAGATATTTTAGTTTCAAAATTACAGACACAAAAAGGTCTTAAAGGGTGTATTCACGTTGCTACTAAAGAATTGTAGAGCCTTGATATGTATAATGTACTTTATAATGAAACCTTAGTTACCTTTACAGAATTCTTATAGATTGCAGCTTAAAATTAATATATATAATTAATTAGTCATTTCAAAGGAAGCTAGGAACCAAAGACAAAATAGTATAGCAAGTATTAAATCAATAGAAAAATAATAATAGATATGTAAGTTGAAAAAATGAGCACGGAAATTATATAAGTGCAATATTAGACCGCATCTGAGATATTTTCATTAGTGTTTGTTGCGATGAATGGGTGTAAGAGCGATAAACTACTTAGCGATTCCTTGTAAATACATAGGTGATAATTCTGCTACACTGCCTTAGACCACTGGCCTTATTAATATGAACAAAGTTGACATTTCAATTATATATTCCTATTTATAATCTCAAATTTATTTAAAAGTAGTCTTAAGAAAACTAATAAAAAATAAACCAATTAACATATCATTGGTAAACATGAAAAGTAAGGTAATTTAGCTCCTAGCCATAATCGAAGCTGTGACCTTTGAAACAAAATCTAATCTAATCTCTCAATTAGTCAAATGTGTCAAAATATAGCACAAATTATAGTTACCTACAGTTGATATATATACATAGTTCATACTATTAATAAGGTCAATTACCCTCCCTAGTCTATTAGTTTCTGTTGTTCATTATTAGTGTGAGTACTTTCAGGTACAAACCGTATTGTTGTGTTTGAATGTAAAATTTATTAAAAGTTTTTAAAGATCTTGACTTTCTTTTGCACCTGATAAATAATAAAGGACAAATGTGTTTTCTTTCTGAACTGGTAAGGGCCTAACTTTTAATTTATGAACGTCTATAGGTGTGAACCTGTATTTGACCATGGTGGACTATGGCATAGTTTATATATATATATATATATATATATATATATATATATATATATAACTATTATAAAGAAAATTAAAAACCAAAGCCTAATAAAACTCTTACAAACTTTTATAATCGGTGCCAAAATTCCTTAGATCCTCACCTTAATCGAGTAACAATCTCAATTGGTCTTCCGCTGGCTCAATGAGTGGCATCCTCGTTTAGATATGACACAATCAAGTGGTACACAGATAGATGTATATACAATGTATTACATATCTAGATTTGTTGCTATAGTAGCCTAAGTCTAACCCTGCTCAGATGCGGGGTGTAGTGACAAAGCTGCAGACATGAATTACGGCCTTGGACTTGTCATACTTTTGGGACTTCTACACTATGGTACGTTATCAGCATTTATTACTATTTACTTCACAATAATTTAAATTAATAGATACGTATGTTATTTTATTTTTATTTTAAATGTGTCATTATAAAATGAAATATTGATGTGATATTTAAAGTTTTAGTTTTATAAAATTTTCGTAAATATTACCTTTGAAATTCATTTTGATTATTTATTTTATTAATTTATTTAATTTATTAATTTATGTATATATATTATAATGTATTCCGATCGGTTCAGTAGTTATCGCAGTAGAACCGAACAAAAAATCAGCTCTCCATTATAGATGTGAAAGTTTGGATGGGTGTTTGCTACTTCAATCACGCCTAAATAGTTGAATGGATCTCGATGAAATCTAGCACAGAAATCTTAGTCTGGAATAGATTACTTTTTATCCCGGAAAAATGTACAATTCCCGTGGGATGGATTTGTTTTTGTTTTTCTAGTCACTAGTATCTTATATATTTATCGACATAAGTTTAGTACTTTAACAGCAATTGATGTAAACGCAAACATGCGCCTACTGAAGGCATAATAAGGTGCGGCGCCGAGTGAGGTGCGGTCTGTTGTAAGAACACTTCACTGATCTATATTTTCTTCTATAATATTCATTTTCATAACAGTTTTTTATAAAAGCATCAAAAAACTTTAAGGCTTTTTAATACTTTTGACAGGATCTTCCTCCCTCAAAATGTAATAGTTACAATATTGACATAGTAGTTTTAGATCAAATAAAAATGCAATGCATTAAGAATTTGTAATAAAATCTTATATTTAAAAGAGCGAAACTTTGTTAATATAATAAATAGATTGGACATTTATTTTGTATGCCTGCATTATAGGTACCTCTTGATGCCTTCAACGTCCAGTTGTAATAAAGTCATACAAAGAACGAACGTTTACGTTAAAAACAAATTCAGATCATAGATATAAATATGTTAATATTTTCATACCTACTATTTTTATTTTTTCAAAAAAAAATTTTTTTTTTGAGAGAACAAAAAAAAACTAACTTTTTTTCCTAGATCGAGAAAACTGTTATTCCCAATCGAAAGCGGATTTGATCGTTAATCAATTGCCCGTATTCCTTTTTCTCCACATTTTTTTCTTAACACAATGTTTTCTTTAGATTTTGATTTCGTAATTTTATCTTTGTAGTAAATCAGGTACTTGTTTATATTAACTAGCAGAAATCGCGGCTTCGCTCGCGCTAAAACTACAAAAAACTAGGTTAAAAAGAAGTACAAAAAGTAGGTTTCATACAAATTTTCATCGTCTATTTTACCCTCTTATGGGATGAATTTCGAAAAATGCTAAAACATATTTTTATTTAATTGTAAAAATTCTAAAATTCTATCCAAAATAATTTTTGGGTTGTATTATTACGTGTTTTCCCGTGGTAATGGTGGGAATGAGATAATCTCTATAGAAGTAATATATGCGTGTATGCTTCTTCCCGCTTCTTGTTGCTTCTTCACGCATAAACGGCTGAACGGTTTTGAATAAAATTTGGTATACACACAGACTATAACCTGGCGTAACACACATACTGTATGACACTTAGAAACACCTAGGGACCCGAGCGAAGCAAGGGTAAGTCGGTAGTATTTTATATGTAAGATAATAGCGAAATAAATGTTACTAAAGGGTTCAAGATACAAAATCTAAGAGAAGTGAGAATCGCTTACATTTTTTTTATATTTTAGGATCAACAATAGTATGTTACGAATGTAACAGCGCGATAAACTCCATGTGCTCGGACACTTTACTACCAGATAGTTTGAAGAGGAACTGTTCTGACCACGAGCGAGGCGTTGCTCATACGCTGTGCAGGAAAATTATACAGCATGTAGACCACGAGGTGAACGGCCACTTCCCCGTCAGCAGAGTCATTCGTAGCTGTGGCTGGGACGAGACTAAATACAAGGTAACAAAGTATATTTTTTAATGTCTTTAAAAAGAAGGCCTTTTTGTATATATATGTATTATTAAATGCCAAGAAAAAAATCATCATGAAATGATTTTTTTTTTTTGAAGTCAGTGAACCATTTAAATTGTAATAATTGTGTATTACTGTATAAACATTACTCAAAAGAGGAAAAAATATTATGATGTTTGATAAAACATTCTGATTCATGCACTTCCTTTGCGTCAAATATTATCATTATACTAGTAGTGTTCTACTGGTCATTTCGTAAAAAATGTACAAAAGCGAATATGCCATTGTTAGTTTAATATTTAGATATAAATTGGATATTCGTTTATTCTTAAACTAGCAGAACCCGTTGTTTCGCTCGTGCCAAAACTACAATAAAAATCTCATCGGGTAGGTTTCATTCAAACTTTCTTCCCCTCTCTTATGGGATGAATTTGGAAAAATGTTAAAACACGTATTTATTTAATTGTATTGAATACCAAGTTTCACGTAAATCTCATCGTAAATATTTTTTTGGGTTGTATTATGACGTGTTTTCCCGTGGGAATGAGATAAGCTTCCGACGTAGGTAAAAAGTAGCCTATGTCACTCTCCAGCCTCCCAATTATCGCCACACAAAAAATTATGCCAATATGTCTTTCCGTTTCGACGTGAAAAAGGACAAACAAACAAGCAAACTTCCACATTTATAATATTAGTATGTTGTATGGATATCAATGTTAATGTCAAAATTTTAATGTTCATCTGTGATTCCAAAATAACAGCTAAACTAATGTTGTGTAAAACTAGTTTAATAACATAAATATTACTGATAGATCCTTATAAGCCCCAGTTTTTTATAGGATAAACTAGATATTTCATAATAAAATCTTAATTGGAATATAGAGCTGATAACTCTTAGTTGTTGTGAATTCTCTAACCACCAATTTACCCTTCGTCAGAACTCCTTCTTTTTTACTAAATAAAGTAATTATTACTACATAATAACAAAAGTCCCATTTACGTTTTGTTCATCCATTTCTGTATTTTTTATTTATTACGAGATCGACGGTTCAATTTTCCTCTGGCTAAATTTTATTGTTTATGTTTTATTTTCTTAGACGAATATTTTTCGTAAATTAATGAGAATATAAATAAATTGTACAAAGATTTACAGTTTATAAAACTTCTACGTAATGTTCTTAGATTTATTTATATAGTTTATAACAGCAATCGAAGTTAATAAAAAAAAATGTATAAATGGGATAATCAATTATATTTTTCCCTTAATTATATTTGACCCTTAATAGGCAGTGGTAGCCCAGTGGTAACGCGCTCGCTTGGGAAACCGAGTGAAGCGAGTTCAAATCCCGGGTCTCGCACCTCTGATATTTTCATGTGCGAATCATTTCCAACTTGATTACCACTTGTCTTAACGGTGAAGGAAAACATCGTGAGGAAACCTGCATGTCTGAGAGAACCTAGTAAGTTTTCAAAAAGACATGTGAAGTCCGCCAACCCGCACTTGGCCAGCATGGTGGACTATGGCCTGATCCCCCGATCGTATTGAAGGGAGGCCCGTGCCCTGAAGTGGGACGTTAAAAAGGGCTGAATACAATTTCAGGGAGCATGCTACCATCGTTCTGGCTACGGAGGCCGTCAGGAAGTCTGCTCCTGTATGACGGACCTTTGCAACGGCACGCACGATCTCAACGCATCGACCTTCTTTACTATAAGCTTAGTTGTAATATTCAGGTTTATTTATAGGTTTATATGTTGAAGTATACCTATTGTTCTTCTAATTATAAGAAAGAAGAAGATAGAAAATGATTTGCGTTGTGGTAAACTCTTTTTGATTTTAGAAAATTGTAAAATAAATTGGTAAATGGAAAAAAACTCTTTTATTTTTCACATAACTCACAATCTGTACAATATATTTTATAAACCATAAAAATCGGAACTTTTTGTAGCCTTTTCGTCAATAACTTGGCTGAAAAGTGACTCTGAAAAGCAAAATTCAAATGACACCACGTCAGAAAACAAATGAACTAAATCATATGGTTGGTTTCAATTATTTGGCAAGTCACATCTCGTTCATTTCATACCAAGATCCCGAAAATGATCATGATTATAATCTAAAGTGTCATTTTTTATTTCTAAGCTTAAATAAAATAGAGGCTGCAAAAAATATTGACAGATCAAAGTAACAATTAAGTAGTTGATAATTTGCAATGTTCTGATATTACGAAACCACTGGACGAAGGACTTATACTCACAGTGCGCCGGTAAGTAAACATTTTTATATGTACTAAAAAGGCATTGGATAAGCGAGGAAATACAATAAAGCCAAGTAAAATCATTATAAAATATAACTGCTCTGCTTGACTTTGTGTTAGACAAAAAAAAAATTAAGTTATCTCCATAGAAATATGTAGGTACCAACTAGATTATGGTCATGATTTGACGTGTCAGTCATAGAACTAAGCAATGATTAAAAATGAGTATTGCAGTTTTATTTTTTTTTAATCAACTAGAACACGTGCTTATTAAATTTTATATATGTAGAATAATAAAATTAAAAAGCTTATCTGTTACTATAAAGAACATAATTAAACACTCGTAATATGTTTTTCAAATTATTTTAGTACGCCGCAAACCAAATGCAAGAGTATGGTAGCGCCACATCTAACAAGTCGGGAGAGTACCGCGAGTGCTCAGAAGGAAGAGATCGCAGTCAAGAGAGCTCGAACACGCACCATCAACGTCCCGTAACACAGAAGAGTTATGGTAAATAACAAAAAAAAACATTTAAAAAAATATTTTATTTTCAAAAGATTTTTTACAAAAGTAAGACTTTTTTATAGTTTTCATTTACTGAACCTTTACATTAAGGTTGATACTGATTTATTCCCGATGTTTTGCTTGCGATATTAAATTACCACTTTACCCCACTTTAAAAGCGTTGCCTATTCCGGCCATTAATTGATATACATATGTATATGAAAGTATTTGTAGTAAATCCAAGACTTGAGATCTTAGCTATCTTGCATAACTCTATAAGAAAATTTAGCTTAAACAAGGCTTAAATAGATAAAGACTTCGCTTATTTTTAAATTAATGTATATGTTTTAGGTTGTCACAATAAAGATTTCGTCGAACAAAATATAGTAAACTATTCGAAAATTACAACTGGTAGTACCGAGTTGTCAACAAACCAGCAGTATCAAACTACAAGGTAATTATTATAGTTATAAATTTATAGCCGTTATATTGGTGTATTTTTAAGAAAAGGTTCCATTACAGATACAATAATTCATCAGCTCCAACCTTTAGTTCTCCACCCAATTCTCCTTTAGTTGGACTTGTTTTTGATCCAACTTCATCCAAATACAGTGGACCTACTATAATGACCGAACGCCTTAATGCTGAAAGGCGTTCACAAAGTTCCTGGTCAGTAACCCCCCAAGAACCTATTGGCACTGGCGCAAAGAAAAAAATTATAAAGAGTCAAGATAAGCGTAATGCTTACAGCACTGACCCTCGATGTCAAGAAAGATACAAAGATACAAGTACAGAAACTGATAGACCAAGGAAACATGAGCGACATTTGACCTCAGAATCCACGTCCAGCCTTGATTTTCTCGCAGAAGGAGAAAGGATGGTTTCGGAACTTTGTAATATAACAGATTCTAATGCCAGAAATGACCCTGTTTATAGTAAATCTATAAAATTCAATCAAGATGATGATAAAAATAGACACGGCGAATCTTCAGAAATTTTAATGACAGCCGTAGACAGAATAGTTATTCATGATCAAATTCCAAATCAAATCGTTCAATTAGCAATTGAAGCTTGTACTGACGCAGAAAATATAGCTATTGCTCATCACAATCGACCGTGCTTCAAAAATATTCATTCAATTTGTGCCAAGACACGATCTAACGTACAAAAACCCGACAGTGCTGTAGCTAACTTACATTCACAAGGTATACCATGGGTCATCAAAAATTTTATTTTCTCATTTGTCAGAATTTTGGATGGGTGGAAAGGAGTTAAAGAATTGTTAAGCGAAAAACATGATACTTTTTTTAGAATTGAGAATAAATATTACAGTCAAAACATACGTGAATGTTTTGTTCAATGGCAAGCAGTTACAAAAGAAATGCTAACGCATATTTACAAAACTTTCAAATGCCTTGATCATGGGTTTACAATGGAACAAAAAAGTTTTACTCATAACTATTATGCCACAAATTCAGCGACTCCAAGACATCAAAATCAAAATAAATTTCAACCTATTAAACAGCATATTAGTATACCAAGACCCATAAATGCTTCGCCACATACATATAATGTAATGCAACCACCGTGGGTTCAGGCTCAAACACCTCCAGTACCACAAAGCTATCCTGAAAATCAGTGGTCAAATCGGTCAGCAATTACATATAAAAAATTTCCTGTAGTGCCAGCACCTAATTCACAAAATTTTTATCCATTAAACGATCAAAGTGAGTCTGAAAGTATTCAAAAGTCACAATATAAATGTGATCCATGTAGTATACGCGAATCAAAACCACGCCAGTCTTGGACTATAACAAATGTGCCAGACTTGCGAGCATTAGAAGGCATGTGTCATACTGATCAACGAGAACTGTATACACAATTGAAACATAGAATGGACGCGGAATTAGGTAAAGCACCTGGACAACCAATATTAAGTAGCACACCTTGTGAATTATTACAACGTCGAGAAATGGAAATAAAACCGAAAATGATACCTTTAAGCCACGTCGAAAAAACATTAATACCTAACATGTCAGCTACAGGAGATGTTAGAGCATGTTTTGTACAAAGGAATAATAGTTGTGGTGATACTAAAGAAGACATTGATTTTTTTGCGGCATGGGGCCAGATGGCTCAAAAAGAACCTAGTGATTATTTGACTCATCATACTCACAACATTCAAATCCCTCCAAATGTTGTGACGATCTCAAACAATATCTCTGGCCCCGTGCAATTTATCGATCCTGAAAATGATGAGTTCCATGAAATGTCCAAAGTGTATATGAAACCAGGCAGTTATAAAGTACCTATAAAACCAGCCGACCCTTTAACATCTTTTCTGCAAAATTCTCCTCAAGATGCTTCTTTTAATACAACTATTGATGATGCTACTGTCAAAATAAAGTCATCATTTTCACAAGTAACTCTTGCTCCACAGCCAAAATATAATATAGAATCATGGCCATGTTTAATTTCACGACGAGCTGAAGAGATATATTCAGAAACCCAGAAAGTAAACCCCTCTATTCTCTCAATGTCATGCTTGGACATGCGTGCTGTTGAATCTCTAGATATATTAAATTCAATGATATCTGACCAGGCCTGGGAAGCAGCTAAACAATCAGCACCTAAATTAATGGATTTTATTTATGAGGGATCTAAGTCAGATACAGCACGACTTTATGATGCTTTAGGATTAAATGGCAAAGATGAAATGTCGACTGATTATAAACAGTTAATAACAGATATAGATCAGAGCCATCGATTTTGTCCTGACGATAAAATAGACTCTAAACAAATACCTTCTCTATGGGAGCCATCTTTTTCTCAAGGTAGTTCACAAGATAAAAATAATAACAACGCGATTTTAAAAGATAATACGTCTAATGTAGCAAGTGAAGACCCGAACAAATCGGTAGATGTCAACGATCAAGAAGAAATAGTTGAAAGTAAAGCAGAAGAATCAAGGATAAATACTCGTCGTCGAAATTTTGATCAGACTGGCAGTTACGTGAAAGACGAAAATCCAAGAAAATGTAGTAAACCGAAAGTAGCCGTATCAGGAATGTGGTATCATCCGAAAAAAAAGAAACCATTATCAAATACAATTGTAAAGAAGTTCGAAAACATCATTTCTACTTTATCACAGTTGAACGAAGCGTCGTTCATACAAGACGATATGGATATAAAAGTAGTAAGTAAAAATGTCTAAGCACAATAACTTCATACTAATATATTGAGAAATCGTTCTAAAACCATATATCTACGTACATGGAAAATTATTTTCAGGCCCCAAGATTTTATGAAATTGTTAAGTATCCAATGTGCCTCAATGATATATCGACTAAGTTAAAAAACTCATCTTATACTGAATATGATCAAGTGGTTCAAGATTTCAAACGTATTTTTAACAATGTTAGACTTTATCTTAAGGTAAGGCTAGTTTAATTAACATTGGTGTTAGTTTAACCTATGTTAGTCATAAACTTATTTGCTGATTTGTTTTCAGAATTATCAAGATTCTAACATGAAAAAGAACCTCATAAAAGTGTCATCTGAATTTGAAAAGATTTTAAACGAAGAATTTCCGCATAAGTGGGATTCAAAAAGTAAGACACATGAACATACAGAGAACAAGGAACTAAATAGCAAAAGATCTGAAAAAGACGGTAATGTTCAGAAACTTGAAACAAGAAAAGATCTAAGAAATGATTTAAAGTCTAATGATAATGAAAAATATTAGTTAGTAATTATGATTAAAAAATCATCGTTCTTTTTAAGTTACTTATGTTCAACAATTTTGTACGCTTTTAACATGTATAGAACACGATACCATTTCTTTTTGGATTATTATTATTTTTTTTATTGAAGGTTCTGTTCTGTATTGTTTTTATTTATTTGAAACGCTAAGTTGAAATCGTAAATCTTTTCCTGTACAAAGTTCTCAATACTCGATCAATAGGCTGATTTAAATATATTCTAGTCATATGTAAATGGTTTTTAGCAAATGTCAGTGCTGTTACCAGAACTAGTAATACTTAAGATTATCTTTATTTTTTAATTAGTAAGTGCTTGCCAATAATTTAGAATGAATTTTACGGGCTTTCTGCATATTGTTTACTTTTCTTTTTTAACATCATCCTTACGAGTAATAATATATAATTTATTATTCGTAGCTTCATTCCTTTTTCTCATTAACTTATTTAGTTTTATCTTGTCATTGCTTTTTAATTATCATCTTTTAATTTCATTATCATCTACTTTAGTCTGTCTATTTTGAAGATTAGACAAACTTGTTTTAATATGACATGGACCTTAAATCTTATGTCAATAAATTATAAACACGCGTAAATATTTTAGTCACAATTTTTTCAATTTCAATCTGTGATGTTATATTAGGTTAAAGTTAATTATCAGAATTCTCGCTTCTTTAGTTAACTTAAGAGCCTGTAAATATTTAGAGTTCACAATACAAATTTATATATATTACAAAGTTTACAGTTTATTATTACTTTCAATAAAGTTTAGTATTTATAACATTTACAATTATCATGAGAAAAGATCTAAGCTGGACTAGAATGCCATAAACAAGTCTTTTGCCTCCATTTTGATTGATAAGTTTATCAACTCGGCTACTCAAATCATCAACTCAAAAAAATTGTTTATCTCTTTTAAAATCTTGATTTTGGATCCATAAATTAATTTATTTTAAATCATTTAAATATACAATATATAAGTATAGTGAGCAAATATAAAATTAGGTGATTCTATCAAGATTTATGAATATTTTGGTACTAACAATAAAACTAAAGGAAAAAGTGAGAAAAATCAGCTCTACTTTAGTTAAAATCTCCAATAAAAAATTCTCAAATTCATTTTGAAAATTTTTGGATGCCTTACAAATACTTTACGTCATTTATAGATAGCAAAATTAATTAATTTAGATTATTCTGCAAAAAATGCAATGCAAAAAAATTGAAGGAAGGAGGCATGAAAAATTCATCAGACGTTTTGTCCCGAGGAACTTTAAATCTTTTCAAATGATAAAGAAATTGCAATACATACATACATAATATATTGATAACTTAATTCGCAAGTCTGCTAAAACTATTACAGTTTTACTAAAACTGTTATTATTTCAATACTTAGGTACTATGGGTTTGGATAACATTAAATTTTAGATTATTTTAATATATCACTATTGATTATGATGAATGGAATATTTATTTCACCGAATTCGTAATAAGTTTATGAAATATTTACGTTATTGGTACTTGATAGCCATTTAAAAGTTGACTGACATGGTGTTAGCCGACTTGCAATATAAGGTATCGATATATATTCCTTTGTTCATCTAATCAGTCTTGTCACTGGAAGAACGTATTGTTGCATTAGGCGCTAATAACTTATAAAATATATTACTGATGTGTGTACTTTATTTTACGATGCACAGTTTCTCATAAAAACAACATGCTTTGTATATTATTCTTTTAATTATAAACTTGCAATTTGCTCTAGTGTTAATTTATTTTTAGGATATTTTTGATCTCATTTTACCTGCCGTTAAGTGTATTTCTAGCGACGTCTCATTCGGTCCACTTTTAGTAAAAAAAATGATAAAATTTGGATCTTCAAATTTTGAAATGAACGTACATATTATGACGTTAGGATTAATTTTAAGTATTCATTAAGTTCTTGTTTTATTATTTAACTTATTTACCTAAAATTATGGCAAGGATCCTCAAATATAATGCAAAAGTTGTTTCTTATTTCGAGTTTTATTTTTTAAATTAAGTTTCTGACGTACTAAATATAAAAAAAAATCTGACAGCATATTAAATGGTTTTGAATGCGCTATTTAAAGAATTTTGTATTTTTCATAAAAAGGTAAATTTACCTACCATCGTTCTGATCCTTGTTCGTCACTACCGAAATCAGGATTAAAATCAGATACCCACGATATTATGTTCATTAATTTAATATTATTAACAACACGGTGTATGATGTCAATAGTCGCCGTCACATAAATAGATTTTTAAGTACCACTTTACGTTTCTACTGTTTATTGACCCTGAGCCGTTAGCACTTGATAAGGGTTTTTATTGCATTTATAGTTCTAAAAATTCCGTTTTAATCAAATTGTTTTGTATAATTTACTGATCATAGCAAAAATAAAACTAAGAACTAACACAACCGACTCGATATACCTATGATTCTTCAATATCAATGTAAACTATAATCTGACCATTGAGTCAGGAACATAGTTTATTGATTGTAAAAGCAATGACTTTGAAAGTGGGTGCAATAAAATGAACAGCCATCATAAATACCGATAGTGACGAATAAAAAGAAAAGAGTAGGTAGGTAAGGACTAAGGAGTGGTTGAAAGATTTGTCAATTTAATTTCAATTTGTCAATTCAATTTCAATTTGTCAAAATTTAAATATTTTGAAATTAAAATTAACTTTATTTAATTAGACCATTATAAGAATTAAGTAGTTTTGAATCTTCGACTTCTGTCAGTATGTAACAGGGATGCATGCGATGAGAATGGAGGAGAATCGACCAATTCGTGAGGAAGTTACCACTACCGTCGGCTCGGAATGCAGTTCTGCTAAAAAAAGTCGGCAAAAAACGATTATAACTGCACTTTTACTGTTTTTTACCAAAATAATAGCAATCCCATAAAGGTCCTTTAATTCCACTCCATTTTTTGAATGTGTAAAATAACAACTCAGACTCGCACATCAATGGTTCCGTACCGCCAAATATGTGGTGTTGATATTACTAACATATTTCGTTAGCTTAATACTAAAATAAACTAGTACTTCTGCGAACAGTAGACCTCGCACAAACTTTTTTGCAACAATGTACCACTAAAGTTATGTGAGCGATTTACTGTATTTTGAGGAGCTATTCTGTCCATCACACCAAAGATCCTCATCAGATCTTCACCAAATTTTTATGAGATCACTTAAAACCTTTCAAATAAAAAAAAAACATCGAAATCGGATCTCATAAGGCGGAGATATTCAGTAGAGCCCCCTTTTTGCCTCTTTTTGGAGGATCAGACTTTTTGATGATGATGATTATTCTGCAGTAAAAAGTAACCTATATGTTGACTCGGATAATATGTTATCACCATACTCGATGAGCAACTTTCACTCGAACTAAATTTACGAGTAATAAAATATCACTACACAAAATTTAGTCAAAATCCGTTTAGCACTTTGCGTAACACCTACAGACATACAGACAAACAGACAAAAATTTCCACATCTATTGTTTAGGGCGTTACAATCATTGTCTTTATAATAAAATATTTTACGTACAGTTATTATTTTAGATTTATTCTCTTTTGGCATGAAATCTGAGCGTTAGAAGTTTTTATATATCTGGATACCTACCGCATGTCTGTTACTCTTAATCAAATAATATTAATTCAACATTTTCTTACCTTTACTCCACTGCCAGAATCCGAGTACATAATTATTTTATTCTAGATAATGCGTCTTTGCAAATGAATCAGGTCGTGAAGTAAGCGGGTGAGACTCGCTGGCCGATAAAATCATTAAAATCCAGCAACACCATTATAATCATCACCATAGTGGGGATGCTATGGGAATTCTAGCTCTTGTTTTTAGCTATGTAGGAATTTGATTTATACGATCCCATAAACACACCACATGACAATGAGGGTTTATTGACTTTAATTCTATATTTGACGGTACGTTCTTCTATTATTTAGAAATTATTATTACTTTATCTCCCTTATCCCTCAAGTAAAATAATCATTAGGATGTACCGGGTAACGTAACGCCGGTTCTCTATGTAATTGTAAATGGAAAACTGTGTTCATTGGTTTTTTCTTTTATTGGTTTGTCCTTCTTTGATGCAGCAACAACAACGATATACTTAATTTATACATAGCCTAGTAATTATCTTTGTGGTACCCTTAAGTTCAATATTCTGACCTATTTATCTTTTTTGGTGGTCAGTGGTCCATAGCTCACACACAAATGGACAATGCGTTTTTTACAATATTAAAAAATTCTATATTTTACGTATCCGAATAAGCCGAATGGCTATCATAATGTCGGCAAACTAGGATATTTCTTTATTCTCTTATCTCGTATATTGGACAAATGAATTATATACTATTGTTGTTTTGATTTTATCAAATGCTGTTTCGATAGCGATTATTTCGCGATAAAACTTTACAATCGTTAGAAATTTCTTGTATAAATTGTCTGCAATCCTCACATCTTATTATCAGTGTATACAGTTGTCACAAAATTGATCAGTGCGTGTAAATTACATATACTTACATATATTCAAAAAATATCAAGGTATTTTTTTTTACTTTTTACGCTTTTGAGGGAAAATAAAATTTAGATTTGTTTTAATTCTTATTTAAGGTAAAAATGTAATCGCAACTTTGCATCAACAATTTTTATAGCATTATCTATTTTTTTAAGATGCTACGCCAGATTTTGGCATTAACAGTAGTGGTGATATCAGTTTCTGGGCATGGTCGTCTGTCAGACCCTCCTTCTCGAGCCTCAATGTGGAGATATGGCTACTCCACAGTACCCAACTATGACGACACAGGCCTATTTTGCGGCGGTTTCTGGAGGCACTATGAAATCAATGATGGAAAGTAAGCAATTACTGTTTTTATTCTATTTATTTTAGTCCTTTTTTTAAGTCACTCGAATATTTTACTTCCCAAATCTTATTGTAAGTAAGATCTACATGAAAATGTTTTTGAAAGTTATACACAAAGCTGTAAAAAATTCAGACATTATTTATACAAAGAAACATATTTTAAAAATAATTAAAGATAAATATTTACTTATTTTTATGTAACTCTAGATGCGGTATTTGTGGAGACGCTTATGACTTAGAGGAACCAAGACCTCATGAAATCGGTGGTATATACGGTTCAGGCATCATTGTTGCTGAATATGAGCCTGGGCAAGTTATTACGCCTCATGTAGAAATTACGGCTTACCACGAGGGATACTGGGTCTTCATGATTTGCCCAGATCCTACATCAAATGACCAATCTTGCTTCGACCAATACCCAGTCGAACTTGAAAAGGGAGGAACGAAGTTCTACCCACCTGGTACAGGAGAATATAGAGTTAGTTATCGCCTACCAGAGAACTTGACGTGCGACCATTGCGTTCTCCAATGGAGATATGTTGCTGGAAACAATTGGGGAATATGTGAAGATGGTGTAGGAAGAATGGGATGCGGAAATCAAGAAAACTTCTTAGCCTGTGCTGATATCACAATCAAAAGTAAAATAATTCCTGTTGTAAATACCCCTTTAATACTTGATAAACTAAACTAAGCTAATTTTATCTGATGATGTCTTTACCCACGCAGTATATCAAAATCTAAAATTAAGGAAACAGGATGAAAAATTGATGATAAGAGTTTAATTTTAAATGAAACTATCTTTTCGGATTTTTTCGTGGATTTATTTTGATATTTGGTTCCCGACGTTTCGAATGCTTTACAGCAATCATGGTCACGGGAGAGACAAAGATCCAAAAATCCAAGAGAACCAAAAATCATAATAAATCCGCGAAATAATCCGAAAAGATACTTTTATTTAAAATGTAAAATATTCGCGTAAATCTAAGAAAGTATTAAAAGTTTAATAATTTTAACATCGAACAGCTTTTGATACATCAAAAATGATATAGCAGGCTGTGCATCATAAAACATCAAATGCGGTGTTCTTTGTAACAACATTATTTATTATCAATATAAAACATTTTATACGCAAATACTCTTTGATTGTTCCTTGATTGTGTAATCCATTTATGATTTACAAAAAGATTGATTCTACAGTTTCATCAAATTGGGCTTATCCTTAATCCACTGTTATGACTCAATAATATAATAAATAAATATGTTGGGACATTAACACACATCACCATCTAGTTCCATGGTAAGCTACGAGGCCTTGTTATGGATACCAGATGATTGTTACACTACATATATATAACTTTAAATACATACACATTATAAATAAAAACACCCATGACTGGAGTACAAACATTCGTGCTCATCACACAAACGAATGCCCCCAGCGGGACTCGAACCCGCGACTACTGACACAGCAAGTAGGGTCACTACAAACTGAGTCAAACGTGTCGTGTGTCAATGATTTAATTCTACAATTTCTGTATTTTGTTATTTGTAAATATTGGATAAGGCATATTCCAGGAAATATGTCATATCGCTGTTTTATCTTTTGTTAGTCAGTTAACAATTTAAGTATGTGAGCTATTCTAACTCTGGAAATCATTACACGAGTATAATTATTATTTCTGACTTTATGTAAAGTTTCTCTCACTCATTTTGACGATGGTATTTTCTTAAAATATGATAAAGAAAATGAAAATAACAACGAAGTAAAGAATTTTATACTTTATTAGTTATCCGTAGTACACCTTAGCTTTAGCTATTAAGCTTTTATATTTATTTTCAGCTCCTCTTTTGAATATATTTCATGCTTCCAAAACTTTCATTCTCTTACAACACCCCTGAAAAGTCTGACTTTTGTTAAACTATATTTTTTTATATGGTAATCGCATAAGAAATCACCTTTAAAATATTACTTTGTATTCCAGAAAACTAAACAGTTCATGTCAGAACTTGCTTAAAAATTATCATAATTCGGGTGGTTTTTACACTTTAATAACACATTAATAATTATTTAATATTATTATTATATAATACAAGCAGAACCCGCGGCTTTGCTCACGCTAAAACTACAAAAAAAACGCTAAAAAGGTAGGTTTCATACAAACTTTCATCCCCTATTTTTTACCCTCTTATGGGATGAGTTTCGAAAAATGCTAAAAATGTATTTATTTAATTGTATTGAAGAGCATTAATATCAAGTTTCAAGTAATTCTGATCATAAATATTTTTTTGGGCTGTATTATAACGTGTTTTCCTGAGGGAATGAGACAATTTCTTGCGATAAAGAGTCTATGTCATCAGAATTACTTGAAACTTAGTATATTATTTTTTGAAAAAAGTTGAATAAATACGTGTTTTAGCATTTTTCGAAATTCATCCTATAAGGGGGTAAAATTGAGGATGAAAGTTTGTATGAAACTACCTTTTTCGAGATTTTATTGCAGTTTTAGCGCAAGCGAAGCCGCGGGTTCTGCTAGTATATTATATATAGGTCGTATTTATTATAGATAAGACACACAGGCGAAGCCAGTTTAAGTCGCTAGCTACCTAGTAATTCCTACAAACAAGTTGTATTCAGTCCTTCTTAACGTCCCACTGTTGGTCACGGGCCTCCCTTCAATATGAGGTGAATCAGGCCATAGTCCACCACGCTGGCCAAATGCGGGTAGGCGGACTTTGCATGTTTTGAAAAACAAGTTAACATACGAAAATATTAGTTCGTGTAAATTTAAGTACTTACAATATTTACGTAAGATCAGTAGTTTGAACAGTATAATTTATTAAATAACAATATTAATCACTTTATTATCTTAATCCATAAGTTGCGGTCGAGTGACAGAGCTGATCAGATCAATTTTTGGAGAAAGCGGAGTCAATTTGAGACCGATGAGATAGAATTTAGAAAGGCTTCTAAGAAATATTCGTACAGACCGACAGTAGCACTTACCGGCGCGAAACGTTTAAACACATGCTCTGATAAGTTTAAATAACAGTGATTTTTTTTAAATAGTACCGTTAAATTTCAATGATTTTGCATAAATGTGTATTATAAATAATATGTAAGTTACTGTGTTATCGGCAACTATGTAATGTGCTACATTTCTTGACTGATATAGTGACATAAGAGAGTTTTTTTTTTTTTTAAATGAATATCTAGTTTTGATTGATATGAATTTTGGTGCAGTTACTCGTATAACGGAAATGTGAGCTTATATTTTAAGAAAAAGTAAGTTTTTATATATAATTTGCTACATTTTCTATAGATTAACAGATCGGGTTATTTTCAGTTTTAAAATTAACTTGATAAGTTCGGGAAAGTCTTTTCATATTGCATTGTTTTAAATACTCAAACCAACATCCCAAACACAATTTTGTTTTAACTATTAAATTTAATGTCGTCAAAATTTGCAGCTATTAAAGATAGAAAACGGTATTTAAAATTTCGATCGCCTCTACAATAACCTGTATTTGAGAAAGCATTATTTATATATAATACACAATTCATATGCGTTCTACTTAAAATTCAGTCTGCGGTTATTCATGCAAAAATATTATATGGATGGATGGAGGATATTTTAATGCAAAGGACCAACCTTTGCATTAAAATATCCTACTTAATACAAAGTAAGTTAAACTAGAAAAATTAAAATCTCCAATAATATAGTATAGAGATTAGAGGTGTAGTTTTATTTTTATGAGTATAGTTTTTAGTTAGTGCCTAATCGCGCATCAGCAAAAAAAGAAACCAATATTTATAGGAGTGTCTATTTATCCTTTAATAAGACGAATAAAAAATAATAATTCGTCCTTTATAAAATATATAAATTACAAGGAAGGACGAATGGACTAATAAATAAGTAAGTAGAATAAGTAGCTCGGTAGGTTAATATTTTTTTTTTTGCATAAAGAAACTTCTGCACCTAAAAATCACTTTTTACACATAAAAATTCTCGAACTTAAAAAAAAAGAATACGTTTTCAGCTCGATAGATTAAGATTATTTTATTTGCATATATAAACTCCTGCACATAAAATTACTTATTTTATATTAGAAAACAAAAAAAGTGCTAAATATTCGTGGAAATCGACTATAGTCGGACGAATAATATTTTTTTTATTCATCCGATTATCGGACGAATAGCGACAGCCATAATTATTTATTATTCGTTTTTTTTTTAAGGACGAATAGCAACACTACCAACACCATATTTATTAACGCGTTTTTTTACTTGTAACTATGCAATTATAGTAAGTCGATTTTAATCTTTTTATCAGGGTTCGTTTTAATACCTTTGAGCTGATATGATGATGACGAGAGTTCACTGTTCACGTGTTCACTCATGTTATAAAGACAGGTTCATTCTCTCATTAACCACATATAAATAAATATGTATATGTAAATATTTAGATGACCGATATAAATATTTGCTTCAAACAAGAATCGAAGTAGTTATATTCGTCATAGAAACAGGTACTCCACAAAATCAAAAGTCTGCTAAATTATCCGAAAGCGAAGCGTAAAGTAAACAAACATTTTACAAAAGTGAAAACTGGACGTTTTACGCATGGTCTTGTCAAACTTGTTTTCCCTCTTTGTAGTATCGCATTTTGGTGTATTAAATCGTGCATTATGTCTTATGCCTAAATGAATATTTAAATGCTATGTACACTTATAATTGACGTACATATAAGGTATATTATTATTACATTAATTAAATTGAAAATGTTTCATATGTATGTTGTAAGTGTACTTTTTACAAATAAATAAATAAATAAATAAATAAATAAATAAATAAATAAATAAATAAAGTGAAGTTCAGCTATTTACCGGAAAAGACATTGGCACATCGATAAATATACGTTATTTATTGGTTGCCGAGAAAGTGACAGATAAGAATTTAATATATAAAGTTCAAAAGAATTTCCATTTACCGACTGTAAAATAGGAAAAGGTTCTCAATTCGTATTTATAATATTCTCGCTTCACTGATTGTTATTTTTTTATTGAAGTTAGGTATAGCTTCCTCGAGCGTTAGATGCACAGGAAATGTTCGGCTTCTCAAAATGGAATAACTTTATAAGTTTCATAGCAGTAAGGTTAAATTTGTTTTTAAAATTTAATAATATTTTTAAATTTTCATATATATATATATATATATATATATATATATATATATATATATATATATATATAATATATATATATATATATATATATATATAGTGTTAGTAAGGCACAGATTACTTCTTAGTTGGCACGTACGAGTTTTTAAAGTATGTAGATTGGTTGGTGTTGTAATGACGCAACTAACACTACCCAGTGCCCATTAATCGTTCAATCCTTGTACTATATACCTATTATTTACATACAAATATGTACATCCTTGAGAGAAACTCGATAAAATAAAGTCGCCGGCGCTAATCTCGAAAAGCACACGCTAAATGTACTTTGATGAGCTTTTTGGTATTACGATCTGCACTTCTCCAGAAAAGTTTTAGTGCAATAAACATTGTCGTAGCACGTATAGAACCTAAGAATGAGTTGAGTCGGCAGGAAAAACGCTGCTTGGTTGATTTACCGACGTGCGTTGCATAAATGATTCTAAATAAATAAAAATGATGGTATGACAATTATGTAGACGCTAATATATCTAAAATAAATCCGCGACACCATTAATTTGAATAGATATGATTAGTTTTATGTTTTTAAAATTGCAGTAATGTTTTGGTGCTTTGTTGAAAAAAAAATGTAAATAAATTACTTCATCATTACAAATCAAATCAAAATATTTATTCTTTATTCAAATAGACTTTTACAAGCACATATGATTACAAGTACTTTAATAGAGAAAAAGTGTGGCATTATCGGTCCACCGGAGTTTGAGAGTGACAGAAATAGAGAGTGCACTCTCACTCTTGTGTTTGCGCGCATACGTGCTGCAGTATAATATCTTCTGCGCAGCACGGCAGCTGATCCTACTGGGAGTCTCTCAGTAGAATCAGCTACCGCGGACAAAATTGTTCAGGAGGACATTAGAGGTAAAATTTGTTACATAGTACATATAAGGTATCTTTTGGTTGGATAGATTAAAAGATAACGAAAGTGAAAAATACTCTCACAACACTCATAGCTATCTAAAGACACACGTGAGAGAGGACAGGTTCATATGACTTGGACAAAAGGAAAGATACTCCCATGAAAAATATCATCATGCTATAGGTCATTCACCTCACAGTGTAAACTCATAGAATTTAATGATTCACCATAATATTCTCCACTTTCCGCCGATGCGTAATGACTAATTCCAGGGCCCAGGCAACTCACTTTCTTTATAATGTTTAGAAGAATATTTAAACTAGCTATTGCTAAGAACTCCACCCGCGCTTTTACTGTTTTAATTCCACAATTATTGACTAAGGTGGTGAAATATAAATACAAACCAAATTGACTGGTTATTGTAGCGTCAGTTGAACCAGCATTGATACTTTCATTTTGATGATGAACGATAAGAAAATTATTATAATTTTTATCAAAATTGCAATTGTCTATACATATAATAAAATTCTGAAACGAATCTGTACATTAACTATTTTTTGGAAAATCTCATTGAAATAGTCATTATTGTCGATACAGAGGCCGAATCTATAGTTCTTAGAATTTTCGACTGACTGACTGACTGATAAGTACACATTTGTTTAAAAAATTATGTAAGTAAATTCATCTCTTTCATGAATCTTTTACATAAATTGTGTGTCATCTCCCTAGTTCTTGAAATTAGCGCGAACGAACACACAAAATTAATCCTTTTATAAATAAATCGAACTACATACCACCGACCGCTTGGCATTAATGCACAACTGATAAGGTTTCCCACTACACCATATGTATAGCATTTACGTTATCTTAAACATATGTTCCAATAAAAGATATCTTCAATTAAATAAAGTAAGGACTTGTTAACGATAATGTTTTTTGAAACTTATTATTGGATTACATTAATAAGTTAGCAATCTATCTTGTAAGTATATGAAATTTAATTAATTAATAAGATATTATAATAGATAAATAAATGAAGCAAGGTGGTCTTTGATAAAAAACAACTTTTTTTCTTATCTATACATATCTATACATATAATAAAATTGTAACTAAACCGAATCTGTACATTAAATATTTTTTGGTAAAACTTATTGAAATAAACATTATTATCGATACAGAGGCCGAATCTATAGTTTTTAGAATTTTTATCTGTCTGTCTGTCTGTCTGTCTGTCTGTCTGTCTGTCTGTCTGTCTGTCTGTCTGTCTGTTACCGCATCACAGAAAAACCACTGAAGGGATTTCGATGAAATTTGGTATGGTGATAGCTGGTTATCCGGGTCAACATATAGGATACTTTTTAACGCGGGAAAATGTCTCATTTCTGAGAAAAATACAAAAACTGTAATGCTATATACTAATATGTAAAACCTAAGAATTTGGTTTTTGGTTATCTGAACACGGGCGGAGTCGCGGGCAATGCTAGTCTAAAATATTTATTTTTAAAGAAAATTCATCTCTTTTACCGTCATTGACTTCTGCAGAAATTCTGATGCAATTTTACAAAACCTTGACAGTTCATATAGTTACATATATGAGGATAGGCCGTCATTTGTTACCAGCATAAAACAAAGAACACTAAAATCATTAGATAAGATATAAAATACTGCCGGAAATATATTATTTGCAAACAAAATTGCTATAAATCGATATAGATTACCTTCTCGTCCATTCTTAGAAACGTCATCGTTTGATTGAAGAAATATTATTCACTTTTTTATTAATCTGTTATTTTATATCAACGAATAACAACTTTGTTGTTTAGTCTCTAATCTTTTTACTTTGCTAGTGGCGGATACAAACCAATAGAACTAAAACCTTATTTGATTAATTTAAAATAACGAAATAAATATACTATTGTAATTTTTTTATAACTAAATGAAAGTTCTTTATAGTAGACTGGCAGGTGACCACCAGAAATAGAACAGCATGGAAGGAGAAGAGAGAGGCCTTTGCCCAGCAGTGACACTAAGCACACGGAACACTAACAGCTGAAAAAAAATTATTTTAAAAATAATTTATAATTAATCACATCTTTTTCAAATCATGAAAGTCTTACCAGACATTATTTTTTATTCACAAATTTTGATAAAAAGTATCGATATAGGTAGTTGTGTAATTTGAAAAGTTTATTAAAATTCAATTCTAATGTAATTCTTGAATTTATACTTCTTTTGGGACAGTTGGAAAAAAATATGAGAGTAAAATTTTCACGATACGCGCATAATGACAGCGAAATAGAACCACAGTTTTAAATTATATACATTATAGGTATCCTGGTTTTATTTATCTTAATTCCACACATTTCCATCAATAAGAAAATCTCGAACAGAGTAATTTGCTTTATATTGTTAAAAAGGTAAATCTATTGTTTGTGGAATTTTATTATAAAAGCGTATATTCAGCTTCATGAAGGATTTATTCACTTTTCGAGGGAATATAAAAATATCGATTTTATAAAATGAATATCGATTTAATTTTGCAGCACTGCCTCAAAGAAGTATCACGTAAAATATAATGATAATAACAAAAATAATAAAAATATAAAAAACACCCATCCTTAAAGAAAATCCAGAAGATTTCACGTTATTTATTTTAACCCTTGGATTCTCTGATTCAGATGGAAGCAACAATATCAAATACATTGTGATTCAGTTGTACCTACGTCATCACCTGTATCATGTATGCGATAGTGATTCAGTTCAAGCAAGAAGGTTTGACGATCTACGAAATCAAAGGCTTTAGGCAAATGGCAAAGACCGCTGTATAGCATTCTGCAATGTCTCCCATGCATCGTGGATCAGCCAAAGAAACGCAGTACTCATACCATATCATTTACCTTTGGGAAAGCCGTTCTGTTCACTATGCATAATTTTGTTACAATAACGACGATGACACGTTTGACTCACTCTCAATTTGTAGTGGCCCTACTCGCTGTGCCAGCAGTCGCGGGTTCGAGTCCCAATGTCAAATGAATACTCATTTGTGTGATGAGTACGAATGTTTGTGCGCCAGTCTCGGGTGTTTATATTTATAATATTTACTTAAATAAAATAATATATTTGTAGTGTATCAACTATCTGGTATCCATATCACAAGCCTCGTATGCCTTAGCCTAACCATGGAACTAGATGATGCTGTGTGTTAATGTCCCAACATACTATATAAAAGAAACAATGTTGTTTTGGAATACAGTCATTCATATATAATTTCTTTTTTTTTTATCTGCGAAAATGAACGTGTAAGCAATGGAATATTCTTTGCAGCAACTTCCATATTCGGAAAATCCATTTTAATTTATCGGTTTTTATGTCGTTATGTAAAACTGAGAAAAATACTAAAAATTGCCGTTATGCAAAAAATAAAGTCAAAGTAACGGGTTCGTAAGCAATGTTAATAGTAATAGTTTTAATTATTTTTAATCTCACACTGAATGACCCAGTTTTACTGTTTGTTTTATTTTTTTATTTTCTTTGTTTCTAAAATATTACCGTTCCTTACAATTAACAGTCACTTTCTCTCAATGAAGTACTTATAGAATTAAACTTAGTACAAGTACATGGCAGGCATAAATTTCTAAACGTTTAACAAACTTTCTTCGTAAATTTTTTGCAAACAGCGTGCGTATATCATTAGCAAATCAAATATACTGTAGTTAAGAACCAAGCGTACATTTTGATTATAATTTTGTAATACCAATATAATGGTTTGGAATTTAAAATTGTTCTAATTATACAACGTGTTAAATGTACATCGACGTGACTGCAACTGGAACTGCCAAGTAGTCCTCATGTCGATTCCTGAGTTCAATTCTCGTAAAGGATAAACCTGGTTATGATAATGTAAAGAGTAGGTATGTCAGATATTTTATATTCTAGACTAATTAAGTTTTCCGTCCACAATTCAGCAAACTTAACAACATATACTGTTCTTTATTGCACTTATATATCAAATACAGAAATTAACATACAATAAAATTAGCTAGCAAAGGCGACTTATCTCTAAGAGATCTCTTCCAATCAAACTAAATTATAATAGAGAGATAGTATTAAAAAGCAGGCTAAAGTCCAGTTAACAATGTGTCCATTTGGCCAATTTTAATTATTTTCGTTATATTCAATTTATTTTCTAGTAACATTTTTGTGATTTTCATTATTATCATACAAGTTTTTGACTTTCTTTTTAAGACGAATTGCGATGCTTTCGCACTGGGACCCTTGTTTTTAACGTTGGGCAATGTACATACCACCTGCATACATATAGTTAGATAAGTGGGACTAACCGGCTAGAAAATTCTGTAATATCTATTAAAACTCAACGGAACTATCCTCTACTTTATTGGTCATCATAGGATTACTAACGCACTCGACCACAACAACCAAGGGTTTGTTTCCATCGTCCATTGGTCAGGGAATAGTTTTGGGTAGTCATTTTATATCCCAAAATATCTTTAATTTTTTTTTAAGTACCTGTACTACATATACAGATAAATAAAATTGAAGTGTCTGTTTGTAATGTCAAAATAACAACTTTTTACTAAATGCATATGAAACTATATACGGTACATATAAGAAGGACACAATTTTTAAAAAAATGTCTGTCTGTTTATTTGGTCCGGGCTCCGGCTGATCTCCAAAACGGTGGAACCAATTTTGGCAGGACTTTCACTGGCAGGTAGCTGATTTTATAAGGAGTAGTTTAGGTTACTTTTATTTTAGAAAAAGAATTAGGATTACGCTCAAAAAATTAAAACGTACCTAGGGACGAACCCGAGCGAAGCGAAAGTAAGTCGCGAGTTTAGAATAATAGTCTAAGAGTCGACTATATTTCAAGGTATAATTCTAAGCATGTATTGATGTGCAAGGTTAAATATGCAAGGTTCCTTACCCGCAGTAGATACAGATAATTTACCCTTATGGTGTGACTCCAGATAGTGATTATTTATCGGCTGATAACACAAGAAATCTATTCATATAAGCTGTAATCAATCAATTTTATGACAGTAAAGATAGTGTCTTAAATGAACGTTATGAATAGAATTAAGTTTGGAAAGTAATAGAATATGGTAGGTAATAAATCAAAACTCGAAAGTTCAATTAAAACCATATTATATAATGACAATTACAATTTTCATTCTCATCTCCTAAGAAATTTTTGCGTTTACTTTTTCTGAAAGTAGGATAATGATACAATAAATATCTAGTACCTATATTTTTATAACATCTTTTAATACCAAAATTTCAAATAGTATTCGAATATTTTTGTTAATTGTGGGTAGGCTGTCTGTAACAACTATACCTTCAAGACATGTATCACCTCAGTCTCTCCCGTGACCATGGATGCTGTAAAGCATTCGAAACGTCGGGAAACAAAAATGCAAATAAATCCGCGACAAAATCCGATAAGATAGTTTTATTTAAAAAGTATTCGACTACTGCTTCAAATACAATTGTCAGCTTTTTTAACAATAAATTAAGGTAAATAAAATAATATCTACGACCTAATTTCTATTCTAAATTCCTAATAAGTATTCCATGGGAACTATATATTTTTCCGCGATAAAAACCTATGTGCTATTTCAGACTATAAACTATCTCTATGCCAAATTCCATCCAGATCCGTTCAGCCGTTCTGGCGTGATTGAGTAACAAACATCCATCCAAACTTTAATGGGATGGGATGGGATGTAGAAACATAAATATGAATATAAACTATATATTTCTTTCAGATGCTTTCCCACCTCTTAGCTCTATCGACTATAATAGTATTGGTAGCAGGTCATGGCAGATTGTTGGATCCTCCATCCAGAGCTTCAATATGGAGGTTTAATGCAAACGCAAAACCTAATTACGATGACGCCGGCCTGAACTGTGGTGGAGTGTATCGGCAACATGTTCGTAATAGAGGAAAGTAAGTGCGCTTTCTTATGTAGTCCTAAGTCCATGATATAATAATAAAATTGGTTAATAAAAATATTTAATAAAAACAGGTGTGGTATTTGTGGGGACCCGTACGACATGAAGGAGCCGAGGCCACATGAAATAGGAGGCACTTTCGGCAAAGGCATCATTGCAGCAAAGTACAAAGCTGAACAAATATTGCCAATAACAGTTGAAATAACTGCTTTCCACCAAGGCTACTGGACCTTCAAGATCTGTCCAAACCCTAAATCAACGTCTCAGTCATGCTTTGATAAATACCCGCTTGAACTTGTTAATGGAGATATGAAATTTTATCCCCCAACACAAGGAAAGCATATTGTAAAGTATCGACTTCCAAAAGGGTTACATTGTGAGCATTGTGTTCTTCAGTGGAGATATGTTGCTGGTAATAGTTGGGGTGATTGCGACAATGGAACCTCACAATTAGGGTGTGGAAGTCAGGAAACATTTGGAGCCTGTTCAGATATATCCATCAGTGCGCCTAATTTCATCCAAGGAGGATCGATGCCGACACACATGGCATATTCAGGCAATGTTGATAAAGGTGAGAATATAACAGAACTGACAATATAACTTCATACGAAGCTATTTTAACAAATAACTAATATTTATAATTTTAAGAAGAAAGGAGGTTAATTTATAAGATTTGAATCTATAACTGGCCAGTAGTAATAATTTTTTTTAGATTTTAAGGTAATATTTTAAGATTAGGACAGATATTTTTATCTTTTTTAAATCTTTATCAGTCAAGTAATATTAACTCAAGTCAACTATGTTTTTGTACTATAAAGAAAATGTCTTTATTACATTTTTTTATAGTTTTTCGCTCATTAAAAGTAAGGTTTGTAGATGCATCATTTTTAAGCAGCAGTAGCAGCATTTTTAAGTTAATACGAAACAGTTTAAGGCTTATATTTTATAGTCTTCCAATTCGTTGTCTTTGCTCGCTTAAATTTAAGTAAAAGGATAATTAGACGTACTAATAAAAGTATAACAATGGAACTAAAGTTTATGCCAAATGAATACCAAAAACTAGTCAAAAAAAGAGTGTCTAGAAGTATCTACTGACATGACTTCTTTTAAAATAATTTAAATTTATCAAGAGATGTAACATAAATATTTGATAGATATAAAATTTTATTTAAATATAAATAAATTTAAATAAATATATGTAATACCTTGTGTTATCTATATTTTTATTGTTTTATTCTCCCTATAAAACCCAAAATACTTCCTAATCAATAACAGTATAAATACTAAGAAAGAAGTCGTAAATAAAAATCGACGTAAACACAACAAACACTTGCCTCTGAATCTAAGAACATTTTATACAATTTCCACATTGATTTCTTAGCGCGCGAATTTCGCGATATACATATCTAATAAATTTATTTGTAATTATATATATATATATATATATGTGATTATATAGGTATATTGTCTCGAATGCGACTAACATTAAGCTCTAAACTAAATCGGTCAAGTGCGAGTCGGTTTCCAAAATAAATTAGTATATAACAGATTTTTCACAATCATTAAGAAATAGGGAGTTAGATAACATTATTTTATTTAAAAAACAAAACATCTAATAATAATGCTAATAAAAAAATATTTTTAGGGGATAATTTCAAGACGCTTGTATATAATTTTCTTACCTTTTCACTATATGAAATTACGTAATTTAACTTTCTTCAAATATACGTAATTTGAAGAAAGTTAAGTTACTTTGATATCTATAATCATTCATCTCAATGATAGTAGTAAAAGTAACGCATGCAATAAACTCGGTCGTAAGGTCAAATTCTTTGCAAGTCATATATATATATATATATATATATATATATATATATATATATATATATATATTATATAATATAATTAAAGAAAAAAATATAGTGTCTCTTACATTGAGTTTTTATATGTATATGTTTTTTTTAATATAATCATTACTGCAAAATGGAAAAAATACAAACATATGTATATACATATATGAAAAGAGTTTATCTATCTATATAAAAAAAACTAACCTCTAACATAATTTTAAAGCTAAAGCTCGTCAATAGCTATTAAATAAAAAAAAAAGAAAAAGAAAATCTATTGACAAATAGACGAGAAAAAGGTAAGTACTCAACTGTTGTGTCTTCGCCATTTTATTTCTTATATCTATACATAGATGTTTCTACGTATTTGGTTTATTACTTGCTTTTAGCTTGTAATAAGGCATCGCTGATTTATGGTGGTGTTTGGATACATTCTAGTTCTTGATAACTTAAACGTTATGTAGTAGGTACCTTATCTATTATTACAAATCTACGTATATATTTGTATCCTATAGAAATATTTCGATATATTCTATCCAATTCAACATAAAAATATGGATAAAAGGATAACACTAAACATGTTTTATTGATGTATTATATATTTAATATTTAAGTTAAAAAAAAACTTTCAATTTACGAAGTGACTTTTCGCCTGGTCTACAGGAAGCTTTCCCGTAGCTGACCCATGGATCGATTGAATTTAGCATTACATTTAACTGTAAATAAGTTCTGAAAAACAAATTATGTGATATAGGTTTTTAAATAAAATGAAAATAATATTAAATTCTCTCTATTTTGCGTTCATTATGTTTGTATGACATCAAATTATGGAACTCGGCTACAGGAACTGCTGATAAATATAACTAGTGATACGTCATATTATGCGTACGGGATATAGATAAAGGTTACTGATTAGAAATACACAATTTGTTTATGAAATTTTATGATTATTGAAAATTATGAATAGGTAGTAGGTAATTACCACTTATAATTAACTAGCGACTCACCGTCGCTTCGCTCGGGTTCGTCCCTATGTTGATTCCTCGTACAAACTTTCATCCCAATTTTGAACTCCTTAAGGGATGATTTCCGAGATAAAAACTATCCTATGTCCTGCCCAGGGTCTGAAACTATCTTCATACCAAATTTCATCTAAATCGGTTCAGTAGTTCACGGGATAGCCTGACCCAGATATCGCTGTAAAACATTCGAAACGTAAGGAACCAAAAATCTAAATAAATCCGTGAAAACCTGCAATGCGATATTTGGTTTATTTAAAAGTAGTGACTACTCACTTCGCTCGGGTTCGTCCCTAGGTACGTTTTAACGGTTAGTATGGAATAGAGTTATACTCAACCTGCGGCCCGCGGGCCGCTTGCGGCAGCATCAAAAATCGCATCATACCATATCTTTGTTAAAAAAATAACTACATCGTTAACTTGGAATTACGTTTTCATTAAGACCTAAATAATTTTTGCTTGCGGCCCTCGACACCATGACTGAAACGTGTTTGTGGGCCCTATGAAAAAAAGGTTGAGTATGGCTGGAATAGATAGACCATATTATATATAAACATAGGTATGATGAGTTGTTATGGGTTGTATTATAACGTGTTTTCTCACGGAAATGGGATTATCTCCCGCGGTAAAATGAAGCCTATGTCACTCTCCAGCCCTCCGACTATCTCCACATACAAAATCATGCCTATCTGCTTCGACGTTAAAAAAGAACAAAATGTATAACGTAAAAAGAGGAAGTGTCGAATCTACAAATGCATTCAAGTAGTTTATGTTAATTTTAAGGTTGCGTTCATAATTATAAAGTAGTAGTAAGAAAAAAGAAAAATGAGATTTTTACATTTTGTCGTAAATTTTTTCAATTTTTCTGTTCATAAGAACCTTCCTCGAACTTTAACGAGTGTTTTAAAAAATTTTTTGTTCTCGAAGTTTGCGCTTAGCAACACATTTCATATTTATATTAGCCATTCATTTTTATTTATATGTATAGATGTATAGATATAGATGTCAAATATTCTTTCGCACTAGAAAGAAAGTGACTTATTAATTTATTATAATAAATGCTTTTTACGTTTTAGATCTGCTGGACTTCTTACGGAAAATGACACGTAAGACCATTAAAAAGAAACCAAATAAACCGTCAATTAAGCATAAAAATAAGCATAAAAAGAAAAGCAATCGAAAACCTAGAGAAAGACAAACTAAACACTCCAAAAGAAAAAAGGTTTGTATTCTTTATATTTTAAACGCACTTGTAACAGTGCTCACTGCTTTGGAGGTCATACGTTCGATTCTTCTATGGAACGATTATACATACTGTTAAATAGACAACTTTGAACCTTTTTATTTTATATTTTAAGTATATCAAAATTTTGTCTTAATTGATAAATTGGATGATGACAGAAATTTAGATCTATTTAAAGTAATTATTTCAGTTTTTCTATTAATTTTTATATGGCCATCATTGAGGCACAACTGATTCATTAAAAAAGAATTACGAAAATCGATATACAATAGGCGATAATATAAGCAATAGATAACATACCCACAAAAAATACAATATACACAAAACTAGCACCGCTGACTTTTGAAGTCGGTCTAAAATAGTAACTTATTTAAAATTTACTTTATTTATAAACTAAATCAATGTAAAACAATTATATTAGTATGCGCGTACTTATTTTATTTAATCTTTTTTCGCTTTCAGGTCTTCTTTTGGGAATGAGCGTATTAGAATACCTACCAATGAAAATTAAGGCCTGAAATTTAAATAGACTAACTAACAGAGCTAACTAGAGCTAAGTAACAATTAAATAATAATAAAAATAAAAACACAAAAGGTTTGTTTCAGTTAATTTATTTCTGATATATATACATTTGTGATATCTAACCTTTGCTATCTATTGAATAACAACTTAAAGTACAGTCAAAGTCAATAGTCTATTTTATGTACTATAATTATTTTTAATATTGATCTAGTAGAGTTTTTTTTTATTGAAATATAAATATTCTTCTCTTACTAATATTTTGTTGACTTTATAATATAACTAGTAACTCACCTTCGCTTTGCTCGGGTTCATCCCTAGGTTGCTTCCCCATATTAACTTTCATCTCTATTTTCACCCCCTTAAGGAGTGATTTCCGGGATAAAAAGTATCTTTCCACGGTCTCAAACTATCTTCTTAGCAAATTTCATTTAAATCGGTTCAGTAGATCCAGAGATTACCTCCTACAACCTCACAAACTTTACCTCTTTATAATATTAGTATAGATTAACACCAAATAAAATGTAAGTATGCATCTGCATTCAGTTGTGATAGAATTAAATATCAAATATTTATTGAATGCCACTGTACTTTTAGACTAAGGCCTATTGACTCTTAAAATGAGGTATATTAATAAAATTAAACATAAACAACACGAATTAGAAAAAATGTTTGAAATAAAACTATTTTTCAGATATTTCTGCGTATTATTTTTGGTTATCATTCACTATGTTTCAAATACTTTAATTTAAAGAAAGATTATCCTGTGACCATTTTTATTCCTAAAAAATAATTTTATTAAAAATATCAAATATTCGTGTAGCAGGAAATCTAAGTAAAACGTGTTTTACTTAGACGTTTTTAGTTGTCTACATACATATTTTATACCTCAATTTCGATCATTTTTATAATATTATGGTCTAATTTATATAATAGATAAAAACAACCCAAGCATTGGAAGCATGACAGTTGCGATAGTTGAAACACAAACGCATTTAATGCACTCAAAAACACACGTACAAACATACAAATTTATAATCTGATATACAAATTTATAATCTGATATAGTAATATCTTATTGATATTTTTACTAAAGGAAATACTATTATTATTAAACGTTAAAAAATTATTGTAATTGCAGAATGCCTTTAAGTACATTGTTAGCTTAGTTTTTTTTTTGTTTGTTGATAAAAGTATGTTGGAGATAAACACTGGAAAAATTAAAATCCGTTCTTACTTCAAACAATATGTAACAACATATAGTATATAGCAGCAAAAAATCTAAATAATTTGTACATACGTATTAATGTTGAAAGAAATAAAGCTAATATATATATATATATATATATATATATATATATATATATATATATATATATATATATATATATATATATATATACTATCGCCACATGTAGGTACGGCTTCATAGATAATTAAGAACACGCTTCATACATAATTAGGACTCTACATAGTGTATAAGTATCCCTATAGATACAAAGCTCCATACAACGCTACACTACTATATATCGGGGTGATGTGTCCGTAACTGCTCATCATAATATGTAAAATCAAGTGAGCGCCGACCGTTGACAAAACCGGTTTTTTCCGGTTTCAACTGTTGACAATATCCAGATATGTATGTGCGTTATATTCCTTCGTCTCTATTGGGACTTGATCTTTCATCATTCTTGTATACTGAGTTTAAATATTTCCATCGCTATTTATTTTGCTTCCTAAAAAAGCTCTAATAATTCGATAGTACTAAAATATTGCATTGTAATATGGATTTCACATACAGTTTAAAATCCATAATTCAAAAACATTTTTTAATTTACAAAATTTGATGACATAATTAATTAAAACAAACAAGAGAAACTAATAAATATTGGACTGAAATTCTAACAAAATGGGAATCTCTACATTTATTGATTTGCACATATCAGAGGTGCGAGACCCGGGACTTGAACCCGCTCACTCGGTTTCTACCATTACCTCCAATCTTCGCATATTCCTAATAAAATTCGATTTAAATTAACTACTGTTTAATTTTGGATTTTCCATAGTTCATCTTAGTATTTCAATCAATAAGATATTACAATAGTCATTGATTAAAAAAGTACTAGATACAAAATCAGCGACAAAAAATGTCCTCACCAGATGAGCGCTCATTTGAACTTTTGAATGCGCAATTAATTTTTTTTGTGTAAATTTTAAGTTTAAGAGTTAAGGTTCAATGTACATTGTTGTATATTTATTTCAACTAGAATAATTATCTAAACACAATTGGTGACAGTTTTAAGAGACCTTTTGCATGGGATTGTGTATCTAGCACATTTTTAATCGATGACAATAGGTGAAAATTTTTATTTATACAAGCATCATCAACACAGCCTGAAGAAAATTTAATTATAATCTAATCACAACTACATTTTCTACTGAGTAGAGTCTAAAATCAAATGACAAATAGAGACAACATGAATAATTTCTACAACCCTTAACGTTATATGTGATTTAATTTCTTTAACATATTTTATAACGGTTTAAAATTAACGCACATTTAAAAAAAAACTCGTATATAAAAACTGCGAATGCCCAAGAAAATACTACTTTATCGATTTAAAAGGTTCTCTAACAATGTTTGAGACTAACTAAATTACAAACTTACCAAAAGGTAGAGAGAAAATGCCAAATATTTTCATTTATATATTATCTTTACAATAATCAACAAAATTTCAACCATTGTGCCAATAAAATATTTACAAAATGTTAACATCCGTAAACATTTTTTATCTATGTATTATATCTTATATTTCTTTTTATTTTATTTTTTTATATTTTTATTTAAACTTTATAATGTGATTAATATAGTAATATGGACACGCCTTTCGTTTACGTTTAACCGACTTTAAACAAAGAAGATTCATCCATTCTCTCAATACATTACATTCAGGCATATTTAAACATATTTCACGCGATTTTTATTTATTTTTGATAAAAAATTAAGTCAAATGTTTATTAATTTGCAATATAGCTACCAAAGCATGAGATTTAATACGGTTGAATAAGTTGTTTCTGTAGTTTTCATAAAATCAACAGAAATGGAGTGCATCTCAAATGAACCGTTTAAAAATATAAATTATAATATTATTATTTGTTTCTCCATTTCATGAAGGCATATCCATATTTAATCAATCATCAAAACTAGTACATCTATACTCTCTAGTTACTACAACTTATGGAGGGTAGAGCTAAGGAGAACTATCTCTGTGATGAAAAATTGTCCGTCGAAAAGCGTTAAATTAGGATGGCGCCACCGTAGCAAATGAGTACATTTTGAAAAAAACGCCAAAAATATTATTAATACTTCACAAAAAATAAATCACTCTCTACGTTTATATTACCACAGTTTTTTCCCTTATATTTACTAAATAATTTTGAACTACGTTAATAGTTTCAATAACTACTCAAGTCACCCAAAATATTAATATTTTCAACTTGGCTCACTTCACTCCGTTTACAATTGCTAAATTCATATCATACCCTCTTGGTACCCTAGCACCGTTCTGGCGGGTTTTTTGTTTTGTTTATTTACCGCTTACAGATGGACACTTTTTCAACTTGCCTCCCATATATAGTTCTTTCTCCCATCATACTACAATTACAAAGGAATTTAGACCATGTATAAAAAAATGTTAAGTTCACAGAATATAAATAACAAAATGCATTCAAATTATATCTAATTTAACCACACGCGATCGCCAACTAAGTGCAAACATTAAAAAAAAACACAAAAATAGAAATATAATTAATATAAACCATTAGTTTAAAACCTGGATTAACCATCATTCACTTTTTACCTGACGAAAAAGATTTTGCATAAAACATATAACATACATTATGAAATATGGTTAAAGCTGCATTAAATTTAAAAAAAAAATAAACTTCTTATTTAAGATTTTCTCACTCTATTATCAACTAAATTTAAATCAAAAGTGAATGGGCGACATCCGCTTCGCTCGATGTAGGTGCTCTTCCATTGGCGACAATGCAAGTACCACAAACATTTACGAGATGGCGCTATATGACATTGTCAACATGAGAGCAGATAGAAAAAAATCTCTAATAATAATTAGTATATGAAACAAAAGAATTGAAATAATATTTTTTTTTATGGAAAGAATTGCTTTTTTTCAGAAGTCACCTAAATAGATAAAATGCAAAACTTTATCTAAACACAAAATTCGTTCCAAATCGTTAGAGCCATTTTCGAGATACACTAAAGAAATTTATATATATACAAGAATTGCTCATTTAATATTATAAGATGTTTAATACAAAATATTTTATCATCTGACAAGTAAGAAAAGGATGGCTTTAGTCAGATCTTATACTATTTCATGTGTTAAGAAAAAAGAAAAAAATATACACAAAAACAAAGTGAAAAAAAATTTAAGGCATTCGTGGCTTAAAACATTACAACCTAATATATAAATAACGAGCTAAAATCACCAAATTCATTTACTATATCTAGTTTCTTATTCACATCTATTACATGTCTATTATAGAAAGCAGTTGCATCTAAATTTTTAAATAAAATAATAAGATTATGTGTAAGGTCATAGATCTATTTCAAGATTAAAAGCAAATATTTTGATATGATAAAAAGCCATTCAGTCGAATGATTTTTTTATATTAATTGTAAAAATAATTATCCTTTATTTGATACATTTTAGGATATCAGAGTTGCCATTTTGAAATATGAATTAGAAAAGATTTGTAGTAATAAAAAAGGTTTTCGATGTGACTTCTTACTATAAACACGTATACGTTAGGTCTTTGGGAATATATAGAGGTATTGAAATGCAAAATACGAAATGTCAAATTTAAATTATACCCCTAAACAGATTTTAAACACTGTTAATTTATGATAATATTATAATAAAACGGACTTATATCTATAAAATAAGTTTTTTTTTTCAAATAAAAGTTTTTTTTTTAAAAAAAAACGTTAGCTTTTTCTAACAATAGAACAAAAAAAAAATCCTTTAAAAAGATTCAAATTGTTTCTATACAAGCATGCTACAAGTGTTTTAGGACAACATTCCTATACGATAGATATTCATAGCCCAAATTATTATTATGTGAGTTCACTGACCTTCATTTGTATAGAAAATCATATCTTATTATGTTAAAGGAATATATGTAACATTTAATTGATATATAAATAATTGCCATCGCAATGCTATCATATACAAACACTCAAAGAGTAAAACAGAAATTAAAATAGTAACTTTTATAATTTAAAAACTTGATTAAATTGGCAATTTAAGAAAGTAGCAAGCAACGCAGCTAAATTAATAAAAAAAAAAGAAAGAGCGTAACTATTTTCCAAATTAATTTAACTAAACATATACACAAAATACATAATACTCCCATAGTAAAAGCTCAAATCAGGATAATAATTATCCCATCACATTGATTCTACCATCCTATACTTAATCGACTACAATCCACAAAGATACCTGCATAGTTCATTTCCCCAACACTAGCTTTAAAATTCCAATATATATATATTGGATATAAAATTTAGAATAGCAAAAATACATCAATTCTTAATGCTACATGAATCCCATTTACATAATAGACCACTAACATGAGAATTAAAAAAAAACCAAATCAACAACAATATACAACCAAAAATAAAATAAAATAGGCAGACTGCCGACAGAAGTGAAAACTTATAACTTTTAAATAACTGTATTTTTTTTAATTTTAAATTAATTATAGTGTGAATATTTAAAAAAAATATATTTGTACATAGAAATTATAATAAGTCTGGTTTTCACATCCATTGGCACTCCGAGCAATGTCGCACGAAGCGTGTCGGTGACGCGAACGTATAAGTTTTGCTACTACCAAAAATCGCTCGACGCGGATAAAGAAATTTTCATTTAAAAAAAAAATTATAAGAAAAAACTGACAAACACACATTCAAACATACACAACTCCCACAATAATAACTCGAGTATACTCGGCTACAATCCTATCCTCTATCCTGCATAAGCCGTTCTTAGTCCAGTTCTATCCGCATAGAGGGTGCCAGCGAGCCGCACTGTATTTTAGACTCCTTCAATTTGCCGAGAGCCAGCTTTAAATCTTCCATTGTGATTGGACGAACTGCATCAACGAATTCCTCGTCAGAATCTGATGTACTTGGTTTGTTTATCGCCTGAAAATAAAAATAATGTTGTCTGTGAGTATTTTTATAATTTAAATTGTATAAATATAAGCGTGAAGTTTGCAAAGGCTTTGGTCTTTCTGCCTATGCCCATAATAAATAAAGCGTGTTGTTCTATAGTCAGGTTACGTTCTATATTTTTTTGCTTTATTAGCAAGTGGTAATTATGTTGAAATAATTATCGTAATATGCACACCTCAAAGGCACGAATCCCAATAGCTTTGATACTGTTACTAAACAAGCAGGGTAATAACAGGCTATAGCGTATCATACAATACTAAGCCACCACTAATTATAACATGATTATAACAGACGTGTCCCACCTGCGCCTGTGTCCATCGGTAACTTTAACAGCCGTGACCCACCTGCGCCTGGGTCCATCAGTAACTATAGCAGCCGTGACCCACATGCGCCTGTATCCATCAGTAATTATAACAGCCGTGACCCACGTGGGCGTGTTTCCATCAGTAACTATAAAGCCGTGACTCACCTGCGCCTGCGCGTCCTCCCGCGCCAGCTCGTCGCGCGCCAGGTCGCGCACGCGGTACACGGCGGCCTGGCGACAAAGCTCGTGCAGGTCCGAGCCAGAGAAACCCTCCGTCGCCGCCGCCAGGCGCGCGTAGTCGATCTGAAGGAATATATGCATTATGTGTAACGAGCCAAATCAAAATATGCCTTATTCAAATAGACTTACAAGCACTTTTAATTCGTCAATTTTATTTTACCTATGTCTATTAGGAATCTACACTGGCTTGGAAAGCATTTCCGCTGAGACGATCCGGTAAAAAATTCTAGTTGCTCTTATAAAAATAATATGAGTTCAATGTTATATTACATAACAATAGTTATATGTTCTTATTCTGCGTGAGGGAGACTAATATTAATAACACACGTTTACATATTTAAAACTTTCGGCGATGGGATTATATGCGTTGCGCAATATTAAGAGGATGTTGGTCAGAATAAATGTTAATAGATGGGTGTACTGATTTGTTAGTGATGTTTTAAAAATTCTCTAAGTAGAAAAAAAAATATTGGTGGCAAAGTTTGTATGGAAAACAATACTTTTCGATTGTCACTGGTAAGAAGAGAGCATCAGTAATAATTATTTGAATACAAACACAATCTCTTAGAATTATTCAGGACACTTATTACTATCTCGGTATAGGTAGGTGGTTTCCATGGTACCGTGTGCACATAATTGCGTATGTGTGTGCATTCGTGTGCGCGTACATGTGTATACGTGTGTGTGTATGTATATTAGAGTAGAGCGAAAATATTTTTAACTTAGCTCGGGGGTATAATTTGTAGCTTATATATTCTACTCAACTTTCACTGTAATACAAAAATAGCAACGTGTTATTTTTTCAACTATTTAAAATTGCAATAACGCAATATTACACCGAAAATTGGGTATATTCGTGACTATATTCTTCAATTCTCGAACGTTTTCGATCAAGCCAAAAATTTAAATTAATTATTTTAAAAATCAGTCAGCCACCTCAAAACGTTGAAAATAAAAAAAAGTTCGCTCCACCCTAATGTACGATGTGTGTGTGTTTGTATACTGACGTCGTCTGCGGTGGGCTCGTGTCGCAGTATGAGGTTCAGGATGCGCTCGCGCTGCGCGTCGTTGGGCATGGGCACGTGGAAGGTGGCGGGCATGCGGCGCTGGATGGCCTTGTCCAGGTCCTGCGGCCTGTTGGTGGCACCTGGGGGACATACAGACATAGTTCGGCAATAAATACCTTAATCGGCAAAGCGGCCAACGCCACATTTTATCGAAAAATATTTTTGATTCAGATTGTACGCAACAGTAATTCATTAGCATTATTTTTGTAGTATTTTACAGTATCAAAAATAACAGCTTACGATATTATCTATCAACTGTATTTTAGATTTTTTAATAAGTAGTGTACAAACAATAATATAAAGTTTTAAGTGTCTCCTGAAAATTTGCTCATCTGGAGTTATCTGATTTGCCAATTAAGGTATTGATATGCATCAGTGTTGGATTTACCAGTAGGCTGAGTAGGCCTAGGACGGCAAATTTAGGGCATATTCTTTTAAGCGTTTGACAGAAATCATAAGGACTCCTGTGCAACAATTCCCAAAATATACCCAGAAACTATTTCTTGTGTAATTCCAACCCAATTATTAGATATTAAAAACAAACTAGGTACTAACAATTATAGAAGCAATGGCGACAAACATTTAACATATACCTGGAAAATGGTGAAATCGACCACTGACATGCATTAATGTATTCAGCACTTTGAAGTGAAACTTCATACATATATAGGATTAAACCGGCGAGAGAATGAGATAAAATACATTGCCATGTTGCCATGGTAACCGATGTTATTGTCTAACAAATATTTAATATTATATTCTTTCCATATATGATTGTAATATGCCCTATTTAATTATTGTAATTTAATTGCGTTATTTGTCAAAGAAGTTTTATTTCAACCGCGCGTAAAGTTTACATGCACTAATTTTTTTTAACGTCCCACTGCTGAGCACGGGCCTCACTTCAATACAAAGAGGATCAGGCCATAGTCCACCACGTTGGTCGAGGTCCGGCGGACTTCACATGTCTTTCGAAAACTTGCTAGATTCTCTCAGACATGCAGGCTTACTCACGATGTTTTCCTTCACTGTAAGACAAGTGGTAATCATGTTCGAAATGATTCGCACATAAAAATATCAAAGATGCGAGACCCGGGATTTGAACCCGCTTTCACTCGGTTTCCAAAGCGAGCACATTACTACTGGGCTACCACTCCTTGTTTTATATCATAAACATAGAGACTATTATAAGAAAAAACTTAGTTCAGCTTAGAAAATATATAATGCATTTGTATCAAAATGCAGAACAAATCAATTTCACTAAACATGAAACAAACAAATACCTTAGAACAACAATAAAACTATTAATTATATAAATTCTGACCCATAATAATGACAGTGCAAGTGGGTTCAGTGATGAGGCCGTCCCACAGTGACATGAACTGCGTCTTCATCATGGCGGTCGCCTCGTGGTCGTGCTGCGTGCGCGTGCGCAGGAACGATTCGATCTCATCTGAAATGTTGGATTTGTAATTATTTACTTTATGGGAAACTAGCAGAAAACTCTAGGAAAACAAAAACTAATTTATCCCACGGGAACCGTACATTTTTCCGGGATAAAAAGTAGCCTATGTGTTATTCTGTTGTATGAACTATATTATTGTAAAGTTTCATCAAAATCCATTCAGTGGTTTTTGCGTGAAAGAGTAACCATCCAATCCATACATACATTCTTACAAACTTTCGCGTTTATAGTATTAGTAGAATACCATTTCAAAATATTTGATCCATCTTAAAAAAGTTTATAGTGTATATAGTCTACGATATATGTGCGATATAGAAAATTACTTTCAAATGCGTAATAATTACTGATAATGTTATTTTAAACTCGTTTAACTCCTCGAATAAATAACGGAGTAACAAACTCCCACAACAATTTAACCAATTTACCAATAAAAACAATGCAGGGTTGCAACTTAACCGCCAGACTGAACACGGCCGCGGCCAGCTTCTGCGTCTCGCCATACCACTTGTCCGTCAACAAGGACACGTCGAGGTTGATGAAACTCATGTTGGCCTCTTTAGCTGTCGCTTTCGCTATTAGGGTTTTGCCACAACCTGGAAAGAAATGTTAAAACATATTTTATAAATTCTTAACGTCATAACGGTTAGTACATAGGTATAGTATCCATACTAATATTATAAATGTGAGTGTTTATTTGTTTGTCCTTCTTTCACGTCGAAACATAGTGACAGATTAGCGTGATTTTTTGTGTGGAGCTAGTTGGAGGTCTAGAGAGTGGCATAGGCTACTATTTACCGCGGGAGATTATCCCACGGGAACCGTACATTTTTCCGGGATAAAAAGTAGTCTATATGCTATTCCAGACTATAATCTATCTCTGTGCTAAAATATTTCATCTCTACCTTTAACGTCTCTACGTTCAGCCGTTCTGGCATAATTGAGTAATAAACATCCAAACATCTAAACTTTCACATATTATATAATATTAGTAAGATCTATCCCATACTAAACTATTCTTCTTCAAATCAACCCCTATTTTTTTGACTTGATTGGTCAAAACGCCGAAACATTCTTTAGAATAGGATATAACGAATTTTACTTTTTTTTTACTTGAGAAGTTTCATTTTTGCGACTAAAAATAGCCACGAATCTAAGTTCCCATCCATTTCTATGCCTAAATTCATTAAAATCGGTTCAGCGATTTACGCGAAAAAACGTAAGAATTAAGATACAGACAGATGGACTTTCGCATTTATAATATTAGTATGGGTTTAAATCTGTAGTATATGTACATATAAAAGCAAGTACAACGCCTATCATTTCATATAATTACTTTATATATTATCATTCCCAAGGAGGGTTGACGTCAGGCAGGCGGCCGGTCGTGAAACTTTTGCCAAATCCTATCAGCAGTACAGAAGATGTACTGCGCCGACCCCAAGTGATTGGGAAATGGGCAGGGAGAAGAAGAAGAAGACATATATTATCGCTTACAGCGATAAGGCCTAATCCTTTGCCTCATCTATTGTCAATTTCGTCTTTTGTATATTTATTTGTGGTGTACAATAAAGTATCTATCTATCTAAAAGGCGAATTTTCAAGCAGGCGTGGGTGACGAAAACCAATTAACAATTAGGTATATCAAATATACCACCCAAAAAAATCATAATTATTGCATGTAATTACATTTTGGATATTATTAATAGAACAAAAAATAAGATTTATGTTCGGAAACATTTTAGCGAGGACATATTTTTTATAGCGCAATAGCGATGGAATTCTACTTAGCAATACAAAGAAAAATCTGGAAAAGATCTCATAACATAGAAATAGCTGTTTAGATTTCTATTCTATTTGTACCATAGAATGATTTTGTATCTATAACTTGGTTAAGAAATCTTTATACCTGGTGGTCCATGCAGCAGCACACCCTTAGGCGGCTGTGTGAGCCGGCTGTCGGCAAACAGTTCCCGTTTCTGTATGGGCAGGATGACTGTCTCTCTCAATTCTTTGATCAGATAATCTAGACCCGCGATGTCCTTCCAATTTACCTGCGAAGGGTAATATAAACTTTAATTTTCTTTCACAAATTAACCACTTATTTGTGACGACATCTTCCTATATATGACGACATCGGCCTATATATACCTATATGTAACCTATATGTAATCTATATGTTGTATTCCGTTATCGTTATGTGGTATTCCGAAAATAAACAGTAGTCGAACTTGTGTAATACGTTTGTGAAAAGCTCTAAACTATTTTACAAAGATATCTATTTATACATATTATGATAAAACTGTAACTGATCGCTGAAATAAAATATTTGAAAAATACAATTATTGTAGGTATTTATTAACGCAATAGAACCCAAAACAATGATTTTTAGATTTTCTGTTTGTCTGTGCGCGCTAATCTCAGACACGTCTTAACCGATTTGGGTGCGGTTTTCACTAATGTAATGCAGTAAGCAACTTGTTTAATTTTAATCGCTTCATAAAAAAATTATGTCAATTTAAACAATCACAAGCGAAACGAAGGCGAGTCTCTAGTGATTAAATAAACTCTAAATGTATATGCTTAATTGGTGGACCACATTTTATTTTTAATCTTGTCTTAGATTTATCTTTAAAAAGTAAAAACAAATCTTACAATAAGCTTACATGCTCCAAAATATTCAATTTCCACGCGTGAACTCCACACGTGTGAAACCACAGTCACAGCTAGTTATTAATATTATGTTAAAAGAATTTTTATATAACAGAACTATTGACTACCGATAACGTACTAAAAAGTAAAAACAAGCATGAAGTATAGGTAATCGAAATTATTTAAAGATAAAAACGAAAATGTAGCTTAGATTTTATTTCAGTTGTTTTGAGATTTCAGTTTGTTCTAACAAACGTATATTTAAAGTTTTCTCGTCGGGTCTTCTCAGCAGAACTACCTTCTGAGCCGGTGCTAGATTCCTCACGGACTTACATATTGATGGTTAATATAAATTTTATAATTTAAAAAGCGACGATTCAAAAGGTCCCGTAAAGTCTATTTGAATAAAGTAATAAATATATTTTGATCAGATTTCACTTTGCTTCGTTACTACGAAAATTTAATCGTTCTTGTAAAATGGAATTTTTTTTCGTTGACGCAATAAAATACACACCAATTTATTATCTGTATAATTAGCATTAGATAGTCAATTTTTACCATGTGCGCATGTTCATCTACAGAATTGAAAATAGCTACATATTAGATGTGTGTTACATAAAATTTGGCATGTTACCAATTCCCAAACAAAGTCATTACACTTTAAAAACAAAGAAATCAATAAACAGGTATCTTGGAATCGATAACGACATGTGACTCGCCAAATTATACACACACGACCATTAAAAATGATATTTACAATTAAGACCAATTAGACACTGAGACATTGCTAATAATGCAAGTTCCTGAATAGTGAATGTAATATCATGTTCATGAAGTAGTGTCAAAGAAAGAGTCTAATGTACACTAGCAATCATCTCTTTGTGCTAAAGAAATTTTTAATCTAATGGACTTGAGTATATATTCTATTATTTTTTTCAAAGTCCTAGTTGTACATGGAAGGCTTTACGTTACCTTGTTACAAGTTTGTTGATTAAAAATTGCCTACAGGTTAATACAGATAAAATTTCAATAATTGGAAACAGACTGTATAATAATAAAAATAGAATAACAAATGATGATGATGTGTTATATTATAATAAGATGTCTATTTTGTATAACTACATATTAATATAAATAGAAGGTACTACATTGTATGAGATTTACATGAGAAATTTATGTCCATTCGAAATTATCTGAATATTAAGTGAAAATGTTCTTCTTGTCAGGTGTGAATGTAACCTGATAAGATTCAATACTATTCTTTAATACTGATATTTCTTATGAACATTACCTTTCATCAAGCATATAAGAGCTGTTAACAAATTAGTGCTACGAGTTTACAGTTAAGAATTATTTGATAAGAGCATTTTAAAGGTGTTAACTTCTAAAGAAGCTAAAATGGTAATTACGTAACAGTTCTTTTAATAATAAGTTTAAGATAATTATGGCTTCATTGTGTAATTCTTGTGAGAAAAAATAATTTAATCTTTTTTTTATTTAGACGTAATATAGTTTAAGACAGATTGGTTTTACAATATATTTAAATATTTGATTTTAGTCTAGTTTTAAAAAAAATTTAGTATGACAGTAATTATAAATAATTTAGAATAAGACTCACATTAATCTCTTCGGGTACTACCAGTTGTGATGCAATAATCATTTCATGATCTGTTAGTTTGTCCAACGCCAAGGAATGCTTCCCACTTAGACCCGCTCTGCAAGATATCCTTAACACATGCAAACTCAATACAGTTGCAGTTAATTAAATATATAAATAAATATAATAAAATATACTATTTATAAAAATGAACATGGAAATACTGTTTTTTGATGAGTATACAATTGTTAGTGAAATTAATATTTGTTTATTTTGACTATAAGCCCACTTACTAATACATTTTGACATTCATAAAGTAAAATTTAAAATAAGGATTTTTTGTTATCAAATTTTATTTATATATATATATATATATATATATATATATATATATATATATATATATATATATATACATATTCTTACGTTATTATTTAATTCCACATTATGGTGTATGTATATAATATATAAAGCAATAAAATTAAAATAATATTAAAAATTAAGTACAACGAATCATTAAAATATAATATTAAGCAAAATTTTCAATTCTTATTTGATTTTTATGACAATGTAATGCATTTGGTTGCAAGTCAAAAATCAATACTCACTTGCGTAACTGTTCCCGCGCTCTTTCCTCAGCCTTCTTCCGACTCTTGGATGTTGGGTCTATTTGATTTACCAGCCATTTTATTGAGAAGTAAGTCACTGCAGACACAAAAGCAACCCGTATTGCCATTTGGAACACATCGCTCCTCGTAAATGCCGAACCTTCCACCATCATGCCTTAACTATTTACTAAAGGTTATTAAATGAATAACAAAGTTCAGTTATTCTGAAAATTGGGCTTTTCACTTTTCACTATGAAAATGCGAAATGTATTGGTAAATTTTGCAATAACTTGCATCGAGCTATATGTAGCAATATACTCTATACATCGAGCACTGTGTGAAATTGTGAATTTCGTGTCAGAGACAATGATAAATGATTTGATTATTTTGTGTTGCAACTTACAATCCTTAAAAAAACTAAAAATAATTCATAAACAGTAAAAATGAACTCCTAAAATTAAGTAAATCATAATGATTTTAAATGCTGATTTTTGCTGGTTAGTTGTTCGTTTTTCACCCAGAGAATCACTATTACTTTTATACAGCGGGTGCCACAATTCCACACAACCAAAACAGTAATAATTAAGTTTATTTGTAATTTTCATTTATTTAATTTCTTTGTAAATAAATCCTGTAAGTAGGTGTTTAATTTGTATTGATTACGTAAGTAATAAACTATAAAATATGGTAATATTTGTTATGTCGCTTTCTGTCTAACACACATTCGCACTAGCAATACTTTAACATAGATTGCCAGTGTCAATTGTCAATTATCAAAATGTCATTATCATGTGTTAAAAACACAAACCTAACCTAAATCCTAAACCTATAGTAAAAAAGACAATAAAAAGTCCTCGGACGGTGATCTTGTATTAAATTATATTATTTTACATAGCATTTTGAATACAATTTGCCGAAAATGAAAAAAAGTAAGACTAATAAACCAAAGTTTGTAAATACCCGTAAAGTTCTTAGAAAAGAAAAAAGGAAACAAAAGAAAATTCATCGGCAAGAGCATTATTTAAAAAAGAAAACAGTTTTAAGCGAGTTGAAAACTACTCCAGGAAAATTTGTGAAAAGGCTACCGGAAATCGAAAAAAAGAACGATTCAAAGGTAAGAATCAGAGATTAATTAATAGTTCCATTGAATATTGTTATGTACATATTTATGAATATTTTAGTAAAATCAGTAATCATATTTTATATTCATTCTTTTTAGAAGAGCAATGCAAAGCCACAACAAGAATCTTCTCAAGATGTGCTGATGAGACAAAGACAAAAGGAATTAAAAGAAGCAGAAAAACTAAAATCGCAAATGGATAAACAAAGGAAGCAAATTATGGTTAAAGCTAATGAAGATGAAGACAAAATTATTAAGAAGTTAGAAAAACAATTGGGACTTAACAAATCGAAGAACAAAAATAACTATTTTGCTGATGATGGTCTAGATTGTATCCTTTTATGTTATAAATTATATTTTATAAGTATTATAATTATTACTACATAAATATTTGGATAATTTAAAGTCATTCTTTTTAAAAATATATTAGTGGCTTTATATTAGGCTATCTTGTGGATGGTCTCATTGGCGTCGGAGCAACTTCATGGTTGCCCTGGTCTGCCTGGATAGACCAACCATCGGGGGTTGGGCATTAGATTTGAGTGGGTAATACTGTTTTAGCCGGCCGGTAAAACAGTATTACCCACTAAACCGGTCCCACATTATCACCTCTATGTGTGCAGATGTAAATGCATTTCCCAACATTAATTATTTGTAATATTTTAATTTTATGAGCTTAGTCCCACTGTCTCAAGTAACAATTCAAATCCCAAAAGGAGCAAAATGTGATTGCAAAACATTTTAACTAAGTCCACTTGCATGAAACAGCCAAAGTTTTTCACATCTTACAAATATGATAAGATTTTCTTAAATGATTATTAGATTTACTGGAAATATGTGATAGAGCTACATCGGAGCAAATTGTAGCTGCAGAAAAACATTTAGCTGATGTAGAAAAGGACTCTGATTTTGAAGAGGATTTAGCTGCTGTCACTGGAAAGGAAATGCCTAAAAAGAAAGTAAAAGATAAAAAGAGTAATGATATCGATGAAGGTGAAAATTCTGACAATGATATGGAAAGTGATGATGAACCAAATACAGGTGATGATGAGCCAAAGACAGATGATGATGATGATGATGATGAAGCAATGACAGGTGATGAAAGTGAAGGTTCAAATGATTTTGAAGATGAAAATCTAAGTGATAGTGAAAACGATCAAAGTGTTGGCAGTGAATTAATCGAAGAAGAGCAAATACCAAAATTGACATCTAAATCACAGACTAAATCAAAAAAGGAAAAAATTGTATCAGAAAGTGAGTTAAGCAAGGTGTTTAGTGATGATGAAATATCACATTTATCAGGTGATGAAGATATAAGTGGCTTTAGTGATGATGAAGAAAAGAAAGAACATAAAACAGAAAGTAAAGAAAAGCCTGATGTTTGGGAAGATATTTATGGTAGAAAAAGGGATAAAGAAGGGAATATTATAAAGGTATAATTTTTTTTTCATTTTTATCTTATTATTAGAGGTGGTTTAGGCGTGAAAATGTAACAGACAGACAGACAAAGCCACTCTCGCATTTATAATATAAGCATGGATTGTTTTTAATTATTGTTAGCTGTATTAGCTGGGGATGTGGAAAGGAGATGCAAAGAAATACAAATTTACATACATTAATTTATTAACTAGAAATTATTACTAATTAAATGACTACTGAGTATTGACTAATTGACTACTGATCAATGTTAGATCAAGTAAACAAGCAAGTAATGCCTTTTTATACTGTTGAAAATGTTCTCTATTAAGATACAGTCTTGACATCAGTTAATAATAATAATAATATTTATTGAACAATAAAAAACATAAAACACTAAACAATATTAATACAAACACAAACATACATTTATTATTATATAGAATAATCTAAGTTTTTAAAGCTCAATTTAAATTAGGCTGTGTCCATACAAAGAATATGGTAGCCTCTGTTGCCCTACTAGGCCTGTATTATGGCATACAGCGCCTTTCCCCCAAATATCTGATGAATTTAGGTAGCTGCTGCGCTTGCACCTGTGCTTGTCTGATATATTACAAGTTGTTTTGAAAGAAAAGCTTGTTTTTAATTTAAATTATCTGTATAACATGTGAGGTGCCTAAACTAAATATGACGTTTTTGCTAAAATATGTTACAGAAATGAAGTGTATTGAGAATTGTATTTTTTTTAATAACAAATATTTAACACAAATTTAACACATATTTCATAAACTACATAGAGGTCACAGTCAGAGGTTACTGGTTATTTTTAATTATTTTTTTTGTTAATTATAGATTTGGCTTTTTAGTTTTTTTTTATAAAAAAAAATATATTTTGTGTTATAGGAAGAGAAGGGTGTTTACATACCACCACATTTGAGAAATAAGGATTCAGCATCAGATAAAGAACTTGCTCAAATAAAAAGGCAAATTAAGAGTAAGTGTGTTTTTAATTTTTATCTCAAGAATAATAAGAGTGGGCAAACTGTACTAATATATAAAGCTAAAATTTTTGTTTGTTTGTTTGAACAAACAAACATTCTTTTTGCATTTTACGGCCTATTCATTGAGGAAGATTTGCATATAGGCTTAATCTAACATCATACTATGTCAGATAGGAATTGACGAGTTTTGGGAAAGGACTTGTACTGATATACTATAAGAATGATGGTGTCCTTAACATTAATGGATTCATTTCATTTCATTTCCTCATTCTATTATCATTATATAGTTATTATTTTGATTTGTTATTCTTGACGTTTTGAATGCTTTAGAGGCAAACATGATCAAGTTAGACACTATGGCTTTTGACATCTCAAAAACCATAATATTTACAGATATTCAACCAAAATTACACAATCATTTGTAAGAAAGAGAATAAAAATTCCTAAAACAATAATTTAGAAACTATTTTTTTTTTAATTTACAGGTGTGCTTAACAAACTAGCCGGAACAAATCTCCACTGGGCTTCCACATCGATAGAGAACTTGTATTCGAGCAACAGTAGGAATTCAGTTAACACTGCCCTAACTCAGTTATGGTTAGAGGCAGCAGTCGGTGAAGCCATCACTCCGCAGAGGATGTTAGTTGAACATGCGGCCTTGATATCTATCCTGCATGCTAATGTTGGATCTGAAATAGGTTAGCCATAGTTATATACATGAATCTTATTACCCGAGTGCGCCGAAAGTCAAAGGAGGGTTATGTGTTTAACCTGTATGTTGTTAATTTATATAAATGTCAACAGGTGCCCATTTCTTAGAGGAATTATCTAGAAAATTCGACGACATGATGCAAACTCCGCAACCCGTGGAAAATAAGACATTGGACAATCTTGTGTCTTGTCTGGCACTTTTGTACAGTTTTAAGGTACTTTTTTACTTGTAACCTTAACAACTCTACTTCAGGTCCAGTTAAAATTTTGTTATCAACTCCAAATAGGAATAAATATCTATAAACTATAAGATAAATGTTTTAACATTTATGGAAATTAAACAAGCGACTTCCAGAATGTAATCATAGTTTTATACAACTTAAAATATCTACAAATTGAAAATCTTAAATAATAATATTTCGGAAATAAAGCCTCACTTAAATGAATACATTGTTAACTAGTGTTCTAGGTGTTAAATATTGTTAATCTATACATATAATAAAATTCTGAGTCGAATCTGTACATTAAATATTTCTTGGAAAATCTTATTGAAATAGTCGTTATTATCGATACAGAGGCCGAATCTATAGTTTTCAGAATTTTTGTCTGTCTGTGTGTCTGTCTGTGACCGCATCACGTGAAAACCACTGGACAGATTTTGATGAAATTTGGTATGATGATAGCTGGTTATCTGGGTCAACATAAAGGATACTTTTTACTGCGGAAAAATATCTCATCTCTGAGAAACTAAACGTTAAAACGTAACTAAGGACGAACCCTAGCGGAGCGAGGGTGATTTTTTAGTACGTTTATATAAACACATTAGTTCTAAAGATTTCTCTCATCATTTATTTTTGGAAAAAACACACTTCAATTCGCCCAAAAAGCATAGACCATTTTCATGCTACGTTAATATATAATAATGAAATAATTTTTTCCAGATATACCATGTATCTCTCCTGTACGATATTTTAAATCGTTTAGTGGAAGAGCTGTCGGAGAAGAACATAGACTGTGTTTTGGCGATTTTGAGGAATGTAGGGGGAGTCTTGAGGAAGGAAGAACCGGCGGCTCTGAAGACATTCATCCATGACACTCAGGCGAAGATTTCCAAGCTGAATGAAGATGCGGATAGTGGGTGAGACTTATATATCTATACTAATATTATAAAGAGGTAAAGTTTGTGAGATTGTGAATTGTGTGTTAGTGACGTTGTAGGGGGTAATCTCTGGATCTACAGAACCAATTTAGATGAAATTTGGTAAGAAGATAGTTTGAGACCCTGGAGAGGACATAGGATATTTTTCCGTGAAATCATCCCTTAAAGGGGTGAAAATGGGGGATGAACGTCTGTGTGGGGAACTAACGCAGGGACGAACCCAAGCGAAGCGAGGGTGAGTCGCTAGTTTATTTATAAAAGCATACTAACAATATACATATAAAACATAAAATGCTGTGAATAGCAAAGGTTCTGGGTATGGAAATTATAGATGGCCACTTATAACTAATAGATGTTTTAGGATTTTGACTTGGTCTTGTAGCTGTTCTTGTCCTGGATTCAACTGGAAACCTCGCTACTGCGTAACAAACTTATATACACGCGGTTAATGAATGTTTAATTATATACGTGAAAAATCATAAAACACCCTTGCTGTTTGAGAGAACTACTATTATAGACGCTTAAGTTTGTATTGTGACACATAACAACTTTTAGACACCGTGTTAGCGACCCGAGCAAAGCGGTGTTAAATCACTAGCAATAAATAAATTCAATTTTCTTCTATTTTCACAGATCACGTATAAAATTCCTTCTGGAAGTGTTGCTAGCTGTTAAAAATAATAATTTAAATAAAATTCCCAACTACGATCCAAGTTATGTGGAACATTTGAAGAAAATGTGCCGCGGCATCGTGCGGCGCGGCAACTACGTCACTCCCTTGAACATTAGGCTAGAAGATCTATTGAAAGGTATGTATTCAGTCCTTTTTACGTCTCACTGCAGGGCTCAGGCCTCGATTCAATACGAGATCGATCAGTCCATAGCCCACCACGCTGGCGAAGTACGGGCGAACTTCACATGCCTTTCGAATACTTGCTAAATTCTCTCAGACATGCAGGTTTCCTCACGATGTTTACCCTCACCGTGAGACAAGTGGTAATCATGCTGGAAAATGATTCGCACACGAAAATATCGAGAAGTGCGAGACTAGGGATTCGAACCCGCTTCACTCGGTATCCCAAGCCAACGCGTTACCACGGGGCTACCACTGCTATTGTGATGTATATACAAAAAAATGGAAAAGATTATTTAAAATTATTTATTCGACAATCGATATGTAGATGTACAAATACACTTGTTTGTCGAAAAATCTACTAGTAATTTAAAAATATATTGTCATTCCCGAAAACAACAATAGATCTGAATTTTTATATTAAACTAATATAAATATGTTTTATATTAAATATATAATATCGAAACTTACCGTTGCTTCGCTCGGATGCGTCTCTAGCTGTTTAACAGTATCAGTCATCAGTATCTATTTGTATAGTAAACTACATTCAAATACGGATGTTTTAGCGTAAGGGAGTAAAAAACGTGTGTGCATGTATAAACTTTCGTATTTATATAATATATCTAATATATTTAAAGAAGCAATTCTTATATATATAATCTGAATCTCGGAAACGGCTCCAACCATTTTCATGAAATTTAGTATACAGGGGGTTTCGGGGGCGATAAATCGATATAGATTCGTTTTATGTCTGATAAAACGCGTGTTTTCGAGTTTTCATGCTGTTTTGTTACGCATTATTCCACGCAAAATATGGTCGCTAATTCGCACACTAGGACATAAGCATCGTGGTCAAGCGGCCAATGCGCAAGTTTGACAAACACAGGTGTCTGGGTTCGTATCCCGGTTGGATACGAAGTTTTTACTTTTAGTTTTTTTTGTATATATTCAAATTTTAGTTAGTTTTTTTTAATGTTTTTTTGGCCAAAAACTCTGAGCGAAGCTCGGTGGCCCAGATACTAGTAATAATTTGATTACACAAAGATAAGATGACAGCCCGTTTTAGGTTACCATAGTTTCAAAAATGTTCAATTTATGACTCTTACAAAAATATTTGAATATAAAAAAAAACATTAATATCCCTTACGTAATTAATTAATACAAAAATACAGTGGCTCAGTTTGTAGTGACTCTACTTGCCGTGCCAGCGGTCGGGGGTTCGAGTCCTGTTGGGGGCATTCATTTTGTGTGATGAGCACGAATGTTTGTGCTCCAGTCATGGGTGTTTATATCTATAATATGTATGTATATAAAGTTATATATGTGTAGTGTATCAACTATCTGGTATCTATACCACAAACCTCGTAGCTTACCATACTAGATGTAGATTTGTGTTAATGTCCCAACATATTTATTTATTTACAAGCCCATTTATTTGATTCCCCGTTCAAACTTTCATCCCCATTCTCACCCCCTTAAGGGATAATCTCCGGGATAAAAACTATTTCATTCACTCACTTTTCATATCATGTGATTTAAAAAAAATATAATAAAAAAAAGTCTTCTATACAAGACTTCCTGACAAACACAAAAAAAAAGAATTATTCAATTTGGTGCATTCGATCGGAAGTTATGCGTGTATATACATTTCGGTGATTCATTTTTATTAGGGTTCCGTACCCAAAGGGTAAAACGGGACCCTTTTACTAAGACCCCTCTGTCTGTCCGTCTGTCGGTCCGTCCGTCCGTCTGTCCGTCCGTCTGTCCGTCTGTCACCAGGCTGTATCTCATGAACCAATAGTTAGACAGTTGAAATATTCACAAATGATGTATTTCTGTTGTCGCTATAACAATAAATATTAAAAAACAGAATAAATTATATATTTAAGGAGGCTCCCATACAACAGACATGATTTTTTGCCGTTTTTATAGATAATGGCGCGGAACCTTTTGTGCGCGAGTCCGACTCGCACTTGGCCGGTTTTTATATAGATTTGTATGGTCGCAGCGCAGGAGCGCGGCAAGTGGTGGGTGGTGGGGTCGGCGTGGGAGGGCGCGCGCGCGCGGGGCGCGGGGGGCGCGCCCGCCGCCGCCGCGCCCAGCGTGGACCAGAAGCTTCTAGAACTGGCCAAGAAGCAGCGCATGAACACCGACGTCAGGAGGAGCGTCTTCTGCGTTATCATGTCGGCTGAGGTGAGGGTTGTTTAATATTTTTAAGTAATAATAAGAAAAAAAAATGTGTCTTTACTGTGTACTATGTACATACTTAAGAAGTTAACTTCTTTGGCGTAGCAGAACAAAAATAGCTAAAGATTTCATGCCTGAAGATGCAGCTAACTTCATCATGTCGCTTTCAGCTAACATTATCATGTCGCTTTTTGGCTGTCGGTGAGCGCGCGTATCGTAAAAATTTTACTCTTATCATATTTTCCAAATATGCCAAAAGAAGTATAACTTTAAAAATGGCTTAGTTCCTATTTTATTCGAATAACAAGTAGAAAAATAAAAAAAAGTATAATTTATTCTTGATTTAATTTTTATCATCAAAATGCTTTTGCTAACGTAGGTAATAGGTGTAATGTGCGCTATGCTATTCATGTTATTTAATTTTTCCCCGTTGTAATCTATCTATACGAGTATATTATCTTTATATATATAATTCTTCTGTGAGTGTGTATGTCACTGAACTTCTCTCAAACGACTAGACCGATTTTGATGAAATTTTTTGTGTGTGTTCAAGGGGATCTGGGAATGGTTTAGATTCACAATTTTGTCCAAAAAGTTTGAAATTTTCAAATTAAAGACGTGTAGACAGGACAACGTCTGTCGGGTCCGCTAGTATGTATATGAAAATCAAGTGGCGTTCGTTAGTCTCGCTAAAACTCAAAAACGGCTGGACCAATTTAAATAATTCTTTTTTCGTTTTGTTGGGGGTGGGTCAGGGGTGGTTCAAGAATAATAGGGGAAAACCCAAAAAAAACAGCAGAAAAATCGAAAAGTTCAGTTGTTTATTTTGTACCTATGTATATTATATAATATAATATAGTCTATCTATTCCATACTAACCGTTAAAACGTACCTAGAGATGAAGTGAGTCGCTAGTAGTTAATAATTATTATGAATGGCTGGTGAGGAATTTAGTTTTTTTTTTGGTGTTAAGTAGCTATTATATTAATCTACAATTAAAATGATATTTCAACCTAATTCTTTCCAGGATTTTATGGATGCATTCGAAAAACTCCAACACTTAGGTCTGAAAGGGCAACAGGAAAGGGAAATAGTCCACGTGTTGTTAGCTTGTTGCCTGAACGAAAAAGCTTACAATCCATACTATGCAGTCTTAGGACAAAAGTTATGCGATGTCGACAGAAAGTATCAGGTTTGTGATTCATTTATTACATTTTTAGGGTATTTCAAGTGAATAATGAATAAAAAAACTAACGGATTTTTTTTTATAATAAAGAAAAGCCAATAGTATGCCATTCTTTCAAGGGGAACTCTTCCTCTAATGTTTTTTGTATTTTTTAAAACATTAGAATAAAGTATTATTTTTATTATTTATTATTATTCATATTATTAATTTATTTAAGTCGGCAGTTTTTTTGGCGGGTGACTTTATAATTTTTTTTAGTCTGAATAAAAAAATATAGCATACCATAACACATATATTTAATATTACAGCTTTCAATACAATATTCTGTGTGGGACAAAATTAAGGATCTCGAATCTCTGTCGAAGCAAGCGATGACGAACTTAGCACAGTTTCTCATACATCTGATTATGGAGAAAGGATTGCCGCTATCTGTGTTAAAGGTAATGAGTTTTAATACATAATTTACTTTATGAAACGTAATTATTTATTTATTTTTCTAAAAGTATACTTATACTTTTTGTTTGTAATGACGTGACTAAAAATATGGTACTTAAAAAGTATAAAATCCAGCACAGTCCATTTTGAATTTTACTGAACTTGAATTAGTAACAAACTCTTACAAACTCTTGCATTTTTTATATTAGTGTGATACAATTTGGCAGTCTGCCTAGCCTAGTGTTTTCTTTATATAAAACTAGCGACTCACCCTCGCTTCGCTCGGGTTCATCCCTAGCTTGCTTAACCATACAAACTTTCATCCCCATTATCACCCTCTTAAGGGATGATTTCCGGGATAAAAATTATAATATCCTATATCCTCCCGAGGGTCTCAAACTATCTTCTTACCAAATTTCATCTCAATCGCTTCAGTAGACTCGGAGCTTATTCGGTACCAACAAACAAACAAACAAAAAAATCTTTCCTTTTTATTATATTAGTATAGATAATGAAGTCCTAGATTCAAGTCCCGACTGAGGAAAAAGCGAACTAAGAACATGAGAATAAGTTGAGTAAGGAACAGTAAGTAGTTTCTTTGCCAATTCTTTTCTGGTCTGAGACCTCTGCTTTCAGAACTGGTAGTAGACTCATGACGTTCAGTAAACAATTTTAATAATTAATGCTGAATAAAATATTTTGAATTTTCATATTTCTCATTTTAGTTAGCTTTTTCCGCACTCGGATTTTCTTTATTATTATTTTTATAATTAAAAAAATTATTGTGTAATCAAAATTTATTTTAAAATATATCCGAAAATAACATTAAAAATTTAAGTAATAGTATAAAAAATGTTTTAAAAGACAATAAAATCGAAAGTGCATAATAATTACAAGACTACCGCGATACCATCCAGACAAAGAGAGACAGTAGCATTCCCAAGGAGGGTTGACGTCGGCAGGCGGCCGGTCGTAAAACTTTTGCCAAATCATATCAGCAGTACAGAAGGTGTACTGCGCCGACTAATAATTTATTTTTTAAACGTATAAAGGAATCGTATCAGCAACGTCAGTAAATCTAAGCAGGACAAAATACTTCAATTAAATATCTATGTTAATATGCTTTAATTAACTTGACTTGCTAGTATGTAATCTAATATTGATTTTAACCTATTATTTAATTATTATATAATTAATTTAATATGTATGTAAATGACATAAATCTGGGTGACAATAAGATATTTTGATACCATCGAGCCAATCTGAAGATGGAGTTCTGACTCCTCCAAGAGTTCTTCTATTTATATCCTTATATAGGTAGAAGGACTCCCATTATTAATATTATAAATGCTCAAAGTTTGTTACTCAATCACGCTAGAACGGCTGAACCGGATCTGCATGAAATTTGGTACGGAGATAGATTGTAGTCTGGAATAGCGCATAGGCTTTTTATTCCGGAAAGATTTGTTTCCCGTGGCATAGTAGAAGTAAACTATTTAAGTAATTAAAATAAAAATATTATAATGTTATATAAAAAATAATAATTAATTTATGTAATTTATATAAAAAACCTTCGAGTTCGAGCTCTTGTGATTAATTTTAACGAGTAGGTGCCAGGTGGTATTACAATTCGTTGAAGGTCCTCTATTTTATTATAATCTATACATATAATAAAATTCTGAGTCGAATCTGTACATTAAATATTTTTTGCAAAATCTTATTGAAATAGTCTTTAATATCGATACAGAGGCCGAATCTATAGTTTTTAGAATATTTGTCTGTCTGTCTGGAAACGCATCACGAGAAAACCACTAGACAGATTTTGATGAAATGCCAACATATAGGATATTTTTTACTGCGGAGAAATATCTCATCTCTGAGAAATCTATACTAACCGTTAAAACGTACCATTAAAACACGAACGGGGTGAGGATGAATGCTAGTTTTTACATAAAATTTGCTCAGTATTTCTTTTTTTTTACAGATAATCCAGTTTTCAGATTTAAACAAAAAGACAGTGAAATTTATGAGACAAATATTATTAGCGATAATAATGAACGCCGACCTACAAATTTCGCTGGAAGTATTCCACAGGATATCAAAACCGCCTAAACTACACATGTTTAGAGAAAGTCTAAGGTTGTTTATACAACACTTTTTAATTAAAAATGCCGGTAAAAAGACATCAGTTCTTAGTGAAGACGAGATGGCAACACTGAAAGAAAGAGCCATAGAAGTAGATAAAATATTGACCATGTACGAAAATAAGTTACGGTTTTAATTAAAGTTTGCGTTAAGTTTATTGAAGTGGTTTTAATTTTTTAACATATATATATATATATATATATATATATATATATATATATATATATATATATATATATATATATAATTTTATTATCTAAGTATATAAGTATTACAAATGTTTTCATTATAGCCCACATACATATCTAGGCATATGTATCGATTTTCGACAAGTAAAATACTTGTGCAAGGTTAGCAGATAGTATGTATGATTAAACGATGTTAACGTGCCATTCATTTATTAATTATTCGCCATATTTAAAATTTTTCGCTTAGTTTATTATGTGTAGCTATTTTTATTCCGATTGTGATAGCTAGCACATATTTATGCCAAATAAAATTAATGATAACAGTTTGCACGCTCGCTTGGAAAACAAAGTGAAGCGGGTTCAAATCCCAGATTCTTATCCCACGTCTTACGGGATTACCACTTGTTTTACGGTGAAGGAAAATATCTTGAGGAAACCTGCATGAGAAGCCAACCAGTTCGAAATACATGGCCAACGGCAGCGTGATGGATTAGTATTTGATAATATAAATAGAGTATTTAGTGTATGGGATAAATAAATACCAACGCCATTAAAATATTATGTACACAAGTTTAATAAAACAAAACATAAAAAAAGTCTTTATCAGACATAACTAGCTTCTATGTATGTATGTATGTATGTTGTAAAAACTCTGTGAGTGTTTCGCCACAAGAATGCCCTTTCGTTTTAAGAGAAAAACTTTACTCAGCTCTTTTTAACGTCTCACTCTGTGTACGAATACACATTACAAATTTTGACAATCAGTATAAAAGGGTCATTTTTATATATACGTAACCTTCAAATTCTCACAAATTACAACTCTCCATTTTGACGTGAAACTGAAGTCTTAAATTAACTGCAGGTTTCGTGGGATATGAATATTTTTGCATAGTTATATGTGTACTTAAATGTTACTTATTTTTTATGTATGACCGACTTCACTCTTGACTACAATCAATCAATTTTCATCAAGTTGTGTTATTTTTTTTTACTAACACCTCTCAAATTAAAACAAATGTCCAAATTGTTCTGTACAATAAGTGTTTATGGACTATGACCTTTTCTGTAGACATACCTGTATAACGACGACACGTTTGGCTCGGTTTGTAGTGACCCTACTTGCAATGCCAGCGGTCGCGGGTTCGAGTCCCGCTAGTGGCATTCATTTGATGAGCATGAATGTTTGTACTCCAGTCATGGGTGTTTATATTTATAATATGTGTGTATTTAAAGTTATATATATGTAGTGTATCAACTATCTGGTATCCATAACACAAGCTTCGCAGCTTACCATTGAACTAGATGGTGCTTTGTGTTAATGTCCCAACGTATATATACAAGAATATTACTTTATCCTATAGATTTTATAACGATCGCTAAATGTAGCTAAAAATAATCATTATAATGGACCAATTAAGCTATAATTGTCAAAAAAATAAATGAACAGAAACGTAAACGTAAATATTAAAAACCTAAATGTATCAAATAAGCGTAAACATGAAAATTGTTAATAATTTTATGCAAATACATGATCATAGACACCCTCGACCAGCTATCTTATCTAACGTCTGCTGGACTCCTTATCTTTTATCGTGACGGTAACAAATCAGTTAGCATAGCAACGACAGTGTGTCTGCCTAGTACCTTTATTCATCGAATATTATATACCAACTTATTTTCCCACGACTACGGAGGTACAAAAAAGATTAGTTACCTACTTAATTATACAACCTTATTATATATATATATATATATATATATATATATATATATATATATATATATATACATATATATATATATATATATATATATATATATATATATATATATATATATATATATATATAATGATATTCCTTTCTTATAATACTTATTCATTTATATGCTATCTACTGCTTTCTGGAATTTTTAAACTATCTCCTCTTTTTCTTTTACTCGTTTTAATATCAAAGTTTTAATACAGATTTTAATTAATTACTTATATTATATCTATACATATAATAATAATTCTGAGTCGAATCTGTACATTGAATATTGTTTGGAAAAACTTTAGAAATAATTATTATTATCGATACACAGGTCGAATCTAAAGTTATTAGAATTATTGTCTGTCTGGTAGCGCATCACGAGAAAACCACTGGATACTTAGATTTTGATGAAATTTGCTATAATGATAGCTGGTTATCCGGGTCACCATATACGTTATTATAACCAGCTATCATTATACTGTTGGATACTTTTTACTGCGGGAGAATATCTCATCTCTGAGAAATGTACACTAACCGTTAAAACGTACATAGGGACGAACCCGAGCGCCAGCCGATACAAAGCAAAGCACACCGACTTCGAAAATATTTGATTACTTAAATATAGTAAGTGAAAACTACCAATCAGTTATTTTTTACTTTTTAGTGCTTTTTTTGAAATCGGTTTTTATTTTTTTGTTAAAAAGTTTTTACATATTAAGAAAATATGTAAAACTTAATGATATTAAAGGAAAAAAATAAATAAAAGCAAGGAACATTTGATAGATTCAATTTTATTTGTAGTAAGTACATACTAAGTATCTACTGTAATTCTTAAAAGAAAATATGCTACAACACAATTTTCTAATAGACGAAGATTATAAGTACCGCTATGTAAATTTCTAATTGATTTAATTGTTTACGCAGGAGGTGTGAAGGAGACCAGCCAACTGTGAAATGTTATTTCCATAATGTTAAAATGTGTTTGATTTCTATCAATCTGAGGTTGTTGCCACATAATATCTACATACAAGCATCCCGCCCTTACCTTGTCCACTTTGCTTAAATTCATCCCTAATTTTATACAAATATTCGTAAATTTTATCTGCCAATTGCCAAAGTGGCTAGATAATCGGTTTAACCGATTTCAAAAATAAGTATTTAAACTAGATTAAAAATTATAGTGAACCAAAACTTACGTTAATTACGAAGTAAAAATCAAATTAAAACACCTTGGAGAAGAGCTTTATATCATAATTAAGATTGAAAACGTCTTTAAAGTCTATAAAATGGTAGTTGTTAAAGAAAAAAAAATTCTTATAGAATTATGGAGAAACACTTTTTTTTTCTTTAGAATATATGTAATAACAGCCACATAGAAACCAATAAATATTTATTGCTTTCTATGTGGCTTTATTGGTGTCTATGTGGCTTCTGTCGCTTTTGATGAGATCCTATTGGAGTTTTTAAATAAGGAAGGACCGTGTGTGATTTGTTTTATACAGCGATAGTTTGTGAGATTAATGAATATGAGTGGTGTATTTCCTAGAAACTAGAATGATCTAGATACAAGTCTAGTCTAGAAACTTAAATACCTTATATTAAAAACAACGACAATGGGTTAAATATAAATACTAAACATGTTCATTGATATGTCCTTATTTCACGTAGCAACAGATCGAATGATTTCTTGCATACGGATAGTTTATGGGCCAGAGAGTAGCAAAGGTTAATACTGTAAATAATTAATAGCACGCGAGGTGTATAGAAAATCACCATATTAAGTATAATAAACAAACCACTAGATATTTAATAGTGTTTTATATGAATAGTGCTGGCATAGATCAATATGGATAGCATCGTATCTGCGTCATAGCAACACCTATGAAGTGCGCGTGCGCATCGTTTTTTAAAATTATTTTATTATTCCTACATCGTTTCGTCTTTGTTATCTTGGAGATTATCTAACAGCAATAACTAACACTTGTGTAGTAGTTGTTACGGAACAATGATCTTGGGAAGATAAGAATAAATGTTAAAAATTGTGTTGATAATTTATTACAGAATTTATTCATTAATATAGAAATCAAGGTATCTATGAATGTAAATTAATTGTGATGAAATCATAGTTATAGGTCTTGACTGTGTGTTTGTTTCATTTTGTAAATTGTACGTACCTACTTATCATTTGAAATTGCCTTGAGGATTTTAAATATATGGAGATGATTATTTAATGTTCTATGTCCTTCCGGTGGCTATCATCAGAGCGAGTTAAGCGTATGTAGTATATTATCAATAAAATCATAATTTCATTATTTTATCTTCATAAAGATCTGCTATCTAAATATCTAAGTAGGTACTAGCGGCTCACCCTCGCTACGCTCGGGTTCGCCTCTAGGTGAACAAAAACAAACCTATCCCACGAGAACCGTACTTTTTTCCGGGATAACAAGTAGCCTATGTGTTATTCCAGACTATAATATATCTGTGTGCCAAATTCATCCAGATCGATTTCATCCGAATCGATTCGTAGGTAATAAACTTATAATACATATTAGTATAGATACGGATTATATCTAAGTATTATAATAAAGACCTACAAATAATATTTAGTACTACTCATTTTTACAAGTTTTTATTAACTGCTTGTATGTATGTATGATTGTTCGGGTCAAATCTTGCAACTGAATTTTAAAGCAGTTATCCAGTATTCTCAACCTATTGAACTGAAATTTTGCGTACACGATTAATTTAGATGACAATGCATGGTAGGATAAGTGATGTCATTCTAAATCCAACATGGCGGACTCCCAATATTGGCGGACTATGTTTTTTTTATGCACTCCCATGATATGGATATCAAATGAAAGGTTTTGCTGAGAAGAATACGAATAAATACCTAAAAAAAACTATAAATTAAATCAATCCCATTTATTACATTACACAATTCATATAATACGTACTAGCGACTCACCCTCGCTTCGCTCCGGTTCGTCCCGTGGTACGTTTTAAATTAAAATGGATATAGTATGTTATCCTTAAGAGACGGATATATGCCATTCCACAATACATTATTTTGTTATATATCAAAGGGTTTAGGCAGCGTTTTCGTTGAAAGCTCCCAGACAGCTTATTTTTTTCTGACATTTCCAACAAATATCGTTATATTTTAGCCAATGTATACAAAAACTTTACAAATACTCTATCCATTGGTGAAAACAGCATGAAAATCGGTGCAGTAATTTTTGAATTTATCGCGAATAGACAGATAGACAGACGCGGCGGAGGATTTTGTTTTATAATACAGATAGCAGATTACCGCGTGATTTGAAAAGAAAATGGAAAAAAGTGAATTTGGTGTGCTCATTAAGCATTATTTTTTGCGGAAAAAAACCATCACTCAATCCAAAATTAAGCTTGATAAATACTATAGGGACTCTGCGCCATCAATTTCAATGGTAAAAAAGTGGTTTACTGAATTTCGTTGTGGACGTACAAGCACTGAAGATGCCGAACGTTCTGGACGCCCAGTTAAGGTCCCTACACCCGAAACAATTGATAAAATTCACAACGTGGTGTTGGCCGATCAGAGATTAAAAGTGAGAGAGATTGTGGAAGCCATAAGTATCTCACATGGCTCAGTGGTTTCAATTTTGAATGATCACTTGGATATGAGAAAGCTTTCTGCAAGATGGATGCCGCGTTTGCTCACAATCGACCTTCAAAAGGGTAAAACAATCAATGGCGAATATTATGCCAACTTATTGGGTCGATTTAATGAGGGTTTGAAAAAAAACGACCGCATTTGGCCAAGAAAAAAGTTCTTTTCCACCAGGACAATGCAAGGATGCACACATATGCAGTTTCCATGGCAAAATCCATGAATTGGGCAACGAAATGCTCCCTCATCCACCCTATTCTCCGGATTTAGCCTCGAATGACTATGTCTTGTTCTCAAACCTGAAGAAATGGCTCGGTGGAAAGAGATTTGACTCCAACGAAGAAGTCATCTCACAAACAAAGACTTATTTTGATGACCTCGACAAATCTTTTTTTTTTGGAAGGGATGAAAAAATTAGAGAAACATTGGACAAAGTGTATACGCCCTCGTATGTAGTGATACATAATATACATACAAGCTTGTTTTAAAAAATGTTTTTATAATATTAATTTATTAAGACTGAAGAAAATTAATATTTAAAAAAAAATGTGTGACGTATAGTCAAGCACCCTGCAGTAAGCACTTAGCAGCTAAATTAGGTACCTACTAAAGCGCCGTTATTTTGCTGATGAAATCGATAATTAATGAATATTGTTAGTTTGTTTAAGTTCAAAGTAAAATATAAGCAAGCTGCAACAGTTCAAGAACGCTGTAAGAAAGGTACCTAATAAAATAATATTATTTTATGAATTTTCAAAACGTTTTTTTAAATGGACTGACTTCGATTGCTATAAATATTTTTTATGATAATGTAACATGCAAATAAACATACCGATTTTTAATTTAAGAAAATTATATTTAAATTACATAAGTATTCTAATGAAATAATTAACTAAACTTCATGGCTTATTCTTAAAAATAAGATATCAACTATTAAATATTTATGCTATTTTACAAAATGCACTTATATAAATTAATAATTATTACAAATGGAAAAAAATACTAGATTATTTAATAACTTCACGAGCAAAATCGTGGACCATAACTATGTAGTTAGTTGCATATAATATATGTAGGTATATTGTTATGTATGTACATTGTACATTGTACATAGACCTCGTTGTAATTCACACTTGTAATGCGATGCGTGTGCGCAGGTCGGGTGGCAACAGGCTGTCTGCACTCGACAGAATTATTTACGCTAACGTACCTAACACTGAATAAATGTGAATATTATCGATAGATACCTACTAAGTATCATTTATGGTTACGCATCAGTCAATAGGGGATATAAATTATACGTCTACTAAATGCGGCATTGCATTGATTTAAAATGTTGATAATACCTAATCTATTTTTCATATTTTTTCTATACATTTTATATAAAATAATTATTTAACTATATAAACAAATATATTTTTTATACAATTTACTACTCGCACTACATAATCTCACTAACTACCAGTTAGTTAGTTTTTAATTTACTTTGATGTTTTATTTTGATTTATCGAAAGATGTTTAGACAATGTTTAGACCTTTTACCTGTCAATAGGTACCTACCTATATTTTAAAAAAGTTTTTATGAGATTGTTTACTACATTTACAATAATTAGATTTAAAAATTATAAAAAGCTTATTTAATATTTTATAAGGGACTAAAAGTAATAAGAGTCCATTTGTGCGATACATACATTCAAAGACGATACTTTTTTTAACGTTTCAAATTTCAAGCAGCGCCATCTATTGATATCATCAGAACTAGAATATCATTAATAGAACAGTCGTGGGATTTCGCGATTATACTCGTAGATATACAGTGAAAGATTTTTTTTTAATTAAAACTGTTCGTTTATTTTTTTAATTAATGGTCCATATTATACTTAAGTTACAATACTTTTGTTTAGGGTCTCTGAAATAATATTCAAAGATATCTAATTGATGGCGGTGGGGGTGTAATTATTGATTATACATGGATTTACAATAATTGTTCTGCCTAGACAGTTTTATACTTGTACTATACATAATAGAAAAATATATACGAGTAACACAAATATCGTTGATAATATTTGTACAAATGTTTTTATGTAAAATAAATGAACTGAAATAAATATAACATTATTTATTAAAAAAAACGTTGTGAATCATTAACGTAATATTAAAAATAAGTTCAATTTAATTTATTTAATTGTTAATTTATTTGTACATTCCACTAATATTTTCTTGTATCTGTTTAGAAATATATCATTTATTTCTGAACGCATCGTAAATTCTTAAGTCAAGATACAACTAACGCCATCTATTTACATATTTGGCACATTGTGGATATAAAAGTGATATTTACGCAGCTTGTTGAGAAATAAAAAAAAAATTGAATATTTCTACCGGGCATAAAATAATTATATCTTTTAAAATTATAATTAAATGGAATATTTTTATATTTTTTTTTAAACGAATAAAGTTTAGAGCGTCAAATTTAAAAAATGGCGCTGAATGAGAAAAATGTTGCGCCACCTTGCGAATAAAATTGGAAACTCCAGTGAACAAAGAGAGCTAGCTAGCCACTACTAGAAATTAAGGTTGTGTTTTATCTCTGTCTGATAAGTGCACACGTTCCGAGTGCGAAGGGGACGGCGTTTAGACTTTCGGCCATCAATTCATAACCATCTTTCTTTCTTGTGCAACTGTTTCTCGTCGGTCGTGTTCTAGGATCTAGTGCGAACGCAGGATGGACGCCATTCGTGCGAGATAAATTGTGGCTTGCGTAGTGACAGTGCGTGCATCGGTGGCGGGCGTGAGTGCTATATGTGCGTCTGGTGCGTTCGGGTGGCCTCGGTGTGGTGCGTGTGCGGAGAGTGCGGAGAGGACGGTGGGACCGGAGGGCCGGAGGCTGTGAGAGGGATGGCGGGCGCGAGGTGATCGGGCGGCAGCGGCGTCCGCTCGCGCTCCGCCGGCCCCATGCGAGCGCCGGAGGTTTTATGGGTATTTGCGTGAGCTGCCGGCGCCGCGAGCGAAAGGCACCCGAGAAGCGCTGGGTGTCGAGCGCGGGCGGGCCCGCTAAGGGTGCGGCGGCAGAGTTGCTACCGCGGCAAGTTCACCTGCCAGCCATGGCAAACTCGATCTCCAATATCAAGATGACCAACCCTATCAAGGGCATGGTGAGCAAGCGCCGAAAACGATATGTGAAGGACGGCTTCAATTTGGATTTAGCATGTATCCTTTTTGTGAGTGTTCTGTGATAAGGTTGGTGAAATATAACTTAAATCTGGTAAGTAGATATCTTATGATATTAAAAAAAGATCGTGAAATTGAAGTATGGTTCTTAGGTTAATTTTCATAGCATTCGATACGGAGAGATTTATAACCTGTACATCGTATTTATTTTTTCTGTATTTGAGGTTATAACGCAAGATAATTCTCAAAATAATCAATTTGCATTGCATCTAGAGTTGTAAACATTGAATAAAACCATTCGATGATAAGTTGTAGTTAGGTTACAATGCAATCTATAAGTAGAAATAGCTATAGATACTGTAGAAACTATTGGTACACGAAAAAGGAAACAGTTCAGTTTAACCATAGTGATTGTACATGTATAAATAGCTAAGTATAGACATGATATCTTGCATAGCAACAACTCATAACCTATATCTATAACAGAACATGAATTATGCTGTGCATACATGCTATCAGATTATCATAGTAGGTATCTAATGAAGATAACTATCACTAAATTCTAAGTTTTTAGGCTAACCCAAGGCCACTTGCTTTTAGCCATACAATGGTTAGGAAGAAAGTTTTGTGTGCTATGTCACTTTCTCTCTTATGCATACAGAGGTCTTTGTTATTTATTTTGTGTAATGTCATTATAATATGAAAAATTAACTCATTTATTTGAATTTGTTGCATAATTATAGCTAATGTGTAATTTTTATTACATTTCTACTATTAGCATTTACAACTTTTTTATTATGAACATGAATCACCATTATAATGGCCAGTGTGGACTAGATAAAAAGTAATAGAAAGTAGTTCTTTTTATTTTGAAGCTATTTTAATTTAATTTCTTTTTTATGTTTTAATAGCATAGCTATCAGGCTCTTAAATTGTTTTTACTAACACAAAAACAAGTGTTTTTTTTTAAATATCCAAATTTATCTTTTTTTCAATTACTCCATCATATTGAATGAAAATTATCAATGTGAATATCACTTAACTTAAGGGGTGTATAAAGAATAAGAATAACCCATACTTGTATTATTCATTGCTAAGTGCCACTTAGTCTATGTACTGAGTACTTATTAGGTACTCTACAATTGCTAATATATGATTAGTGATAATGTTTGCCGAGATAGTTTTTGTATTTAATAGGTAAGCTTTAAATACTTCAGAAATATAATTACATGTGTTGTCGTATAATATAATTATGTATCTGCAACATCTTTATATGGTTCTCAATATAAATAATATTTTTTATAAAAATTACATTGAAATCAAAATCAATTGCCACTATATATAATACAATTATAATAAATTGTTTATATTTTTGTAATCACCTCTAAAAAACCGGTGTCTTGATACCCACCCCGATTGATTTGGATGATTTTTTTTTTTAAGACACTAATTGGCGCTTAGGATCCGCCAATTTTATTTTTGATGATATCTATATTATACCCTATGAAATTTTATCAAGACGAACTTAATGACGTATAAATCATCAAAATCGGTTAAGCCGTTTAGTAATTACAATGGAACATAAGATCGGACAAACATACATACTCACAGCTCAAACACAACCCTCCTTTAGGATTCTCCGCATTCAGGTAAAAAAGTATGATTAAAGTATTATCTTTTAAATAGCTGTCATTAAATCTCTTCAATTTCTTGTTTCTAGTGATAAAGCAGATAAATAGGTTGATACATTAAATATTGATTTTTCCATCACAATTATGATATCTCTTAATTAGTTTATTTTAATTGGATGTCTAATACGATGTTGGATGTCATTATCTGTTTTCAGTGGTTTAAAGAAGGTTTTTTAATAAAAAGTCCTTTTTAATTTGTAAAGATCATACTTATAGATTAGTATATAAGGTTTGATTATACTTAACTGGGTTATATCCAAGCTTATTAATAATTTTCAACTTCTAATAAAAGAAAAATAACAAAAACTAAGAACTAAGAGTAGATGCTCTTATTACGAGTATTTATTTGCTAAAGAACATAATATCCATACATAGTGATGCATAGCAAGGATAAGGTACCATTATTAGAACTTTTTTTTGTCAATTACAATGTCTATAGCTTGACTTCATAGGAACATTAATTTGATCCACTTTTATCATAATCTTTACCTATAATACACCAATGCTGTAAAATAAAATTTGCCTTTACAAGTTAATTGATGAGATTTGTTTTTTTTTAAACTCAGTGAGTCAATTTTAATCTATCCAATATATATATGGCTTTACAAAAAAAGAAAGACTGTAGATAATATATCAGTTTTTTTGACTCTTTGAGGTTTTGGTGCAGTATTTTATGGATATTTTATGGATGTCTATAAATAAAGACAAAGTAGAATTGTCATTCATCATATAGGAATAAACTCCACTCAGTATTACCAACTTATATTTTTTTTAACTGAAAACCACTTGTAATCCATACATAGTAATAACATCTTAATGCGAAAAAGTTACAAGATTTTCTGGAGATAAATGATTGTTATAATTCCAATAATATTAAAGCTAAACATAAGAGAAATTAAGAGAAAATAAAAATACTTATACATTTAAAAGTTTAACTTAACAGCTATAAATAATACAATAATTTGTCATGACTAATTACTCAAGCCAAAATGATTGCACTGAATTTGTGATAAAATAACTAAGTATAGAAACTAGAAATACCATAATCTAAGTAAAGTAACCAAAAGTACACATATTTTAATTTCATATAATCAAATAACATAGTGAAAGCTGTAGAATTAATCTATACTAATATTATAAAGAGGTAAAGTTGTGAGTTTGTGACGTTGTAGGGGGTAATCTCTGGATCTACTGAACCAGTTTAGATGAAATTTTGTAAGAAGATAGTTTGAGACCCTGGGAAAGACATAAGGTACTTTTTTTGCCGGAAATCATCCCTTAAGGGGGTGAAAATGGAGATGGAAGTTTGTATGGGGAATCAACCTAGGGACGAACCCGAGCGAAACGAGGGTGAGTCGCTAGTAATTTTATAGAAGCAATTATTATTATGACTATTTGGCTGTTCCTCTTCTTTACGTAATATAATATTATAAATAGAAAAAAAAGTTTTTTTGTATGTTTGCTTGTAATGGATAAACAAAAAGTTTGCTGAACCGATTTAAATGACATTTGATATGAACTGAGATCTTAGGAAGGACATAAGATAGTTTTTATCCCAGAAATCATCTCTTAAGGGGATGAAAGTTTGTATCGGGAATAAATCATTTCTCAAGTAAAGGGATGTAAAATTAATAATATATTATACTCTATCTATTCCGTACTAATTCTTAAATTTATAAGCAAACAAAGTCATGTATTCAGTGGTAGCCCAGTGGTTACGCGCTCGCTTGAAAAACCGAGTGAAGCGGGTTCAAATCCCGGGTCTCGCACCTCTGATATTTTCATGTGCGAATCATTTCTAACATGATTACCACTTGCCTTACGGTGAAGGAAAACATCGTGAGGAAACCTGCATGTCTTAGAGAACTTAGCAAGTTTTCGAAAGACATGTGAAGTCCGCCAACCCGCACTTGGCCAGCGTGGTGGACTATGGCCTGATCCCCCTCGTATTGAAGGGTGGCCCGTGCCCAGCAGAGGGACGTTAAAAAGGGCTGAATGCAAAGTCATGTATAAAAAAAGGCCTGTTACAACAATTATTAGTTATTAAAATCTCTTCTAAGAGTTTCTCGTAGTGGTAGTAGTAGTGTTGTAGAGGTCTTCTAGTCCTGCTAAGGTCATGTGTCACAATACTTCTTTACCTTGTAATATGTAAATCGAAATATATTGCAGCTATAAATTAATATCATAACTTCTATTATAATTATTTATTAATGACAGATGGAATTGAATTTCGAAATTTTGTTTAGTTATGACCTTTACATCCTTTGACCAATTATGATGATTTATGGTGCACTCATTACCATAGAGTAATGTAATAGCAGATTTTAAATCCCATTCATGCCATGGAATTTTATGTTTTACTAGCATTGCCCGCGGCTCCGCCCGCGTTCAGATGACCAAAAACCAAATTCTTAGGTTTTACATATTAGTATAGTGTTACAATGCAGTTTTTGTATTTTTTCTCAGAAATGAGATATATTCTCGCGGTGAAAAGTATCGTATATCTTGACCCGGATAACCAGCTATCACCATACTAAATTTCATAAAAATCCCTCCAGTGGTTTTTCCGTGATGCGGTAACAGCCAGACAGACAGATAGACAAGACTTCTAAAAACTATAGATCCGGCCTCTGTGTCGATAATTGTGTTTATTTCAATAAGATTTTCCAAAAAATATTTAATGTACATATTCGGCTTAGTTACAATTTTATTATATGTATAGATGATAGTACTAGCGACTTACCCTCGCGTGGCTTCGGTGCGTCCCTAGGTAGGTTTTATTTTTTTTAAACGTGACCCTAATTCTTTCTCTAAAATAAAAGTATCCTAAGTTACTACATCAGTTATCTGCCAGTGAAGGTTCCGTCAAAATCAGTCCAGCCGCATCGGAGATTAGTCGGAACAAACAGGCAGACGAAAATTTTAAAAAATGTGTGTAAAAAGCTGTTATTTTGAAATTACAAAAACACACTTTAATTTTATTTATCTGTATAGATTTGGGTGTCAGCTTAATGAAAACTATTGAAGGCTGTATGAAGAGCATTTAGATTCTTCACAAAATGAAAACAAGTCTATACTAGTGTTATATATATTATTCTAATTAATAAATATAATAAACTCTTATTCTTAAAAAATTAACTAGCGACTCACCCTCGCTGTGCCGCTCGGGTTCTCCCTACTTACATTTTAGCGATTAGTATGAATTTCTCAGAGATGAGACATTTTCCCGCGGTAAAAAGTATCGTATATGTTGACCCGGATAACCAGCTATCATCATAACTAATCATTCATCAAAATCCCTCTTGGTTTTTCCGTGATGCGGTAACAGACGCAAACAAAAATTCTAAAAACTATAGATTCGCCATCTGTATCGATGAATGATGAAGATTTTCCAAAAAATATTTAATGTACAGATTCGGCTCCGTTACAATTTTATTATGTATGTTTATATTGTCCTTCCATAAATAATAAAGCTACTTTATTTATTTTTTTTCATTTATGATTGCTGAATTTTCGTATCATTTTCCGTTACATTCGATATCTAGGTTTCAGGACTAGATATTTTATATGCACTGTTATTTTATCAGCTTGCGTGGGTTCATTGACCCGCTTGCACGCAAAATTGACGATTTTAATGCGATATATCACTATCGATACTACGTTTTTATTAACCACGCAGTAAATTAAATTGGTCAGGCATAAATTATATATATATAATTAAATTCTAACTAAGCCGAATCTGTACATCAAATACTTTTTGGAAAATCTTATTGAAATAGACGTTATTATTGATACAAAGGCCGAATCTGTAGTTTTTAGAATTTTTGTCTGTCTGTCTGTCTGTGCTGTCTGTGACGGAATCTAGAAAAAACCACTGGACATATCAATATGAAATTTGGTATGATGATAGCTGGTTATCCGGGTCAACATAAAGGATACTTTTTACTACGGAAAAATATCTCATCTCTGAGCTAAACGTTAAAACGTAACTAGGGACGAAACCGAGCGGAGCGAGTTTTAGTAGCTAGTAACATATACTTGCTTGCTTTGTGAATTACAATAAAGAATTATAGCAAGTTTACGTTTTGGAGGATTGATGGGTCGTTGAACTTTGTCTAATCGTAATAATTATTCATATCGAAATATTTGAAGTCAATCAATGTTGATTAGTCTTTGTGTATAAGGAAGTATTGTGAAAGTATACAATAAATTGCGGCACCTTTCGCAATATATCATAAGATTCTCTTCCTAGAAATGAAACAACTTAAGTAAACGCTTTGTTAATTTCATAAAATAACTGTATTGGTAAATATTTATTGTAATAATTATATATTACTAGCAGAACCCGCGGCTTCGCTCGCGCTAAAACTACAAAAAAATCTCTAAAAAGGCAGTTTCATACAAACTTTCATTCCCTATTTTAACCCCTTATAGGATGAATTTAGAAAAATGCTAAAAACGTATATAATTAATTTTATTGAAGAGCATTAATACCAAGTTTCAAGTTTACCAATTCTGATCATAATTATTTTTTTGGATTGTATTATAACGTGTTTTCCCGTGGGAATTAGGTAATCTCTCGCTGTAAAAAGTAAAAAGTAGCCTATGTTACTTTCCAGCCCTCCAACTATCTCCACACAAAAATTCACGCCAATCCGTCACTCCGTTTTGAGGTGAAAGAAGCACAAACAAACAAACACACTTTCATATTTTATTATATATATATATATATATATATATATATATATATATATATATATATATATATATATATATATATATATATATATATATATATATATATTAGTATGGATTTATTAATTTGATATATTATAGAAACTATACATGCTTTTTAATAAATACCTATATCTTTTTTTATTTCGAATCGTTTCCATTATTGAATAATGAATAGTCACTTCACATATACATAGTTAAATGCCTCGGTGGTGTAGTGGCTAGCATGTACGGCTGTACAGCCGGAGGTCCTGGGTTCGAGTCCCGGGTCGGGCCAAGTTTAGTTATTGAGTCTTTTTGTATAGTAAGTCTCAGTAACAGCCCGGAGTTCGGAAGTGGGCGGTGTTTCACCCCCGTGCCTCGGAGAGCACGTAAAGCCGTCGGTCCTGCGCCTTAACTCGCACTGGTCGTGTCGAGTATTCGTCCCACCAGAGTATGAGAGTGACAGGAATAGAGAGTGCACGTTGTGTCTGCGCGTACACTTGTGCACTATATCTCCCGAGCAGTTGGCTACTCTTAATGAGATTGGCCGCCGTGGCCGGAATCGGTCAAGAGAACATCAATGAATAGCCAATAAATTATTGTATTTTTATTTTAAAATGTATCTCATATTTAGGGCTGTTTTTATGCGTTAAATTCATTTTGCATTTATTGGAGAAAATAAACTTTGGTATTAACTTTTTAATAAATCGAATGTATGATTACAAAGTCCTTACGCGTAATACGTAATAATATAGTTAGATATTAAAATGTACGTAGAAATGTATTAGTTATATATCACATACATACGTACTTAATGACGTTAATATTGTGAATATTTCCTAGCTCAGTTGGTAGTGACCCTACTTGCTGTGCCAGCGGTCGCGGGTTCGAGCGAGTCCCGCTGGAGGCATTCATTTGTGTGATGAGCACGAATGTTTGTACTCCAGCCGTGAATGTTAATATTTATAATATGTATGTATTTAAAGTTATATATGTGTAGTGTATCAACTATCTGGTATCCATAACACAAACCTCGTAGCTTACTATGGTACTAGATGGCGCTGTGTGTTAATGTACCAACATTTATTATTATTATTATATCTATATTTATGCTAATAGTTTTCTGTAACAAGGACTTTAGCTGACGGTTATATCGAACTAACGACTCACCCTCACTCCGCTGGGTTTCGTCCCTAAATACGTTTTAACGATTAGTATAGATTTCTCAGACGAGATATTTTCCCGAAGTAAGAAGTATCCTAAATGTTGATCCGAATAACCGGCCATCATCATACCAAATTTCATTAAAATCTACCCAGTAGTTTTCTCGTCATGCGGTAACAGACAGACAAAAATTGAAAAAACTATAGATTAGGCCTCTGTATAATAAGATTTTCCAAAAAATTTCTTTCAAAAATTTTTTTTCCAAAAATTTTCTAATGTATAGATTCGACTTGGTTACAATTTTATTATATGTTATCCCACTAATTTTAGTGTATGTTTTTTGTGTACTGTTACATGATTTTTGTTGAGTACATATTTCGTTTTGTAGGTTTATTTTAACCATCTAAGGTTATTATTAAGCATCGGAAGTAATCCAACTAACACAACGTGCTTATAAACGTATCTAGTAGGTATGATTTGTCACAAATTTAATTTAACATTTTTCCTTCCTTACCTTAGATCCAATAAATCATATAATGTAAAACTATATATTATTTAATTATTGAGTGTATTACTCATTACATAAATGTTATTATGATACGCTAGTGTGAATATTTTCATCCATACTAATATTATAAAGAGGCAGTTTGTTTGTTTGTTTGTTTGTTTGTTTGTTTGTTTGAACACGCTAATCTCAGGAACTACTAATCCGATTTGAAAAATTCTTTTTGTATTAGATATCCCGTGTACTGAGGAAGGCTATAGGCTGTATATCATCATGCTACTACCAAAGCGAGCGGAGCAGTAATTATAAATGTCAACAAATCGGGCAGACTTCCATATATTATTTTAAAATTATATAATATATTATCAATTATTAGTATTTCGGTATTGCATTTCAAGTTCATTAATTGTAAATTTAAGTTTTGGTATTTGTATAGGAACTTTTAATTTATGTTCCAAATAAAAGTCTGAAATATTAGAAAAAAAATAGTAACCAGTTCTTACAGAGATAAATATCAGTGCTAATTTGACGAAACTTTCTCCCGTAATCATTTATAAATTAAAAGTATGTTTTTTATTCGATTAAACATAGAATTATCTCAATTACTTTAAAATAATATGCAGTGAGAGCTGCGTGAGCTTTAGATGTAAGAATTGATGATTTTTGGATGAACATTAGTTTTTTATTAATATTATTACAAATTATATACATATCTATCATCTACCAAGCGTAGCCGCGGGCAAAAATTATATTAAATAAATTCTAAATCAAAAAAGTCAAAATACTCATTTAATTTTTGACATAGAATATTTATAGAGCAAAATCGGTAAAGTTATGGATATTTTCTGCCACATAGATTACGACACCAGTCGTGACATCCGAATGACCTTATACGGATTATTTGTGTACGTAATTATTACAATTTAACAGGCAATTTTTAGGATTCCCTGTGACGATATACATATAGCTGACGCGAGCGCTATATCATGAAACACGTATTTATTTAATTTTGTTGTTCATAGAAAACGAATATGTTATACGAAATACTGTAAAAAAACAATTTATTTCAGTAATTAATGGTTGTTGGATTTTCAAATGAATTTGATTGGTTTTGTCGAATATTCTTTTAATACATGAAGTACTTTCTAATATTACAAATGCAATGTGGAGTTGGTTGGCTTGTGCTTCTTTTACGCTTCAACACATTAACCTGATAGGCCTCCATCTAACCTGGGATATCCATAGTGGATCATGGACATGGACATCTTGAGAAATAAATATTTAGTTTTTGGATAATAGGTACATATTGTTCGATATTTTAATTTAATTAGGTAATTGTCACGAAAATATTGTATGGAACCAACGCACTACCTCACGATTCACGTTATACCACGTTCATCTAAAAAAAACTTGCTAAGTCAATTCTGAACGGCTTTATCTTTATCCATTCAGATATATTTAGCTATGTTTAATATGAATTCAACAACTATTAATTTTAACGATGTTCTAGCACAATAGAAAAATCTATAGTGCTGCTCACACTATGCGGGTCCTAGCTAGTTCGATTCTGGCCCACAGTAATTCGTTTTTATTCGTTCTACATAGCTTGGTTAGATTAAAATGTGTAATCGGATCGATTCGCTCACTGTCCAAAAGAAAGTGGCCATCGTAAAAACGAAATGATGGTATTTATATCGAAAGGACTGATGACACAGCAATAATTACACTGCGCTCGTCGACTCGATGGCTACGGTCAACGTTTAGCACAGATTTTTGGCAAGCGCATTGTTTAAGCCCCGTGTGGTGGAACATAGATATGGCGGTATAATCGCGTTCCAAATTTTAATCATACATTATTAATTTGTTTAGTAAGTACGTGTAATATTTAGGTCGTTGCCATTTTTGGCCTGAAATAATTCGACTCATGCGCATGTGTCTTATATAAAATATTTGTGGATTTTTTTATACAGTGTAACACCGCTTTATGGATGTAAATGACGATATCAGATATAAAATTTTCTCTTAATCTGTTCATATAAGTTATTTTAGTAATAATTGCATAAAATATATTTAATACCTAGGATTAATGTACTAGAACCCGTGTTTAAAGGAGAAACTCCGGCCTACTTTCATGGCTAAAAATGTTAACGTGTTATTAGCGACCGTTAATAGAAAATCGCTTTATGGAAATTAGCAAGCATTATTATTCGCTATAATAGTTTAATGACTTTATCGTAGAACTAGAAAATATGTCGTTGGTAGATATAATTGTACTTAATAAGGAGAGATATCTACACATCGTGTAGAAATATTTATCCATTTTTTTAGTTAAAAATATTAAATTTTTATTGCGATAGGTACTTTCGTGAAATGAATGTAAAATTGATCAATTTAAGTTTAAACGTCTTTTCCCTTTAAAATAAGAGACCAGTTTGGAAATAAAAAATGCTGTTATACCATATCGTCACTATACACTATAATAATACAGTAAAATATAGTGATTATTAATTTTGTTTTATCGAGGTAGAAACAATTTAAAAAAAATAAAATGCTGATAAAATTTTTGTCAATTTTCAAAGATGATTATAACATTAAAGTTGTAGGTAGTTTAGTTTGTCTCTTGCTTTTTATCGATTTTTTTTATCATCCGATTTTTTCGTGCATTATTGATAAAGACATTTAAGTATATAATTAAATAAATGACCTATATATGAGTGTTGTAAGCGTGTTTGATAGTTGTTTCCAACCAATCTTAACTATATAGTACCTATAAAAAGCATTTTTTTGCAATTTCATTAATTGACCTTCTTTAGAATCGAACCTGTAAACTCTGCATAACAGTAAATGTCAAACAATAACTACATTTATCGAATTTAACAATAAATATTAAAATTTATTAGGCTTTATTATCTTTATCATGTACATTATGTGCTTATAATAAATTGAAATTCGATTTGAAATATTATTTCTTTTTTATGACGTACCTATTATAATTTTTTTTATCACAAGATCCTTTATATTGTGAAATTAATAGGTTCGTTTGTTTTTTTATCGCAGCCAAATGTTGGCCTTATTAAATTTTTGATGTGTAAAATTGATATTATTATATATTTTGTTAATAATTACTCGTATATGTGTACGTAGTTTTATTTTCTGTTCTGAAAGTTAAAAAGAATATTATAAGCAGGTGCATTTCGTTTTCGTATTTTGTATTATGTTCTCGTATTCTACTTTATAGGTACTTACTATATTTTGGACTTAGAATGTATTGTCTTATAAATTATAATATTCTATACTAATATTATAAAGAGACAGGGTTTGTTTGTTTGTTTGTGTGTACGCGCTAACCTCAGGAACTAGGAATCTGATTTGAAAAATTCTTTTATTGCATTAGATAGCCCATTTATCGAGGAAGGCTATTGACTATATGTATATCATCATGCTACTATATGTCAATAAATCGGGCAGACTTCCATACATTACATACATATATAATATAGACGAACTCGAACGAAGTGAGGGCGAGTCTCTAGTTGTCTTATAAATTGTAATAGTTTTGACCCTACGAATATCGAAGTCTACATCTTTAGATAATAGACCTGTATCACTACAAACCCATGTGACAAGAGCCCTATTCTAGCATAAGCATGCGATATTTTTGCTCGTCCCTAAGCTTTTTAAACCACAGGCTTATAATATCCCAGGGAATGCTACTTTATGTTCCGAGATAAAAAGTAATGTTATATAATACTAGCATTGCCCGCGGCTCCGCCCGCGTTCAGATGACCAAAAACCAAATTCTTAGGTTTTACATATATGCAGTTTTTGCATTTTTTCTCAGATATGAGATTTTTTTTTTTGTTTTAATTGTGTGTTGTAATTAAATTTTGTCATTTCATTCTACTTGGTCTTATATTATACTACGGATCGATTTTTTTGTTTTTGTTCTGCACTTGGTATTGAGCAATATCGTATGTTTCATGAGATGCATGAGAAATGAGATAGGCGTACACTGTACGTATATAATTAATGTGGACGACCGATTAGCCGCCTAACATGGAGGGCACGTTACGCGATATAGGTGTAGCATCCAATAATAAATGAAAGCGATATCTTATAATTTTATCTGTGATACACTAAACACCAGAAATGATCGAAATTTGTTTTATAAATATACTAGCGACTCACCCTCGCCTCGCTCGGGTTCGTCCCTAGGTTGATTCCCCATACAAACTTCCATCCCCATTTTCACCCCCTTAAGGAATGATTTCCGGGATTAAAAGTATGCTATGTCCTTCCCAGGGTCTCAAACTATCTTCTTACCAAATTTCATCTAAATCGGTTCAGTAGATCCAAAGATTTCCACCTACAACGTCACAAACTCACAAAGTCACAATTCACAAACTTTATCTCTAAAATGTTAGTATAGATGTTTGTACTAGGTTTCAAGACGGACGGAGAATTTAGCATTATTTTTGTTTTATCGCTGGGTATATATTAATTTTCTTTAATTATTATATTTATTTTAAAAGAAAAGCTGTAGAATTAATAGCAGATTTTTTTATCGCTACGCTTTGGATAAAATACACATGCTTTACGAGACTTACAGCAGTAAGAAATCTCTGAAACCTTGGAAGAGGTCGAAACTAAGCCGTGATTCGCATAATTTATTTCTAAGACTGGTTTAACTTAAAATTAAGGTTACAATGATTTGTTACTAAGAACAGCAGATATAAAATAAAATACTAAATATTTGCATATATACAATTATAATGTAGGTATATATGGCAACATTCCACCTTTGTATATTTCAATTTTCCAAGGTTTAGCCGACATTTTAGTTTCATGCTCGTTTTATTAAGGTGTAGTTCGGAGAAAGTGATGGGACATTTTTCACTTCATTTCGCTTTACGCCAGTATGAGAATTAAAATCGAGGCTGTTGACCGATCAACAATATATCTATAAGTCCTTATAGGAGCGATCTGGCGACCTCCGGCGTAGTAGACAGTCAGACACGTTTTTCACTGCACTTGAAGGGAGATGACTAAAATTTCATCACAGTTAATAGTTAAATGTAGCCGAATATATTAGCTCTGAACAATTAAATTAATTCGACTTTATAAATTAAAAAAAAAATCATTTTCATTTACAATTACACTGTAAATTATTTCTAATATTTAGTCATAATTTAATAAGAAAATGAATATGACAGTGTCATGCATGAAAAACCAATATATTATTCTGTTGTATAGTAGTTTTGCAGCGTCATTTGAAATAAACCAAGCGTTCTAGTTAACTTTTAATTCTTGGTAATTTGTGAAGGCTAATCGTATCTTTTAAGTTTTTCTACATAATTAAATAGAATTCTTTTATAGCAACCGTGACTGATTTGTTTTTAAGGAGATTTGGTGATAATTGTATATATATATATATATATATATATATATATATATATATATATATTTTTTTTTTTTTTTTTTTTTTTTTTTTTTTTTTGATTCATATACATTTTATTTGAAATCTCATATAAAACTAACAAATAATATAAAACCTTTATCAGTCTCGATAGCAGTATGGAATGAATTTATTATAAACTATGTAGGTTTTGTTTTTATCCTTAAATATTTTCTTATAATGGAACATAGGCTATGTTACTCAGTATATTGTCTTTTTTTTCTAAATTATCAAGACTGAATTATTTGCTACTTAATAAAATTTTCTAACAAAAATTAATATGCGATAATTCGGAGTACCTACTTAAAGAATATCAAGGTCACCTTGAAGTTTAAGTAAAATGTTTTGACGTAACAAGTAGCAACTAATATTTCGACGCCCTAGTTATACACAAATCATAACTATATATTGTATTATATATAATAAAATACATACTTTTTATGACATAGAGCTCAGAGAATAATTTTGGTTAACAGTATGTACCTAATACTAGTAAAAACTATGAATTCGTCTGTTACCATACGTTTTAAATAGACTAAAACTGTTCAAATATTTTAATAATAATATTATTAAAATAAAATATATAAATAAAAATAATTTTTTAGTTTTTGCCTGTAGCTTGGCTCGCGTTTACTTCTATTTAATTTAAAACCATTACAATACCTCAATATGTACAGTCTCCCGGTTTAATATGAGAGCGGGTAGAATATTGAGCTTTTAGCTTTGTCTGGATCTACTCGATTGATTGAAGCCTTGTTATCTTTTGTACTGTAAAATAAACACTGTAGACATATAGATGCATTAAATTGAAGACATTTTTTAATTATTCTCACAGTTCTTAGCTATCTATTATGGTAGAAAGATAAGTCTTGTCTTGCGATTTCATCCCTGACTTCGGTCTATCCTTAATCTAGGTACAGGTTGTATCTGTCGTATTCAGACTAATAAACCTTAATACACTCGGTACGATTTTCGCGCCCCCTATTGTACATAGACGGTCCTGTGTTAGTCGCTCTGGGCAAATGCCAAGAACAGTACAAAGTTTTACATCATTTGAAAGGATGATGTGCAAACGCATGAAAGACAGACATAAATATTAAATTTTAAATGTGAAATATCGATGAACGTAATCGTTGAATATAATATTTAATTAACAAAAAGAAAGATCGTAACTAATGCTTTAAATTATAGCTCAATTTTAATAATAAAGCGTGATGCACTTACACAGCAATTTTATTATTAGAGATGATAATAATAATTACAGGTCTTATAATTTCTTGATAATATAGAGCACATTCGTACAGAGATGTATTATTTTAAATTACCGTTATAGCTCTGCGAGAAAATTACACTGTGTAAAGCTTCGGTCACGCTTTACACCAAGGTCGATCTTCAACACGCGCAGTAAATGAACCAGTATATTTTTTATCATCAAAAAGCACATTTTTATATTTAATGTGACTTAATGCTCTTGGTGACTTAACTTTTCATACATTTATTGGGGATTATGTTCGAGTAAATCGATATATCGTGATACGATTTCAGTCAAGAATAAGTTCTTTGAATTTTTATTTCATATATTTTGCATTGAACCGTCATAAACGTCGCGTCGCAAAGTTGTAGACGTACGTAAGTACAGTTTAGGTTAAAATTATTTATATATAACATACGGAAGATATATTTCTTATTACTTATTTATTTATAACTTGTGCTTATTACTTTTTATTAAATTAATTGTATTATTAAAAAAAAAACCGTCCATAGATACATAATATTGAGTTTTCGAAGCAAATTAAATTTCATATTCTTCATGATATTCAAAAATTCTACAAATGCATGCAAAATGTAAGCTTATTGTATTTACACAGGTGTCAATTTGCAGCCAAATATTCGAAAGATGCTTGGCACGCCGCGCTCGTGCAGCCTCGTAATTCTAACTTGTTGCCAGTATTAGTACTCCGATAACCTCCTTTAAAACAGGGATTTTTTATTGAAATATTATTATAGGCTACATTATGCCAGGGTTTCGTTGTACATATTTTTATGTTAACAAATTGAATTCTTCATGACAGTACATAAAAAGAAATATTGTTATTGTTCCTTTAAACATAAAAAGATACTTACTGGAGTATTAAACCTCCCCAATCTCAACCTCCCTCATCTCTCAACATATTTTTTTTTATTTGTAATTAGTGACTTACCCTCGCTTCGCTCGGGTGCGTCCTAAATTAGTATTATTTTTTTTAGCGGAATCCTAATTCTTCTAAAATAAATGTAGTCTAAGTTACTCCTTATAACATCAGCTATCTGTCAGTGGCGTCCCGTCAAAATCAGTCCAGCCGTTTCGGAGACTATCCGGAACAAACAGACAGGCAGACAAAAAATTAAAAGTTGGGTTTTTCTCATAAGTACCGTATATAATTTAATACACATTTAGCAGACAGGCAGATAGGCAAAAATTTTAAAAATTGTGTTTTTCTTATAAGTACCGTATACCTATAATTTCATATGTTATTAGTAAAAAGCTATAATTTTGACATTACAAACATACACTTCAATTTTATTTATCTGTATAGATAAGAAAAATGCTTAAGCATCTGGCAACATTGGCCATCGGCACGGGCATCGCACTCTGTAATAAAGCTACACTTAACGATCTCAAGGTCGTTATTCAATAGTGAAATTAAACGCGCTTAGCAACAATGAGTGATTTACATAACTGGGCTGTGCTCGCTCTTAATTAAGTTTTATAGTCGTTCTACAAAATTACAACGTAATGCTTAATTTTAAGTTTTAAAACTCGGAAATTGTTTGGATTATCTTCTGACTTCATTCAGTTCTCTGATATATTTTAGCGTAGACTTTGTTTTATCATATTTGCTCATTTAGGTCAGCCGTTTCGGTTTTTATTTGTTCAGTATTGTTAGTAAGTAAATATTAAAGAGATATTATTTGTTAATACCCGAAATGTGTAAAGTGTTGGTCCAAAAATCTAAATCTCTTTAAAAAGCAACCTGTTTTTTTTTTCTAAAAACTTGCAAAGAACCCAATAATATAGCATACTAATTGGGATTCGAAACGATAATTATCATTGATAATTATCATGATAAATATGGGTTGATAATTAATTATCTTTGATAAATATTGAAAATATTTATTTTGTAACTCTTCAAATTGTCGATCAGTTACCTGAACTCTGTCAATCAGCTCAAAAAACTCAATTAGCAAACTGAGTTAATGCAGTTGAGGATGATATTCCACACATTAAGGAGTCTGCCCACTACACCGTTTCATACCATGACCGTGCTATGAATGTATCAGGCACGGAAACAAGCGACACAGACTACTATGCCCACTAGAACGTATCATTCGCGTATCAACCGCGTATTATCCGCGTGTCATATCCTGTTCACATGTGTTTTCGGGTAAGGCAGCCGCGTCAGGAAGAGCGAGTGAATATTTTTATTACGAAAATTATTTCCTATCCCTATACGATGGCTCTTAGAAACTTGTCTGACACAAAATTAACAATGATAGCCATTGTTTTAGACGCGGAAGAAAGATAATAACATCAGTCGATCACGACGTTACTAGGTTCACGCCGTTTTAAAAAATATATGATTTAAAAGAAAATATCACTAGAAGACAAGCGACAACACGTTTATATATCGGACTTAGAATGGTCATCATACGCAGACGGCACGCGACGGTGTTGGTCGGTGACGGAAAGGTCTTGGTCGGTGATGGAACGGTCTAGTGGGCATAGTCTCCTACATTTCAATACAAAGAATATTTTTTTGCCTGACACGGTCCTGTTATGGTCCTAGCACGGTCATGGTATGAGACGGTATAGTGGGCAGAGATCTTTAATTTAATTAAGTAGTGTCTATATAGTTGGTTTATTCTGTTTTTATTTCATGGTTTGTATATGTCAAAATAATGAAAAAATAATAATAATAAAAGATTACCTTGATTGTTAAAAGTGTATAATTTATTCTAACGTAAATTATGATAGGCAATAAGTCAAATACCAATACCTACACAAGGATTGCCAAGTTTATATCTGTTTGATAATTATCGGATAATTATCTGATAATTATCGCGATAATTATCAAAAGATATATTTATCATGATAATTTCATACCCTGATACTAATACTAAAAGGTTTCGTTCAAATATTGAAAAGCTGAAAAATATGGCACCTCCCTAACATATTCAAAATTTATTAAGAGTTTGTGCTGCGTGATAATAATTTCAGCCCTACAAATGGCTATATTTTTTATTTAGTTTTATCATTGCGCTCAGCATACATATTCACTGTACTTTTCGAAAGATTTTTGGCAAGATTACATTTTAATATTTGAACACCCAAGTAAAACGTCCAAATAAAATTAAGACCGTTTTCGTCTGCTGCCAAGATTTTCTTGATAAACTATTTCATTGGGCTGATATTATCGTCTTTTGAGAGTGGAAAGTTTCAAGTTACATTAAGAATAGTGCTAAGTTTGGGAGAAGTTCCTTTGAATTGCTTCAACTTAGAGTCATTCTTAATCTCAGCATTTTCTTAAATGACGCAAGGTTGTGTAATATATATGTGCCTACTATGTACATGATGCGTAAACTTTATTTAGTACATAATACATTGTTTTTTTTTATTTCATGATTATACTAGCATTGCCCGCGGCTCCGCCCGCGTTCAGATGACCAAAAACCAGATTCTTAGGTTTTACAGATTAGTATACTCTTACATTGCAGCTTTTGCGTTTTTTCTCAAAAATGAGATATTCTCCCGCGGTAAAAAGTATCCTCCCGGATAACCAGTTATCACCAAACCAAATTTCATCAAAATCCCTCCAGTGGTTTTTCTGTGATGCGGTAACAGACAGACAGATAGATAGACAAAAATTCTAAAAACTATAGATAATAAAAATGTTTATTTCAACAAGATTTTTCAAAAAATATTAAATGTAAAAATTTTGATACATCCAAGGACAAGGTCCGATGGTTAAGTTGACGCAATAAATGTGGGTCAGAAGGGGTGAGTCATTATGCATGCACCGCGTCGCATAATTGTCTAGATAGTCGGTACTCCGTGTCAGCGTCGCTTGTAATTGGATTTCTTTAGGTTGTTGCACTTTTATTTTACGTGCTATTGAGATTTATGAAAAAACTAGCGTGTTTTTTTTAAAGAAATTTTGTTATAATCTATACTTCTATACTTAATATTATAATCCCTCCACGACCGCGGACACGCCGGCGTATCAGTTAACAATAGATTTCTTAGAATTTTATTTATTTCTTAGAAATTTACCTGGAGGTGTTAAAGAGGTAAAGTTTATGAGTTTGTGACGTTCTAGGGGGTAATCTCTGATCTACAGAACCGATTTAGATGAAATTTGGTAAAGAGATAGTTTGAGACCCTGGGAAGGACATAGGATACTTTTTATCCCGGAAATCATCCCTTAAGGGGGTGAAAATGGGGATGAAAGTATTGGGAAGCAAGCTAGGAACAGTATCGCTAGTATAGTATAGGTCCAATGGGATGATGATTATGAATTATTACATACATATGATTGTTATTTTATTACTTTACGTTCTGACGTTGCTTTAATTTGTATGAAATTTTCACGTAGGGCATGTTCTGGACTCGATGATTCATGTTTCATATGAAAATGTAGAGCTTTGTAACGTATAACTTGCTTCGTTACAGCATATGCAAATAAAACACAGCTTCTATTATCGCTTACGTTGCACTTCTCTTAAGTGGCGTCGGAGACAGGTAATTTTCATTTTTTGATTACATGACTTTACTGTGAAACCAAGCCGATTACGAAACTAGTTAATGATACAAATGAAATCAAATAACATAATTGTAATGGTTATATGTTCCGTAATCTATTTCACATGGATGTAGCGTGTAAAATGCAACTCTATTAAAAATTTCGTCCGCGTTGACAGGCGGTGGCCGGTGGTGCGCGTGTTGCAATTTCTAGGCGTACATCCAATTTAGGAATTGTTCACTGGGATTTTTCACACTTTTGATTGCTAAATCATCAGTTTCTGTTTCTGGTCTGTCAATTTTTTTTTATCGAACTTACTTAAGTGTTTAAAATATCTGCGGTAAAATCTAGGTAATTTGCCATATTGCTGTGTCATTATATTTTATTTGCAAATTATCTTATATTTATTATTAATTTATTTAATCTCATATTATATTTGTAAGCTAATAAATTATAATAGCATTATAAAACTCCTCACTGTTTTTATTCAATTGATATTACAATTTCAGGTCAGTGAACTTTAGTTTTTTATTGGTCAATTCGTCATATCTTAGAATTATTATAGGTATAGGTACGACTAGCGACCCAACCTCGCTCCGCTTAGGTTCGTCCCTAGATACATTTTAAATGTAAGTATAGATTTCTTAGAGATATTTTCCCGCATCAAAATGTATCTTATATGTTGACCCGGATAACCAGCTATCATCATACTAAATTTATCAAAATCTGTCCAGTTGTTTTCTCGCAATGCGTTCCCAGACAGACGGAAGAAAAAGAATCTAAAAACTATAGATTCGCCCTTTGTAACGATAATAATGACTACTTCAATAATAAGATTTTCCAAAAAATATTTAATGTACAGATTCGACTCGGAATTTTATTATATGTCATAGAGGTTTACTTTGAATTTTACGGGCGACTTCTCTTCGTACTTAATTGCGATCTTAACGAATTGCATCTAGCAAAAATGTTCATTGTTATTCCAATGTCGTCCACGTAAATAGCAAGCAATTTAGATGATACGAGTACTTAGTGAGTCCATGCCTAAGATTAGCTCTTGGCTTAACAATTCTTGTCCAACGAAGGAGCACAATACGCAACACAATACGCTTTAAGAATAAGCAAAGTTTTCGTAACATCCCTATGAAATGTTTTAATTGTTTTACATCATATAATGTAAGATTTCCATTTACAAATCTCATAATTTCTAATAAATTAACTGAATTTAGATTTAAAATGACGTGAAAACTTAATATAGGTCCAATAAATTGTATCGGTCTAATAGCCAAAGGACATCATGATATGCGCTGTTTGAGCCAATTTCCCTACAAATTAAGCTACAAATATATAATAATCATAGTTAACTTCAATAGAAATTAAAATATATTTGTCTAGAATAATAAATGAACAAGAATTTTGTGGGTCTAGTAGTAGACTGTAGTAGACTAGTAGTAGTCTGTAATCTTGGAAAGCTGTCAGGACTGTCCCTGATCGCTATGGTTGTGTTAGATTGCTATCCCATTGGTCCATGGGGGAATATTGAATGCACCCGTGTTCGCTCTTTCACTAGAATATCTCCCACGTAGGCTAATCTCAGCGAGATTGGTTGCCGTAAATGAATTTTGGTCTAGACGACAAATTTTCTTTTTTAAGTCAAAAGTATACACTTGCCATAAATTAATTTTATTTTTCTTATTAACACCTCCAGGTAAATTTCTAAGAAATTTATTAAATTTCTGAGAAATCTATTGTTAACTGTAACGCCAGCGTATTCCCGGTCGTGGAGGGATTAAGTAGGATTGGTTGTTAATATTATGTTTTTATTTAAAATATGTATAAGTAATTTATATAAATAAAAATGCAAATGTTTCTTTGTGCAAAATCGCAAGTCACCGAAAATTCTTTACCCATTTGCTTTAAAATATATAAGTACTTACATTTCATGCAATTGACATTAATTATACATTATTTTTTACATGCAGAAGATTTTGCGGTAATTTGCCAATAGATGGCGCTACAGCATATCACTTGTACACCGTTCATCCGATCGCCATTAAAATTGGTACACTTACGTATTTGAGTACGGAAAGTATTTTTTTGTTACTGATTTACACGGGCGAAGCCGCGGCAAATAGCTTGTAAAGTATAATACTATTACGTTTATGAGGTATAAAAAAACTTTCGGAAGACATTTTAATTATATTAAATTTTAATCTTTAAAATTTGGATTAACATTAAGCCGGTGTTCACTATAAAATATCAAGTGAAATCTAGGGCGTCTAAAATGTAAATTTTGTTACCAAATGAAGCTAATATTTTAAACAATATTTTTAAGACCATTAATTTTTTATATAAAATCTAAATTAGCTCGTCTACAATAAATTGAGACAGAAAAAAGTTTCAAGTTAATTTAATGCTATAAGTTTTTTGACAGTTATTGCCGGTTGTAATCTTTGAAATATGATTATCATTACTTAAAAGCTTTTGAGAACAGAAAACTCGTCTCATAATAGTCCGTTAATATGCAACTATCTATTTGTCTGGTCCTCATGAAAGTAGGTCCTTGTTTACAGAGCTTAGGTTCCTTTCTCACTATACTAATGTTGTTTTGTTATAATATCTACGATTTTAAATAATACTAGCGACTCACTCTCGCTTCGCACGGGTTCGTCCCTAGGTCGATTCCCCATATAAACTTTCAGCCCTATTTTCACTAAGAGATGATTTCCGGGATAAAAACTACCCTATGTCATTCCCAGGGTCTCAAACTATCTTACCAAATTTCATCTAAACAAATTCAGTAGCTTCAGAGATTACTTCCTACAAACAAACTCACAAACTTTACTTTTATAATATAGATAGATGTGGTTCGTTTATTCTTATGGCTCAAGAAGGTCGTTGATTAGGCTAAATATGATAACTAAAAACATTATTCAACATGTTGGCAATCAAGTGTTATCGACACAGGACATGTTAGAAATAATGAAAAAAATCGCGAGCTCAATTTTAATATAATATGAATTGAGCCTTAATTTCGTATTCCAGTCAGGTGTTACGTCAAGTCGCCGCTATTTCGTAAGTTCATTAATTTTTTCTATGTTAACTACGTCTGAAGAGCTTGTGAAATTAAATATCTTTATGACAAAAATTATGCAGAAGAACCGTCTGTCAGTGAAAGTCAAAAGCTTTATTGACTTCAAAGGCTTACTCTATTTTGTAGAGCGATGAAATAATAATTTAATCTTAAGTAAGTTAACATCGTGAATTCAAAAATTGTCTGCTTTTATTTTACGGCTAAACGGGAGTAGTTTTCATGTAACTTAGAAACACTGATATTAACAGCTATGGAGTAAAGTTATGTGAAAAAGAATTGTATAGAGAAAATCATGCTATTTACACGTTGAAACTTCAGACTCGATTGAAAGAACTGAAAAGAGCACACGAGCATGTGAAATTAAATATCTTTATGATAAAAATTATGCAGAAGAACTGTCTGTCAGTGAAAGTCAGGAGCTTTATTGACTTCAAAGGCTTACTCTATTTTGTAGAGCGATTAAATAGTAATTAAATCTTAAGTAAGATTAACATCGTGAATTCAAACATTGTCTGTTTTTATTTTACGGTTAAACGGGAGTGGTTTTCATGTAACTTAGAAACACTGGTAATAGCTATGGAGTAAAGTTAAGTGAAAAAGAATTGTAGAGAAAATCATGCTATTTAAAAAAAATATAGTTTTTATTTCTTAATCATCTTTACATTTATGTGTTCGAGTCTTCCCAGTAAGTAATCCGAGGATACTTGTGTTCGGAATGGCTTCTTCCCATATGCATACTCTATGGTTAAGTGGGTGAAAACTTTTTTTAAAAACTATATAATACTAATATAGGACAGTTACAAGAAAGCTATTTACACTTTGAATCTTCAAACTCGTTCGAAAGAACTGAAAAAGGCACACAATTGAATAGCCGAGAGATTGCTAGAAATATAAAAACAATTTTATAATACTACGTTTAAATAATCAATAAATCCAAAAAAAACGAAAACGGTTCAAAAAGCAGTAAATAAAGCGAGCCACCTCCATGTAGATGTTGAGATAACAAAAGCGTCTTAGAGCCTCAATATTTTTTGGATCACTTTTTAAAGGCAACCGATCGTAAATTTATTTTCGAAAAGCAGTAAATTGGAGGTGTTAGGTTTGTCAGGGGCCAACAAAAGGCCGGACAGACATAAATTTATTAGAACCGGTAAAATAAATTTACGGAATATATAATAATATTTGTTAATCATAAACCGGAAGACCGTATGTATGGAGATGTGCCAAAATACAGTTAGAATGTTAATTAAATTTCAATAATTGGATATTCAGCTAAATTGATATCTTGGTTTCAAAATAAAATAATGAAACTAGGTTATATTTAAATTAGAACACTTCAGTTTAAGTTGATAATTATAATATAATAGACAGTTTTTCATTCAATCAATATATTAGATTATATTATACACAGAATCCACTATATTTATAGTATTTTCAATAGAACATAATTAAGTATAATTTGTACATAATACTTAATTAATAATTGTAATCATAACATTTTCTGTCTGTCTCTTGCTAAGGAAATTAGAAAGTGATAGATATATCTTTAGGTTTCCGTAGCCAATACGCAAAAACGGAACTTTTATAGGTAGTTTTGTCAACCGTCTGTGTGTGTATGTCACAGAAATTTTATTCGGAGTCTTCTAGTTCTATAAACTTCTTTTGGAAATTGGGCGTCTCATGTATATCGTTGTAGTTAAAATACGAAAATTAAAAAATATATTAGGGTGTCACACCATACATATACTTATAAAAAATTGAATCCACATAAGTTTGTGGGGTATTTATTTATGAATAGATCTTTAAAAATTAGATGGATTTATTTACAACTTTTTTTACTTAAGCCAATCGATTAAACGGAGTTACATATAGGCTTTTAAGGTACGACCTTAGAAGCGTATATGTAACATTATGGAACCCGCTACAGTTTTACACTAGCCCGATTTTTAGATTTTTAATCTATAGGTATAGGAGAAGAATCAAGATTGCCATATGGCTACAAACCAACTAAAACAAACGATTTAGAAAAATATTTCTATGACGATGTAATACTTGAGAGCAGTATTTAAGTATGATCAATACAATTTTAATAAATTATTATGTAAATTTCGTTATAATGATAATATGGACGTTGGACAATGAAAATAGTGAATTTTAATGCAAAATGCCTTCTTACTTAATATATGGAAATTCTAACATTGCGCGAATAAGCCTCCTTTTGTTCATTTCCACTTGTCATCTACGTAGCCATTACGTGCTATCTGTATGGATTGTTATACAATTTGAAATTTATCGCGTCCGGACTTATGTACCCACTCGTTGTTAGGCTTCGTTCATACTATACAAATGTAATCATTGAATGCACATCTTCACATACGGCTAAACTGTAGTTTAATTTAACTAAGAGTAAGAAGTATCCGCTACGTTGGTTTGTTTTTAATCATTAGAATACGTAACTAATATAAATAAATGAAAAGTGTAAGTGCAAAATATGTATATTGGATAACCTTTTGAGAACTTATTGTTAGTTTACTAACATCACTTATGCCTACGCTAATGTTATGTTTATGCGTAAAATGTCTGATAACGCTACCCCGGGAGACCGGAATTCGCGGGTTCGATTCTCGTATAGGTTAAACGTTTAACCGTATTCTGTTACATCAAAGTCATACAACACGAAATGCCTGGTGGAGAACGAATTAAGAAGCAATAATGTCATTTTTATCTTCTGGCAAGTGAAAGTGTGTGAAAATTAAATTGTGCTCCAAGCCCTAACGTGCCCGCTATAAATTCTGTATTAAGTCTTATCAGCTGCCCTCAAACTTTTCATAATTTTGCATTTCATCATTTACATTGTATGACGCAATGTGTCCGGTCATCGGCTTTTAAGTTTTATATTACTTGGGCGATGTCAGATGATTTCATTTTGTGCATAGCCTAAAATAATGAATAAATAAAAATTAGTATTTATTAGATAAATTGACAGCAGTTAGCACTGTTTACTGTGACGTAGGTTGCAGGTTTGTTTTCATGCTTGAAATGTTTGCATTAACTATATCAGACACTGGTTACTTCTAGCGGTTACTCCCACCTCTGTGTATATTCTATTTAGCCCACAGCCACATACGTGCCCAAATAGTAAATAATTCTGTTCATCACATAAACACACATTTTTGAAAATCTCGGTGTATTACTATGACCTTTAATATGATTAATATATATCTAAAAATAATATAATTTTTGGTCTATTAAACAAGAGCGCTGTGCTAAAGAAAACAGGACAATCTATATAAACCAACAAGAATTGCTCGTTTAAATATATAAGATATAGATATTGTTAACATAAGATTTCATACTATTGTAACGTTGGTACGTACAGTCATACTCTATTTGTCTAGATAAATAAAAATGTAAACGCTCTTCACCGATTTCTTTGCAGTTTTGACACAATATACGCCTAAGTGATTTTATATAAAGAAGGTTTTAATATTATCCACTTCCCAGCTGGTTCAGGTTTGCCATGAAATTGGTACATGTACAATACAGAGAATATTTTTGCATTAGGTATACGTTTTGACTCGAAGCCGTAGTCCGATACAAGTTCAATAATGCAATATGTAACATATTGTGTAAAATTTTCTAATAAACTGCAACCTTTGCTCTCTTCAAATTTTATTGCAATTTTTTATTTAACCTAGCCGTGTAAAGTTATATATACATACAAAAAAAAAGTTTACACTTACCTTAATGTCAAAACTAAAAAAACCTTTTATATGCAGGCACATATTATATGAATATCAAGTGCCAACAATAATAGATTTTAGTCAAAACTCGTTTATTCTATGTCTAGATCCATCTGTTTAACATAAAACGGTGCTAGTAACTGTTAACCCACGTGACCGTACGACAAGGAATCCTGTATTTGCGACCGTATCCTAATAAAATTGACTATGCGATTTTTTAAATTACTTATTGTCTTCTAAAACTCTCACCAGTTTGATTCCGTCACGAAGCAAGTGCTTACATATTGTTTATATATAGACAGCGGGCAGCGGTTCTCAAACTCCATTGGTGAAGATACTCTAAAATAAGCAAATCGTGATTTTATATTCCCCTGTAAAATAAATCATACAAAATTAATATTATACATAACACCAAGTATTACACGGTTAGGTACAGAGTATTTTTTAAATTGTTTCAATTTTAGTGTTGATGAAGGAAGTGTGTATTTATTATTCATCTACTTCAATAATTTATTATAAGAATATAACATGGCAAGATAAAGACATAATATTACACTTTATTCTTTATGTCGATTTAAATTTGCAGAGCATAGACCCTAGGAGCTCTAGATGTATACTTTGAAAATGCCTAATATAAAGAATTATTTAGGTCCAACAAGTTGTAGTGTAGTGATTCGACTTAAATAAAAATTGTTAGTACATGCATCATAGATTTTCTAATAATGTAATTAGACAAGATTTTATTAAACTTTACAGTACCGTATTTGTACCGTTTCGTCTATTAACTTGGCTATATATGATTACAGGTTATAAGTTCTTTTCCTTTCAAGTGTGGTCGTTAACAAAAGTACTTAAATTATTGTATTTTATCTTTATTTCGATTTCAATTATTATCATGAGATATCTAATATTTAAACTAATATTGTTTCCAGTATCTTCATACTTGATGTTTTGCTTTATTTCAATGTTGTTATGTTTAATTAATGTTTTCTTGCCAAACTATTTCCTTAAACACAAAATCAGATATAACAGACAGAATAATAGCAATGGGATTCCCAGCGGAGAAATTAGAAGGTGTTTACAGGAACCACATAGACGAAGTCTACAGGTTCCTAGAGCAGATGCACAAAGGTCACTACATGATATACAACCTATGCGCGGAGAGGAAGTACGACGCACACAAATTTCATGACAGGGTAAGTATTATATGAATATATATATATATATATATATATATATATATATATATATATATATATATTAATTTAGTTATTTTGAGTGTGCGCACCCTCAAAATTATAGAGACCTAAGTAAAAAAAGCAGTTTTTAGCATTTTTTCATAGTTGATAAAGACGGTCATTATGACTCGAAAATGAAATTCGTTTTAAATTCCAAGTTTATTGTTATTCTAATGGAATACACCTAAAATATAATAACAATACCTAAAATCACTTTACATTTACCCACTATACTAAAAATGATAAAATTAGGACAGATTTTATAGGGTTAAGAAAGGATTTTTGGAAAATATGTATACTAAAGGGGAAAATTTAAAAGGTGACTGAAAATAATGAGACACTTGTTTCAGATTTTTGTCGTGGCTAATAGCTAATTTACTATTATCAATAATTATATCTTTTGTAGGTATATTTTTAGTTAGAATAGATAATGATAATAGATTGAGCGACTCGACTGTTATTTAATAACAACCAGTCTAACAAGCACGCCTCTATAATTCTATATCTGGTCTAATCAATTTTGAGACTGATAAAAATTCATAAAGTAACAAATAAACAATAATATGAACGGTTTAAATTATATTATTCATGTTCTATGTATGAACTTGCAAAGTGAATAACAAAAAACAAATCTATTCCAAGGGACCCGTACATTTTTCGTGATAAAAAGCTATGTGCTATTCCACACTATAATTTATATCTGTGCCAAATTTCATCAAGATCTGTTCTGGCGTGAAAGAGTAACAAACATCCATCCATCCATCCTCTCAAACTTTCACATTTATTATAATACTAGCGACTCACCCTCGCTTTGCTCGGGTTCGCCCCCGGGTTGACTCCCCATACAAACTTTCATCCTCATTTTCACTCCCTTAAGGGATGATTTCCGGGATAAAAATATGTCCTTCCCAAGGTCTCAAACTATCTTCTTACCAAATTTCGTCTAAATCGGTTCAGTATATCCAGAGATTACCCCCTACAACATCACAAACTCACAATTTACGAACTTTACCTCTTTATAATATTAATTAAGTATAGATTAGTAGGGATCAATGGTATTTATAATATTAATGGGATTATTTATATACGAGAATAATTCTTCATCTAACAATAGGTAAAGTTATAGTTTGTAATAAAGCTTATATTGTTTTTATAATAAATAAATGAACAGCTAAGCTAAGCAAATTATTTCCATTAATGTTAAAACCTTTATGGGCTATGATTAATTTACTAATAAACGTCTTTTAATAATTAATAAAACATTACGCTTCGAATCATACGGATATAAGAACCTTAATTTGACCTCTAGAGTCAGGGACAATAGATACCGATTTATCCAGATAATGCGAAATGACTTCCTACATAAGGTTAGGTCGAGTCGTCTTGTTAATGGACGAGCAGCATTTTTAATTAGTCGGCTTATACAAAAAGTCCTGAGTTCTACATTTAATAACGTAAGTTGACGACACGTTTGGCTCAGTTTTTAGTGACCCTACTTGCTGTGCCAGCGGTCGCGGGTTCGAGTCCCGCTGGGAGCATTCATTTGTGTAATGAGCACGAATGTTTGTACTCCAGTCATGGGTGTTTATATTTATAATATGTATGTATTTAAAGTTATATAAATATGTACTTAGTGTATCAATTATCTGGTATCCATAACACAAGTCTTATGCTTACCATGGAATTAGATGGTGCTGTGTATTAATGTCTCAACATATTTATTTATTTATTAATTAATAAACGCATACCAAAAAATATCTTGGTTTAAGAAAATGTAGTACCTACTGTATAAACATAATTAATAAAGTTAGTTTTCGGGTATCCTTATGCCAAGCTTTAACCATACACTAGTGACTAGGATTCTTTTTCGGGTTACATACATACATATATCTTAGTTAAAGTCGACAAACGACGACTATATTGGCAAAATAGGAGAGAATGTCTGTCACAACGTCTGCTAGATCAAAGGTCGTGTGTTCGATTGATACAGATGTTTATCTCGGGCTATATTTAAAAAACAAACTTTGCTGTATAACGCGAAGAAATATGTCAATAAGCGAAAGAGAAGAAATACTTCGTTCTGTCTATCAATTCCATAAAGAAGAAGAATAAGAATTTGAAGATGCTCGTTATATGTATAAAGAAATCAGCCCAGTTTTCTCATAACTAACCCAATCTATATCTATAAAACAAAGTCGTGTTAGTTACACCATTTATAACTAAAGAACGGCTGGACCAATTTTTATGAAATTTGCATTTTTGGATTTCTCTAAATCCGGAATAGGATAATAATTATTAAAAAATCAGAAAAATTAACGAAAAAAAAGTTTATATGGCTAACGCTAGCTAATAACTATTTATATTTATTGAAAACGTACCTAGCGACGAACGCGAGCGAAGCGAGAGTGAGCCGCTAGTTTTAAATAAAACTATCTTTTCGTATTTTTCGCGGATTTACTTGATTTTGGTTCGAGACCGCGACGCGACGTTTCGAATGATTTAAAGCGTAGGTACATGGTCACGGGAGAGACTAAGGTTTTACACTTCTCAAGTATCATTATATAATTGATACAGATAGTACCTACCTACAAAATTGTATATTAATATTAAAGAAAAGAGAAATTACAACAAAATACCTGTTGATAATTATTAATTCCAATTAGTGTTATTATAGTTTTACATTTTTAAATTCATTAATCTGAGTTGTCAGTTTTTATAATCTGTTTACAATTTCAAGATAGACGACACGTTTGGCTCAGTTTGTAGTGACCCTACTTGTTGTGCCAGCGGTCGCGGGTTCGAGTTCTGCTTGGGGCATTCATTTATGTGATGAACATGTATGTTTGTATTCTAGTCATGGGTGTTTATATTTATAAATATGTATTTAAATTTATATATGTGTAGTGTATTAAATATCCGGTATCCATAACACAAGCCTCGTAGCTTACCATGGAACTAGATGGTGCTATGTGTTAATACCATAACATATTTATATTTATTTATTTAAGATATTTTAAAGAATTTGAAGCTTTGCGTACAATGTTAAGAGTATTCCTCAGAATCTTCTAGACCAGAGGAAACCCAGTAATTTATCTTGTTACGTCCAAATAGATAAATAGAGATTGCTCATTGTATAATCGCTTCAAAGAATTTACACAGCAAGTGGTGGAGAATTGCGTGACTTTCATCGTTACCGCGTTCATTGCAATCAGTGCAATCAATCACGTCTGCCACTGAGTCAGAGCGCAGCGCGGCGGTCGTATTCCTACGTGACTATCCTCTCGCGCTCACACCTCGTGGACTGACAATTATTGTATGATACACGCGATACTTACATTGTATAATCGTGTCTTCGTAGGTGGATCTAATTAGATTTTTTATATATCATTTGTTATACTATGGGTAGGTAGTGTTTTAAACATGATGTCATAAATCAAGATTTCGAAGTGTAAAATTGATAGACTTTGAAATAACCTTGGTTAATGAACATGTAAACTGTAAAGGTTTTTGTATTAATATTGTAATAACATCTACGAGTAAATGTAATAGAGAATCACACATACACACACGCGAGCACACAGCCCTATTCATATAAAAAATAAGCAAAGCTTATCAGCAGTTGCTCTGTAAAGGAGATTAGATCAGTATTTTGTTTATTACCCGACTGAGCGACGCAAAGGAGGGTAATGTGTTTATCAATCTATGTATGTATGTATGTATGTATGTATGTATGTATGTATGTATGTATATATGTATGTATGTTTGTTCCTATGTGGTGTTCGGGAGACCAAGCGCGCGGACCGATTTTGATGATTCGTACGTGGTTAGGTTCGTCTTGAAAAGGCGATTGTCATAGGATATATAAAAATAGTTAAAAATTAAAATGGTGGATTTCAGATCAAAAAAATAATTAAAAAAATCTTTCGAACCAATCGAATGGGGTATCAAAATGAAGGTTTTTAAGAGACGATTACAATAATATGTACAACTTATAAGTTAAACATATATGTTTAAAAGTAATTTATAATAAAAAATTGCTAAATATCCTACTTCAAATGTCTAATTGGTAAAAACTAAAAAGCTGTAAATAAAAAAATTCTTGCCGCGAGATGTACAATGTACGTACATACATACGTATGTCTTCGATATGTATGCAGTCTGATTTTTTATTTTTATAATATATTTTTGCTTAGGTACGGTTAACATGAAAACATCATAGACCAAGTAGGAAGAGTATAATTAAATTTGATAAACGCCTCGTGGATTGCTATATATATATATATATATATATATATATATATATATATATATATATATATATATATATATATATATATATAAAGGATAACGCTATAATTACAATGCAAATATCAATTTATAATATATTTTCCTTGTCAGTACCGTACCGTAATTATTTTAATACAAATTAGATGCAGGGCGAGTCAGATAACATTGAGTGACACACGTGGAATTGTCCTTAATGCGAGTTCGTATATTATTATTTATATCCTATTTCTTCATCATATAATACCAGGATAGAGTTAAAGGTCTAGAGTCTAGACGGTTAGCTTTTGATATTATTGTTATTTACCATAGATTTGTATCGTGGCTCGGGTAACTTGAATGATGTATGAACTTAGTTAAAAAAAAACAGAATTTTTGGTTTAAATCAATAGATTTTTATTCTTTACTAGCAACTCACCCTCGCTCCGCTCGGGTTCGTTCTTACGTTACGTTTTAACGTTTAGTGTAGTTTTCCCAGAGATGAATTATTATCCCGCAGTAAAAACCCGGATAACCAGCTACCATCATACCAAATTTCATCAAAATCCCTCCAGTGGTTTTTCCGTGACGCGGTAACAGACAGACAGACAAAAATTCTAAAAACTATAGATTTGGCCTCTGTATCGATAATAATGTCTTAGATTTCAATAAGATTTTCCAAAAAAATATTTGATGTACAGATTCGGCTCAGTTAGAATTTTATTATATGTATAGACTTTATGGATTTTGGAGTGTCATTGGTAAGTATAATTTAAATGACGAATTTCACGTGATTACAAAGTATAAACATTTCTTAGGTAAACAATACGGCGACCGCTAGTCTAGTTGTAAAATAAAATCAAATAATTGAATACAATGCGTATAATTATATTTAGCATATTTTTAGTTCTTATTTAAAAGAGATCTAACATGTTCGCGCTCCAAATAAATTAAAACTCAAGACAGTCTGTTTAGGATTAATGTAAAATATTAGTATCAATAAATTATCACATAAATTCATCTGTACAAACAATATTTCGTAATAAAATATTCTTAAGTACTTAACAGATTCTTGTTCGTCTTGATTGTTCGATTTGACTTATGTTATACTAGTTAATTCCAGTAGGTACTATGCTAATTTTGTTTGCACGCGTTTTGATACAGAGAATCTAAATTAAAATTGAAATGAACGTAGGTATAAAAATATTCTACGAATCCATACTTAATATTATAAATGTGAAAGTGTGTTTGTTTGTCCTTCTCTCACGTTGAAATAGAGTTACGGATTGGCGTGATTTTTTATGTGAAGAGAGTTTGAGGGCTGGAAAGTGACATTGGCTAATTTTTACTGCGGGAGATCATCTCATTCCCACGGGAAAACACTATATACTTATATTATAATACAACCCAAGAAACTATTTTTGGTCAGAATTACTTGAAACTTGGTATTAATGCTCTTCAATACAATTAAATGAATACGTGTTTTAGCATTTTTCTAAATTTATCCCATAAAGGGATAAAATAGGGGATAAAAGATTTTATGAAACCCACCTTTTTAGACACGTTTGTTTTTGTATCTTTAACGCGATCAAAGCTGGGGGTTCTGCTAGTTAATCTATAAATTCCTCAACTCGTCAAAATATATTTATTGCATGATCTGTGTATATATAAATATAAATATGTTGGGACATTAACACACAGCACCATATAGTTCCATAGTGAGCTACGAGGCCTGTGTTATGGATACCAGATAGTTGATACACTATATAATACATATTACTTTAAATACATACATATTATAAATATAAACACCCATGACTGGAGTACAAACATTCGTGCTCATCACACAAATGAATGCCCCCAGCGGGACTCGAACCCGCGACCGCTGGCACAGCAAGTAGGGTCACTACAAACTTAGCCAAACGTGTCGTCAAATGTGTATGTTTTAGAGTTCGCGTTTCTTGCTCATATAGAACTACTTAAAACTAATTACCTATACTTTCTTTGCAAAATAATTAGTTTTTATCCTTCAATATCATGAATTAGAATAAATATTTGTTCGCAACACCTGCATATATTCTCATTTTATTAATTGATCGTTCGGTATAATATGGAATTATTAACGTATTATTATCTTAGTTTATAGTGAGCGTTTTTTTACACTATCGAAGCTGACTTTGTACATATAATTTTAAAATGTTATGATTATAGTTACAGTGTTCGACACAAACAAAGATAAGCTCAGGGAAGTGTCAGACTTTATGTCGCCATCTGCCCTTCATACTGATATCTTAGATTAATATAAGTAAACCAGATTGCAGATGGGTAAATTCAACGTTAGATATTAGCCGTATAAGCAATGCTAATGTTCATTTACGTATATGAGGAGGTAGTTAACTGTGCCCTAGAGGGGACGTTAAGGCGTTTTGGTTTTGCAGCACTCGGGTCTTGGCTAGCCGTCCCGTCGCGTATGAGATTGCACTTGTATTATGTGTATCCTTATGCATAATACATCATATAGGTATAATTGTGCACTTTAGTATTTCTAATCTATTATTGAGACTTGCCGTTTTGATCGAAATTTGATCAGGAAGAGATTGACTTAAACAAAAAAAAAACAAATAGGTATGTATGAAAGTACTTAAACCTTATATATTCGAAGTACAGGAAACACATCTATACTAATATTATAGAGGCCAAGTTTGTTTGATTGTTTGAACGCGCTAATCTCAGGAAGTATTCCTCCGATTTGAGAAAATCTTTTTGCATTAGATAGCCCCGTTTATTGAGGAACGTTATAGGGGCTATATATCATATTATAATACATAGTCTATCTATTCCATACTAACCGTTCAAACGTAAATAGGGACGAACCCGAGCGAAGCAAGGGCGAGTCACAAGCTTACTTTATAAAGGTCTAATAGCAATTAGTTGTTTTTATTACGTGACTAAAAATAATGGTTAGACGTCGAAAATAATATTATAGGTAAAGGTGTCGCGTCGCTCCTGCCCTTCCGTTGATAACTGATAACGTCCATCAAAAATAGACTTTATCGAAGTTATCTAAAAGTAGAATAAAGAATTGAGTTTATTATTACAAATATATCTAAACATATAATAAATATATACTTACCTACTTCATGTTTTCAATGCTTAAACAAAAAATGTACTAAATACACATATGTAGTAGTATTTAATATACAATATTATTATTACTGGAAAATATAAATAAATGGTTTGCACTAAAGAATATGTTGTGTAAAGCATTACAGAAAATCTAAGTTTTGAAGATCAAAATTAAAATATTCGCCATCAAATTAAGTGAGTGCCATTGGCGTATGACTGAAATTGAGAGAGGGTCAGATCTAAGAAAACTTTACTTATTAAAATATCATCATTTCATAAACATATATGTCGGGTCTATTTGTATTTAAATGTTATTAATAGTGTCTTTTTTTTATTTCTTTAATACTATCTATTAACAGTATTTACTATTTTTATATGATTTGTAATTACTCTTCAAGACCTTGTATCGTATTCAGCCCTTTTTAACGTCCTACTGCTGGGCACTGGCCTCCCTTTAATGAGAGAGGGATTAGGCCATAGTCCACCACGCTGGCCAATTGCGGGTTGGTGGACATCATATGTCTTTCGACAACTTGCTAGCTTCTATCAGCTTCGCTTCGCTCGGTTTTGCAAGCGAGCGCTTTAACACTGGGCTACCGCTACCTTTTTAGGACCTTGTGTATCAGACCAGAATTTTAAAGGAGTCCATCCTAACAGCACCATCAGATCAAGACTATCATATCATTGCAGGACCTTTGATTGGAAAACCATAACAATTTTGACGGTCACATTTTGCAGACGTTCTTAGACGTTCTTCAGTTTCTTTCTGTGAATTTTCTGAAAATGAACGTTGTTTTAAAATAAAACTATCTTTTCGGATTTTTTCGCGAATTTATTTTGATTTTTGGTTCCCGACGTTTCGAATGCTTTACAGCATCCATGGTCACGGGAAAGACTGAGGTGTTACATGTCTTGAATGTATAGTTGTTTATGTTTACGTTGTTTTTCTTGGTTTTAAACAAGTTAATAATAAATTACAAATTTTCGACTAGTCGATTTTCCGATCAGTGTAAGTAGCGTTAGAACAAAAGTTTTTGAAACAAACTTTATATATAATGGCAGAGACCTTCACCGATTTCCAATTGTCGTTACGATTTGTAGCTTTGTATGTATAATGTATGCAATTCTGATGACATTTCAATGACCATAGGTAGTCTGTAGTCGGTACTGGGTAGTAATGAGTTAATATAACGATATAACTAGAAGGTAATTGATGCCTCCAATTGTTACTACTTAATTATAGAGTTGATAGCTTGAACGTGCTTGAATTTGCTTTGTATCCTGAATGTCAATCTATGGAAGAAAGTGTCAGACTAAATGTCGCCTCCCTGATAAATGATAACGTACGACATGAACGCAAATTTTTTTATCGTGCGAACTCGATTTCAGTTTGGGTACGACAATTTCTGTCATATTTAAATTTTAAAAGTATTATATCTTTTAGATAATAAATATGTATACAGTAAAAATGTAATATTATATATTATATTTTTATGACCGAAGTTTTTTGGTCTATTTATACTCGTAAAATGATCTTTTATGTGTCCTTATTTCACTCGTATTATATATATACTATTAAAATTGATTTTTCTTAGAAAAGTTAACTTCTTACAAATTTTGAATTTAATATCCTTAGCATTAAAGAGTTTTTATCAAGTGCCACTACTCAGTAGTATATAATATTTAAATACTTTATGTATTTAATTTAGAAAACTTAATATGGAGTGAATGTATGACAGTTAAAGTTCCTAACTAGTGTCGATTAGTAGGTATATTATTTCCCGACCAAAATCCTTCGTGTATTCTCTATTCTACATGACATTGGCTAAGTAATCTGTGCTCAACTGGCACACTTTGAAACCATTAACAAGAGAATTGAATTGAATTCAATTATGTTATTTTACAAATAACTGCCTCTATGGTATAGTTATTGTAGTTAAAACAAACATTTTGTATAATATTGGTTTAAAACTTTGTCACAACTAGTTATGTAACTATTCTATTTCATTCCACTAAATGGGTGAGCATATGTGACCGCACATTCTGAAACCGCAGCTCTTATCGCGGCGGACCCCGAGGTGACTAAGCGGTAAAGGTGTGTGCAGGCTTCGAATGCTACGCTATAGATATAATAAGCTTATTTTTACACTAGATTATTTTCTTTGTACGATAAGCGAATCTATTTTAACTTGTTCATGCTATGTTTTCTCTGCTAGACTCTTATATTCATTACATCTTACAATCTGTATTATCTTTATTAATAAAAGTTTGTGAGTATGGATGTTTGTTACTCTTTCACGCCAGAACGTCTGAACGGATCTGGATGAAATTTAGCACAGAGATATTTAATTATTAGATTTGGCAGAGAGAGTATAGTCTGGAATGACACATAAGCTTTTTTCCCGGAAAAATGTACAGTTCCCGTGGGATATGTTTGTTTTTGTTTTCCTAGTGGCGAACCCGAGCGTAACAAGGGTGAGCCGCTAGTATTATTATATTATTATACAAACCGTGTACACTACTATCTCTTTAGTCTATTTTTTTAAACATTGTTTTAGTGAGTTCTTTTGGTTCTCCATACGTGAGGTGTGCTTTTGGATTTTTTTTTTACTGAAATATAATTTGGTTCGAATAATTTACACTTAATTAAAACAAGGAATTGGATAATTTGTATCTTATGTAACTAGTGCATGAAATGAATACGTGCAGTTTTTAAATTAAAATATTGTAATTAATCCAAAAATGGTATGATAATTTTGATTTTTTCCAAGATATGGATAACTGGTTTTTTAATTGATACTTACTATTTTAAGTAATATAAAAATGGTGCAGAAATATATATTCTCTTTTATAACTAGGAATGATTTCAGTAAAAATACTTTCAACGCGTAAATAAATACCTTTGTTGAAACTTGGATACGGCTTAGTAGCCTTTTCAATAGACAGTTTTGTGCTGCATCTGCCGTTGCGCCGCATATTAGAGTTTAGTCTAGTTTAGAATAATAATAATAATACGGTGAAGGAAAATATCACGAGGAAACCAACCCGCATTTGGCCAGCGTGGTGGACTATGACCCGATCCCTCTTGCACGTCCAGGCGTTGGGCGTTAAAAAGAGCTGAGATTTATGTTGATACTCAGCTATTATTGTATATAATTTAAACGTTTGAATAGTAGTGAAGTAACTTAAAGGCTTGATTATAACAAAACGTCTTTACGTTCCGAGGAAAATAATTTACGATGATGAACATTGTTAGATCGATTTCGTCTACGCCACGTCTGGCCTCCATTTTGTTGCAATAAAATAATATGTTGCATCATGTGATAATTTTCATGTTTAAACATATTTAATCAATTTATAATTATTTTTACTGCCCACATGGAATGGAACCTTGAAATATTTATATTACATTATAACTTGATACAAGGCTCCAATGAACTCTTGATTTGTAGTTATTAAATAACTATTGTTTAGGGTTCCGTTTGTACCCGAAGGATGCCCATAGAACCCTATTACTAAGCCTCCGCTATCCGTCCGTCCGTCCGTCCGTCCGTCCGTCCGCCTGGCAGAGGGCTGTATGTATCTCATGAACCGTAATAGGTAGAGAGTTGAAATTTTCATAGAGTATGTAATTTTATTGCCGCTATGACAACAAATAATAAAAATAAATAAAAATAGAAGAAATATTTTTTTAACGTTCGTAGTCGAACAGCGAAGTTAATGTAGGTACTACATACATAGAGTAAAAGTCATATTAAGAAAGTACGAACGTGTACGAATTCGACTCGCACTTGATCGGTTTTTAGTATATTTAGTTTAGCTATAGTACCTACTAAACTAAAATTACTATATAAAATATTTTTATTATTTACTAGCTGACCCGACAGAAAAACGGTGTTTTTACATTTTTCGGGACATTTTTTCAAATTTTTCTCTTAATGAGAACCTTCCTCGGACTTTAGTGAATATTTGAATGGAAAAAAACCGAATTAGTCCTTTTGTTCTCGAGTTTTGCGCTTAGCAACACATTTAGCGATTCATTTATATATAATTTGTACAGTTTTATATTACCAACATGATTTTACGTCTCATTGTAGGTATTAGGTACTAGGAAAAACCTAACGTTATTTCTTGAAAGTTCTATCTACAATACACGATATAACAATCGATATTGTTTTAATCAGCGTCTAGTCTATTTAAGTGCTTTGCCCGATAATGATGTACTTTATAGTACATAAGAAAATATATTTAGCTCTTTTTTTAATATTGCGTATAAAGTCTGGTACGTCAACATAAGGTTTCTTTAAAAATGTTTCCGTTTTATCACAATTTTAAGTACCTACTAAGTGAGCCCTGCTTTTTTATGTCGAAATGAATCAGATAACATTTGCTCTTCCCCATTACACTTTTATTGTTTAATTAATAATACAAAAATAATGTTCAAAATCAATTCCATTACTTACTAGCTTATAATAGTGACGTATAGATATTGTATGTATGTTTATTCAGCCCTTTCTTAGCGTAGCACTACTGGGTACGGCCTCACTTCAATACGAAGGGGATTAAAGTACTTAGTAGATACTTTTAAAATACTCTCGTAAGTATAAAAATGTAGCAATTGTTTATATAGCACCACCATTTTAGGAAGCCGTAAATAAAACTAAGACGTCCCAATAAAAAAGATAAGGCAATATATGTGCATATAAATATAAAAGCCAAGATAACTCATTAGTCATTGTATCGAATATACCATCTCGAACGATATCTCTGTAATATAACCAATTTCATCGATAACCAAAAGATAAAAATATATCTTACGGATACCCGATATACTTACAACAATAGGCGGATATTACTTAATCAAAGGAAAGTGAAAATTTCTTTTGTATTCAATACAAATAAAGTATATAGTTATTGGTTAACTTATATATTAAAGTGAAGTCCGCCACCCCGCACTTGGCCAGTGTGGTGGACTATGGACTGAGCCCCTTTGTATTGCAGGGAGGCCCAAGCCCATCAATGTGACAAGGCGAGAGAAAAAGTGAATATATCTATACATATATTTTAAGTTATAGGTTGTATAATAGTTTAAGTTTATTTAAAAATCTTTAAAACGTGCAAATCGATATTTAAAAACGATAATTATCATAGACTTATAAGTTGTAAGAGTTATTACGTGAGGGAAAGCAAAAGTGATATTTTTCTCAACTATGCTTTTACACCTTTCTTTTATGCCAACTTATTACAATATTTTAAATGATGTTATAAAAGATATTTTATGGTAAAATAATTATGTAAGTTATTTGCCTCTAGGTCTATTCTAAAATTATAGCTTTCATATTAGCTGATGACTGATGGTATTAGGTATACAAAGGGAAAATAAAATTTAAGTAAGCAATGATGCTTTTTTGTATTGATGATTCGACCCTACTTACGTTTTAAGTTTTAACATTTAGTATAGATTTCTCAGAGATGAGATATTTTCCCGCAGTAAAAATTTCATCAAAATTCGTCCAGTAGATTTTCCGTGCTGCGGTCACAGAAAAACAGATAGACAGGTAAAAATGCTAAAGACTAGATTCGGCCCCTGTATCGAAAACAATGTCTATTTCAATAAGATTTTCCAAAAACTATGTAATGTACAGATTCGGCTTAGTTACAATTTTATTATATTATGTATAGATATGTTTTTATTTTTTAACTTTTATAATAATTTACATAGATATAGATTTAAAATATCCTATATGAAACGTCGTGATACCAAATGCCATTCAATAAAAGTATCTAGACAATTATTTAATTTGTAACAATGTAATCAGATTCACCCCTTTGTATAGCTTCAGTGAATAAATTTCCGAAGCCTTATAAGGGCGTTGGAATAAATTGTGCACGATATCAAATTTGTACATTTATACATGGAAATGGAATATAATCGTGGAAAATAATTACGTATTAAATAATTTATATATATATATATATATATATAGATATATATATATACATATATATATATATATATATATATATATATATATATATATATATATACTCTTAATAAGTAATAACCATCGATTAAATTCTTATATATTTTGATATATAAGTATAACGAATGTTCAATTCAGTTCACGTTTCTTTTGAATAGTTGGAAGTATTGAATATTATAACGTCCAAATAGATTTTGATAATACCCTCGTTGATAAATTAGAAACTTCGTGGAAACATATTGGGTTTATATTGTAAGATCAAGGATTAATTTACAATTCAATTATATAGTATATTATATAATTATATTAATTTAATATTTAATTAAAAGTTCTACTGACTTGAAAATTTAAAACTACACCCATGAAGTATCTCTTATATCTTTTACATCATAACTCACATCGTAAGTGGTTGGAGTCAGTTGTTTGATTTGAACACTTAGTTCGCCCACCATCCAACCGTGTCACGACCGTGACCGCGTCACATAAATGTCATTATTTGCTTATACAGGGCTGACAACTAAAGAAAACTGATATAATAACCAATCTTTCTAATATATAAACTGCCTAAATATGTATTATATAATATATAAATATATTAACTTAAATTAAATCTAAGCCAAACATAGTTTATTCGTACCTAAGTCGTAATATTGTAAACGTCAATTCATCATTATTTAAATTAAATGAAATGTCAGTATGTAAGTTCGTGAGGAAGCTGCCATCGGCTCGGAAGGCAATTCTGCTTTAAAGAGCCTGCGGGAAACCAATTAATAGTTGATTTTTTAAAATAATATTTGCTTACAATATGGCAATACAGTAATTATGCAATTATAATCATCATCATCATCATCTCCCTGCCCATTTCCCAATTACTTGGGATCGGCGCAGCACATCTTCCGTACTGCTGATAGGATTTGGCAAAGGCAAATTTACTTATAATATGTGATGAATTATTATTTCATTATAAGATCATGATAATATGAGCCCAGAGCCGCCTCTCATTATAAAAAACACAAGTAAATATGACACTTCACCAACTAAAAGTCAGTTTTACGGTCTTATTTCAAGTTGGCATTATTTGTAAAGATTTAATGTAGACGTCAACGCTTCGGGTGACTGACCCTACTCGTAGCTACCGTAAAATGTTGTCCAACTATTGGTTTTGGATGATCGGTAACATGTATGCAATACCTTACAAAAAAAATATTTTAAAACGAGGCCTTGTGTAAATAAGGGCTAGTGGGATTTTTATGCTAATATTATGATAGGTCTTTAGTAAAATGGTTCAGATTTATTTTGTTATATATCTATAGGTACGTTGAACAAATTTCATTTAAATTTTGATTGCGATGCGAGCGAAATCACGGGGAAAAGCTAGCATCTAGTGTTTGTGAGATGAAAAGTATAAAGTTGTATATTTCATTAAGATTTAAGTAGCATAGAGAAGGCTTTAAATTATTGTTATTAGAAGCTAAAACTTAATTGTAATGACTCTCTAAATAAGGTAATATTTTAAAAATGGGCAATGGTTTTGATTAAAAATATGTGTTGTCAAAAAATTATTAAAGAAGAATTTAATTGTGCATCTTTTTTGTTAGTTAGGGTTGCGTTCCTTCACATATGGAATCTACAGAATGAAAGCGAGGAACTGTATAAAGATTATAACGTTCTTCGTCTACCAGAAGGCTTACAAATTAAAAAAAAAATATCAATATTATCACATAACTTTGGCGGATGGGTAATTTTGGCGGTTATCTTATAGTTTCATATAACGTGTGTCCATACGAAATCCCGAATGAGCCGCGACCGCAAACCACTTCCAGCAAAGGGTTTCACGGGCGATCCTCTGGAAATATGCTAACCGCATTCCCACATTGCGAATATGTATGTCTTTTGAAGAATATATCGTAAACTTGATAGGTTGGCTGAGCTTCGATGAGCTTTCGAAATGAACATTTTACTTAAATGCTTGAGTTTGTTAACTATTGTTAAGTATAACCGATCTGTCACCATTTGTTATAACGCTCGCATGTGATATATTTTTCAAATAGGTATACTTATATATATATATATATATATATATATATATATATATCTCGTGTCACGGTGTTCGTGGTTACACTTCTCCGAAACGGCTTGACAGTTTTAATGATTTTTTTTATATATTTGGTAGGTATGAGAATAGGTCGTAAAGTATTTTTCATCCCTACCCCCCATTTTTTAATTAACTAGGGGCGAACCCGAGCGTGAGTCGCTATTTTTTTATTTATTTTTTATTTTAAATTTTTATTTGATTTTTTAATTTAAAGCCTTGACTAAGTATTGAATAATTTAATATTTTTTGCAATTGTAGAAATTTTATTAAAAATTAATTTTTTTTTTTGATAATTTAAAAAGTAAATCACTTAGGCTAAAGAATAATGTAGAATTCTATCTACCATCACGCTGTGACCCTTAACAGCGGAGTAATTTATACTAATGTATAAACTATAAAGTAAATTTTGTAAGTTTGAATGTAGGGGGTAATCTCTTAAACTACTGATGCGATTCTGGAAATTCTTTCACTAATAGGAGGTTAAATTACCGCATTAAGCTTTATATTTCTAAGTGCTTTATGCTATTTTTTATCAACCGACTTCAAAAACGAGGAGGTTCTCATTCTGATAGAATTTATCGGTGTGCGTTGCGTAAAACGTTTGGAAATAAAGAAATAAAATGTATGTCAAAAGGACAGCTAGGGACGCACCCAAGCGAAGCGAGGGTAAGTCGCTAGTTATACATAATTAAAGTAGAAGAGCGGAACCGTACCCAATAGCTAATTATAATTATATAATACTAGCAGAACCCGCGCCTTCGCTCGCGCTAAAACACCAAAGAACCTTTAAAATTTACAATTATACTCTATTTTACCCCCCTTATGGGATGAATTTCGAAAAATTTTAACCAACTTCTAACATGTATTTAATTAATTGTATTGAAGACCATTAATACCAAGTTTCAAGTAATTCTGATCATATATTTTTTTGGTTGTGTTATTGTACGTGTTTTTTCTGTGGGAAAGAGACAATCTCCCGCGGTAAAAAGTAGCCTATGTCACTCTCCAGCTCTCCAACTATCTCCACATAAAAAAGTCACGTCAATCCGCCAAGCCGTTTCGACGTGAAAGAAAGACAAACAAACACACTTTCACATTTATAATATTAGTATGGATATTATACATTAATATAGACGGTTAAATATTGATTACGCTCTCTGCAGAGGTTCCGGTAATGCTTGGGCAATGGATATCCAAATAACTGAAATTGAACGTTAATTGTTAGGTTATGTATATCTAATTATAATACAGATACAGATGTTTGTCCTGCTGTGGTTATTTGAAACTTAGGGTTTACAGTCACTTGGCAACACGTAATATCCCAATAGGTAACTTACTGCAGCAATATCTCACAGTAGCTCTTTCATATTTCAGGTGAAAAAATTCGCGTTCGAGGATCACGCACCACCGAAGATCGAACAGATACAGCCGTTTTGCGAGAGCGTACATACGTGGCTCAACGAGGACTCGCGGAATGTCGCCGCAGTACACTGTAAAGCTGGAAAAGGGAGGACAGGTAGGGTGACAGCAAAGTATTATGAATTAAGGAAATTGATATATATTATAGAAAAGTTCATTCATGGTCACGGGAGAGACTGAGGTGTTACATGTCTCGAAGGTATAGTTGTTACAGACAGCCTGCCCACAATTAACAAAATGAAAATATATATATATATATATATATATATATATATATATATATATATATATATATATATATATATATATATAGTTTTACTTAAAATGTTCTATATTTGTGTTAATCTAAGGATTTTTGGCTAAAGTAGTTGAAGTGACGTTTGCATTTTCTTCGAAAAATTACTACATAATAACATAATTCACGTAATATGTAATTTATTAAAATATTTCAATCGTTTTGTCTCCTACATAATTCATTATTCTAAGTCTCACTAATCGTTCGAAATATAGCACTTTGACTTTGTTATACATACTGCATAACTGTGCATTTAATGTAAAAACTGGTATGTCATAAATAAAATATACATATTATGTATATACAAAGCAAATAAAAACGTTCAATACGCCATTGGTTCACATTCATTATTCACGTTACATCGTACGATAACAGAACAGTCAAATATTTAGCAAAAGGTCAAACATGTGCAGACCCCACATAAGCATACGAATGCCGGGATGAATAAAACTTTAAAAAGCTGTCGCATTCCCGAGATATTTATCACAAAATGGCGGCGAAATAATAGTTTCCCCTCACAAAGGTTGAAATTACACGTGCTACATTGCCTTTGATGCCGGCCATTGTCATGCAAACAAAAAGTACCCCAAAACTTGGGGGCGTAATTGCGAAATTTCTTTACGACTTATAATTGCCCGAATTACGTACGAAAGTTTCGAAGTCGTAAATTTCGAAGGACCCTACAGTTCCTTTTTGTGGTCAAGTAAAAAAAACGGGCCGTTCGATATGAAAGGAACACGTTTGGATGTGAAAGGAGGGTGATCATTTTAGATATACTATTTCTACAAGAAAAAAGTATGGCGTTGTTTTATTTGCCGATTGAGCATATTTTATTTATGTATGAATTCGGTTATTCATAAAGGATATTTTGTTACTTTGTTTTTGCTAGTTTGCTGGTTGTTAAAGCAGTGACTCTATCGAAGTTAGATAATGAAGTGTGTGCCGTGGAGAGAAATAATTCAATTTTTCCAGTTAAGACATGAAGGAAGCTATTAGTATATTTATTATTTATTATAGTTCTTATAGCACAAAAGCTCATTATACAACAAAGAACGGTCAAAATATTGTGGAGTTTAGATTAACATAGCCCATAGCAATTAACAGCTTTTATAACACGTGTGTGCAATTTAAAAAAAAATTATTATTATAATATAACACCATTTTTTAAGTCTTTTTTATTTAAATGAATCCATTTTAACTTCATAAATAATGCATGAGAGATAGCTTAATAGATTTACATTTTAATACCCGATATTCAGATTTGCATATCACAATGTGATCGCTATCGATGTGATTTGTAACCGTGGATCATTCGTATTGAAACTTTTATATACATATACATATGCATTTTAAAACAGCAATATTTCATTTAATACTAGACTTGTTATGCGACCAACGTTATCCCGGTCTAGGCTGTGTTGTGTAACCGTATCTATCACATATTTTACAACTTAATCAAATTATGGTCAGTGGTTTTTCTGATATTGACGAAAAATATATTCTAAGAATATATTATAGTCTGGTGTGAATGTCTGCTATGACACGGTTGGCTCAGTTTGTAGTGACCCTACTTGCTGTGCCAGCGGTCGCGGGTTCGAGTCCCGCTGGGGCCATTCATTTGTTTAATGACGAATGTTTCTGCTCCAGTCATGGGTGCTTTTTATGTATGTAAAGTTATATAATAATATATATGTGTAGTGTATCAACTATCTGGTATCCATAACACAGGCCTCGTAGCTTACCATGGAACTAGATGGTGCTGTGTGTAATGTCCTAACGTATTCATATTTATATTTTATTTATGATGAAGTCAAATGACATGTAATATGTAATTATATTTTGCCTGACAGTTTAAATGGTGAATTAACACATATACATAAAAAGAAACAAAAGTACTCTACTAAAGGAACCAAAAATTTAAATAAATCCGCGAAAAGAAATCTGAAAAGATAGTTTTATTTAAAATGTCAAATGTTCGCGTAAATCTAATAAAGTATTAAAAGTGCCTGCTAAATTTAAAATTATTGGTATGAATATACATATTTTAATTTTATAACTTTCCTGATCTAATTAGCTACGTATGCACGTTCTCTTTATACGCTCTAAGGGAGTTATTTAAAAAATAAATTGTATGTATGTATTTATTTCAGGGACGATGATATGTTGCTATCTCTTATACAGCGGGCAAAAGGCGACGGCGGACGAGGCTCTAAAATTTTACGGCACCAAAAGAGCACACGATGAAAAAGGTACGGCTGTAACACTATTTTATAATAGATATATTTTTATATATTCTATTTATTTTAAATACACAATAACTGTTAGTTTTTTTTAATATTGTCTTTAGTCGAAAAATAAGATAATTATGCAAATAAATATTACATTATTTATAAGGAAAAACGTATTTTTACATAATATGTAATATATAAAATACGTTATAATGAAATTATATGTGTTTTATATTACATGAAAACTTTAACAAAACAACGAATTTATAGATTATTAAAACTTATTTTTCGGTAGAACAATCAAAGTCCCAGTTAATCGTACCCCGGATAATCAAGGTTCTACTGTATTCATTTTTATTATACAGATGTTTATGATAATAATACTAGCACTGCCCGCGGCTCCGCCCGCGTTCCGATGTCCTGAAACCAAATTCTTAGGTTTTACATATTATTATACACTTACATTGCAGTTTTTGTATTTTTTCTCAGAAATGAGACATTTTCACGCGGTAAAAAGTTTTTTCTTCTTTATGTTTTATTCTATATGTTGACCCGGATAACCAGCTACAATCATAACAAATTTCATCAAAATCCCCCCAGTGGCTTTTCCGTGATGCGGTAACAGACAGACAGACAGACAAAAATTCTAAAAACTATAGATTCGGACTCTGTATCGATAATAATGTCTATTTCAATAATATTTTCCAAAAAATATCTAATGTACAGATTCGGCTTAGTTACAATTTTATTATATGTATACCTAGATAACAATCATGCTTGAGTTAGATGAAAAGAGTAAAGCTTAGTGATATGTTACAAAGTTCTCTATCTCTTGTAATGATAATACAAAAATATATAAAAGTCACACCTAAGATCAAGATGGACCACGAACAACCTGTCGACGGTATAATGCATAGTTTGAAAAACCTTTAACAGTAAAACTTTACTAGTACGAATAAAACGTGTTTTGCGTATGTCTTACCCTCGCTTCATTCGGGCGTGCCTCTTGTTGTCACACGGTAGCCTATATGTATACTATATATGGTAGAATTTCTCACGTATTTACATACTGACATATAATATAAATTTAAAAAGTGTAAAAAGTTAAGGTTCAAAACTGCTTGTAAAAGTCTATTTGAATAAAGTACATTTTGATTTATTTCACCTTTTGTCCAGTCATTTTCAGCGTGTAAAAGTAACATACATGCACATATACACATAAACTTTTGGCAATTATTACAATTGTTCTAGATTAACATGTAACTGTTGTTAGGTGGAACGATACTCTCGCAACGTCGCTTTTTGAAAATGTGCTTAAAACGTGGCTATTCAAACGTGCTTGTAAAAGTCTAATTTGAATAAAGTATATTTTAATTTGATATATTTCATCCAAATTTGTCCAGTCATTTTCTGTGCGAGTAACAAACATACACTCATACACACAAACTTTGGCAGTAATAACAGTAGTTAGATTAACATTTGCGCCTATTCCAGGTGTAACGATCCCCTCGCAGCGTCGTTACGTGGAGTACTACGCGGCGCTCGTGCAGGGTCAGCTGACGTACCGCGCGACGCGCGTGCACGTGCGCGAGGTGCGCATGACGCCGCCGCCCGCGCTCAACGGCGGCCAGTGCACGCTCGAGCTGGTCGTGTCGCAGGTGGAGCCGCAGTTTAAGGTTTGTGGATACGCACACGTGCACACACACACATATACATGTGGGATTTGAAAGTTAAGTATATGCATGAAATGACATTTCAAGAATAAAAGAAGAGGTACGACATAACTTTAAAAATGGAATGGAATGAAAGATGAATAAAAGAAAAGAAGGATTTTGTGTCATAATAACAACACGACGAGACGCGTGGACATTGTTTTATATAATTTTAAAAGAATAAATAGTTCTAGTGTTATAAACGCTTTTATTAGTATTCCCGGATCCTACATACATATATGATATGTACACAAAACACCTACTAAGCGTTATGTGTATGTGTGTTTGTGATAGCTGTGAACGATGCTCGTGGTCATCGATCAAAAAAGTACTAGCTAGATATACAATCTCATGGAAAAGTTCTCTTAAAATTATTCTAGTTGAAATAAATATACAACAATGTAAATTGAATCTTAAAATTAAAGTTGTTTTCACATAAACAAATTAAATTAAAAGCGTGCTCAAATGTTCAAATGAGAGCTCATTCGGTGACACCATTTTTTGTCGCTGATTGTGTATATAATACTATATGTATACATAGGTATGATAAGTTTTATATCGCTCACTTGAGAAACAATTAATTCACCATGCAAACTTTCAACTTCCCTTTCATCCCCTTGAGTGATGATTTCTGGGATAAAAACTCCTATCTTCCCAGGGTTTCGAACCATGTATCTCCGTGCCAAATTACGACTAAATCGATTCCGCGGTTTAAGCGTGAAAAGGTAACAGACAGACAGTTGCTTTAATATGGATTATAATTATAAAATATGTGTATGCAGGCGTCGCTCGGCAGCCACGAGCTGCGGCGGCACGAGGCGAGCGCGCGCGTGGCGCTGCAGGCGTGCACGCCGCTGCAGGGCGACGTGCGCGTGGACGTGTACTGCCGGCAGAAGATGATGATGCGCAAGGAGAAGCTGTTCCACTTCTGGTTCAACACCTTCTTCGTGACCGCCTGCGTCGGCGCCGCGCCCGTGCCCGCGCCCACCGACAGTCAGTACACGCCCCTCTCGTTTATAAATTCTAATTCAAATTCAAAATATTATTCAGCATTAAATTATTACATTTTTTTACTGAACCTCATGAGTCTACTACCAGTCCGGAAGGAAAAAGCCTCAGACTTGAGAAGAACTGGCGAAAGACACTAAGCTTTACCTATACAGCGGTTGCCATGACGACGCGGGGAGGAATATGACGAGTTACGACGCACCACTGTTACCATAGGCAGTACAGCTTGTAGTTATAGCATTTGCCATAACTACAAGTACACCTTGTAGGATGGTGACGTGTATGTGAGTGTATACTGCCGGTAGAAAATGGCGATGCGGAAAGGGATCCTGTTGCGCCTATGATTTAACATTATTCTTTATCTTCGCCCGCGATAGTTACTTACCACCGGTACCATAGACTACAAACAGTAGATGTAGCAGTTGCTACTTCTTTTATAACTATACTACGTGCGACATATTATGTATGTATACTGCTGACAGAAGATGTCAATGCAAAAGAGAAGCTGCTACACCTCTGTTTGAAAATGCTTTGTTTTCTTCTACACATATTTACTACCTCTTTGCACGAGCACATCGTTAGTGGGCCGCTATTACCATAGGAATATAAAACATACACATGGTTTTTGTCCGCGGATTTTTTTTTGATTTTGTTTCCTGAAGTTTCGAATGCTTTACATGATTGCTGTATAGCATTCGAAAGGCCAGAAGCCGAAATAAAAATTAGGTAGTTTTATTTAGTATGTCAAATATTCACGTAATTTTAAAAAAAAAATATTATACCCATTCTATTGTTATATGCAATCTTTTTTCTGGTAAATATGTAACATTATTTTACTGGGGTGTATTAATTAAGAGATATTCAAAATGTTTAATCTGATAATATGGTGTAAGTTAGTGCTAAAGTTAACAATATTAAAATTGTTCTAACATTAATAATATTCATGATTCTATTATTTTAATCAAATATAATTGTCCGTGTTCCACAGGTCCAAACTTAGAAACGTTCAAGTTGACACTGGACAAGTGGCAGCTGGACGACGCGCACAAAGACAAGCAACATAAACTGTACAGTCCAGAGTTCAAGGTACTGACGTACACACACACACGCTAACATACACACATACATACACACATAAACAGTTATGTTATTGTGAATTACCTTCACTTCGCGTCCTTACGTGTCTAACCTTAGCTTATACATAGCCTAATCTATATAGTGTTCCAGTTCAGAGTCTATCTGTATACTAAATTTCATCAAAACTCGTACAGTCATTTTACCAAGAGCAAGGAGTGACAAAAAATCAAGATTATGTGATGATGTGGTTAGAAGATGGAGATTCATTCCGCCGTGAAATTCTACAACGTACACTAGTGAAACCTTCCAGTTTGTGCTCATTTTATTTGTTTTGATGAATCCTGGTCTATCAAAGGTGTATTTGTGTGTGTGTGTGTGTGTGTGTGTGTGTGTGTGTGTGTGTGTGTGTGCTGTATGTGATATGACATTATATATTAATTAAGTAACCATGACATATAAATAACATATCTAGTAAATTCATCAATTTGTTAAGGCAAAATTCGTTGTTAGAAAGCGCATTGAAGGTTGTTTGGAATGTTATGGAGTCTAGCAGCTTGTTCCCAATACAATAGAGAATCTAAAAAGTCATAAGCTTACCTATATGTTAGTGTATATTATATTATAGCTTTAAACACTGTGTTGATGGTTTTTCACTGAAATAATGTCTCAATGTTTGTTTTCATTTTCGCTATATAAATTTCCAGGTGGAGTTAATAATACAAAAGCAGCCAGACTCGTCGACATTCAGCACTCAGTCGCTGCGAGCGCCCTCCACCCCCTCCTCCGCATCCACATGCTCCGAGAACGACGAGCACTGGGACTCCGGTGAGGGCTTCTTGTGTACTGAGCCCGCGGGCGTGCACCCGCACTTATATACCCTCGCATCCGACGCCATACTTGATGACGTCACGCCGCCATTGTATCTCTCTACCGTGTCTCCTTTACATGAAAGCGTAGGCTTCGGTGTAACGCCAGCTTTACATACTGAGGCTTTAGGTGTGACTCCGCCTTTATACACGTTTGTGCCGACTCGAGATGTACTCTCTGTGACGGACAGTGTGTTACCGCTTTTATGTCCCAAATATCAATCCGATAGAACGATAAGTGAAGCCTCGCCTCTATATTCGATGTCAAAACAAGACTTGGCCAGTGTGACACCGGCTTTACCGTATCGATCCGATTGTATGAAATCCTCTTATTCAGATAAGTCAGTTTTTGAAGCGCCATTATTATATGCGCCGTGTAAAAGCAAACAGTATAGCGTGACAACTTTAGCCAACGAAAGTATACTGACCGGTGTGGTACCGGCTTTATCTAATAGTGGTGTTAGGGATAAATCTCTATGTCCATACAACTATAGTCACCATAAAATATCCCAAGCGAATATTCCCGATGTAAGCGAAAATTTTGAGAGTAAAACTTCATATAATTTTAGTAAACATCCGTCTGAAACACCCTTATATTTCGTACCTTTTAATAACGTTTTATGTAAAAAATTACATGCACTATGTAATGTACAATGCTCTGGTAAAGAACAGGCGTGTTCAAATATATATAAGAAAAATTATAAAAGTCCATCTAACAATTTAGATCAAAATACTAAAGATTCGGAATTACCTTATGTAAATATTCTTTGTGGTCACGACGCCCACAGACAATATATGTGTAAAAATAAAAACTCTGATAAAAACAGCGAAATTAGTGATAACGATAGTTTAAGTATATCTCATACTGATAGGTGTGGAGGTTTGTGTAAATATAAGAGAAGTTCTGATAGCAATATGTATGAAATGCTCCACACTACAGAACTATGCCATAAAAAACCAAACTGTCAACATGTAGATGAACAACCAAAACCACCCATACAAAATTCTAGTATAGTCCCATACCATGAAACTGAGAGTTCTACGAACAACAAAGTATACCCCAACGGAAATAAACATTCAACAGATACTAATCTTTATGTAGAAAATCAAAATTATCCTATTGACTTTGATTATCACGTCAATAATGACATATATCTACCCATAGACAAGAATTTTCCGGAAAAAAATACGAATGCGGAATTTCTCGAAACTAAACCCGAAAATCCGATTGAATGTGATCCAACTAAAAGTAAAAATGATAAAAAAGATAAGAAATGTAAAGATATGTCCAAAGCTAGACTTTTAGGCGATATGAGAGCGTCTTGGAGAGAGTTTAGTGGAAAATTCGGGGAGAATAGAAAAAAGAAACACAAAGATGATTAAGTAACTTTTTTAAGACTTAGGGCTTCTTAAATCAAAATTCTAAGAATGAATATTATGTCGTATTTTAAAAAGTAAAATTTGTCTAAATCAAACACCATGTATATAAGCTTATATAATATTTTTAATATATAGAAACTTCTTGTTAGATAGAAATATTTTAATCGATAAGGTCTTATTTTGATTTTACTTAACAATAAGTTGAGAAATAATAATGCGATTGATTATATAAAGCCATAATTAATATGTATTATATAATTTCAAACTTATTATGCATCTTAGTGATTAGATCATTTTGATCTTTAAAATGTTATTTCGCGTATGTTAGGGACACTTGGATAGAATAATACAGCCGTTATATGTATGTAAAGTTTTTGTTATTTGCGTCCGAATTATTGTTTAACCTCAATAAAGTCCTAGATGGACTAAAAATATAATGAAATAGTCTTAATATAAGCAGTTCATAGCTTATCTTTTATATTTAGGGCTAAAATTAATTAAAAAATAAGTTCATACAGAGTTATATGGCATAGGTGCTTCTTAGACCAGCAGTTCCCAAGTTTTTGTGGCCATGGAACCCTAATAATAATAATCATTTTATAACGGATTCCTATTTTAATAGTAACAAAACGGATTGTGTTGTAGTTAGAATACTTTCTTGTTTGTTTTGAAAGAACAAATCATAAATGAGAAATATTTACAATAATATTTATTGTATCAAAAATATAAATTTAACTATTTAATGTAATTAATTTTTTTCACATATTTATATTAAGCACTAAAATTAGGCTTCATGTCTTACAACGTTTTCTTTAACTATCGGATCTAACTGTCCTGTTAATCCCTGATTTCCTTCTATGGAACCCAGGAGGACCACCATTTGGGAACCGCTGGCTTATAACTATCGATTGATTCAAATTGAACTGTTTTTTGTCTCCCACTAATATATATATTTCAATACAAAACATATAAAAAGGGACAAAAGAAAAGATGGAGTTATGCTAATATAGTTTTGTGTTATTTGTGGATGGATGCCTTCTGGAAAAATAAATAATAAGCTCGAATAGAATATTATATTTTATACGGGCTGTATATATTCATTACACGTGTTATAAAACCTTTATAGTTTGATCGTTGTTGACATTGGTACATTTATAGTATGTGAATGTTATTAGTTATTGTTATGTACTTTTTTGTTTTAAGACTCCTTGTTACGGATTGAGAAAAATCTTTAACAATAATTTTATACATATTTTTTTTGTTCATTTATATTTTTTTATGAACTGTGGTGTAGATAATGGAATGTCATGTTTCTTCTGTGAACGTTCAGTTTTTATTTTTTTAGTTTTATAGCAATTATACTATAATGAATATTATATAAATCAAGAAAACCTATTTTAAAAAGAACAAGTTTAGATTACATATTTCTAAAATATAATTTATTTAAATGTATTATTGCTAAATATTTATTATATTCTTTATTGTAATGGAAAATGTCAGCAAGAAATATGACAACCATTAGAAGAGGCGAGATAGATTTAATGATCTCAAATCGATAACGAGTTTTCAATTGCTTTTTTTTTTTTATTTATATATTATTTTTATTTTATTTATTTATAATATATTTATAATGATATAAACGTATATAAAAATTAACTTATCTAAAACAACGTTATAAGTATGGTCGGCACGGTTAATATTATTAGAATTTTGGCACTAGATTTAATTTTCAAATTCCGAATGACAATATTTTTCTTTTTTTTTTTAAAGTTAAGACACATAGAATAAATGGATGACGTATCTTTATGAAGCCATGCATAATATAAAATATCATGCTATAATGTGGTGTTGGTCTTAGTTGTTTGGAAAAATTGTGGAATATTGCGTCTTTTTTCCTCATATTTTTCAAATTTTTCTAAGCAACAAACGACATATGCAAATGCCCCATTTGCATTTTTGCTTCATACTTTATGTGATACACAATTCATTCACATTTTGGGAGATTAATTAATATGGCGACTCCAACACATTTTTTTAAGAAACTGATAGATCAAATAAAAATTAATATTATATAATAAACATCTGTTCACGCTATATATGTCTAGAGAATAAAAATAGAAAAATATAATGATAAATAACATATATCTCTGTATGGTCAATACAAATTCTAGCTCCCAAAGGAACGAATCTGCGACTTTTGGCATTTTAAGTACATACAGTCTCGTATGAAATAGCACGGCACTTGATCTTTCAATTGGGTAGTTGACACCATCAACCTATAATGATATCCTTGAAAACGTTTTTTTTTTTATTTTTGTAAAACTGGATTTTTAGTTACTTTGATATCAACAAATAGTCAATTGACTTGTAAAATAAGTGACGTCACGGGTTTTGTATTGTCATACAAAAATTGTATGAGTGAATCGCGTTTTGACAGTTCATAAAAAGTATGCCAATTGATTGGTTCCTTCGTGTCTTCTCCATTCTACGTGACATTGGTGAAGTAATCTGTGTTCAACTGGCACGCTTTGAAGTCATTAACAAGAGAATTGAATTGTTTGGTGGTGATAACTACCCAATTAACTATGTATGAATATCATCTTGATCCGGTGTGTTGTGAAAGAGACATTATATTACATATATCTATTCAGATATATGAAGCACACTTTCGCATTCATAATATTATTATGGATACAGTAATAAAATAATAAATAAAAAATAATAAGTGTAACGAGAGTGTGTGTATAACAGGGGCGGCGTGCGAACGCGTCGGCCGCTACCGCCCGCTGTCGCCCGAAAACAGCACGCACACGTAAATATACTGTACGCTAGTACCCCTCGCCCCTCGCACCTCGCACTCCCCGCTCCTTGCGCCGCTGTACCCTTTGTAACCCACGCTCCCCTTTGTGCCACTATGTAACATATGTGCCCCGTACGCCCTGTTCGCCTCGTCTAATTAATTATTATTATATACGGACTCATTTATAATAATATTTTTTATTGGATTTTTTATCTAGTTTGTTTTTTTTTAATTTGACAATTTGTTTTTTTTTATACAAAAAATATTGCTGTAAATGAACCGTCATAATGAACATGTGCGTTTTTGTTTAATCGCAAAAATAGATTTTTTTGACAACTCAATAATTCAAATGAGTTACAAAACGCATGTAGTTCTTTATATCGTATGAACGTTCTGTTTTTTTTTTTTGTGAATAAAATCGTTATACGCCCCGCCCCGGCTTACTTATACCCCCGGCATTAAAAATACTAAATTTGTTTTGAAAATGGTTGATATTTCTATAACATAACTAAAGTAATACTATTTTCAAAGCAATCTCTTATCACAAGACGTTATCATATACTTGCGTTTTGCTGTTTACGTCACGCTTTTCTCCGTTCGATATCACTCAGTCCATTATAATTTATACTTTGGTTTATTTTATTTGGTTTTTGTTTAGAATAGGCCAATTTCTCTTCCAGGTTGTGATGCTATATACTTTTCGTGTTAATTTTGCTTATAACAATGTGCATGCTTCGACTTAAACAGAGAATATTTAATGTTATATGAAATTGTAAATAAAAAGAATATTTTCTGTTAAAGTTCATGACCGTTTTTATTTGTATTATATACTGTTAAAAAATACGGTCACTATATCCTTTGTTCCTGTGGAATGTGTAATGTGCATAGGTTTTGATTTTCAAACTGTCTAAATATCTTTTTATACTACCCATATTTTTACATAATACCCATTACAAAAAAATAAGTAAAAAATATTATATTTTTTCTTTTTTTTCTGCTCGATATCAGAAAAAAATAAAAATAATAACTGGTAATTTTTGACTTTGACTTTTTTGTGTTTAAATATGGGTGTGTATCTATTTCATTCACAATAACATTCATTCATTCTCACTCGCTTTGCACAACCGGACGCATCACACATGCCACACAATTTTGAACGCCTATTTATTTTTGTCAACCTTAATTAATCTAGCTTTCTCACTTTTACCACTTTGCTAACGAGAGGCGTTTCGAATTGCTTATTCGTTATTGTGAGAATTTTTGGGCGGTTTTAATTATTAATTTTGCATTAAAAAAAAACTCTGCTTTACCCAAAAGTTCATAACAGTAACTTTTATTGTGGCATTTGTTATCGTTCTGATGGCTTATACGGGATTCTTACATTTTTCAGGTGAATCTACGTACTTGTGAGGGTGGCACGGGGAGAGATCGCACATCTTTAACCCTTAATATAAGGCGAAGGGTCGAATTGAATTATACAGCCTTAAGACTTGAGCCCTAGTGACGTTGAACAATTAGTGTTCTATGTGTGTTAACGTGTAGATATAAATTATAATACGGGTTGTGCCCCGCCCTGGTGGATTTTTGAAACTTATGTGATAATTTGAAAGTGGATATTTAAGTGCCGAATGTACTGGTAACACTGTTTTGTTGCAAACACTTGCACTTGCGATGAGTGTCGTATTTTTTTTCTATCGATACCCAAAGGTTTCTCGTATGGTCACAACATATTGTATAGCGAATCTTATGACTGAATAAGTACATTTTACGGTCGTCATTTCGTTTTTTTTTTCGTTTATGTGTTTTTTTTATGGAAGCTGTGTTGATTGCTCCTTTGGGGACAAGGTTTTTAAATTTCACTTGTTTTTTTTTTACTTTCAATTTAAATATCGAATATTAATTTAAAAACATTGTTCCGATATTTATTTAACTATTTATAGTTGATAATGGCCAGTGTCAAAGCGACTATGTCGTACTTTACTGTAGGTTTTTCAATTTTTACTCGTGACAATATTGTTCTGAAGTAGCCAAACGATTATAATAATTTCTTTGGAATTTTTCAATAAAAAAATTATATACATATGAATTTCAATATAATATTTGGTAGCATGTCTGTAATATCCGTTAGCCTTCATATTTGGCCTACTTTTTTGTATTTATAAATAATTTAGTGCCACTCAGTCAGATTTTGAATGTAATTTGTCAGTGAATGTAATATGGAACCAATGTTTTGTGGTGCTGTTTTGTTATTGCATTCTTTACACGGAATGAGTGAAATATATACATAGATAGATGAGGGTGTCTGTACATTAAATATTTTCCATTGAATTTTATTCGGGACATTACAAAAGCCAAATTTTCGTATACTTTTTTAATATGACAGTTTGTTTAAACTACAGTTGAAATAATGAACTTTTTTATAATAAAATAGCTTAGATTTCGATATATTTGATTCTGTAAGGAGGCTTTTGGACGGGAACAAAGTCGCGGGCAACAAACTAGTCTTTTTTTAATCGTTTACAAAGTCAGTCTTTATTCTCACTGGCAATATATGGTTAAGCTTTCAAATAGTACAAAAACAACTTCATATATTTAGCTCGATATTGGTATTTCAAGTGAATTTTGATGCGGTCTTGTTGTTTGTTTATTCAATCATTAGTTAAATCGTTCTTTTATAACTATGTTTAGAGAATTACTGTGCCGCGAGGCGAGGCAGATGTTCCCACCTGGTCTGTTCGTACGGTGCACTAGTAACAACTGAATGTTATGTGAGTTTCACTTATTTTGTTCATTTTTCTTTAGTTTTTTTTTATGTATTGTTATAAAAGAATGAAATTTTAAGGAATTCAAATCGTTTTTCCTCTTTTATAATAGGAAAAATAAGATAAAAGATAAGTAATTAATTATAAATATTATTTGCTTAAGGGAAAATAATTCTTATTTTTTTTTTAATTATCAAACGTAATTTTTTTTAATTGTATCGCCCTATATTTAGTTGTTCTTAGTGTATTGGTTCAATAGATCTTATTTCGTTTGACTTAGTCCCGTATAGGACTGTAATGTCGTGTAGATTCAAAGATCTCAAAAACTGCCATCTTTTAGGCTATGCCAATGTTCTGTGGGATTTGTATGATTATATATATATATATATATATATATATATATATATATATATATATATATATATATATATATATATATAAAATTAGGAATGATTAAGTAATGTTGCCTGCACATGAAAAATAATGTGCTAATTCGAATTTGTTCTCTTTTCAGCATTATTTTTAGTGAGAATTTTTCAATTTTTAATTAGTCAATTTTTTTGTTTTATTTTTTAATTCGTTTTGTTAGTTTTATCTGAAACATACAAATTCCACAGTGCTTTATAGTAAGTAAAAAGTACCCGGAAAACCGTAGGCAGCCGGAAATTAACCCTTCACCTTCAGTCCAAATAGACTCTACCCAAAGATACAATACTTGTACTTTTTATAAATTTCATTATTAATTTTAACACTTTCACTCGCAAGCAAACAAACTAGGTACGTACAGTAAAGTCGCATTTATCCATTGTTCAAATTAAAATAAAGAGAATAATTTTTAATTAATTAATTCAATTTATTTTTATTATCAATAATTATAATATTCGATATATTCGATGTATGCGACTTTATTCTACGTAAGTTATGAACAGTAGGCATATTGAAAAACTTAAATACATTAAAAGTTTTTTTTTAATATTATTGGTCTTAGAAGTTATTTTTTATGTCTACTGTCGTAATATTTTTAAAGGTTTTAATAAAAAACTGAAAGGGCGTGATATGTTATTAAAGCATTTGGAAAGGATATGGAAAATATATGATGTTAGAGTCTTTGGTTTATGTTCGGCCATAAACAAAAATGAAAAAAATAATTATAATTTTTTAAATATTAATAAATAAATGAATCTTCTTGGAGTAAGCCTTAGATGCTAGCATCTTTATATACGATATTTGATTTAATATATTTAGATTTCACTCAAAATAACTTACTAAAATTGTCTATGTCTATATTTTTTATACTATTTGAAATAATATTCATCCAATATTCAATATATAATTTTAATATTATTTTTATATATTTCAAAATGATATGGTACTTTGAATAGGACTTTTCTAAACATTTTTATAAAAATAAAAAAATAAAATAAAACAAAAATCTTCATATATTAAATCAATAGAAAATGTGACGACACAGTCAGAAAAATACACGATTTGTAAATATTGTTATTATTACATTAGTGTTATTCAGATCTGTTTTTTTCTGTATTATAAGTGTAAACGTTTAAGATGGCGGGCCCATGTGGTTTTTTAACGTTTTAGTTGGTTTCTATGACGTTTAAGGTATGTTAAGGTTAAGGCTTGGAAGACGGCGACGATCGATTTAAGGGATGTTTTAAATTATTAGAATAAATGCTAATTAGCAACGAAAAAATAAAATCAGTATGGAAATCATTTTTTTTTAATTTGTTTAGTTTTAAATGTATTGAAAAATTATATTATTTAAAAATGCATTACGTTTTCGATTCTTGACTTAGGACATACTTCTTGCCTTAAAATAGCAATAAAAGTAAGAGAATGTCCATTTTGTAATGTTCGACGTATATTGTATATAATAATCCATTATTGATTATTTTATTGAAAATAAAATTGTGTGTGTGATTCAAATTTCAGGCAAACGTTTTATTGGTATTTTTTATTTCAATTTAAACTGATTTGGGAAAATAACGAATAAAAAGTTTGGGAAATATTAAAGTTCATCAACAAATGAAAAATATTGATGTCAAATGATATCGATATCTAAATTCTTGTAATTCTTTTTGCTTACATAAATATATGTAGTGAAAAAAATTTTTTGGTATCATCCATTCTTTTGTATTGCTATATATTTCACTTGTGATGGGAGTCGGTTGGTTTTAAAGGACGTAAGTTTAGGACACGTTAGTTAGCTAGCTATTAAGTTAGGTTATGAACGTCATAGAATCATCTGAACTTATGGCGGTGGTTTTTGTTCTACCGTGTCACGTGGTATTTGTTAGACGGAACTTTTGAACGGGCAAAATTAAAAAATATATATATTTTAATGTAAAAAAAAAGAACAAAAATGTTCAATAATATCAAATTGCAAATTGTGTTAAATTATATTTATTAATGTTTGGTTTCTATTGGCAATGATGGATTTTTCTAATGGTTATATTGGGAACTAACGAAAACAACTTATAGTGGCTATTTACTGAACTATAATGGTTTTAATGAATTTATTATCTGTGACGTTTTTAGTCTATAGTTTTATGAACGTATTATGGAGATTGTCGGTCCAAGTTAATTCCGAGATTTGCCGGTAGAGGGAATTTTTTTAACGTCGATGTGTTAATTTTGATTAATTGGTTTGGGTAATTAATATAATTACCCAAGTAATCAAAATCAAAATAAATCAAAATATCTTAAAGATATACATTAAGAAAAAATGATGGTTGACTAACGCAGCCGGTCTTGCTTTTCACCTAAAATTTGACTGTATATTTTGGTTGCTAACAAATTACACGTGACACGGAATGACCCATCAAAATTAACTAACAATTAATGGGGATGAGACAACAGAGTGTGGTAAGAGATTATTCGGCCTTGAGTTTTGAGAAATTATATATATTTTTTCATATACATTTCATGTATATATATAAAAATCGAAATAAAAACGCTCTGTTAGTTAACCCCCCACACGTTTAGGTTTAAAATATTTAAAATATTTTTTGGGCTTTGGCTGTCTCAGTCACACGAATGCTTCCACTTTGAAATATCGTTTTACTTTTTTTTTCTTATAATAAGTGTCATGATTTTTTTAACATTTTTCTCATTAATTAGTTTGTAATTTTTAATGCTTTGTTTTTTTGAAATGGTCATGAAAGTAACTAGTTCGAGTGGTTTGAATGGGTTCACTTCATATTGGTTTTAATAGTTCGGTTACACGAGTAACCGGGACTTTGGTTAACGTGGTTATTGTGGATTTGGTTAATAGATTGGGCAACCGAGTTATTGAAACCAGATGAGTGGTATATTATTCAAACCACCAACTAGAGGCATATACTAGCGCGTATCGTTTACTATATAATGTAAATATAGCGTAAATTCCACGTCCCCTCTCGCTTGGTTGCGTTTTGTTTGTTATATATAACATTTGCGTCCGGATGTTTATACGCGTTTATATCATCAAGTACAAATTTAGGATTTATTAGTTTCCGTATCGGATATGTAAGTGACGTCACCACACCTTCAGAGAGAATTACCGCGTTTAGTCTCGTGTCGTCTCACGCACCGGTGCCGTTGAAGACAATAATAAGGAATTCAAAATGTCTGTCTGATAGCGTTTTTATATATTTTTATTTATTTTTTTTTTATAATATATTATCATTTATCAGTGATGTGCCTAATTTTTTTTATTGTAATTATAATTCGCTCTAACGAAACCGGCAGCGTGAGCCGCACAGTAAGGCCCGATCCACACTAGTGCCGATCACGGTTCGTTTTCGGTCCGATATCGGTTTAAGAAAGTATTTTTATACAAGAAATAATAAGTGTATTCACACTATCAGTAAGAATCAAGTTTCGGTACAAACACACTCCAGTAACGTTTTTATATAAAAATACTTTACCACACCGATATCGGACCGAGAACTGACTGTGATGGGCACTATAGTGTGCAGCGGCCCTAAACGTCCCATTCCAGTGTAGTTGGTTTATTTTCTCACGAGAACTTCGTTATCGGTTTATCGCTACCCCCACTTCATCAAAGGTTTAGCTTTAAAGATTGTTGTTTGCCTTATAAAAAAATGTGATCTTATGACGATTATACTTAAAGGATGTCGCATTGCCGCGATCGCAACTCTAAAACAAATTACTCGACAGCTTCTTTGGTTTCATCAAAATATATGGATTTCTCTATATGAAGAAATATATAACGCGAATGATTGCGATCGCGGCTCTGAGAGAATTATATGCCTTGTATAATGATAACAAAATGAATTATGTAATATAAGACTTGACAATGAGCGGCGTACGATAGGATCCGAGGAGAATTGTGTCAATTGGATACATAGTGTGTGGGGGACTTTATTGTACTTTTTTTTGATGGAGTTCAAATATAAATCACTAGCTAGTTATCTGTGGTGAAATTGTCTATGACTTGTATGGACTGTTAAAGAGTGTCACACACTGTTTGTATTTATTTATAGATAGAATTGTTTATATTTATATATGTATAATTTTTAACAGCCATTCTTGTGTATTGCGTGTAGTTTTAATAGTGACAAAATTATCTGAATGTATATTTTTAATGTCTTAAATTTTTGGATTTAATATTGACGTAACAATTTGTTTGATATTCCAGAAACAAGTCGATAAAGTCCCCTTCACAAATTATATAAAGTTTTTTTATGAATCGTAAGAAATTCTTAGTTCCACAATAATTAAAATAGAATATGTAAATTTTTTCTTATCTTAGTAAGTAAAAGATCTCATACGACATATTTTTGTTTTGTCTTTTTTATATTTTGATGAACTTCAGAATAGTCGAGTTGATTTAAAGACAACCTATGTAAAATAAAATATATTGATGTATATAGTTTTGTGTTTTATTGCGTTTTTTTTTATTTCTATAATGGTCGCATTTCTACTTTTTACTATAACAGCATCGATCAAAAAAATATTAGATACACATTAACGACAAAAATGTTCTCACCGAATGAGCGCTCATTTGAACATTAGAGCGCGCTTTTAATATATTTAGGATTCTGTTTAAGGATCAATTTACATTGTTGTGTATTTATTTCAACTAGAATAATTACATAACCACAATTGGTGACAGCTTTAAGAGTACTTTTGCATGGGATTGTGTATTTAGTATTTTTTGATGGTTGTACAAAAATGACTTCATAATTAACTTACAACTAAGTAACCTATTTCTTGTGAAACATACTATATAGATAATTAATATGCAATTAGAGCTCTGAAATGGGCTATGACTACTGCAAATTTAAAAAAAGGACAACGTCTGTAGTTAGTGTACAGATATAAATATATTGAACCAAAGATGCACAGCTATTAACAAATATAACTTCAATAAAGTGATGTTAAGTAAAAAACTCACAAATCTTAAGTTCTCATTGTGTTAACACACAATTGGAACTTACGCGTATGAAATAATGTGCATTGTCACGTTTTTAAATTTGTCTTCCGAAAAACAATCGTCTGCGAGTCTGGAATAAAAGCTACATAGTCATTGCTATATTTATTTTATTTTCTAAGAAAAATAGCAATTTAATAATATTGCTGTAAAAATAACGCCATCTATTGGCATTTATTTGAACTACATTTGTCCTAATAAGATCTGCTCGTTTATTTCTACACCAAAATATTCTTGAAAAAAAAATATATTTATTTAAATATTTTTAATTAAATATAGCTGGAGGTCTAGATATTTGAATATTTTATATCGCCAAGGTTCTTCAAGGCCTTCGAGTCAACTAGATGGTATAAAATAATTGTATTGTCATCTGGATTACACGTATAAGTTTCAATTCGATACAACATTTGAGAATTAAATTATTTTAATCTCCACCATTACTAATATATATATTCTACTAATTTGTGATGTTTTGAGTTTGTGACGTTGTTGGGGGTAATCTCTGGATCTACTAAACCGATTTAGATGAAATTTGGTAAGATGTTCGAAACTTTGGGAAGGACATAGGTACTTTTTATCCCGGAAATTATCCCTTAAGGGTGTGAAAATGGGAATAAAAGTTTATATTCGGAAGCAAGCCAGGGACGAACCCGAGCGAAGCGAGGATGAGTCGCTAGTTTGTTGATACAGTTACAAGTGAAAAAAATTAGGAAGAGAAAAACAAAATTGTACTAAAAATATTTAATTTTATTTAAAAAATATTCAATTATTTCATACAGATTCTGGGATTTAGTATACAATAGGTAATGCTGCGGAATAAACAACAATATAACAACCATATTTCGAATCAGTAACAATAAAATATGATATCATGTATATGTTACAGTCGAAACTCTTTTCCAGTCAAAACGTACTTCTGACTAGAAAATATTGGCCAATATCACTAACCTAAAACGGAAAAGAAATACTCTAATATTACCAAGGAAATGATTAATAAGTTAGGTTAGTGATATTGACTAATTTTTTCCAGTCAAAACTTATTTTGACTGACAACAGTCTTGACTGGAAAAGAGTTTTGACTGCATACACAAGTTTAGCTAGAATAAAAATTGTCTTCCTTAGGTGATATAGTATTGTGTTATTATTGTGGAATATGGTGACAAAATCATTTTTTATTGTCGATATATAACATTCATATAGAATTTTTCTTTGAAACTTTTAGAAGTTGCACCCTACATTGGGTATGCCTGTGTATTAAAAAGATACCTTCATATAATTGCTTTTTCTTTCGAATTAAAAAAGAGAATACAATTTACAATATAATGTGTATAGTTTAAACAAATACCACATAACAGAATCAAACTACTGATTTAAAATACTTAACAACCGTCCTAAAGAAATATTTTTCAACAAGGTGTTTTTTCCAAATTATAATAGAAAATCGGAGTAGACTGATAAAAAAGTATCTGAAAATTAGGTTCACAATCGCCAAAGATATGGCAGTCCAAAATTTCGCTGTATCAAGAACTTCATTTGAAACATGAAAACTTCATTGAATGTTGAAAAACTTCAAGCCACACTTTTTAATACACATATTATATATTAATAGGCCTATTGAAAAAGAGATTATTTATGTCATGCACTGTTAATATAAGTTTCAAATAGTTATATAGAGGACTTTTCGTTTGTGACATATACAATGGAAACTTGCAAAAAGACAATTTATTCTCAATTCATTACATCTTATATAAGAAACTATGCCATTTTTATAATTATTCTATATAAACGATTATAAGCAAACTAAATATGATATATTCTACCCGCCGTACCACAGTATGGCGGGCTAAGCTCAATATCTTTCACTTAACCAAAGTCTTTACTCAAATTTAATATAATAACTATTCGTCGTAAATCGTCAAAAAATGTAATAAAAATAACGTAATTAACACATCTATAATCACAGAGTACGTAATAGTTTGTTACAGCTGCTTAGCACTGATATAAGCCCTAAGTATATGGGCGCTCTGTATGATAGGGTTCTCTCTAAATACAATTCAATTTTCTTGTTAAACGGGTTAAAAGCATTTCAGTTGAGCACAGATTACTTCGCCAATGCCACGTGAAATGGAGAAGATAAGGAGATTAGTCGGTAAAATAACATAGTTAAATTAAATAAGTTATAATGTGTTAAATATGGAGTAAATCCATCATCCATCCATTCTAGTTGAAATAAATATACAACAGTGTAAAGTTAACCTTATAAAACAATGCTTAAAATTGTTTTCACAAAAAAAATATATTAAAAGTGCGCTCAAATATTCAAATAAGCGCTCAATTTGGTGAGGTCATTTTTTGTCGCTGATTTTGTATCTAGTACATTTTGAACGATGAGTAAATCCTTAATAAACTTTGGACCTAACAATAGACAGCACAATTAATCTACACATATAATAAAACAGTAACTTAACGAAATCGATGTGCGCGTTTCACGCAAAAACTAATGAACCGATTTTAAATAAATTTTGTGTAGTGATAACAGCTTATCACGCCGGTCAAAATTTAGGATACCTTTTGCTACAGGAAAATTTTTCATACCCATGGAAAAACACAATAACTGGCCAAGTCGAAGTTAGAAATTCACATGTCTAACGCTGGCTAAACCGAGATATATCAAAACAATGTTTTAGAAAATTTTAGGTCTTAATAAGGCCTACAGAAAATTTTTTCCTAAGTCTTTCTACTAAGGTTGTGTACCCGCACATAGTGACGCACCCGAACGAAGCGAGGGTATATCACTAGTATATACATAAAACCTTTTAACATTTGTAAACAGCCCTAATATGATCTGTGACAGATGATATGAGAGCTACGATAGAATAAGATGCAACAAAGTGCAAGCTAAATTGCACTTTATTTCATTGTGCAAAGAGTCGCTATTTATTTAAATATCTGCGCAGTGAGCTTCTGTAACAAAAATATTACATGCTGTAATTTAGAACAATTGTGGTCTAAAAGCAAATCGCAAGTACTTCACACCACGATTATAGTCTAAGGGCCGATTGAAAAACGGGTTCAATCGAACTCATAGTCTAAGAGCCGACGTAACTGTCACACATTTATATTGTAAGAGCAAGGATATTCGCTATATGGCGCCACGTCCTCGACCTCTACCCCTGAAACCTCCTCGACCTCTGGGTCTGGAACCTTTACTGGTATTCGGAGGACTTTTAGGTCGTAATGCTTCAATTCTCTCCGTGCAACCGGTGGTTTCACGGCCCTCAGTGAAGTATGAAGCGTATAATTCTGCATTGAAGTTAGAATTGGTAAGTTCGTGACCAATCGTCACCCAACCAGGACGTATTGTTGAGTCTCGGCCGAAGAGATGCACTCTGAAAGATTATATTACTTATAAAGATTTTCTTTTCGATAATTTCTATTACGAATTTGGCTCACTCATCATACTGCACTTGGTACAGTACTTTTAAAATAAAGTCCATATTCTTTGTAATTTACATCCATACAAATTAATAACAATATCTTTATTTACACAGTCAAGCAAGAAAACCACTTTCATATATATGATATCATGCATATGTTAGTATAGTATATATATATATATATATATATATATATATATATATATATATATATATATATATTTGAACGATTCTCCAACAAACGTAACAGTAAAGTATACATATAAATTATAGTCATAAATAATTTTATAAAAATTGGCAATTTATATTGCTCACACAGTTCTCACTCTATTATACGTCTTTTTTGTTTTTCGTCAGTTTGACGACATGTTTGGCTCAGTTTGCAGTGACCCTACTTGCTGTGCCAGCAGTCGCGGGTTAGAGTCCCGCTGGAGGCATTCGTTTGTGTGACATGCATGAATGTTTGTACTCGAGTCATGGGTTTTTATATTTATAATATGTATGTATTTAAAGTTATATATGTGTAGTATATCTATTGTCTGGCATCCATAGGATAAGCCTCGTAGCTTACCATAGAACTAGATGGTGCTGTGTGTTAATAATATCCCAACATATTTATTTCTCACCTTCTGCGTCCCAAACAAAAATGCTCCATAATGTGAAATATTTCAATAGGCTTCTCAGTGCTACCAAACTCGGGGTCCTCGGAAATAATCAAGTCTATATCCACATTTGCATGTATGAAGTCACCATCAACTGATCTCCGCACAGTTCCTTTAATTCCCATGAGGCAGTGTTCCTTTGTCCTTTGGAAGACTGCGTTATGTTCTAAATTCTTGGAGTGTCCTGGGTTCTTTATGTTAGTTTTAATCCAGCAAATGTCTTCACAGCGTCTAAATCCCCATTTTTTGAGACATTCTCGTCCCATGTCTAAGCCTGTAATAAATAAAATTAAAAAGTTAACTTTCAAAGTAGTAGAGGAGTAACATCTAATACAATAACAGAGTGCTATATTTTTTTAAATTTTCGTAAAAGTAAAATTGAAAAACAAGTTTTAAACAAAAGTTTGTTATGAAGCACAAAAATTTAAATTTCATAAATATAATGATTATTCTTAATTTCAGAGTTTTTCTGCAATTTATATAGTTTCAGATTTCTTCCATTTACTTAAAATGTTGTCATGCTGTTAGTTTCGAGGTCATGGAAATATAATGCATTGAGCTGTGGGCCAATAACTTCTGCTTATTTAGTTTACTTACGAATACATATAACTTATTACAATAAGAATGAATGAAATAAATAAAAACACAAGACAATGAACCCAAATCAAAAAAAGAAAAATAATCAAGTACCCTACAGACCTTCAGAGCTTCCACACCACAAAAACACAAAGGCCCGAGGTTGAGCTAAGTGATGCAGTTCCAAAGCTAAGACATCTCGCCAACGCCACCCAGCGCCTAACGGGGGTTCCACTAGCACCACATCGAACTTACTACCCATGGTCTTCAGATCAAATGTCTGACAACAAACAACAAGCAGCTTAGCTCAGACTCTTAGTACTAGACAACTGTAATTTGGCATGGATATATTATACATATAAGTCACACCAACAAAGTGGTAAAATCTTGAACAAAAAAATTGTTTTTAGGATACCACTACAGTAGGGATGTGTTCCTATTCCACCTGCTTTATTGTGATGGGCAACTATGGAACCCTACATTTTACGTGGCCCTACATTCTCTTGGCTAGTTGTTAGTTTGTGTTTTATGCAATATCAAGAATTTTTAATAATGAATTAGTTTACCATAACAATATCACTGGTACTGATAAACTTTTGTTTGTAACTAAAATTTTTTAGTAATACATGTAATTATATAAAGTGGTTTTCATAGTCATCATACCACCATTTTCATACCAACTTTTAGTAAAGCAAAGAAATAATAAATGTATACTAATATTATAAATGTGAAAGTTTGTGAGTATGGATGTTTGTTACTCTTTCACACTATAACGGCTGAACGGATCTGGATGAAATTTGGTACAGAGATAAATTATAATCTGGAAAAACACTTAGGTTACTTTTTATCCCAGAAAAATGTATGGTTCCCATGGGAATGGTTTATTCTAGCTTTCCTAGAGGTGAACCTAAGTGAAGTGAGGGTGAGCCACTAGTGTCAGTATATTGTACACACTTTCATTATGAACTAACTTTCAATCACAATACTTTAATTTTATCTATACAATAAAGATAGTGGCTATTTAGTTTATTATTATAGTTATAGCAAAACATTATTACAGTAGAAAGTTACAGACCTTGAGATCACATTTTAAATACATTGGTGGAGTTGCTGTTCTTGCAATAAGTTCATCTTTTAGTTTGATCAATTCTCTTAGTTTAGGGTATTCTTCAAATCTATCAGCCAACCCAACATCTCGGATAAAATTTTGTGGTCTTTGACCAGTGTCTACAAAATGCTGGCAATAGTCATTGTGTGGATTAGATGACTGGGTTCCCTGAAAAAATTAAATATATACATATTTATGTGAATAACTATTTATATTTCAAGCAGGTTTTATTCACATTATTGATAGCATAGGTTTTAAATTAGCTACTATGTTATAAAGTAGTTCCTAAAACTGACATCTATTCAACAACAATTTTGCTTACTTTAAAACAAATGTCTGTTACTTGTTTCAAAATAAAATTACTCTTTAAAGAATACTATAATTATATTGCAAGCATAAAAAAAACTTTTACTGTTATAATCAATACAAAATTATATGATTTTATCCTTTTACCTTTAAGAAAGTAGATGAATCAGTATAAACCAAACTATCAGGTTCTTTAGGCATAGGTTTTTCATTTCCATCAGAACTGTATTCCGTGATTGCCTGTTTTTTTGGTAGGACATCAAGTGATGCTCCTAGGGCATGACGCAGTTCACTTACACTTGAAACCCCTAGCTGTATAAATAATAAAAAAATATTATGTAGGCTATTGGCTAAACAAAATTTAGGCAATCAGTATTGTTTGTATTTTAGAAACAACGTGTTAAAATATACTTAATTATTTTGTTAAAAATAACTATAAATCTGCTATTTGTTTATAAATAGTCGTAGCACTTTAAATGTAATGTATATTTCGTGATAAAATTTTTGCAAAACAAACACTATTTTGAATACTATTTTGCACATGGTACTAACCGTTTGTGCTAGTAACTTTTTCCGCTTTTGAGATCTTTCACGAAGTTCCTTTAACTTTTCACTCATTTTTAAAACAATTCACTAATAATTAATAAATAATATGAGTTTTAACAAAAGTAAGTGAAGCGTCCTAACTTTGGAAGTTTCGTTTTTAGGTTGACAAGATGTGAGTTGTGACAGATAATATAACAGATTAATTATGTACTACGGCAAGCATTGCGTTAAAGTTGTTACAGAAAAACTCTTAACCGGTCAAAACTAATTTTGACTGTAAAACTTGATTTTAAAAAAATATATAAGATACTTATCTTACCGATATTTGTTAGCTATGTTAGATATTTCTTAAATTAAAACATATTATCTAATCCCATATTTTGGTATGGATAGGTATTATTTAATAATAATTAATATTTATCTTTATTTATAAAAAAAATAGGCCGTCATAGAACCGGCAGATGTGAAACATCTGTGTTAATATTGGAATCCAAAATTATTAAAAACCTTTATCGAAATATGGAGTAAAATAAAAATAAAAGTATCGTTAATAAAATCTATTTATTTTACTTATTATTTTAATTATAATAATAATTACAGTATATATTCATAAATATAATATAAAATATATAAGTATTTTTAATAGAGACTGTTGCGCAATGTAGCCTGTATAATATACGCGCGCGCACACACAAAGGAGTCGAGAGCGGTCAGCGGTGGTGTAAATGGAGCATAACGGCATGACAGCGTCATACCGTTTGCTGTTACGGCATAGGTGATAGGAGTCGGTTTTACTGCTAAAACGCGCCAATAGACGTTTCACATCAAAATACAATCGGATACTATTTCTAACGAAGAATCTAGTTCTAACGAAGTAAAACATAAGATCTTCATGAAAGTTAAAACTCTAATAAAAGATAAAACTTCGGTCAATTAAATGTGTCTATGAAAATAAAAAAATTCGATCTGTTGCTCTATCACTGTGTAAAACATATCTTTTTCGTCCCTGCTTAGTTAACCCATGGTCTTATGCCTCTTCAAGAATAAATAATTACAAAGAAAAGTAAGATTAGTATTTTTATATAAAAAATTCTAGAACAGGAAAAATGAAATAATGCAATATTTTCATAATGTATTTTTCGTAGATAATATCGAAATTGATAAATTAGTAGTAGTATTATTCTATCATTTATGGTTTGTATTCATCCCTTTTTAACGTCCCACTGCTGAGCAAGGGCCTCCCTTTAATACGAGGGGGATCAGACCATAACTCACCACGCTGGCCAAGTGCGGGCTGACGGTCTTCACATGTCTTTTGAAAACTTGTTAAGTTCTCTCAGACATACAGGTTTTCTCACGATGTTTTCCTTCACCGTAAGGCAAGTGGTAATCATGTTAGAAATGATTCGCAAATCAAAATATCAGAGGTGCGAGACCCGGGTTTTGAACCCGCTTCACTCGGTTTCCCAAGTGAGTGCGTTACCACTGGGCTACCACTGCCTTTTATATATTTACTTTGTTCATCTATCTATATAAATAATTCTTTTTTCTATAGGATTTTTTATGATCAAATGCCACAAACATATCTGTCTATACTTAATATTAAAAGGAGGTAGAGTTATAGTAGGTAGTATTGGTTATATAGCATCATGCTACTACCCAAGGGAGCGGAGCAGTAATCATAAATGTCAACAAATCCGGCAGACTTCCATACATTATTATTAAACTGATGTTTATAATCAAACAAATTTAACGCGAGTGAAAGTAATTATATATAAATGAATCACGCGAGTAGAACCAATCTAGTTTCAATATAAAGTATTAATTTTACCTTTATTTTAACTCACGTATTTGTGACTGTATTACTGCAGATGCAACAAGTGAAATGAAAAAACAAAAGCACAATAAAGTTAATATCATTTTATCCCCCATTGTGCGTCGATATTCAAATAGTATTACCACAAGCATTTGTCTGTCTGTCTGTCTGTCTGTCTGTCTGTCTGTCTGTCTTTTCTTTTCCATAAGGAAAATGAAAATTGGATTGAACGAGATGATTCGTAGATTGAAAACATGTAAACAGCCTAGCACCCCCTCCTCCTCTCCACCATCCTATATAATTTTTTTTACCCAAGTTTAGAATTTAGTACAAGTGGCTTATATTACAAAATTTTAAATGAATGTTTTCGAGTAGGTACATACATATACATATGCTATGGTGAAGTAAGTATATGTACCTAATGTTGTAATGATAACAAAATTAGAAACACAAACTTGCAATTCAAATATTAAAATATTTAACTAAATTGATAATAATAGTTGCATATTTTACTAATTTAATTAGAACGTAGGACGTAGGTATCTAGTAACCATTACAAGTTTATTATAGAGTACTAGCAGAACCCGCGGCTTCGCTTGCACTACAACTACAAAATATTTTTTTGGCTTTATGCTATTAGTAATATTTTGATTGCTGTAATGATTTTCAAATATCCATAATTGTGAATGCGCATGATTTTGACTCGCGCATCAAGGGTTTCGTACCATCGAATATTGTGTTGTTTATATACTAACATAATATTTACACACAAATAAAATTTTACGTTTTCCCAAACCATACTTTATTATTTGTAAAAATAAAAACAAATTTAATTTTAGAGATCGTAATTCTAAAATATCCAGTATCTGAAAAGATATTTTACGTATATTCTGTAAGTTAATTTTCGTTTAAGTTACCTATTTAGTAAGCTCCACTATCTCATTTTTTTTTGCAAATTTTCTACTTCATCTTTGGAAAGTTAGAGGAAGAGAGAGACAATAATACGACTCGCATACAATGGTTACTTATGAATCAAGTAACTCGGCTAAAGAGTTATACATAATTTTCCTTTGAATTTGATATAAGTAAGTGTTCATTTTCGGAGAACTTGATCCATATTATTCTGTCTAAATATATTTCGTACAGGAATTTGAAGCCGTTTTACCAACTTCCAAAAGTGTAGTAGCATTTTCAGATGAGGCCACAGTCAATGCAATCCCCCTATTACTTTTTAATTTGGCCAAAAGCAACTTTTATAGGTAGATTTCATACAAACTTTCACCTCCTATTTAACCCCCTTATGGAATGAATTTCGAAAAATACTGAAACTCATATTTATTTAATCGTATATCTAGACTATCCAGAAATATCACATATGATTATGTGGACTCAATTTTTTTTCGAATTTGGCCACAGAATTGTCTCGCGTGTCACATGAGATACCAATATTCAGCATTCAGCTATATACCTCCAATAATCTAAAAGTAATAACTGACATACGGGCAGACAGACAGATGAACAGATGGATAGAGGAAGGAGGGTTCCATTTTTGGTTTTTGGCTACGGAACCCAAAACAAGAAATGTTAACATATTACACGGTGGCCAGTAACGATTCACACCCATAAAACCTAAAGCTTTTGAGACCTGGTTTCAAGGTCTACAGGACCATGACATAAGTATACCGATGAAATTTTATACTTAACATCTCACAGAGCTCAACATGAACAAGTAAGAGTTAAGGTATAAAGAGGTTATTATACCATTCATAATGATAATTCTTGAAGGTAATAATGGTCTTTCTTCGAATGGATGTTATTATGCAACTACTCGTACTTACCAACTGAGTATTTTATTATTTAGCATATTTTTTTTATTAATTGCAATTTTATATTTAATGTATTCATTTAGAATATTATATTTTAAAAATATATTTTAATCCTTTTTATATAAATCGGTACTTATGTGTAAGGTTTCGCTACTTTAATGTATAATAAAACAGTCATTAATTGATTATACTGGCTACACTGACGACGCGAATGCACAAATTACAGATACCTTTATAAATCATGTAATTAAAAATTATGAGAATGGGCAGGCCGAATAAAAAGAAAGACATACAAATAAAAAAAGATTAGAAAAAGAAAAAAAGGGGATTGGTCGGCGGGGAGTTGACTTGGGTGGATGCTATCGGGGATATTTCACTGGAACAAGGAAGTAAGAAAATGTTGAGAATAAGTGTTTTGTAATAAATTGTAACTAAATCTAGTTAAAATATATAAGTTTTGAAACATGATGCTGGCTTTTCCTGAGATATATTAAATATGTTTACGATCAATTCAATGTCCCTTTGAAAAAGATGTGATAAAAAGTAATTTTAAGTCTGTAGATTGAATACTTTTCAAAATACATAGCTTAAAAACGTTTATACGATGAAAAAGTTCTAAAAATTTGAAATACCTACTTGTATCTGTTTGTATATCCGTTTTACGAAATATTTCTATTGTGCAATTAATTTAGTTAGGCGACAGCCTTGTTGTTTTTTGAAGCAATACTTCTTTTGGGACGTTCTGAAAAAATATGAGAGTAAAATTTTTACGAAGCGCACGCACACCGACAGCCAAAAAGCGACATGATGAAGTTAGCTGTTTGTTGCCATGGTAACCGTTGTTATTGTCTGACAAATGATATATAATAATATTATATTCTTCCCATAAATGATATTCAATAAATATCTATATGATTGTAATGCCAAATATGCCTTATTTAATTATTTTATTAATTTATCATTCCTTTTACAAACAGAGCGTTGTGACATACGGGATGAAATCTTTAGCTATTTTTGTTCTGTTACGCCAAAGTAGTATAACTTCTTATGTGCGTACATAAGTACACACACATGGTTTTTTAATTGATTTTCTTTACATGCAATGAAAGATGAGAGATGCACTATATTGCATAATGCGTGCTATAATATTCAAGGAACTATTGTTGATTTATAATGTTAGTTCTTTTTGAGCATTACAACACTATGGAAAGAAAAGTGTTTGTACTATTTTTTTTGTTTATCTCCCATATTGCCGCACGAGGAATTAGTAAGTTAAAAGAAATAGTATAAAAATAATAATACATAGTTATAATTATAAGGATACAGTATAGTGTATCGTGAGTATCCATTTTATTGCCCATCGATCATTTTAGATATTTATTATAGAAAACAGAGAGGTAATAATATTAATTAATAACTAACTATGCATTTTAAATCTGTCTCATTGTAAGATTCCTAATAATTTTTTTTCTTTACATTTCAGCCAATAACAGCTTGCTTGATATAGCCTGCGGAAAACATCAAGTGTTTAAATCTTGTGGGAAATGTGTTAAGACATGTTCCGATCCCAACCCCACATGTACATCCGCGTGTCTCGCCGGATGTTTCTGTGAAGATGGTTATGTCATGGCTCCCAATAATAGTTGCGTCTACTTACAAAATTGCCCCCAAGGTGAGTAAGCTATAGAACATTTAAGTTGCGAGAATTGCTTGCTAGACCTTTCCGGCTTATACAAGGTTTACAATCTATTGCTGATAAATATAATAAAATGTAATAAAAACTAAAAAAAAAACGACTTCCAGGCTCTAAAATGTAAAAAATAACTAAACGGAGGTTTTCATTTAGAATAGATACCTAATCAGATATTTTCGAAGTCGGTGCCAGGTGATGCAATTTGCATCATGCAAAGCAAATCTAATATATTTCGATACGTAAAATACGTATTTACCTATTAGATATTCATATCTTAAAATATTGTCGGCTGGCGCCGACTTCGAAGGCATCTGATTTATAGGTACCTAACTATTCTATATAATAATAACCTCCGTTTTTTACATTTTAGTGCCTGGAAGTCGGTTTTTTTTTTAAAGTTTTTATTTTTCCATTTTTAATGTAGACGTAATAAGCAGGTAATTTATAAGAAGAAAGTTTTTTTTTATAATTTATTTGATTTAACAATTTATTTTTAGAAAATATTTATTGTTGATTTTTTTTTAAAACCGCTCGACCGATTTCGATAAAATTTATATGGGACCACCTGGGAAGAACATCCTCCTTTTTGGAAGTCGGTAACAAAATACAGTCATCATATAGAATAGAATAGATAGGCTACATACAATATTAATCAAACAAGGGTTACTAAAGATTATTATTAAATTAAAATTAAAGAAAAAAAAGAAAAACGCTTTTATTGTATGAATACTTTCAGCTTTTACTGTTATAAATATTTAACGGTTAATCAAATAAATGGTAACTTTAATATCTATACACTTTTATATTGACTTGTCGATCAAAACTAGTTCTGCAAATTTCCATTAGGAAATCTTCTTACCGCGAACTTAAAAGCGATATACATAAACATACAAGTATCAAAAAATAGAAATGGTTTACATTACAGCCGAAATCACGTTTAGTAGCATCGAGCAAACCATAGACGAATGCCACCCTGATGAAGAGTTCGTTTGGTGTGGGTGGTGTGAAGGAAGCTGTTCTGAACCTCACCCCATTTGCCCAAACTCGACGTGTACTCAAGGGTGTCTGTGCCGACCACCCTTGCTTCGGCATTACAGCGGACATTGTGTTGAACAAACATATTGTTTACCGCGTAAGAGAAAAAGTTACAGATTTTATCCAATTAACGTAAGATGATGAAAAAATAATTGTAAACAAGTTATTTTTCAATAATTGACGTTGCACGTAACCGAGATGCGGGCAAGAGTATAATAATCATAGAGTTAATTATAATTAAAGAAATTATCCATCTGGATATCCTGTTTCCTCTCTCTCCTAATATATTCAGTTTATATCCTAATAATAAGTATTTTGTACTATATTTTAATTGGTAGCTAATTATAGTTAAAAAGTGATTGATGCCAAATAAAATTATATATTTAATCAATAGAAACAAAAATAATTGTTCGAATATTTGTCCGAATATTCGTTCCTAAAAACCGATCCGACTGTGATGAAATTCTGGTGCGTTATTCTGTTTACGCCTGCGAAAGTTCCTGACGCAAAAACCAGATTTTTTCAATCTTTAACCATTCAAGCTTAGGGACGTACCCGAGCGAAGCGAGACTAAATCGCTAGTAAATAATATAATTAAGCTTAAAGCTACATGTATTATGTAATACTTGTTGCAGAAAAATGTTCTGATATCAATGAAGAGTACACCTGTCGTTACGGATGCGAAGTTAGCTGCGTGCCTCAGGCCTGCGTGCGCCCGCGCAGGTGTCGCCTCGGCTGTCACTGTAAGAGAGGACTTTACAGGAATGCTCATGGGCAATGCGTCACCGCCGACAAGTGTTTCGATGAATCTAAAGCAGTGCCCTAAATAAAATAAATGTTGTTAGTTAAAATAAAGTTTTATTTAAAAAGAAAACGTCAATACGTTTCTTTTATTGACATTTTATTGAATATACATACTTGTAGGGTTATTTTTAAGATAATAATGCGAACGGATGCTTCTGGTACCATGGTGGCAACTTAACATCGCTTACGTTGTATTCCACTTGTTAAGCCATAGAGTACCTACTTGCTGCGTAATTCAAATATGTACAGGTCGACTGTTCGCAAAATGCTGACCGAATCCAAATTACTTTTTCACGTAAAATGTCATAAAAACATGGAATAGGTTCAATAAAAAACCATTCAACGTAATTTTATTTACCACCAGCAGAAAAGAGTAGGCCGTTTGCAAATTTTTATCAGACACATAATACTAAATTTAAAAAAAAAGATTTTATCAGACACATATTAGCTTTCGCCTTAAAAATGCCATGTGAAACGTATAGAATCTATCTATCTTTTATCTTGAATAGTATTCGGATAGGCTGAAACGGTAAATTTTGTTTTTTGGGATCCTAAGCAACAGTCCCCCAAAGTTACAGCAAAATCTAAAGTTAGTTAACTTTGCCAATCAGGCGTTTTCATATGGAATGACTCGTGTTTATGTGTTAAAAAAAAGAAAGATTAAAGAAAGGAAGATCTATTATTAAAATTTAGTTAATTTAGTTCTCTTCTTTTTTATACAAATTCCATAATCATAAAGTTTTATTCCAGGATCACTACACATTTGTAAACAGTATATATTGTCGTAGGTGACTCCATCGGTTCCACATACAGGTATCCACGAAATGTCATTATGTGGGCAGGCGCAGGGTGTCTTTGCTTCAGTCAGTCCCAGTAAAACAATCGTAACTAAAGTCACTGAAACAAAGTCCATTCTCTATTACCTAAGTCTTAATATAGTCTATTAATCAAGTCTTAATTACTTACTCCAACTTACATATGTGTGTATGTATTACTCGTCATAAAGTGTGTGGTGTAACATTGTAATTAATCTATACATATAATAATATTCTTAGTCGAACCTGTACATTAAATGTTTTTTTTTTAATATTATTGAAATAGTTATTATTATCGATACAGAGGCGGAATCTATAGTTTTTGGAATATATGTCTGTCTGTTTGTCTGTTTGTCTTTGGCCGCATCACAAGAAAACCACTGGATAGGTTTTCACGAAATTTGGTATGATGATAGCTGGTTATCCGGGTCAACGTATAGGATACTTTTACTGCGAGAAAATATCTCATCTCTGAGAAATCTATACTAAACGTTAAAATGGAACTAGAGACGAACCCGAGCCGAGCGAGGGTGAGTCGCTAGTTTTATCTAAATCCGACACACAAATACGTACACGTACACGTAGATTTGTAATTTTTATAACACATTACTATTATAAATGCGAAAGTTTGTATATGAGTGCTTGTTACTCATTCACGCTAATTGCTTATCGAATAATGCATGTCGAATATAATATTATTAGTACCTGGGCGACCCAGCTTTGCTCGGACTTTTTGGCCAAAAAAACATTAAAAAAACAAACTAAAAATTTGAATAAATACAAAAAAACAAACAAGTAAAAATTTTGTATCTGACCGGGATAAGAACCCAGATACCTGTAGTTGTTAAACTTGCGTGGGATAATGCGAAACAAAACCGCATGAAAACTCGAAAACAGGCGTTTTCCCAGACATAAAACTAATCTAGATCGATTTATCGCCCCCGAAACTCCCTGTATACTAAATTTCATGAAAATTGTTGGAGCCGTTTCCGAGATTCAGATTATATATATATATACATATATATATATATATATATATATATATATATATATATATATATATATATATATACACACACACACAAGAATTGCTCGTTTAAATACATTACATATTTTGATCCCTCGGTGGTCTTGTGGCTAGCATGTACGGCCGTAGATCCGGAGATCCTGGCTTCGAGTCCCGGGTCGTGTCAAGTCAAGTTTATTTATTGAGCTTTTTAACCGACGAAAAAAAGGAGGAGGTTCTCAATTCGACACGTATATTTTATGTTTTTTTTTTAATGTTTGACCACGCATAACTAACAGTACAGTCCAATTTCGAAGAATTTATTTTATTGGACAGGGCTTACGTCAAAGTTGGTCCCATTTAAATTTGGAAAAAAATCCAGTCCTGAGTGTAGAAAATAAGGGATGATTGATTATTCACCTACTGAATTAAAAAAATACTTTCTTCTTATTTCATACCACTATTATACTCGTATCTATACTTAAAATAGAAAAACTTAGAAAAAATAGGAACCGACTAAAAAAAAAGCAATAAAAAATAATTGGTAGTTTTTACTTACTATAGATACAATATCTTAATATATATAATTCTTCTGTACGTGTGTTTATTAACCCACTCCTAATAAAGGACTGGACCGACTTACATACAATTAAAGAAAATTTCAAATCAGTTCTTTGGTTTTGATGTTTGTTTTGTTGTATAATTTGTTTAGTTATAACCTTTTACTAATTGTATTTCTATAGGTAATATTTGAAAAAGGTCTTCAATATTAACATCTTAGGTACTGCTATAAAAAATAATAATTAAACTTTCAATACTTTAAATAAGAAAAAAATTAAAAGAAATGTAGGTACATAATAATATTTTTAATTATACATATACATATGTCCCCTGGTGAAGCTTCACACTGAAGGATTATTTACATAGACGGAATCCGCCAAAATAAATGTCAAAGTCAAAAATAGCGCAACTATTTGATTGATGGTTTGATTTTGCCGTACAAATCGTTTAATTTCTTTAAAGAATTAGTTATTATTTGGCTTCATGTTTAGTTCTATGACACGTCGTCGATTCCTTAGTCTAAATACTACAACTCTTCATACTGAATACGTTGACGTAGATGTGCCCATCAGAGGCATGCACAAGACTGATTACTAAGGCAAAAGCGGTAAGGCTTCTGTGCTTGCATCACCGCCAGTACAAGAACTGTTACTAATATAACTGAAAAAAATAAATATTTCTTATGAATCAGTGCAGTGTAATCAAGCAGTGCTAGCCCAGTGGTAACATGCTCGCTTGGGAAATCGAGTGAAGCGGGTTCAAACCCCGGGTCTCGCACTTTAGATATTTTCATGTCCGAATCATTTTCAACATGATTACCAATTATCTTACGAATGAAGAAAAATATCGCGAGGAAACCTACATGTCTGAGAGAACGTAGCAAGTTTTCAAAAGACATTTGAAGGCCGCCAACCAGCACTTGGCCAGTGTGGTGGACTCTGACCTGATCCGCCCTCGTATTAAAGCGAGACCCGTGCCCAGCAGTGGGACGTTAAAAAGGCTGAATAAAATAACTTCTAACAAATGCACAAACTCCACACTTTAGCAGACCGGGGCAAAAATTAAATATTCCAGTAAAGAAATGGAAGTCACCATTTATAGCGATTTAGACAGTGAAAAAATTATAATTATGATAAAATAGATATGGAAGTGTGTATTCATTTATAGTTATACCTATCTTTTTTATATTAGCAACTTTGGTGTATTTTATATATTTTATAAAAGTACGCCACCTTTTGACAATTTCTTAACTTTCAGTAGCCTATGTGTTACTTCAGGTCTTAAACTATCTGTGTATAAAATTTCATCCAAATCCATCCAGCCGTTTCAGAGTGAGGGAGTAACATACAAACACACATTCAAACTTTTTATCTATACTAATATAATAAAGCTGAAGCGTTCGTTTGATTGTTTGTTTCGTTGAACGCGATAATCTCAGGAACTACTAATCCGATTTCAAAAATTCTTTTTGCATTAGATAGCCCGTTTACTGAGGAAGGCTATAGGCTATGTATCATCCCGGAAAAATGTACGGTTCCCGTGGGACAGTTTTTTTTGTCTAGGGGCGAACCCGAAGCGAATCGAGGGCGAGTCGCTAGTGCATATATAGTAGTACTCTGATTGCTTAAAGGGTATTCAATATATTTTGTAAGCAAACAAGCATAAATTACACAAAAAAATAACTATGTTTTTGAAATTAAACTGTGATTGTACTTACAGACTAGTTTTGAATACATGTTGCAAAGTAGTCTCCGGTCGATTTGTAGGTACTTGAATGTTTATTTTTTCTTTATTTCACTTATTATATTTATAGGTACGTGTTTGATACGTATAAATATTAGATTAGTGTAGTAATTTTAATGTTACATGTACTGTTGACAATATAAGTAATTTTTACAGCAGTTATTCGGCTTTCGTCTGAAAACGGTGTTTTTGTATGACTAGATATCGTCTTACGAGCAGAATAAGGTTGAGTTTATTTGAGAGTTAATTTTTATTTATCTATTATAAACAGTTTAACAATTTTTCGCAATCGCTCTCGATTGATATCTCCGTTGTCATTACATCATTACATCATTTGACGACACGTTTGGCTCAGTTGGTAGTGACCTTACTTGCTGTGCCAGCGGTCGTGGGTTCGAGTCCCGCTGGGGGCATTCGTTTGTGTGATGAGCACGGATGTTTGTACTCCAGTCATGGGTGTTTACATTTATAATATGTATGTATGTAAAGTTATATATGTGTAGTGTATCAACTATCTAGTATCCATAACGCAAGCCTCGTAGCTTACCATGGAACTAGATGGCGTTGTGTGTTAATGTCCCAACATTTATTATTTATTTATTATTTATACAATTTGTAAATGGCTCTAATTGATATTTTCCTTTTTTATTACATTTAATGACACGGGGGGAAATGCAAAGCAAATATTATGTGGATGAAATCTCCGACCGACTGATTTGGACAAATGCACGCTTATTACTTATTACCAAATTTTTCTGTTTAAAAATGATTGAGCAGTATGTAGTCATGTAATGTTTATCATGTGAAGGGTACAGGTACAGAATAATTAATAGTGCCTTACTCGTTTTTTTTTTCTATGATACTACTTATGGTACTTGCATTCCCAACCACTGTTGTTGTTGTTGTGTTTACAAATACTGAACGGATGTCACTAGAATACATTTTTATCTACGCTCAAAGCGAAAAAACTTGGAATGTCCATGACATACCGGTAAAGAAGGATTGTTCAAAAATTTACACAGTAAAAAGTTATTGCATACTTTGATCTCAATAAAAATATTATATTTCTAAACTTTAAACGGATTTTTTCTCATAATCTATTCATTAGGACCTTTCCTGTTCTTTGCCTGTACCCTTCATGTGGTGTCCTCATTTTTTTTTTGTGACGCTGGGAAAACCCATCATGGGGACCCTGCCCGCCGTCTCTCCTACTGACTAAAACCTACTCACTAAAACCCACAGCGGAACCCGTCGCCGCAGTGCAATGGGGCGTTGCAGGATCGCTTGCGCATTCACTACAACACCCCTGCGGTCGGCCCGTACCTCGCGGGCCATGTGGTGTCCTCTGACCTACCGTGGTAGAGTCAAGCATTATTACAAATCGTTAGTACAAATTGTTATGATTTCGTTATAGTAAGCATGCATCTCCTCAATTCTCCCGTATTTGAGATTTGGGGTAATATTTTAATTGTTGTGAAATTGTATTCCTCCGATCCTCAAAAATCTAGTAAAGAATCTTTCTTATATGTAAAGTGTACATTAATTTCACACGAAATCGAATCTAAATCAGTTCCAATATATTGTTAAATTAAAAAGTGCAAATCAATATTGAGCGTCACAACATCCTTATCGTCTTACAGGTATGTACATAACACAACTTATGTGGCTCCTATAATACAGACGCTATTAAAGATATAATATTAATATAAGAAAAAAATCGATAAACTTTTTATTAGTTCTCTTCTAAACTAGAACAAGATCCATGCTTAACGACTTTTACTCCAGGGGTATTACTACTTCAAGGGGCGGACCAATAAAGTCCTGAAAAGCCGGCAACGCATTAGTGGTGCCTCTGGTGCTACAAATTGTTAGAATATGTAAACGTTGTTAATCTATGTATCTAAATTATTAGTCTATGTTTACTCTATGAATATTGTTGTACTCTGTAGTCTATGGATGTAAAATAGATATATGTCGGATTTGTTAGAAATACAGGTGTTGGTTTGAATAATGTCTTTTAGTTAAAGTGAGTTGCGTAGGGGCCTAACAGCCTAAATATATCAAACTTTATATAAATTCTCACACAAATGTTCATGGGCGGCGGTAATCTCTTAACATCAGGAGACCCACCTGCTCGTTTGCTCGCTAATCTTATAAAAAAAAAACATCTTTCCATAGAGTATATATTGCTGTAAGTGACAACATCGGATCCACACACTGGCGCGTACATTCGTGGACAGCCACAGGGTTCCTTTGCTCTCGCCAGTTGAAGTATTAATGAAAAAATCTTAATTAAAATCACTGAAACAAAGGCTAAAATTAATAAATTTACCTATGACATACATCATTCGGGTAACCCTATGTTACTCCAGACCATAATTTACCCGCGAGCTAAATTTCATTCAAATTTGCTTAGCCATTTTAACGTGAAGGAGTAACAAATATACGTAAATAAATATTCGTATTTATGATAGTCGTGTAATATAAAAATTTACATTGGTAAGAAATTTGGACATTGTGTCGTCGCGACCATTGTTTGTACTTAAGTCAGAAGATTTACTAAAAAATATTAAATGTACAGACGTGACTCAATTACAATTTTATTGTAATATGCATAGATAGATATAAATTACTCAAGAAGTTATAAATTACAAAAAAAATACATGTATTAATAAGAAGTTTTTTTATACATACATATATAATACTAGCGACTCACCCTCGCTCCGCTCGGGTTCGTTCCTAGTTAAGTTTTAACTTTAAGTATAGATTACTTCAGAGATGAGATATTTTTCAGCAGTAAAAGCTATTCTATATGTTGACCTGGAAAACCAGCTATCATCATACCAAATTTCATCAAAATCTGTTCAGTGGTTTTCTTCTGATGCGGTCACAGACAGACACAGACAGACAGACAAAAATTGTAAAAACTATAGACTCGGCCTATGTATCGATAATAATCACTATTTCGATAAGATTTTCCAAAAAATATTAAATTTACAGATTCGACTATCAGTTAGAATTTTAATATATGTATAGATATCTATATTCTATATCTATTGTACGTGTCTATATGTATATGTATTGTAGGTGTTTTCCCGTGAAAATGAGATAATCTCCACGGTAAAAGTGGTAAAAATGTAGCCTATGTCACTCACCAGCCCTCTCCACACAAAAAAATCACGCCGATCCGTTACTCTGTTACGACATGAAAGAAGGACAAACAAACAAACACACTTTCACATTTATAATATTAGTATGGGCATGGATAATGAGCAAGAATATATGTATCAAAATCATATAAATGTTATAAAATAATTTAAAAGCTTATATAGCTCATGTATTTATCGTATGTACTGCCTCAGTGGTTTAGTGGCTAGCATATACGGCTGCAGATGCTGAGATCCTGGGTTCGAGTCTCGGGTCGGGTCAAATATAATCACTGAGATTTTCTGTTAAGATATTCCCAGTAGTAGCCCGGAGTTGGGAAGTTGGCGGTGTTTCACCCCCGTGCCTCGGAGAGCACGTAAAGCCGTCGGTCCTGCGCCCTAACTCTCACCGGTTGTGTCGAAGTATCATCCCATCGGACTTTGAGCGTTAAAGGAATACAGATTACACGTTGTGTCTGCGCGTACACGCGCTGTACTATATCTCCTGCGCATCTGGCTAGTGTCAATGAGATTGGCCGCCGTGGTCGAAATCAATCGGGACGACATTATTACTGGACGACATTATTATGCCATTATTACTGTTCGACAATTGGCGGATTAACGCCATCTATAGTCTATTTAAGGAAGCATATAGTGTTTATCCGAAATTAGGCACATCCAATTTGTAAGGCGATAAATCTGTATATATACAGTGTTGTGAAATCTGCGATAGATTAAAATCATCGTCGTTCATGATGAATAATTATGCCAAAAAAATTTCGGCGTTTATTTAAAAAGATCTTCATTTTAAATATTTTAATACCATACAAAATAATTAAAGCAAAGAGGTAAGTCTAAATTGCTGTACATCCTGGTGGTCATATTATAATTTTTCCCCAACATATGTATATAAAAAAATCGTTGATTTACATACTTTAATATAGAAACAAAACAAGTCAGGACTTAAGTTTAACTAATTAAAAGATTTAAAAAAGTTCAAATATAAATTTAATGGTACATATAGCCCGGACAGGGTCCTCTCTTGATTACTTTCACTTCTGGATGACAGTTTCCTAAACAACGTATATCGCCATAGGTGCGTCCGTTAGATCCACATACTGGATTTTCATTTAAAGGACAGATGCAAAAACCATTTTTGTCTCCTTTTGTCATTCCCAGTAAAAGCATCGCTACTATTATTGCTGAAATAAAACCAAATTTTTATAAATCGCTTTAAAAAGTTATCCAATACGCTTGGCTCAGTTTGTAGTGACCCTACTTTCTGTGCCAGCGGTCGCGGGTTCGAGTCCCGCTGGGGGCATTCATTTGTTTGATGACGAATGTTTGTACTCCAGTCATGGGTGTTTATATTTATAATATGTATGTATTTAAAGTTATATATGTATTGTGTATCAACTATCTGGTATCCATAACACAAGCCTCGTAGACCATGGAACTAGATGGCGCTGTGTGTTAATGTCCCAACGTATTAAAAAAATACCGAACTTCTTTGTTACACAACCAGGACAAGCAACTGCTTTACGAAAATTATATCAAAATACAAATACCATAATATTAGTATAGATAATACGAGTATTTTGGATTTAAAAATTATTATTAGTGTTTCGTGAATCACAAAAAATAATAATCGGAATGACACAAAGTTAAAATATGTTTTTAAAAATTTGTGTTTAATTTATGGCAATAATAATAATGCCCTCCTGACCGATTTCGGCCACGGCGGCCAACCTGAGACTATAGACAGGTGCGTAGGAGATATTATAGTGCACAAGTGTAAGCGCAGACACAAGTGCATTCTCTCTTCCGGTCACTCTTAAAGTCCGATGGGACGATACTTCGACAAGACCACTGAGAGTTAAGGCGCAGGACCGACGCGACACGTGTTCTCCGAGATACGGGGGTGAGACACCGCCAACTTCCCAACTCCGGGCTGTTACTTGAGATTTTTTTGACAGAAATACTCAATACTGAATTAGGCCCGATCCGGAACTCGAACCCAGGACCTTCGGATCTGCGGTCGTAAATGTTAGACACTAGACCACCGAGGCAGTTTATGGCTATAAAATAAAGATAAACTGAGTGCCTTGTCCTTTTTGACCTAGAATTTCAATTTCGGTTAAAAGCAAGGTCTTACAGCACAAGTTAAGGGAAAGTTCCAAAAAAAAAAGTTGAAAATTAAGGTAAATTTTGGTACTTACAAGTATTTGCAAAAGTGTAAATATAAATAAATATGTTGGGACATTAACACACACACAAGCTACGAGGCCTGTGTTATGGATACCAGATAGTTGATATACTACACATACTTATATAACTTTATATACATACATATTATAAATATAAACACCCATGACTGGAGTGCAAACATCCGTGATCATCACACACATATATATGGATGCTCCCTACGGGACTCGAACTCGCGACCGCTGGCATAGCAAGTAGGGTCACTACAAACTGAGCCAAACGTGTCGTCAAAACATGACATCAGACAATACTTATTCGTTGATGTTCATGATGCTTTCTTGTAAGGTATAGTTTATATCTCAGGGGATTTATTCGGGACTATCCCTAGTAATATAACAAAACACTTTATGTGAACAATAATTAATTTTAGAATGATTTTGAAGTCGGTGCATGTTTTTAGGTAAAAAGTTAATTTATTATGTGTTATGAATTGATATATTAATATTGATGGAAAGTGGTAGAATTCAAAATTATATTATGATAATTCTGAAATATTATGAAAAATACATAAATATATATACTATGGAAAGTACCGTACATATAACTATAGCGGCTAATTTAATATGTAAGCAAATATCGTTATTGCTACTGAGAAGTGAGTACACCTAAGTCTTTGTTGATATTCGTTTTAGTACTCGACCAGCAAGAAAAACATGAGTTTTATTAGAACATATTTATGAAATATTTCTTGCTAGGGAAACTCAGTAGGTATATCGACACAGTAGCCGTAGGCTTCATAGATTATATATATATATATATATATATATATATATATATATATATATTATCTATGAAGTTACGAAGATTTTCAAAATATTATGGTAATTTTTTCTCTTTCTATTAATTCTTTAATTTCGTGGTAGCTGAAGTTCCTTGCATTTGCTCTAAATTCGGTCTGATAATGAAACCTATAACAATTTAAGTTGCCCGATGTGTAAAAAAGGAGTAGGTATATCTATATATTAATACGTAAAACAAAAACTTTGATCCCTTTTTAAGCATATTGCATGTACAGAGGAGGGTGAGCTTTGACATAGTTAAAGTTTATTTAGAAAATGACTGCAAGTAGCCAAAATTTATTGACTTTCTTTTACCCGCGAATCCGCTCGCGCATTTTACTTATATATAATTACTTCACTGCTAAAAGATGTAACATGATGTTCCTTCATCATTATTATACGAGCACTTACATAATATAAAGATGAAAAGTTTGTTTGTCTGTACGTGTAAGTCTCTGAATATATGGGCCCGTTTCAAAATTCTTTTGGATTTATAGACTATCTATATAACTTTGAAAAGAGAACCTCAATATCGATCAAACTTAATGAATTATGGTTGATTTACAACCACGGGGCGGTCAGTACATTAGTTAAATATGGGGCATGAAATAAAATGTAATTTACCAAAAAAAAAAACAAAGGATAAAGTGGTTTCTTAATAGGTAACAATTTCCGTATTGCCTATACTATTATACACATACGCGAAACTTTTCATATGTGTATACGTATGTCTGTTACTCATACAAACTGATACGTCTTACAACTAGACGGCACCAATTAAGCAGTAGTCTCCTTAATCTGATTTTTTGAATGAAATTTAATAGGTACACTTAAGACTATGACGTGGAATAACACATAGGCTACTATTAAGATATTTAAATACATAAAAAGCTATGAGTTTAAGCGAAATAAATAACTAAATAAATATATCGGGACATTAACACACAGCACCATCTAGTTTCATGGTAAGCTAAGAGGCTTGTGTTATGGATACCAGACAGTTGATACACTACACATATATAATTAATTAATTAATGTAAAAAATGAACAAAAAAATTTTTTTACTAAACTTTTTACGTCGATTTTTTCTTGAGATATTCGACTTTCAATGAAAAAGGATCCTTTTCTTTTTTATCATCGATATCTTAGCATTTAATGGATGCACAGTAGATTAAAGGGTAATTTTATAAATTTAAGTCATATTTAAGAATCTATCAAATATATTTTTTTAATTTTTTTTTTCATTTTCTACATTTTTTTATGATTTTTTAACCAAACTATGACTAAATTTTGTAAATATCAACTTAATTTTTTTTTAAATTATATTTTTAACCAATGAATAAACACTATAAATGAGTGTCATTTCTTTCTGTAATTACCTTAAAATCAATTTTTTCAGAAAAAATCAATAAATATACCTCCAAAATTGATCAAAAACTAATAAAATATCGATAAATTCGAAAAAATAATAACATTAAAAAGATTCTACGGCTAAAAAATACAAAAGCAGTGAGTGTGCACTTTAAATGAATTTCAACTTTTATTATTTTTTCACGACTCGTCAAATTGAAAAGTTAGAATGTTTACGGCCACATTATATAAATAATAAGTGTCAAATTAAAAACTTAAGGATACCATGTTTTTCGTTTTCACCCAAAAAATACATTGGTGTAAACAGTTTACAAAAATTTGGTCAATAATGTATGTACACGTATTCAATGATAATTGAAAAAAAAAATTGTTTACAAAGTAAAAATTATCGATTTCTCCATTTTTTAAATCTTTAAATTTAACGAAAATTTAACGAAAAAAGTCGGGTTGTTTTAAAAATAATTGACGTATTACAATTTTTCGGACGATTTATTTACAATTATTAAAATAGTGCAAACTTCATTTACGAGCAATCGTTATTTCCTTTTACGTGGAGTTTTTTTAAAATCGAATATAGAATTCATTTCTTTTATTAATTTTACACTGATTGAATTAAAAACCGATGCTTATATCTATCGGCATGAATTTAAACTAATTTCTGTTTGGTTCTGATGCGACCCCATGCGTTTACTAATAACTGTCGAGTGTGAAAGATGAATAAGAAAGCAGTAGAAAAGCGAAGAGACGAAAAAAAAAAATATAATGTTTTATTTAAATACAACTCACAATTTACGCAAAAGGAATGACTATCAATCCATTTATAGTAATATTGTAAAGAGGTAAAGTTTGTGAGTTTGTGAGGTTGTAGGGGGTAATCTCTGGATCTACTGAACAGATTTAGATGAAATTTGGTAAGAAGATAGTTTGAGACCTTGGGAAGGAGATAGGATTCTTTTTAACCCGGAAATCATCCCTTAAGGGGGTGAAAATGATGATAAAAGTTTGTATTGGGAAGCAAGCTAAAGACGAACCCGAGCGAAACGAGGGTGAGTCGCTAGTTTCTTTATAAAAAAGTAAACTCTAATTGTACTTACAGAATTTTAAAAGCATTTTACTGTTCGGTCTGGTTATATTTGTACTTGAATGCCTCATTATTTCAATTTTAACTTTTATATACCATTTTAAATGAAAGTAATTAAACATTTTGATAAGACTACATACTTATTAGATTAGAAAAGTAAATTAATTTTTGTTTTTACTAGATTCGATTTAATAATACCTGTTGCGTTTATTCCGCTTTAGTGTGTTTTTATTCGACTATTTGAGAAGTTAAGTATTTGGTTCTAGTGTATGTTTGTTTATACATATATTTTTGTTTCTTTGACTTGAAAGATTTTTATTTTATTTATCATATTTTTTATTAATGAAGCATATAAAAATATCTTTAACCAGAATAAAAATATAAAATTACCAGCCAACTAATTATGTTTTAACCTTTAGTATAGATTTCTCAGAAATGAGATGTTTTCCCGCGGTAAAAAATATCCTATATTTTGATCCGGATAACCAGCTACCATCATATCAGACACAAATACAGACACACACACACACACACACGCACACGCACACGCACACGCACACGCACACGCACACGCACACACACACGCACACGCACACGCACACACACACACACACACACACACACACACACACACACAGACAGACAGACAGACAGTCAAACAGACAGACAAAAATTCTAAAAGTATAGATTCGGCCTCTGTATCGACAGTAATGACTATTTCAATAATAATTTTTCTAAAAAATATAAATCGAAATCGAATCTATGCCACCGTACATATAGAACTACAGCTTGACATTTACGTCACGTTACGGGGCTGCGACGAACATAATATGTAAAAGAAATTATAAATGTTAAAGTACATCTACCGATTAAAAACCAATTAAAACGTTCAATTGAAAACAAAACTTTATAATTTGTTACAGAGAAAATTTTCGTCGCAGAACATTTTTCCAAACAACAAAAAATTGACTTTCTTAAATAAGGGCCCTTTTTTGTATATAACTTGCTTAATGTATTGGACCCTATTAACATCACATTGCTGAGCATGGGTCATAGACTATAGTCCACCTCACTGGTCAAGTGCGGGTTGGCGGACTTCACATGTTTTTCGAAAACTTGTTAGGTTGTCTCTGACATACTGATTTCCTACGATGTAACGTAACTTATGTATAGTAAGTACTGTTTAACAACTGCCTCGGTGGTGTAGTGGCTAGCATGTACGGCTGTACACCCGGAGGTCCTGGGTTCGAGTCCCGGGTCGGGCCAAGTTTAGTTATTGAGTCTTTCTGTATATTAAGCCTCAGTAACAGCCCGGAGTTGGGAAGTTGGCGGTGTTTCACCCCCGTGCCTCGGAGAGCACGTAAAGCCGTCGGTCCTGCGCCTTAACTCTTACTGGTCGTGTCAAGCAGTCGTCCCACTGGAGTATGTAGAGTGACAGGAATAGAGAGTGCACGTTGTGTCTGCGCGTACACTTGTGCACTATAATATCTCCTGCGCAGTTGGCTAGTCTCAATGAGATTGGGCGCAGTGGCCGGAATCGGTCAGGAGAATATCATCATCATTGTTTAATAATAAATGGCATAATATGTATGGATTTGGTATTGATGTTTGTGTAAAATTTTACAATTATAATACCTAATTTAGTTCTTTTAATACTAAATTATGTATTATAATTGTAAATTTTCTATTTAAGTTTTAAAATAAGTCAAGCCGATACCTTGCTCCATTGTTACTTAAGCGAAGGACAGACCAACGAACAAATTATGTCATTTAAAATAAAGGGATTTAAAGATGATAACAAATAATATACATAAGTATACTAATGTAATATTTTTGCTTAAAAGTTAAATTTTCAATATTTAAGATGTATCAGATTTAATATAAACCTTTGTTGAATTAAAATAAGTTCATGCGTCATTGCATCGCCACACATCATGGCGAGTCAATAAAAATCGGAATTAAAGCAATCTAAATATAAATTATAAATAATGCGAAGAAAACTAATTAGGAAGTTAGTTCTAAATAATCCCAACAACATATTATTTTCATATAATCACGTGCTTACCTGAGGGTAATAAGTCGAAGATAAACTCTTACGACTTGCGTTCTTAACACTATATCGCTAACGAGATTTACAAACAACTGTGGTATAAATGATTCTGCCGCTTCCCGATTCACTTATATATTTACTGCAACTGAAAGAAACACTCAAAATGGAATTTTACGGAAAATTAACTGTTTTTATTCTCATTCTGAACTTTTTGGCCATATTTGGGAGAAGTTTAGACAGAATTCAAGATGGACAAGATCATAATTTAGTGGGCCACAATGTCGAAAAACGGTCCATTGGATATATCGAAGGTGATGACAGCGACATCTTCCAACAAGAATATGAAAACGCCTTTGAAAGACCCCACAGAATACGTGTTTTACATGGTTTCCTTCATTAAAGGTATAATATTGTAAGATGTATGTATTTAATTTTAACTGTGCTGTTATTTAAGTCAAAAATTAAATCATTTTTTTATTGACTTTGGAATGTGTTTATCCATTAAAAAAATAAAACAGACTATAAAAGAGTTTTTTTTTTCAATTAATTTTATTCGTAATTTTATAATTCTCATACATTCGATATAACTAAGTAAGTAACAGATTACAATAATATGTTCATCAATAATAGGCAAAACATAGCTTAATCAATTTGTCTTAAAAAAAGTAATCATGAACGTACTAATTACCTATATATTTTTGTTCAAATAAATCATTGCAATTGTGAATTGTCTTGATTTAAAAAAAAACTATTTTTTTTTTCAATTAAAACCAAAGAGGTTTTATGTTTTATATAAAATATGAACTTATTAATATATATATTTTTGGATTAAAACAATCTTATGGATTATTTCTTAGTAAAATTAAAGCTTTGCAATTTTTACAGTTTTTACGTATTCTGAAGACATTGAAAGGATAGTACCAAAGTGTATTAACTCTTAAAAGTACAAAAAGGTGTAACAAAATTGATTTAAACACATCGGACATATTATTTTTTAAATAATAACAAAAGAACGATTGACTCATTTCTAAAGCTAAGGCACCGTTGATTCAGCATATTTTCTTAAAAATATTATATTGAAGAATTAATACTTAAAAAAATTACGTAAAACTGAAAAATAAATCGCCTCACTGGCCTTACGAATACACAAATATAGCGTTATTGGGCTTAAATTCGTATTTAAAAAAAGACAAAAAAAAAAACAAAAATTAAACAGTTAAATTTTATAAGCTGCATATTCGTATAATAAAAAAAATAAACAATATACCTATTAATAATTAAATCAATGCTTATGACAATCAAAATCATCTTAAATAAACCTTATCTTACGAGTACAAATATATATTTTTGGCACAATGAGAATTCACTGGATTCATAGTTTGAGTTAGTTTGGCATTTGGTTAAAATTATATTATTAATATTATACTCTAAATGTATATGCTATTTTGACATTTTGACGTATCTTGTAAGAATATTATAAAAGAATGTTAAAAAGAAATATATCTTGGTTAAAATATCGAATTTTATATTGTTCTTTCTAAAGGTATCTCTAGAGTGAATGCCTTCTTCACTAATTCGTACCTACTGTTAATTTATCACTCTTTATAAAAGCTATAGAGTTATATTTGATAAAAAATACACCGAAAAACATTTTGCCATCAAAAAACTAAAACACAATTTTGGTACAAGATTAAAAAATATTAGTAATATCTCATATACAAAAAATATTAACAATAAGATACTACAATATTTTTTCCATGTTTATTAATAACTTAGGTTTAACATTAAACCAAATATCAAAATTTCATAGGAAGTTATTTTTAAAAAGGACTTTCAATAAAGAGGAGGTCCTATGTTCGTCTGTATTAATTTTTTTATTTATTAAATATTAATATATAAATTATTTTCTTATTAAAATTGGAGTTAGGCTAATTTTTTTGAATTATATTTTTTTTAAATATTGTAGTACCTCATTATTTAAAATATCGTAAGATCATGAACTTATGTTAATAATGTTAGGTAAATAAACATTTAGTGTCTAATATACATATAAATTTTATAAGTAACTTTAATGCCATTTGGAGTATACTATAAGTAAGTAAGTTTAAAATTTAACAACAATATCTGTTAGTAAATCCCGAAATATACATTTTATATTTAATCTATGCAACATACACAATTGTTTTTTTTGTAAATAAAAGATAAAAAATAATATATTAATATATACGAAGCAGTTTTTTAGACGGGCAATCCTAAGAACGGTTCAAAATAATATGTTGTCTTCAAATAAATATTTTGCAAGCACATATTTTGTTTTTTGTATCTAATAATCATAATGTACCTTATACATAATTAATTATATTTATCAAATCTAAAAAAATATCTTTGGAGTAAATTTTTTGGTATAGGTAAAGGCACTGTTCACGGAAATTTACTTCATTTATAATGTATAGGAAAATAAAGATAACAAAAATAGATTCAATATTCGCGTCGGCAATAATAGCCGAGAGAGCGACATTTCTGGCACAGATGCTGCGGGTGAATCTTTGATTGATCACTAACGTCCAACCCATCAGGTTTTTCGAGCGGTCTCTGGAAAGTAATTTGAAAATTTTAAATGAAACTATCTTTTGGGAATTTGTCGCGGCTTTATTTTATATTTGTGCTCTCAACGTTTTCATCACTTTACAGCAAACATGGTCACTGCAGAGACCATTTAAAATGTTAAATGTTCGCGTAAAGAATGTATTATTTAAGAATTTATTACATTTTGATTTGTTTTGACCTACTCTAAAAAAGGGTGTACTCAAAAAGGGTTTTTTGTTACACACAAAGGCACGTGAGACGTGACGCTTGGTGACACAATATATACGCCATTTTTATAAATTTTTTAAAGACCTCGTCGATTATGTAGAAATTTTTATTACGATTTTTCATTGAGTTTCTAGATCTCATTTAAATTTAAAATAATTGAGCGAATAAATCACATTTTATAATGAATTTAATTTTTTGACTTTACCTGTTTGTGTGGGAACACGTTGATGCGACACTTTATGCATTCCTGACCATTGTTAGCCCAGGAGTTACCGCTCATCCACTTACGCTTGCACTTTGGGCATTTATATTCGCCGAAACATCGTTTCTTGCCTTGGTATGGCGTCAAACCTTCGCCTTTCGGCCGTGCCTGGAATCAAAGAAATATATGTTGACCTTAATAATAATTTTCTTCTGACCATGTGACCAATCTCGGAGACATTATTGTCAGTTCCGTCTTTACCATAAGAGCACACGGGGTACGCGCAGGATCCAGACTTAAGGTGCCCCCAAAAATATATTCTAGCATTTAGACATTGATACATAAATATATTATAGCAAATATCTCTTCAAAAGGTGAAAAGAACTTGGAATGTCCATGACATATCGGTAAAGAAGAAGGATTGTCCAAAAATGTACATAGTAAAAAGTTACTGCATAATTTGTTCTCAATAAAAATATCATACTTCTAAACTTTAAATTGCTTTTGTCTCATAATATGTTCATTAGCATATTCACTGTTCTTTGCCTGTACCCTTCATTTTATCACAGATTATATAATACTATACTTGATTTATTAAATTCATGACCTGAATAGCACTGCTAGGTACATATGTCTTTTATATGAATGGTCAAAGGCAAATCAATGCTTCCTTTTAAACCAAAGTTTGAGTTCAAGTATTAATGTTATCATATCATAGACACGTCTTTGTATTAAGAAATGGGTTATTTAAAAAGTAATTACATGTCAAATGCATGCTTTTTTAGCGGATTTCGCCATTATATCTTTATATCGATATTTTATTTATTTAAGCACAGAAATAGATATAAAAGTTATAAAATACTAGCATTAACCGCGGCTCCGCTCGCGTTCAAATGACCAAAAACCAAATTCTTAGGTTTTACATATTAGTAAACTCTTACATTGCAGTTTTTGTATTTTTTCTCAGAAATGAGATGTTTTCCCGCGGTAAAAAGTATCATACATGTTGACCCGGACAACCAGCTATCACCATACCAAATTTCATCAAAATCCCTCCAATGGTTTTTCTGTGATGCGGTAACAGACAGACTGATAAAAATTCTAAAAACTATAGATTCGGCCTCTGTATCGATAATAATGTACTCGTATATTTCAATAAGATTTTCCAAAAAAATTTTAATGTACAGATTCGGCTTAGTTACAATTTTATTATATGTATAGAATACACGTACTTAAATCTATACATATATTAAAATTGTAACTGAGCCGAATCTTTACATTAGATATTATAAGCATTAGATATTATAGATAGCATCACCATGATTACCTTTATTATCTTATCTATCTAGAAAGGCATTTTTTGCGAAGAGACGGTAAGAACATTTGAACAACTAAAGGAAATATCTAACCAAATATTGAATTAGTACAAATCGAATCCGTACCCTTTTGCACAATCGACAATGTAGGTCAGATAGGATGGCACTCCACCTGACATCCTGTTTATTTAAAGTCATATAAAATAAACTTCTTTAAACCCTGATGAGTGATTAGGCTTGAGATGACTGATATTTGTAATAGAATTCTGAGTATTAGTTACATATAACGTAAATTATAATAAAAATCTGGCCCGTCGCCAGTGACTAAGCGGAAATAGCTTTCACAAGAGCTTTTGTGATTTAAGTGATAAGGAGATATAATTATTTTATTAAACCTATTATATATTTCTATAAAGATACTTTAATAAAATTTTCATATTTACCTACTTTTAACATTTTTTAATGAAATAAATAAGTGGATAATCGCAATTTAATTATTATTATCATAAATTTGGATACTGATTAATGATATATGATGTTTAGTATTATTTATTTACTAGCGATTAACCCTCGATTTATGGAATAGATAGACTATATATTACATGATATATAGCCTTCCTCAATAAACGGGCTATCTAATGCAAAAAAAAATTCCCCAATCGGTTAATCGAATTAGTTGTTCCTAAGATTAGCGTGTTCAATCAAACAAACAAACAAACGAACTCTGCCTCTTTGTAATATTAGTATAAATTACCATTCGTCTAATAAAATCCTAGAATAGTAGTGTAAATTGTGCTTATAGACTGATATTTCTAATAATGTTAGCTATTTAATAATACTCTTCTAAGGGTTGTTGGATCAGGGCGGGCAACTTTGGACTCGCCATATCTGTGCAGGATATGTTATATTGCATTTATGTGACTGCAAACTTTAGTCTAAACTGATGATAATCTTACACGACTAGAGAGTTGCGTTCTACTAAGGCGTTCGATACCGAGTACACGACGAAGAGTTTGCTGAACTTCCTGGAGGAATTTGAATGGCAAAAGTAACAGACTAATGCTACACACACGCTAAATAATCGCGAGTTGCGAAAACCAACCCGAATATACCATATGATAAGGCGTGTTACTGAGTGTTACTGGGAACACTGGTAACACTGCTACTGGAAAATGTTTGAATATCTTGACAGAAAACCTAATAACTGTTATTTGGCTCGACTCAAGACTCAAGCTCTGGACCTATGTAGTGTCCAATATAAATCTCTATCCTAATAGAGAATGAGAGAGATAAAGAGAGAATTAACTGCCTCGGTGGTGTAGTGGCTAGCATGTACGGCTGCACACTCGGAGGTCCTGGGTTCGTGTCCCGGGTCGGGCCAAGTTTAGTTATTGAGTCTTTCTGTATAGTAAGTCTCAGTAACAGCCCGGAGTTGGGAAGTTGGCGGTGTTTCATCCCCGTGCCTCGGAGAGCACGTAAAGCTGTCGGTCCTGCGCCTTAACTCTCACCGGTCGTGTCGAGTGGTCGTCCCACCGGAGTATGAGAGTGACAGGAATAGAGAGTGCACCTGTGTCTGCGCGTACACTTGTGCACTATAATATCTCCTGCGCAGTTGGCTAATCTCAATGAGATTGGCCGCCGTGGCTGGAATCGGCTAGGAGAAGAAGAGAACAACAAATCTCTATCCGATGGGCAAGTGATGTTGCCAAAAGCTCTGATAGAATTATTATTATTTGGCTTGATCCAGGAATCAAAATCAGACTCAGACCTCATGTGTCGGCGTTCGTGACAATTCCTAAGCCTCAATAATTGATATACCTGTGGACAGTCTCCAATGTAGTGTCCTTTCTTGAAGCACAAGTGGCACATGTATGCCGGGGGTGGCGGTCGCGGTGGGCGGCGCAGAGATAGTGCTGCGAGTTGTTCTGCCAGGGAGCTCGTGTCGTCTGCCTGTTGGGTGGATCCGGTCGCTGCGGTTGGTAACGGTCCCCATACTGAGCCCGGTACCCACTGGAATGAGAATAAGAAAAATATAGCAATTTCTAGCAGATTCGACATCTTTACAAAATCTAGTAAGTACACAAGAAAGTTTCACCGAAACCGTTTATTTTGAAATATGTATATAAAAACTATTATTAAAATCTGTACTTTAAATAAACAATACTATGATAACTTTGTTTTTCTCTGTCAAAAAAGTGTAAGTTAAACAACTAGAGAAAAAAAACTAGTAACACAGTGTTACGATAACTGTGGTAGTAATCTATACTAATATTATAAACAGGTAAAGTTTGTGAGTTTGTGACGTTGTAGGGGTTAGTCTCTGGATCTACTGAACCGATTTAAATGAAATTTTGTAAGAGGATATTTTAAGACCTTGAGAAGGACATAGGGTACTTTTTATCTCGAAAATCATCCCTTATTGCAAATAGATAACCTTGTAATGTTATTTAATTACTTGATGTTGTTTATTTTATAAATTGTTCAAAGTGAATTTATTTGTAAAACATTACATACGATTTTAATAAACAAATTAATAAGGTTAGTTCTGAAATAGGTATACATATACATATATTAGACAACATGATTTTTTTTAATTTTCATATAAATTATTGTAGATGTTATAGTTTAGATATATTGATACAAAAAAAATAAGAGTCAGATATGTTGCGTTATAATTTATAACTAAAAGTAAATTAAATAAATATTTATTTCTCTAAAGAAAGTGTCTATAAAAATCGATCAATAAAAAATCAATAGAAAAAAAATAGTTTTATTATATTATTTTGTTATGTTTTTAGACACGTACTGGATGAAACTTCAACAGACTAAAATATAGTAAGGCATTCGTACAATGCTAACATACATATGTCCCGTAAGGAAAATGAACCTACGACCTATTTGGCACCCCACAACCATTTCAGATATTTAGGTAGAAGATAATCAAGTACACGTAATGAATCTCTCTCAAAAGGATTCTCTTGGCACATTTAATACTTATTTAGTCTCGAGGTGGCAGAGTAATTGTAGCACGAGACGAATGTATCAGACATCTCAGTCGAAAAAGTCCCATGAAGGACAAAAACCGTATTCGACTTTTTGAGGAATTTTGACACAAATAAGTAGGTATGTATGTTCATCATTTGGAACAAAATTTAAACCAAAATAAGAAGGTCTTTTTAAATAAAACTATCTTTTCGATTTTTTCGCGAATTTGAATAGGCATGTGTTTGTTAGAATATAATTTAATTAATACTAGATCGATATTACAACTGTGGTAATAATCGAGACAGTGTATAATAGACAAATGAAATCGCTGTAAATGACGCATTTCCATTGGCCTGCGCGCGCGCATCTGTTTAACGAATTAAGAACCAATTCGATCCAATTCGGTGTCGCGTGCGTTGACGCCTTGACTCAACTGCTACGTTAGTCGTTAAATCACATTTGAAATATTAAGCCGATATGGCGTAATTAGATTTATTATGAGAATATATTTAAAATTATATTAATATTATAGCTGTTTATAGATACATATTATACGACTTTTTATCCAAATAACAAGTCTTTTCATAAAAGCAAATGCTATCTGTGACATTGAAATAAAAGGTATTTAAGCGATTTTAAAATAGAAAGAAAATCTTAATGCGCAGATATTACATTCAACAGGTACATTGCTATAATTTTAATAGATTTTTTGATTGAGTGTCAAAATGATTTTCGGTTTCCACTAACCTTTACTAGCAAATGTTACCCCTTTTTGTTTATTACTTAATCTACGTACTGTTTTGACCACACCTCAACTAGACCGCTGAAACCAATCAATTTCTACATTACACTTCTGCAGTAACTAATTGCATCTATGGGATTTTTACTTTATTCGTATACGTGTAGAGTACACGTGTTCGAAGTACAATTTCTTCCAAGAGTCCAAAAGCGTAGACTTTATTTGCAAATGACTATCATTGACAATGATTACCAGATTTTGGCATTGGTAGAATAGATTTCCAACCATGTATCCAACCAGCGAAACCATGTTAGATCCAAGGAATGTTGAGGGCGAAAAGTACTTCGTGCGGAAATCGAAGCCGTTCTGACTTCAGTATAGTAGCTAAATGTACTGCAACATGAATCTTCTCATCCTAATGTTATAATGAATCAAGTAAAAGATCTATATCACAAAAACAACACTAAAACATTTCCAAATGCTGGAATTTCTAACACATATCTGGTGTCAAAAACAAAGTATTTAAGTCTAAACCTCAGTTTTACGGCGGCTTTTTCTTAAATGACACTAATTACGTGGCAACACCCGCTTCGACGTTATCCAGCTGTATCTTATAAATCTAGATTATCGTTGTTTGTTGTTTTTTCCAGAAATAATCGTCACTCCTGGTTTTTTAAAGAGCATTAAGACTTTGGAATTTGAAAGAATTTTTCAAGTCATGTAATAAATTAATAACAAAATGACTATTCCATTTTATATGTTTCATAAAATTATTTGTATGTTTAGACTGAATGTACAGATTAGTTTGTTTTACAGGAAAAAACCTTTTTCATCATTATTAATACAAGAAACAGTAAGTAATGATTATAATAAAACAATAAATAAATATGTTGGAACATTAACGCAGCACCATCTAGTTCCATGGTCAGCTACGAGGCCTGTATTATGGATACCAGGTAGTTGATACACTACAAATATATAACTTTAAATACATATATATATATATATATATATATATATATATATATATATATATATATATATATATATATATATATATATATTGTAAACATAAACACCCATGACTGGAGTATAAACATTCGTACTTATCACACAAATGAATGCACCCAGCGAGACTCGAACCTGCGACCGCTGGCACAGCAAGTAAAAACTGAGCCAAACGTGTGTTCACTCGCATTATAAACTTAAGATCAAATTTTTATATGAAGTGATTTAATATTATTGAACTTGGCTTTGTTCTCGGGTTTAAAAGCACTTGAAAGCAAAGTAGATCTCCGCGTAAAGCTTATTTTAATAGTTAAATAATAATAAATCAGTTCGTAAATTTTATACTTCCTTATAGAATTTTACTTCATTTATTGAAATTTTTCATAATTTATTAGGTAATTAACGTAAATTGATGTTTTTCATGCGATATAATCGACATTTATTGTAAGTTTAACATTTAATAACTACGTCTTTTTCCATGTCTAATAAAAAAAAAATAGGTTATAAATATTTTCAGGGTTCCGTACCCGAAGGGTGCCAACGGAACCCTATTGCATGTCAGAGGGCTGTATCTCATAAACCGTAATAGGTAGAGAGTTGAAATTTTCAGAGTATTTATTTCTATTGCCGCTTTAAAAATAAAGAGTAAAAAACCAAGACATGGAATTTCAAAAAGGTTGCCATGCAAATAAAAAAAAATCGATAATGGTACTGAGCCCTTCGTGTGCGAGTCCGACTTGCACTTAACCGATTTTTGAGGTACCGATAAAATTTTAGAAACACGAGTAATATTTTTTATCTGATGAATGATCAGATTTTGCAAAATAAAAAACAATTTGTGTATCACAAGTTATATACCTAGACTGAGTGGAGTGTCGATATTGGCGATGAAATTTTCCGTCCATACTAAGTCAATTGGAAAGTATACCATTGACATGAAAGGCAGAGAAAGAAGTGATTTAAACGTAGAAATGTAGTAAACATATAACTCTCTCAGAAAAAACAAGTTTAAAATAATGATGTTCTCCCAGCCGATTCCGGCTACGGCGGCCAATCTCATTGAGATTAGCCAACTGCGCAGGAGATATTATAGTGCTCAAGTGTACGCGCAGACACAACATGCACTCTCTATTCCTATCACTCTCATACTCCGGTGGGACGACCACTCGACACGACCGGTGAGAGTTAAGGCGCAGGACCGACGGCTTTACGTGCTCTCCGAGGCACGGGGGTGAAACACCGCCAACTTCCCAACTTCGGGCTGTTACTGAGGCTTACTATACAAAAAGACTCAATAACTGAACTTGGCCCGACCCGGACCTCGAACCCAGGACCTCCGGGTGTGCAGCCGTACATGCTAGCCACTACACCACTGAGGCAGTTTAAAAACTTAAAATAATATTAAATGTTCAATATATAAATTAGTCCATCGCTTAAACGGGGACTATTATGAAATCGTTCGATATTTATTTTACATTTGGTACAATTGGCCAATGTATTAAAGACTAATAAAGCTCTATATAAAGACTCTTTCCCAACCATTGAACATTAAAAAGCTGTTAATTCCCATTTGTATTCTTATTTTAAGCCCATTATATCGTAAAAACACTAATTGCGTTTGAAGAGGCATTCCTCAATTGTTTTTATACTCAAATATTTTAGGTACTTGGTTGACATTTTTACTTTTGGTGGCGGGAACTAATTTCGAAGTGGGTTCGATTTACGAGATCAGTTTTCAATTAAATGACTTTCCTGTAATACATTATTTACGTAAGTTATATTTTAAAGGTTAGCACATGAGGTACGTGACATCGTTTGAAATAAGTGTGTATTGCATTTTTATATGATAGAATTAGCAATTATAAAAATAATTTGAAATTTTTTAGTTTACATGAGCAACTACACGTGATTATAAATCGAGAGAGAGAGAGAGAGAGAGAGAGAGAGAGAGAGAGAGAGAGAGAGAGAGAGAGTCACTCACGTTTACGTGGTATTTTTATTGCAATTATCTTTAATTTCTTTTATAAAAACATATTTTAAGTACGTACATGAATGACGCGGTTTTTTTTCAAATATTCTTTTAAAGGCAACACGTTTTACATTACTTGTATAATAAAGGATTTTTATAAGTGATATAAGAGTTTTATATAAGTACATACATAAATCTTATGATAACAATTGGCACATATATTATATACACGTACACTACAAGCAAATGCATGTACTAAAGACAACCACAGCAGTGTGAAATGAATACAATGGGCCCTTTCTACGACTACGATTGTAGTATTTAAGGTATTAATCAAAATCTTTGTTGTAATTTTTTTTCAGATATCTGTCATTTATAAATACGATACACTTGTATTTAGGACTTTTTAACGTCCTACTGCTGGACACGGGCCTCCCTTGACTACGAGGGGGATCAGGCCATAGTCCGCCACGCTGGCCAAGTGCGGATTGGCGGACTTCACATGTCTTTCTCAGACATGCAGGATTCGTCACGGTATTTTCCTTTACCGTAAGCCAAGTGGTAATAATGTTAGAAAAGATTCGCACATGAAAATATCAGAGGCGCGACACCCGGGATTTGAACCTGCTTCACTCGGTTTCCCAAACGAGCGCGTTCCCACTGGGCTACCACTGCCTATAAAAAAATGGGATCCGCCGCTTTGAGGGAAGCCAGTTGCCAAGCTGGTCTAAGTTAAGCACCCGTTCAGATGAAACCTTATGATGTAAATCTAAGTTTATACACATGAGTAAAATACACTTACAAAAAAGGAAATCTATCTAAATTCTTCGTCATAAATCTTAATATACAGGCAATTTATCTATGTTGAGGGTAGGAATCGCCTGTTTCAAACTAAAAATAAATATTAACAATGGATTTTCTACGTTTATACCTTTAAAGAATACTTTAAATAATGTATAAGAATTTGTGTGTTTATCTGTAACGAATTCTTTGTTAAACATGTTAAATGTATATATATATATATATATATATATATATATATATATATATATATATATATATATATATATATATATATATATATATATATATATATATATATATATATATATATATATATAATATATAATAATGAACTGCTCAAGTTTCGTCGTAATCTCGACGTCCGGACTAGAAGCCCGCCTTTGATTCTTGACACCGTAAATACTCATTTGGGTGCTAGCATTTAAATTTGACACCGCTCTTAATTTGGAATGTTTATGTTTGGACACGTAAGTATGGTAGAGACTTGTTGGAGCTAGCTTCATTTTTTATACTTGCTAATAATAGAATGATTAATAAGAAAAACATAACAAACCCTAAAAAAACGGCTTCAAAAAAACACAAAAAAGTAAGAAATAAATATATATAAGTTACTAGCATTGTCCGCGGCTCCGCCCGCGTTCAGATGTCCAGAAACCTAATTCTTAGGTTTTACATATTAGTATACTCTTACAATGCAGTTTTTGTATTTTTGTATTTTTTCTCAGAAATGAGATATTTTCCCGCGGTAAAAAGTAACCTATATGTTGACCCGGATAACCAGCTATCATCATATCAAATTTCATCAAAATATGTCCAGTGGTGTTCTCGTGATGCGGTAACAGAAAGACAGACAGACAGACTGAAATATCGATAATAATGCCAATTTAATTAGATTTCCCAAAAAATATTTAATGTACAGATTTGACTTAGTTAGAATTTTATTATATGTATAGATTTCTTTAATTTATTGCTTTAAGTCGACTGGCACCTATTTTTTTAAATACTTGATTATCTATAGTAAATGAACCCCGTTCATTTATTTTTAGGGTTCCGTACCTCAAAAGGTAAAAAAAGGAAAGGCCTTATAAGATCACTCTCTTGTCCTGTCGGTCTGTCCGTCTGTCTGACCGTGTGTCACCACCGATTTTCTCAGGAAACCGGACCTACCAAGTTGAAATTTATCCCAGATACTGAGGTCTATGGTCCCTATTAGGTGTATAAAAATCAAGGTCCTAAGTCAACACGATAAAAAGATATGGGCAAATTTAGATTTTCGCGAGAATTTGTAAGTACCAAAATTTACCATAATTTTCAACTCTTTTTATTTTTCGGAATTTTCCCTTTACTTGTGCTGCAAATACCTTGCTTTAACCAAAATTGACAATTCTAAGTCAACCGGAAGTACCGTATAGGTTTTAGATTGAAAACCTATATGGTAGTACCCGTTGACCTAGAATCACGAAATTTGGCAAAAAGCAAGGTCTTATAGCACAAATATAGGAAAAATTCCCAAAAATAAAAAAAGATAAAAATTAAAGTTAAACAGATTTCCTACAAATTTGTACGGAACCCTCGGTGGGCGAGTAAGACTCGCACTTGTCCTTTTTACTTTTAAGAATTTAGAAGTCGTTTTTTTTATTTTTATAGTACAAAAACTTTGAATCCCAAAATGTATACAAATTGTACTAATAAACAAAAAAAACTTTCTTAATCCAAAGATAAAAAGCCTGCTTTTTTCGGCGAAATTTAAATGTCTCAGTATGATGTTCTCCTAGCCGATTCCGGCTACGGCGGCCAATCTCATTGAGACTAGCCAACTGCGCAGGAGATATTATAGTGCACAAGTGTACGCGCAGACACAAGGGCACTCTCTATTCCTGTCACTCTCATACTCCGGTGGGATGACTCCTCGACACGACCAGTGAGAGTTAAGGCGCAGGACCGACGGCTTTACGTGCTCTCCGAGGCACGGGGGTGAATCACCGCCAACTTCCCAACTCCGGGCTGTTACTGAGACTTACTATACAGAAAGACTCAATGACTAAACTTGGCCCGACCCGGGACTCGAACCCAGGACCTCCGAGTGTGCAGCCGTACATGCTACATGTCTCAGTATAAGAGGTTTGGGACATACATACAGACTTTAAATTTACTATAATACATTTGATTAATTTCGTTTTTAAATGTGAAATGCAATAAGCATTATCAAGGATACTTTAAGTTACTGCATCGCCTCCATACTGGCCTCAACACGTGTTTCACATCGGGAAGTCGCTCGTAATGTTAATTTTAGAATACCTGCATGGTTTACATCACTTGTAGCATTTGTTAGCTTATGATAGGTGTATAATACACGAATTATGAGAACAGTAAGCGTGATAAGGTCTTTATATCATGAAAATTAAACCGATTTTAAAACTTCCTAAAAAGTATTTTCTTAAATTTAGTTATTTCTATACAAAAGAAATTGTATAACTTATAAGAACCGAACTTCGGCTAAATGGAAAAATTACTTCTGTCTTGAAACAGGTTGGAGAAGTAATGATGCTGAAATAAATCGTCTCTTCGTTCTAATCCAAGTCAAAATATAAAAATATTTCAAACAAAAGGAAACTTGTTAGTATTTCTATATGCAATTTAAAACCGTCATAGCGCATTGAACTTCTAACACTGATGATACCGTTTCGATTTTAGTTTATTGTATGGTCAATACAATTGTAGAGTCCGCTACTTAATGCAATACGGATATCGAAACGAAGGCTAAGCTAATCTTTCAACAATAATTATAACTATAATAATTATATAAGAATTTAAATGATTGGAAATGTAAAAAAAAATAAATAAAAACATAGCGTAAACACAGGAAAAATGTATTTCATATGAAACATTCAACTTTTCAATTATCTGGAAACTATAAAAACTAATAAATATAAAAAAAATATTAGTCTCTTAGCCATTTTTGCACAATAAAAAGTGATATCAAAAATGCCTATTGGATAAAGAAGAAATCTTTTGAAAATCTGTTATTATTAAGTAAAAGTGTTAAGTATTTTCTACAAAAATTGTGTACAGACGAATATCTTCGAGACGCAATTCTACTACACTCCTTGGTCACAACACCATATATTTCATTGGATTATACCATATAAATGATAAATTATGAACTTCCTAATCAGTATTAATATTATAAAGTCTGTGAGTATGGATGTTTGTTACTCTTTCACGCCAGAACGTCTGAACGGATCTGGATGAAATTTGACACAGAGATAGATTACAGAGATACAGTCTGGAATAACACATAGGCTACTTTTTATCCCGGAAAAATGTACGGTCCCCGTGGGATAGATTTGTTTTTGTTTTTCTATAGGCGAACCCGAGCGAGACGAGGGTCAGCCGCAAGTAAATAATAATTGCATGCTGTATCTGCTTTAAAAGATAATGCATTTAGAATAAAGCTACACAGTATTTATTTTTACTAAACAATATTATATCAATTATAACTGGTGGATTTAAATAAATAAATAAACAAACAAGTCTATCGATAAATAACTTAACAAAAGATAAAAAGTTTTTTTTTACATAGTATACATATTTTATTTATTTTATATTGTTTTATTACTATTCAAAAGAACCATACACTTAGTTTAATCCGTTCATTCAACTTCATTAGAGAAATTGTGATACAGTTAGAAAACAACTCAATTTTTTATGTCATGTAAAAAAGTATTGAAACAATACTTATTTTAGCAGAAATATTTAGCATCTAGAGACTTATCCTCGTTGGTGAGTCTCTAGGTATGTTGCATCTATCTATATATAAAAAAAATCGATGTGTGTATGTATGTTCCCTATGAATTTCAATACGGCTAGATTGATTTTTATGAAACTTTCAGGCAATCTTCAGATTAGTTTGTCTGTTGGTGATTAGGCCAGCGGGTGATCCTGTGAAGTTTAATAACAATGGGAAGCTTAAACACGGGAGAAGCTGCGGGTACTTCTAGTGTTTTATATTTATAACACATATTACATAGGCGCTGCTTTTTGAAAAATTTACAATATTCTATGTGTTAATCCAGGTCATATTAGTAGGTCCATCTATGTACTAAATTTCTTCGAAACCTGCCCAACAGTTTCAACGTGAAATCTATACATATATGATATAATAAAATTGTGACTAAGCCGAATCTGTACATTAAATATTTTTTGGGAAATCTTATTGAAATAAACATTATTATCGATACAGGGGGCGAATCTCTCTGTTTGTCTATCTGTTTGTCTGTCTATCTGTTTGTCTGTCGGTTTGTTACCGCATCACAGAAAAACCACTGGAGGGATTTTGATGAAATTTGGTATGGCGATAGCTGGTTACCCGGGTCTACATATAGGATACTTTTTACCGCGGGAAAATGTCTCGTTTCTGAGAAAAAATACAAAAACTGCAATGTAAAAGTATACTAATATGTAAAAATTAAAACTTAAGAATTTGGGTTTTGGTCATCGCGGGCGGAGCCGCGGGCAATGCTAGTATATCTATATAGTAGGTCCGACTACAGGACTAGAGGTCATAGACTGGATGTTTACAAGAGATCCATTTTTAATGTTAAAAAACAATTTTACACTGTTTCCATTTTACTAATTAACTTGTTCAGATGTCAACAAACACGTTTAAACTAACCAAGAGTAGATTAAATATTTTTTTAATAGTTATGACTGTAAAGAGGTCACAGTCTCTAAGCCATTGGCGTGGTAAGATGTTGTGTTCGTACACATGCCAACGCTATTAATTAAGAAACGTATGATGTTTAAACCACTAGTTGATAAGAAATTCTACTAATACATATTATAAATGCAAAAGTTTATGAGGATGTATGGATGTTTGTTACTCTTTCACGCACTACTGAATGGATTTTAATAAAACTTTACAATAATATAGCTCATACATCAGAATAACACACAGGCAACTTTTATCCCTTATATCCCGGAAAAGTAAGGTTCCTGTTCCGGGATAGATTTGTTATTGTTTTTCTAGAGGCGAACCCGAGCAAAGCGAGGGTGAGCCGCTATAAACTATATTTGGTAACAAATTTTAATTTTCTTTTTATAAGTTACTTTTTGATTTTTTAATAATATAAATGTGTTTATAATATAAACAAAATTATTTTACATTAAAAGTATCGCAGTGTAATACATATTTAATCTATTAGTAGATATTGTGTAATACTCGTAAATGATTTTGATGATGATGATGATGATGAAAGTTTTTATTTTTCCATTTCTAATGCAGACATAGTAGTAGCAAAGTAAGAAGAATTAAGTATGTATTTTTAAAAATTCAATAGGTGAAAAATTATCCCGTATTTTCTACACTTAGGAGTGTTTTTTTTTAATTTTAATGGAACCAACTTTGAGGTAAACTCTATCCAATAAAAAAATAATCATTTAAATCGAACTACACTGTAAAAAGTTACGCGTGGTCACACATAAAAAGTAAAAAAAAACATACGTGTCGAATTGAGAACCTCCTTCTTTTTTCCGTCCGTTAATAAAAGTAAAGATTTTTAAGAATGAAATGAATTGTATGTTGAGTCTTGGTGGTGATGATTTTGTTAAGAAATATAGAGTTTGTGCAATGTTTAGTCTACTCTACATGTACAAATGAATATAAGTGAATATATGGCAACTTCCAGACGAAACTGGTACTGGTACATCTCTATTTCTTACAAATATTATGTTTGTTGATTTTTCCTTCTTCACAACACGAACCAGAGTATTTTTTGCATACTGCAGTTTAAAGACCGAAGAGACATAGACTAGTTTTCATACCGGTGCAAAACATTCCCGTGGGATACGAGTCAACTCAAAAAACTGACCTACAAATCCTAATATTATATAAGAAAAATCATGATATCGTGTCATAAAAATACATGAACACGTTGTGTACATGACGGTAATATAAAAGCCCTATTTGCAGTTCATCGTATTAATAAAAGTACTAAAAATAAACAAGCGGCCAACAAATGAGGGATAAAATTCGTATACCTGATCGTTTTGGTCGTGGGTCAAGTAAAGCCAGCCTAGAAGAGCTTGTGGGCAGTTTTCAGTTTTGCCACACCACTGAGGTAGATCTCCGCCGAGGGCGGTGGGAGACATGGCAGCATCTGTGGGTCGAGCACTCAAAATCGCACTACACATATATATTGGAACACAATTCTTTCACTTTGATACTAAATTTGAAGTATTTTGTTCAGGCGTACATGGGTACGGCCGGGTGAATGGTATTTTTGGATCGCGCGTTGAACGGGATGCGCGCGCGCCGGCTACACTGTGACTAGCGGCGCTCCTTAAGACGGGAGATGGGGAATAGAGACGATCGTGCTTATTATCGACTGATGTCAGCAGTTTTAATTGTTACAGTGTATAGAAGTTTAACATATCATATGATAAGCTACATGGAAAATACTTATTTGACTTTATGAGTTATATTAAAATATGACGCATGCATAATGTAAATATCATTATTTTTAATTATGAATACTTAAAATTACTCAAAGATTATTTTATGGCAAATCGACCAATTGAAATACATATATTGCAAAATTCATGTAAGCTTAAAAAAAATGTTAGGTATGTTTTAAAGTAGAAGTTTCATGTAATCTGATAGTTCCATTTTTTCATATTTATAATCACTAAGAATACTTTTTTTGCGTACAATGTATTATATTAAAATACTAACTTTATTAGTGGCTTTGCTTGCGTAGTTTATTAGTGTAAAATTACTCCCAATAACCATAACGTTATATAAGCTACAACCTTCCTTAATTAATAGGCTTTTTAATGCAAAAATATTAAAAAAAATCGTTAGAATCGATCGGCGATCGATCATTTAAAAGCTCGTTAGAGCTTTAAAAAGATTAACCAGCAGTAAACAATCTTAAACTTTTTGACATAGATCAGATAATTTTAAAATCTATCTGCAATTGTTATGACCATAGGTTATATAAACCAGGAATATATTAATTTAAATATGTAAGCAATTAATAATATATTTATATATTTTAAATTAATATGTAATAATATTTATCGATAAATCTTAAGTCTACGTCCATCACTACGGACCATGTGGGCGCACCCATCGCGGGACTCCTTGGAGCAATATTTTCGTTCCCCCCTACCACGAACTATCGTTTAACCGAGCGAGTAAACAAGTGTACGTGCTTTTGTTTACTTTTAACCACGTAACTGATTCATCAATGAATTTCCAACTTCAGTTAAGCTTTTACTGGAAGCTCACGAGGCCTGGTGTCTAAAAATATATCTACAAAAAATATTTTTTACTTAACAGAGATTTTTTTAGATTAGTTAATTATGTTTATGACGATTTACCCAGAAATTAACGTTTCTGATATCGATACAAAATATTTGTTATTATTAGTTTGTATTACTTACACACAGCATTGGGCAAATAAATTAACATTATATTTTTACCAACTTCAAAAGAAAGGTATTTGTTTATGGCGTTTTTTAATGATTAGGTTTGCCCACCACTCATTAGGGCTAATAAAATTCCCCCTAAAAGGTAGAATAATTACTGTTAAAATGTTTTTAAAAACAATCAGTTTATGGTATGTAGTATGTAATATAAATAGCCAAAGACAAAACCGTTTGTACACCGATTTTTTGTTTTTTTTTGTGTAGTAGCTATTGACGAGTTTTAATGTTATCAATACAAAAATTGTAAACAGTTAGTTTTTATATAGATAGTTAATTTCTATTTTATCGTCTTACTTAATTTTTCAATAATGATTATGATCGAATTTGGACCACTGGACGAACACTAGCGACATATAAATAACCAATTAGGCGTTTTACTTTATTCATATACACAATATTTACTAAAGTACACAGTTGTTCAATGTGTATATTGTATTATATATATTACATACGGCGAAGCACACTCTCTATGGGCTCTAATGTTAAGGATGAAGGTTAATCGTAAAAAAATTTGTTTAGAATCAAATTTATGGAGCATTTTAAGCTCTTTCAAGAATTTTCGTGACCTCTGATTGCATGAGAACGAAATTTATATAGTAAATTTTATTTCATCGATTTAAATCAGTTGGTCGCAAAAAATTGCTTTAAGGCGCGAGTTGATATAATACGAAATATGTATAATCGAGTACATATACACAAAATACAAACAAAAAAAATATGATTTTGGTACTTCGCGAAATTATTATACCTACTACAAAGTTTAATGTATTCAAAATTTATCATCGAATTAAATATATAAATTAGGACAAGTTTATAGAATTACTAAACATAAAACTCAGTAAATAGTCCACCATCGCCAGAGAGTTTGCAAAATAATGTCTGTTTTTGATTACGGTCAAACGACGAACACGTGTTTCTCAAAGTTGTTCACATGTAGCATTCCCTTCTTACGCTTTTTCTTAAAAAAAATGAACGATTTTAAAGATATGTACATACTTTATTAGTTTGTTTTAATAAAATTTATATTTATGTTTACTAACGGCTCACCCTTGCTTCGCTTGGGTTCACGTCTAGAAAAACAAAAACAAATCTATCCCAAGGGAAACGTATATTTTTCCGGGATAAAAAGTATGTAGCCTATATGATATTCCCAGACTATAATCTATCTCTGTGATAAATTTCATTCAGATCCGTTCAGCCGTTCTGGCGTACTTGAGTAACAAACATCCATCTAAAAATCTAAACTTTCACATTTATAATATTAGTAAGATGTATATTTAATATTTATGTATATAAGTATAAATCTTTATTATCACTAGCAAGTTCCTCTGGCGTTGCTCGTATGTATGTTCTTGTGTACTCTACAGTTATTAAATATCTCTCGAGTATAAAGAATGACCTCAAGTTATACTTAATGAAATTTAACTATGGCTAATCTTTACAGTATGAATAAAAAAAGACTTATAAATGAACAAACAAAATATTGTATAAAAAACATACAAATAATTTATTTATACGTTGTATATATTTCAATTAAATAATATTTTTAAATATTTAAACTTTAAATTACAATTGTGTTTCCCTGCTAGTGTTATTTTGATTATTTTGATTTAATTGTAATATGTATTAAAAATTAAATTTATTACTTACACAATTACTCCTACGTAATATGGCTGGTCTCAGTGAGATTGGCCGACTTGGCCGAAGTCGTTTTTTTTTTTATATTAGTATTTTATTCAGAATTAGTCCTTGACTACGTTCCACCTGATGGTAAGTGGTAACGCAGTCGTAGATGGTAAGTCGCACTAATTCAGTAGCCACCTATTCACTCTTGCCTTGAAGACACAAAGAGTCGGTGGAGAAGACATCGTACCTTCTTAAAGATTTGTGAACTTCGATATTGGGTATATGATAATATTTATATAGTTAAAATATATAATTTACATTAAATTATACTGTAAGCCTGTTTGTTATGCCTATAATAAAAAAACATTTGAACTCAAAACCTGTTAGGTTAACACATAATATGTATTTCGTCATGCAGAAAATCAGCCCACTTATTAAATGAAAAAAAAAACATAAAAATTCTATGGCACTTCAATCTTTCTGTTTCTAAAGATCCCATAAAAATCTCTAGGTTTTAAATTAACGAAGTGAAGTAGAGTTGATTTATAATTAAACTTAAGCACTTTACATATTTTGAGACCACTTAAAAATGTGTGTATGTTTGTTTAATATAATAATAAGAATAGTTTATTGTTCGTTTAAAAAAGTAGAGTCGAGTTCTCGTAATTTATGTGACACTTTGTATTTATCAAGTGCTGAAATACCTACATGACGTACTTTCATATCCGTTCTATGAACGAATACATTCTAGCTTATTTTATTTGCCTGTATGCATTTCATTTATACTTATGATATACTAGCAGTACCCGCGGCTTTGCTCGCGTTAAAACTACAAAAAAATCTCTAAAAAGGTAGTTTCATACAAACTTTCATACCCTATTTTACCCTCTTATAGGAGGAGTTTAGAAAAATGCTAAGACACATATTTATTTAATTTTATAGAAGAGCAATACCAAGTTTCAAGTAGTTCTGATCATAAATATGTTTTTGTGATTGGATTGTATTATAACGTGTTTTTCAGTGGGAAGTAGATAATTTCCCGCGGTAAAAAGTAGCCTTATGTCATTCTTCAGCCCTCCAACTATCTCTACACAAAAAATCACGCCAACCCGTCACACCGTTTCAACTTGAAAGAAAGACAAACAAACACATTTTCACAGAGGTATATGATATTAGTATGGGTATGAGCTCATTGTTTTTGATTTAATTTTAAGTGAGTGTTGAATGTGGTCATATATTTTCAACTACCTTTTCCACTTCAATTTATTTATTTGGTAATCTTACAGCGTTACAAAAATAATAGGTATAAAATATTGTAGTTGGAGGTCGGGTAAAAAGGATTATTGGGATTTTTTCTGACAAAAAACCGAATAGCATTAATATATCGGATAACTAGTTATGGCTAAGATATTTGAATTTAGTGTCAAAAACATAATATAATAAAAGGTACTGTAAAATATAAATGGCTTACGATACATCTATATTCTATACTAATATTATAAAGAGGTAAAGTTTGTGAGTTTATATGGGATAAACTCTGGATCTACTGAACCGATTTAGATGTAATTTGGTAAGAAGATAGTTTGAGACCCTTAGAAGAATATAGGACTTTTTATCCCGGAAATCATCCCTTAAGGGGGTAAAAATGGGGATGAAAATTTGTATTGGAAAGCAAGCTAGGGACGAACCCGAGCGAAGCGAGGAGGGTCGCTAGTGTAACAATAAATATAAAAAGTATGTGTATACATATGTGTATGCCTACAGACTGTTAGTTGATGCTAAGTTTTCATTCGACTTGCCGGAAACAAGAATACATAAGTGAAAGAACATAATACATATGTACATATAACAAGTGTGCACAAAAACTTATGTACACTATCACTATGTACTTCTCTATAATATGTGTATGGATACCCACATGCATGACTCGTTAATTTAATTTATAATGACATAAAATCGATTACGACGACGTTATTACTATATTTATTATATGTTTATTTTAAATACCATAAATAGTTATTTACTCTCTAGAGTGTATTTTACAACAACACTTTAAAATATTTTAATAAATTCTAATATATAGAATAAAAGAATAGAATAGAATATCATACATTCCATTCATGTCATATACATGATCTATACATATAAGGAAATTGTAACTAAGCCTAGTTTGTACATTAAATCTTTTTGGAACATCTTATTGTAATAAACATTATTATCGATACAGAGGCCGAATCTATAGTTTTTAGAATTTTTGTCTGTCTGTTTGTCTGTGACTGCATCAAGGAAAAACCACTGAAGAGAATTTGATGAAATTTACTATGATGATAGCTGGTTATCCGGGTCAACATATAGGATAGTTTTTACTATGTCAAAATATCTCTATCTCTGATAAATCTATACTAAACGTTAAAAAGTAAGTAGGGACGAACCCGAGCGGAGCGAGGGTGAATCGCTAGTACAATATATAAAATATTAGTTCAATAAGTTTTGTTTTGTTTGTTATATATAGCGAACTAAAAAATTTACGTGAAGGCCAGGTAGTCCGAATTTTACCGACTTTCATTAAATAATAAGCATACAAATAAATAATGATTGTTTTAAGCAAAAAAAAAAAAGATATATTATAGTTCACTATATGTACTTGGGCTATTTAGGGTTCAAAACATAATATCGTAAACTTCACTCGATCACATAAAATCTGAAGAGGAGGCGAATTCGACATTTTTTTGGTTTTTTTTCTTTTATTTTTAAAAGCTTATGAAATCTTATAACCGTCACCGTACTATCTTACAATATCTTGCATTTGTGTAGTAGTCGGTCGAATTGTATCGGGATCGAAGTCGTTAAACTTATTACCGTACTGCTATAAGCCAAATAAATTATAGAGTATTAAGTCACGAAACAAAACGTGATATTGATAGTTTGCATATTAAACTTGTCTTTTTCATGTATTGAATGGATTAGAAAGACACTGTAATAGGCTGAATAATTTAAGTTTAATCAAGTATTAAATTTTTATCAAAAATGGTACATCAATTACTACTAAATTACTTCAAAGTATTTACTCCACCTGTAAAAAAAGTTTTCTTTTTTAAATTGGTGCCCATTTTCATTTCTTTAAAATCTAGATAATATTTGTAACAACTATATAATATTTTTTGAGACGTAAAGTATTTAAATAATAATTTATTTATAATATAGAAAATTACAAATGTACTTAATTATATATACAAAACAAATGGACACTTAGTAGAATCAAGTAAAATCTTAGTTTCTTCTGTGACCATGTATGTATACATTACTGTAAAGCATTCAAAACGTCGGGAACAAAAATAAAAACGCGACAAAATCCGATAAGACAGTTTTATTTAAAATGATGATATAATCAATCGAGTCCTTCTCAAGTTCCTTTGGACAACGCCATTTAAAAAATTAAAATAAGAATTATTAAGCTATAATCATATTCATCTCCACGTACTTTATTCCTATGCGGAATCTTAACATGTAAGAAACTCTATTGCGTAATATCGATTTTAAAATTTTATAAAAACGATGAAAAAAGTATCAATCCATATAACGTATCTGTACATATAATAAAATTGTAACTAAGCCGAATCTGTACATTAAATATTTTTTGGTAAATCTAATTGAAATAGACATTATTATCGATACAGAGGCCGAATCTATAGTTTTTAGAATTTTTGTCTGTCTGTCTGTATGTCTGTCTGTTACCGCATCACGGAAAAACTACTGGAGGGATTTTGATGAAATTTGGTATGATGGCAGCTGGTTATCCGGGTCAACATATAGGATACTATTTACCGCGGAAAAATGTCGCACTTCTGAGAAAAAATACAAAAACTGCATTGTAAGAGTATACTAATATGTAAAACCTAAGACTTTGGTTTTAGGTCACCTGAACGCGGGCGGAGCCGCGAGCAATGCTAGTAATGTATAAGAAATTAACCGAAGAAGTCTAAGAGTCCTCTAAATTTATACAAAAGGAACAAAGCAAAATGTATATTCATTTGTGCAGGTCACTTGCCTCGTTGTTCTCAATTAAAAAGCGTCATGCGGACCAATTGACTTCATTGGCGTGATGTAACAGTCAATTTAGATACCGATGTTAAAGAAAAGGGGATGCTGTGTTATAATAAAAGCTTCTCGGCCACTAGTTTTTTTTTTAGGTTGGAATCAAAAAGCTGTTAGGAATGATTTTTTTTAGTATATCTATAGAACCATCCCCCCCAACGTGCGTTCACCTTGTCGTGGTGGGGGGGCTCAATAGTGTCCGGCAATACAACCGGGCGCGAAGCCAAGAAACGCACAGGGAGGTGGCCCACTTCGGTGGGCGGTGTACCATGTGGGTTGCTCCTGATACTTCTCTGATAGCAGAGTGGACCTTGAAGCAATCCCATGGTTGTGGTGGTCTGCTTCGGCAGACCTGCCGTCGGGGCGTCGTAGTTGAATGCGTAAGCGATCCTGCGACGCCCCATTAAGACGGTTGAAGGTTTTGTTGGGTTTTAGTGGGTAGTACTGGCTTTATTACGCCGGTGAGTCCCACACCTCGTGCGTAAATGTATTTTCCAACGTTAAAAATATAAAAAAGTATATCTATAGCCTATACATATAATAAAATTATGAGTCGAATCTGTACGTTAAATATTTTTCGGAAAAGCTCATTGAAATAGTCATTATTATCGATACAAAGGCCGAATCTATAGTTTTTATATTTTTTGTTTATGTTTTTGAACTGCCTCGGTGGTGTAGTGGCTAGCATGTACGGCTGCACACTCGGAGGTCCTGGGTTCGAGTCCCGGGTCGGGCCAAGTTTAGTTATTGAGTCTTTCTGTATAGTAAGTCTCAGTAACAGTCCGGAGTTGGGAAGTTGGCGGTGTTTCACCCCCGTGCCTCGGAGAGCACGTAAAGCTGTTGGTCCTGCGCCTTAACTCTCACTGGTCGTGTCGAGCAGTCGTCCCACCGGAGTATGAGAGTGACAGGAATAGAGAGTGCACCTGTGTCTGCGCGTACACTTGTGCACTATAATATCTCCTGCGCAGTTGGCTAGTCTCAATGAGATTGGCCGCCGTGGCCGGAATCGGCTAGGAGAACATCATCATCATCATATTTTTTGTCAGCCTGTCTGTCAGTCTGTTTGACCTTTTGGTTTTCGACGGCATTTTCAGTGGCAAATAGCTGATATTATAAGAAGTAATTTAGGCTAGGTGCTTTTTTTTAGAAAAAAAGAACAGAGTTCCGCGCAATAAATTAAAACCCATGAAACTGTGAACAAAACCCGCATATCTGGGGGCTTAAGTCGCTAGTTTTAAATATAATACTTAATTCAGAAATTCTAACATTCACAAGATAAGTCATCTATTTCGAAATGAATGTATGTTCTATTCTATAAAAGGGGGTCCTAAACAAAAAATTCAACGGATGTTAAGGCATTGTTATTTCAGGGCTTGACTCTCAAAACAATATAACTGATGTATTTACCGACGCTTTCTTTGTATTTAACATCTGTTTACTTATTATTGTTCTCTTATGCAATATCTAGTATAGACGCTTGTCTACTTACGGTAAAAGCAAAGTGAAGGTATTGTAATTACGAGATAAATTCGTGTTCCATGATTGCTGTAAGGCATTCGAAACGTCGGGAACCAAAAATCTAAATGAATCCGCGAAAAAAACCGAAAAGAGGGTTTTATTAAAAATGTCGAATATTCACGTAAATTTAAAAAAAATATTAGGTATGTACAAGTTAAAACTAAGTGATATTAAAAATTAAACTCGTATTTTTCTAATAAATCACAAAAAAATCTGATGTAAGCTTTTTCCATTAAACAATTAAGTTTAAAACCGTTCAATCGCTTTAAAATAATTAAATAAATCCGACATTGTTAAAAGTTTGAAAAAAGAAAGAGAACTATGTTTTGAAATATTATTTTATTTAAAAAGTTAGGTTATGAGTATACTATCATATACTACACTTACGGTTTGCTTGGAAGTATGGTGGACCCTTTGACCTTATTCACTGGGCTAGCTAGCTTATAAATACTAATGCATGTTTAAAAATGTACTTTTTTCGGCAAACAAGTTTGTAGGATCGGATCGGATCGAGCTTAATCTTACAGTGTCTACTTATGAAATAAAAAAAAAGTTAAGAGAAAAAAAATCATATTATGTACTAGCATTCCCGCGGCTCCGCCCGCGTTCAGGTGACCAAAAACCAAATTCTTAGGTTTTACAGATTAGTATGCTCTTACATTGCAGTTTTTCTCAGAAATGAGATATTTTCCAGCGGTAAAAAGTATCCTATAGGATATATGTTGACCAGGATAACCAGCTATCACCATACCAAATTTCATCAAAATCCCTCCAGTGGTTTTTCTGTGATGTTGTAACAGACAGACAGACAGATGGACAAAAATTCTAAAAACTATAGATTCGGTCTCTGTATCGATAATAATGTTTATTGCAATAAGATTTTCCAATAAATATTTAATGTACAGGTTCGGCTTAGCATTAACGAATTAGCCACTCGTTCATGCGGCTTAGTTACAATTTTATTATATGTATAGATTATTTAGTACCAAATTTTTTTTTTTAGTGTCTTAGAGTTGCGTAAACAGACGCAAAACATTCTGCCAATGTCACGTTTTGTGAGGAAGACACGAATGAGTTTGGGCGGTAATTTTGACATTTAGCATACAAACTGGCACTTTAAAATAAAGATAAGTAGTTTTCATTTTGACATTCAGGCAAAATGTTCCAAAATTGACAGTTAATGTTTGACATTGAAACGGAATTCTATTTTCACATACGTTTACAAAATAATTATATTTTTTGCAAAAAATATATTGAAAAGCTTAAAAATTTCCTTGAATAAAGAAGATTGAGTGACTACCATATCTTCATTATACTGAGTAAGTACTAAAATTTTTGATATTAATTTTGATATTATTCTTAGTATGTATTATATTATTGTATAAAAAATCGTAATACTATTAGGTAGTAGGTTACTTTATATTTCTACTTAATTTTCAGTTTTTTTGTTAAAGACTATAAAATTACCTCAATTTATGTATTATCCAATAGGGTATATCATTTTTTTTTAATATTTATCGATAATAAAATAAATAAATAAATATGTTGGGACATTAATACACAGCATCATCTAGTTCCATGGTAAGCTACGAGGTTTGTGTTATGGATACCAGATAGTTGATATACTACACATATATAAACTTTAAATACATACATATTATAAATATAAACACCCATGACTGGAATACAAACATTCGTGCTCATCACACAATGAATGCCCCCAGCGGGACTCGAACCCGCGACCGCTGGCATAGCAAGTAGGGTCACTACACACTGAGCCAAAAGTGTCGTCAAATCGATCGGACATTATACCCTTAATATTAATTTCTTATTTAATATTTTTTTTAATTGCATAAATTTATTAATGCAATGTGCAAAATACGCGCGACAAATTTAAAATTACGAAACGCGGCACGATGATTATAACAAAATGTAACGTTAAGTGCTATCAAAAGATTCGTATTGTCTTCATTTATGGTATCTGTAGTGTTTCATGGGGAAAATAGTTATTACTGCAATTTTTTATTTTATTAGCACTCCCCGCGGCTCCGCCTGCGTTCAGATGACCAAAAACCAAATTATTAGGTTTTACATATTAGTATACTCTTACAATGCTGTTTTTGTATTTTTTTCTCAGAAATGAGATATCTTCTCGCGGTAAAAAGTATCATATATGTTGACCCGGATATCCAGCTATCATCATACCAAATTTCATCAAAATCTGTCCAGTGGTTTTCTCGAGATGCGGTAACAGACAGACAGACAAAAATTCTAAAAACTAAAGATTCGGACTCTGTATCGATAATAATATCTATTTCAATTAGATTTTCCAAAAAATATTTAATGTACAGATTTGACTTAGTTACAATTTTATTATATGTATAGATGATAACCTTACAATTAATTTATAATTTAATATTTTTAATTGCATAAATTTATTAATGAAATGTGCAAAATTTGCGCGACAAATTCGCAGCACAATGATTATAACAAAATGCTGACAAAACTTTCGTATTATTGCCATTTAGATATGGCATCTGTAGTGTTTGATAGGAAAAAAAAAATAGTTGTTACTGTGATCTTTTATTTAATTATTGCAATTTTAGTGCTCACCGGTAATTGACATTGACGGACTAGCTACTTTCCCTCGCTTCGCTCGGGTGCGTCCTTAGGTACGCTTTAAATTTTTAAGAGAAACCCTAAATCTTTTTCTAAAATAAAAATAGTCTAATTTACTCCTTATAACATCAGCTAACTGCCAGTGAAAGTCTCGCTGAATATATAAGTAATAACAATATACATCCAGCTATTTCGGAGATTAGCCGAATTAAATGGACAGAAACATACACAAAATTTAAAAATTGTTTTTTTTTTCTTATTTGTAATGTACTTTCATATGAGGTTTTTTGACATTTTAAACTTGTTTATCTGTTTAGATTTGGGAATATAAATTTAAGAATAAAATCAATAATTATATAGTCTCCATCCAACCCGACCCTATTATATATTACCCTGTTATATTCCTAAAAACTCTTGTACTTTTACTAAATTCCTTATTTGCGTAGTGGCACACTAACCCGCCGGATGTTAGCAGCCCACGAGCCGCCATTTCCGATGCCCAGTTCCCGATCTAGTTTAACAGTTTGTTTATATTATATTTAAATATATTTTTATGGTTTTTTATAGAATCTGGGAGAGTACTATATGGTATTGTTTAAACCTATTTGATAGAGTTTCTTTATTTATACAATAAACATATTATGGATATAAAATTTGGATATGTATAATTTATATACATATTAATATTATAAAGAGGTAAAGTTTGTGAGTTTGTGAAATTGTGAGTTTGTGACGTTGTAGGGTGTAATCTCTGGATCTACTGAACCGATTTAGATGAAATTTGGTAAAAGGATAGTTTGAGACCCTGGGAAGGGCATAGGATACTTTTCATCCCGGAAATCATCCCTTAAGAGGGTGAAAATAGGGATGACAGTTTGTGTGGGGAATCAAGCTAGAGACGAAATGAGTCGCTAGTGTAGGTATATATGAAAAGGATCAGTACTAATTGTCCAATAATATATGCCTACTTAGATAAAATTACTTGTAAATAACATGGTACACTCACTTTAAATAGCTTTGAAAATAGGCTACTTAGATATAAATACGTACGTTGGTACGTAACTTATACCTAAGTATAACCTTTAGGTCTGATCCACATTATAGTGTCGATCACGGTTAGTTCTCGGTCCGATATCGGTGTGGTAAAGTATTTTTACCACATTCAGCGAGTTCAATTAAATTTAATTCTAAAATTATTGTACTTCAATCTATTGTATCTACTTCAATAGATATTATCGGCTTCGAAAATCCAACAATATACTTTCGTATGTGAACGTCTAAAAAAGTGTAGGCAAAGACGTAGCTTCCAATACAACTTGAGTTAAATTAACAATATGAAAAGTTTAATATTTAATATGTATACATAAATTAATCTAAGAACATAAAAGCTAACGAACTCTAAAGAACAAGATTTTCTTAGTAATAGAATTTAATATCAAAGTTCGATAGAGTTCAGCGAAGCTTGTATCAGCTAGCCAGCGTTATTCAAGCCCTTTGCGTCGTGCTACTTGGAACTGATAAAGTGTACATTGTCAGCAACTTTGTCGCATATACCAGGTGTATTTAAACACTGGTCCGCAATTTATATTTAAAATAAAAAAAATAGGTACATACATACATATATAGCATATTTATTGCGTACATTGATATGATGATAAACATTTATTTTGTACTAACTATTGTATAATATTTATGATTCAAGTTAAAGTAGCCTGAATCTATATAAATAAAAATGAATCACCAAAATGTATGTACGCGCATAACTTCCGATCGACAGCACCAAATTGGATAATTCTTTTTTGTGTGTTTGTTATTGTCAGGACAAGCTTTGTATAGAAGAAAATTAAAGAATTTTGTTTTTTTTACAAAAATAAGTTTTTTTTTAAATCTCATGATATGAAAAGTGAGTGAGTGAAAAAGTTTTTATCCCGGAAATCATCCCTTAAGTGGGTGAGAATGGGGATGAAAGTTTAAATGGGGAAGCAAGCTATTATTATCAATTTATTTTATTATTTATGTTAATGTAAAATATTGGGTCACATAAAAGGCGATTTACAATCATTACTTTTTAACTGATATAGTGCACAAAATTTAAAATTAAATAACTTTATAAGTAAAAGTAACACTTATTTCATTAGAGGTGAAATATTTTCTTGTAATTTACATGTGATGTGATACTGGTTTATGGTAAAAGAATCATGAAAATTGGTTCACAATTGGCGAAGATATTTTTAACTAGAGACTCACCCTCGCTACCCCGGGTTCGTCCCTAGATTGATTCCCCATACAAACTTAATTCTTCATTTTCACTCCTTTAAGGGATGATTTTCGGGATATAAAGTACCCTATGTCCTTCCCAGGGTCTCAAACTATCTTCTTGCCAAATTTCATCTAAATCGCTTCAGTAAATCCAGAGATTACCCCCTACAACGGCACAAACTCACAATCTCACAAACTTTACCTCTTTATTTTAAGTATAGATTGTTTTGGCATAAAATATTAGTATATTTTTGGCTTAGACTTGGAAAGGTATAAATATGAAACAATAGTGATCTTATTGATTTAAACTAGCAAATATACGTATACAATATATATATATATATATATATATATATATATATATATATATATATATATATATATATATATATATATATATATATATATATATATATATATATATATATATATATATATATATATATATAACTAAAGAAACGGCTGAAAAAGAGTGGAGAAAAAGGTACTGAACTGTCTTCTTTGCCTATTTATATATTTACATATTTAGGACATCACAACTTTTTTCTTATTAGGGTTTTATTTAAAATAATAAATAACTTAATATCGAAAAAGAATATAAATTATCCCAAATCTAATCAATACATATTTTAACAATAAATTAAATAATATTTCTCTAACAGACGCATGTTTGAGCATCCCTGGCGTAGACAAAACATTGCTAACAATTTCTACTCTCCTAGTACCATAAGTCATAGATTTAGTATATACGCTGTATTATAGACCTTAAAGACCATCTAGTTAGGCAATATTGTAGGCAATGTTTATTTTTTTTCGCTTATTATTTAAATTGATTATGAGAATCATCTTCCTAACCGCTCTCGCTCTACTTTGTCTATACATATAATAAAATTGTAACTAAGCCGCATCTGTACATTAAATATTTTTTGGGAAATCCTATTAAAATAGTCATTATTATCGATACGGAGGCCGAATCTATAGTTTTTAGTTTTTTTGTCTGTCTGTCACCGCATCACAGAAAAACCAATGGAGGGATTTTTATGAAATTTGGTATGGTGACATCTGGTTATCCGGGTCAACATATAGGATACTTTTTACTGCGGGAAAATATGTCATTTCTGAGAAAAAATACAAAAACTGCATTGCATTTATTTGAGTAATAAATGCAATGTATAACCTAAGAATTTGGTTTTTGGTCATCTAAACGCGGGCGGAGCCGCGGGCAATGCTAGTAGTCAATAAAATGTAAAAGTGGCATTCTTTATGTATCTTTGGTTTTACTTTGCTCATGTAAAGTAACACAATATATACATAAAAACTAAATACTATTCTTGTACTGTTCCTGTAGTGATTGAAGTTAAACCATTATTAATCTTTGAAAATATGAGGAAAACATAATATATGATTAGAATTTCAATTTACCTATCTTTGCATATAAAACGGCTCACTCTCGCTCCGCTCGGTGTCGTCCTTAGTTACGTTTTAACGTTTAGTATAGATTTCTCAGAGATGAGATATTTTCCCACAGTAAAAAGTCTCCTATATGTTAACCCGGATAACCAGCTATCAACCCGGATAACAACCAGCTGTCCAGTGGTTTTGTCATGATGCAGTCACACAGACAGACAGATAAAAATTCTAAAAAATTATAGATTCGACCTCTGTATCGATATTAATGACTTTCAATAAGATTTTTCAAAAAATATTTAATGTACAGGTTCGATTCAGAATTTTATTTTATATAGGTATAAATGTTTTCAATTTTTTTATTGATAACACTAAAGCTCGTTAATAGGTACTAAACCAAAAAAAACTTGATAAACCGGAGAAAAAGGTACTAAACTGGTTTGTCTTTGTCTGTTTATCTATACATATAATAAAATTGTAACTAAGCCGAATCTGTACATTAAATGTTTTTTGAAAAATCTTATTGAAATAGACATTAGTATCGATATAGATGCCGAATCTATAGTTGTCTGTCTATCTGTCTGTCTGTCTGTTACCGCATCGCAGAAAACCCACTGGAGGGATTTTGATGAAATTTGGTATGGTGATAGCTGGTTATCCGGGTCAACATATAGGATAGTTTTTAGTTTTACTTGGCATATCAAAAAGTATTTTAACCATTTTATACAGTGATATGGTGTTAAAAGTGTGCTTTTCATATACCCTGATATTTTAAATAATCAATATCTCTGTACATAAATAGACAAAGACAACACAATTCAATGCCTTTTTCTCCTGTGTCTGTTTCGTTTAGTTTAGTTAATAACCACTAACGAGTTTTAGTGTTAACTATAAAAAATATATTATAGTTGATTTTCGACTTGATTTTCGTTGATTTAGTTATTATAATTTTATAATACCACTATAATCGCCAACTTTATTATCAAAATAATGTGTAATAATAATATAAAAAGTTCGAGTTATATGCAATCGTAAATAATAAAGTGTTGCCATACGAGAACCGATGTAGAAAATACAGTAAAACACGCAGCATTTATCAAATTAAGATTTCACGCGAATATTTTCTCGCTGATGCAGAATTTTCTTTAAAATCCATTTTACTAGAATATTGTTGTCAATGCATAGTGATTACGAATGTACCAACTACCAAGTCCTTTGTAGTCGGTGCTCAGATATTATAAAGCTGTTTTAAAAATAAAGATTGTGCTTTCTATTTAACAAGATATTTTTTGAATAGTTTTGTAATTAAGTAGTGACTAACACCCGCTTCGCTCGTGTGCTCCCGGGCTCCCTAGGTATGTATAATTCTCTAATATGTATATTGTTTTCATATAACTCTATTGGTTTACGCAGCGCACGCCAGTAAAGCTTCCAATCGACATATTTTTTCCGACATCTTCAACAATCATCGTCATATTTCAGTCAATTTACACAAAATCTTAATGAAATTATGCAATTTACGCATGAATGACAACCATTGTTGAAAACCGTATAAAAATCCGTTTTTTTTTTATTTGAGTAAGTCTAATACCCACAGGCATACATACGTGCGTGCCTTTTTTGACCATTTTTATATTGTGTTGCTATTTTTATTTTATTTTATTTGAGATGGATTCGTACGTGTACAATTTTAGAATCAATATGAAAATCCGTTTGGTAGTTTTTTGAGTTTAAAGTGTTCAGACAGACAGACAGACGCGGCGGGGGGTACTTTGTTTTATAATATGTATTGATAATGTGAAAATTATAACATAATTGTAGAAGGTGTTGTAATTTTTATACCTAGTTTTGGAAAATGTATGAAAAATAATTACAATAACATGACTCTACCATTTCATTCACCGGAAGCGTCGATTTATTTAATATATAGCTAACTAACTTAACCCCTTTATTTTTCTAATACGTAACATTAGGTCGTTGTTCCTTCCCATAGAGGAGATCGCTATCGCGTTTCATAATAGAAGCCTGTTATTTTGCGCTAGCGTAAGGCATAGAGACCGTTTTAAATTATTTATGACTTTTCGCAATAACCATTCATCGGAGTCTATTGCCGCTTTGCTACTTATACTAAATATTTGCAGTTTTTAAAATTACTTTTTGATCTACTTCAAAAAAAAGGAAAATACTCAGTTTGGCTTTTTTTACTGAGGATATGAAATCTTCGTCAATTTGAATCAATTTTTCTTTTCTTTTAATAGGCTATAATCTCAAGTGTGGTCTTATATAAGTTTAAAAAATGTCAACCCCTGGATTGTCCTGGATTGATAATTTTAAGTGGTTTTAAAGTACCTTTTATAGAAAAATACATTCTGTAATTACTATTACTTAATAGAAATGAGGGTAGATGCTATCGTGAATTGTTATTATTCGTTACGCTGCGCTGTGTGCTGAATGTACAATATAGAACCAGTGCTTCGGAAGTGACATAATTTATCATTGATAGAAAAAGTCAAAAAAGAGTAAGAAACATATCTATACATATAATAAAATTCTGAGTCAAATCTGTACGTTAAATATTTTTTGGAAAATCTTATTAAAATAGTCATTATTATCGATACAGAGGCAGAATCTATAGTTTTTAGAATTTTTGTCTCTCTGTCTGTGACTGCATCATGAGAAAACCACTGGACAGATTTTAATGAAATTTGTCCAGTGGCTTTTACTGCGGGAAAATATCTTATCTCTGAGAAATCTATACTAAACGTTAAAATGTAACTGAGAGTAATAACTAATATTTAAATAAAGCTGTTACCTATACCATGTTTTTAAATAATGATTATACACGATTGAACGGTGAGCGAACAATATTTGATACGAATTTTCTTTCTTGTGTCGGTATATATTTAACTTTTCAATGCTAAGCAATTTTTTATAGTGTTGTATTTGACAAATAATCTTTAGTCAGATCTAGATGACTCTTGCATAATTGTACCCGATAACCACCGAAAGTCAGGGCAAAAGTATTATATATGTGTTATATCCAGCTATACGTGATCCTAAGAGACACAGTAGGAGGTGGTTTACATCAGTAGGCGGTGTACCAAGCGGGTTGCTCCTGGTATTTCTCTGATAGCAGAGTGAATCGTTGGAGCAACCCCAAATGGCTGGGCAGGTTTCGTTGGGTTTTAGTAGGTGGTACTGGCTTTTCTGGCTGATGAATCCCACATAATCACTGGTATACATACAGGTGGTATGCGTAAATGTATTTTCCAACGTTAAAAACAGCCGTAACTTCATATACCAATAGATATAATACATACGTATGTAATTCTACGTAATTCCCATAAAGGATAACTATAAAATTTTATTTCATGGAGCACATTTTTTACCATATTGTTCAATTATTGTATTTCGTTTAAGGTCAACAGAACGCGATAAGCCGCAGTGGAAAAGTTCAGGAGTCATTTTAAAGGTAATTTTGCAGTAATTTACCTTACATTAGCTCGATTTCTGCGGCATAGCGCAATTTTGATTTAACCTTATATTTTTTTCTACAATGACTAATTGCACGGATAGCACTAGCGATGCATCCTGGTTTTGCTTTTATAAACTTTAAGACTGTGTTAATTTTGCTATGTTATTTTATCTACCTACGCATTATTTAAATGCGATATCGATAATATTTTCTTATGGAATTTAAAAACTTTCGTCGTTATATTATTTAATATTTTTATTACTTTAGACAATATTTAGCGTTATTCCATATGTCCGAAGAAAATGTAGCGGCTTATTATGTAGTCCCCTACTTTTTAGTAATTTACTAGCGACTCACCCTCGCTCCGCTCGGGTTTCCGTACTCCGGGTTCCTAGGAACGTTTTAACGGTTAGTATTGATTTCTCAGAGATGAAATATTTATCCGCAGTTAAAAGTATCCTTTATGTTGACCCGGATAACCAGCTATCATCATATCAAATTTCATCAAAATCTGTCCAGTGGTTTTCTCGTGATGCGTTCCCAAGCAGACAGACAGACAGCGAAAAATTCTAAAAACTATAGATTCAGCCTCTGCATCGATAATAATGACTATTTCAATAAGATTTTCCAAAAAAATATTTAATGTACAGATTCGACTCAGAATTTTATTATATGTATGTATACATTAGATTTAGAATACGTGGATCTTAATTATTAATATCTCTAGTAACTATGGGATCACATAATCACCGTAAAATATGGACGTTTTTTAACATAAATAACATTACAAGATTCAACTATAGCCTAAACAAACTCTAAAATATACGAAATTAATAGAATTCGATTAAAGATTGCTGCGCATGCAATGTTGCTCTGGCCACCCCCTTGACCGCGGCTGCACGCGACGGGTCGTTCAACTGTCGTCGGTTAGCTAACTGCCTTGCTTGACTTGTGACCACACTAACGAGACAAAAGCTTTTGGGTACAACTAAGGAGATTGGTTTTCGTTTATAGAAAAATTTGCCTTTACAATAGACGTAAATAAGACGACACGTTTGGCTCAGTTTGTAGTGACCCTACTTTCTATGCCAGCTGTCGCGGGTTAGAGTCCTGCTGGGGGCATTCATTTGTGTGTTTTGAGCACGAATGTTTGTTCTCCAGTCATGGCTGTTTATATTTATAATATGTATGTATTTAAAAAGTTATAGATATATGTGTAATGTATCAACTATCTGGTATCCATAACACAGGTCTCGTAGCTTACCATGGAACTAGATGGTGCTGTGTGTTAATGTCCCTACATATTTATTTATAAATGCGAAATTTCGTGTGTGTATATGTTTGTTACTTCTTCATGCTGAAACAAATGGATAGATTTAAATAAAATTTAGTATATAAATAGATAGACCTGGGGTTCGGCACTTAGAGGCGCGCCGGGGCGAAGCGAGGGTAAGTCGTTTTGGTAAAGTTTTGTCACTTATTTTAGTAAATATTTTTTACTTACTTACCGATGTTGCCTGAATGTTGTTTTTTTAGTTATTTTAATTAAAATTGAGTGAAAAAGCCAATATACCTCATTCATGAAGCGTAAAAAAACTTTGCTTTAATATCCTATTAATGTGACAGCAGCCTTAGCGCATTCAAACACTGGTAACTATTTTTTGGAAGTAAATTATTTACGTTTTAATTACTTAATATTGGTTTATGTTCTAAGAAACCTCACAGGTACACGAGTTTTATAACCTTGCTCACATAAGGAAAACTTAAATATTCATATGTTTTAACAATATTGCACCTTTGTAAATATTGCTAACTTCTTGAATATTTTATTTCTTACATTATATATCTTTCAATTAAAAACTGTTTGAAGAGATATTCACCTTTCGAAGCATCGAACCCATGTCCTGTATACGGTAACGATTACTGGCTAAACTATCAATTTTTTATGAATTTTTTTCAGTAACATATGTGATTTACCAGTAACAAACAGCCCACTTTTACTTCGCTCAGTCTAACCATACTACTCGCAGAATAAAAAATATCGAAATCAATTCAACATAAAAAGTCACTCCCGTAGAGATGTGAGAACATGCACATAAATTATTTTCTCTTTAAATAATTGAATAAATATAACTACACAATACACATACATAATATCATTTCCCACTTAATTGAAATTGAATTGTAAAAACTATTCTGTCAAATCACTATATTCTATGTTCTTCTAATTTACGACGCGTTTGGCTCAGTTGGTAGTGACCCTACTTGATGTGCCAGCGGTCGCGGGTTCGAGTCCCGCTGGGGGCATTCATTTGTGTGATGAGCACGAAAGTTTGTACTCCAGTCATGGTTATTTATATTTATAATATGTATATATTTAAAGTTATATATGTGTAGTGCATCATCTACCTGGTATCCATAACACAAGCCTCGTAGCCTCTGGAACTAGTTGGTGCTGTGTGTTAATGTCCCAACATTTATTATTATATATTATTATAATTATGAACAAAGGTATTTCTTTTTCTTTTTTCAACTATTAGTGTTAAAGAATACACATTTTAGAGCTGCAAGCAAATATGGAAACCAGGGCATAACATAACACCTGCCGTTATTTCTTATTAATTTATTATTGTGTGTCCTACTTCTGAAGCGTAGATCCCGTAAGTAATCGAATATATCTATAATGTAGCCATTAATAGCAAAGGATCAATCAGATTTTATAATTATTACATTGTGTATATATGCATATAAGATAATGCAAATTAGTATTGACGACACGTTTGGCTTAGTTTGTTGTGACCCTACTTGCTGCGTCCCGCTGGGGGCATTCATATTTTGTGTGATGAGCACGAATGTTTGTACTCCAGTCATGGGTGTTTATATTTATAATATGTATGTATATAATGTTATTAATACAAGTGTAGTGTATCGACTATCTGGTATACTTAACACAAGCCTCGTAGCTCACCATGGAACTACATAGATGGTGCTGTGTGTTAATGCCCCAATATATTTATATTTATTTATTTTATTGGGTTCGGAGCAGGAGTGTAAGGAGACGACCATTAGGTTTAATTACACTTTAATTTTGTACCAATATAATAAGACACACTAGCTTAAATACTAACTTAAAGTAGTCTAATTACATCACCATAATATGACTAACACCACAATAATTAGGAATATCTTAAAAGATTTTTATGGAAAAAATTATTAAAATAACTTACAAGATGAACTTATCCTATCAATTTAGTAACCTTTTCATATCGAAACTGTCTAATTATCGCAATGGATTAGACACAGAAGTGGTTTTATTTTTTCTGAACACAAAAATATACGACTTTTCATCCCTATAAGATATACATTCAAACGTGAAAGGTCGACTCTTCAACATCAAACTGGTCAGTAATCATTAATAAAATAATAATGAATTTATTGTGTTGAAATGATAAAATAATTGATTTCAAGTAATTTTGCTCCAAAAAATTTTAATATAAAATTGGTCATTGTTTTTTTCTTCTTAGAGGATGAGTTTCTAGAAAATATTTATTTGTTGGTTATCCATATACATATGTAATCAGAACGCTATTAAACTTTATCATACTAAATCCAATTCTGTTCGAGTCATTAATAAATAAATCGTCAAAACTTCTAAATTTATATGAAGAATAGCGACTCACACTCGCTTCGCTCGGGTTCGTCCCTAGGTTTATTCCCCATACAAACGTTCATTCCCATTTTCACCCCCTTAAGGGATGATTTCCAGGATAAAAAGTATCCTATGTCCTTCCAAGGGTCTCAAACTATAGCCAGAGCTATAACTATAGGTAGAGCCAGAGATTACCCTCTACAACGTCACAAACTCACAATTCACAAATTTTACCTCTTTATTATATTAGTATAGATTTGCCTTCTAACAATCGACCATATCATTATATAATTAAAAAAAAACATTATATGATTTTCCAGTACAGACCATTTGTATGAAACCAGTAAATAAATAGGAAACGCACTTCCATCATAACTCGATGTCAGTCATCGTTACCGCGCGGTCGTAGACACTCGCGGAAGCCGCTACGACGTAGACGCTACGCAAAACTTTCGAATAAGCCTCCATAACCTTTAACGGTAGTTAATTTAACCTTTAAGTTCTTTTAGAACGAAGGTTTTAGTTAACTTTTGACTTTGAGTGAGATTTAACTTTGAATATATTAGTTGATGAAAGTTGACAATTAAAAAGGCATATAAAAAGTAAAAGTGATTTATATCTATTAATGTGGATGGAAATGTACAAAAATGTGAGTTGGCACGTGATATTTTTTACGAGCTCGTTTGCGGTTTATGACTTGTTGTTCATGGGAAAGTAGGCTTTTGAGGGATTTGTCAGCAGTTAGCCATAGTTGATACCGCGGTGGACCTAGGTTCTATTATTGCTGGAACATAATTATATTGATAAAGCATGTGTATATTGTTTAGTTATCTAGCTAGTGATATATTTATGTATGTGTAGCGTATTTTTTCCACTTGATTTGTTCTATTTGGAAGAAAAAGTATCAGATTCTCATACGGAATATATGAATGTGGAAGCCGTGCATTCACTTCTTCAATAAGTAATTACTTGATAATATAGCAATCGTGTGATTCATACGTGTTACTGTTGCCCCACTTGTTTATTGAAAATAGTGTGGAAACATATGTTAATAGAATTTATTTATGTACCATAAAACATATATTATAAAAAATAAAGTAACAAAATGTCGACAAAGGATAACTTATCTCTTTCAGAGATTTCTTCCAGAAACCCTTCAGAAGTAAGAAAATATGTAAGTTAATTTAGTGCGGTGTAGGTATAGTACAGCATTAAATGGAATTGACTTAATATTAAAATATATTTACTAAATATTATGATTAATAAATTTACCTATTTAATAAGCACTAACTGTTCCCAATTTTTATTACTAAAGCTCGTCAACAGCTACTAAATAAAAAAATTGTGGGTTGACAAATAGAGGAAAAAAAGTTACTGCTTTTGCCTTTATCTATTTATATGCATGTATATAGATTCATTATATAGTGTCATAAATAATCCTTTGTAAATTTATATCTTCTATATAAATAAAAATCGATGTGTGTATGTTTTTCCTTATGAACTCCAAAACGGCTGGAACGATTTTGATGAAATTTTCAGGCAATCTTTAGAATTAGCCCAGCGGGATATCCTGTCAAGTTTGGTAGCGACCAGAAGGTTTTACATACATTTGAATAAAAGTTTGTAAGTACATTATAATATTACACACATTGTAAATAGCACATAATATGGTACTCAAAAAAATCTAAAAAACCATGAGTAGTCTTATTGAAACACTACCATTTCCAGCGGCACCGCCCGCGATCAGTGACCAAAAACCAAATTCTTAGGTATTCCATATTAGTATACTCTTACATTGCAGTTTTGTATTTTTTCTCAGAAATGAGACATTTTCCCGCGGTAAAAAATATCTTATATGTTGACCCGGATAACCAGTTATCACCATACCAAATTTCATCAAAATCCCTCCAGTGGTTTTTCTGTGATGCGGTAACAGACAGACAGACAAATATTCTAAAAACTGTAGATTCGGCCTCTGTATCGATAATAATGTCTTTTTCAATAAGATTTCTCATAAAATATTTAATGTACAGATTCGGCTTAGTTACAATTTTATTATATGTATAGATTAGGTACATGCATTGTACCAGGATGATACATTCGTTATTAATACGTACCCAAAGATTGTTATGGTGGATTATATGGTATACACCCTATTACGTTTTATAAAGGTATCTAACTTTTAGCAGCTGTGAAGGGACGTCCAGTCGGAAGGGGAGTTTTAGATGATTAAATCTGTATTTCTTACATAATCTGCTTTGTAAAAATACTCTCTTATATAACAAGAATACTAACTCTTAGACTGAGAAAGAAAGTTGACACTCTATCAGATTTTCATACTAAAGATAGGCCATAGGATTATTATTCTGTTGTGTGTACCAATATGTTTAATATTGGTTTATATAATAATTATGGTAAAGAGCAGTGGTAACACGCTTGCTTGGGAAACCGAAAGAAGCGGGTTCAAACCCCGGGTGTCGCACCTCTGATATTTTCATGTGCGAATCATTACCAACATGATTACGACTTACCTTACGATGAAGGAAAACATCGTAAGGAAACCTGCATGACTGAGTGAAGTTTTCTAAACACATGTGAAGTCCGGCAATCCGTACTAGTCCAGAGTGGTGAACTATGGCCTAATTCCTGAATGGAGTGAAGTGAGACCAGTGCTCAGCTGTGGGACGTTAAAAAGAGCTGAATACATACAAACATATAGCTTTAGTAGGTCACGCCTCGTACGTTTACAATGGACACGTTGACATGTCACTCCCTGAACACATTTTTTGTGACATTTCCTTAATGTTATTAACCAACTAACTCCCTTTAAAATTTACATAGTGTATAACTCTGTTTTGTAAGGCTGTGATTAAATATGAATTCTTGTGACATACAATTTTTATTCCATTTGATAAAACAAATATGACAAGTCCCGTCATATTATACTCGTGAAAGTAATTTGACCATATACCTACTTGATTCGTAGTCATAATCTCTTTATAATAAATGGTCAAAGAAAAAACAATTCAGTACCGTTTTCTCCTCTGTTTGTCAACTGATTTTCTTTTTTTTTGCTTAGTAGCTATTGATGAGTTTTAGTATATTATCACTTAAAAAAAATATAAACTGTTAATTTTTTATATCGGTATGGTAAATTCTATTTATATATGTTCTACTTAAATTTTTAATTATGTTTATGGTCGAATTTCGAACACTAGACAACATATTGATCCAGTAACTTTTACGGCAATAAGCATGATACGTATGTCAATGTGCGTTCAATCGATTTTATCTAGACTTTTATAGTATAAACAGTAAATCCGCCAAGAATGTCATGTGACATCGACAAGCCAAATTATAACGGCTCAACATTTTTATTGATTAGTATTTGTGATGCCAGTATGATAGAAAGACACGCGATATTTTTGTTCACTAACCATTTTTACGTGGAACGCGAAGGGATTCGGGCTCTAAAGAGCAATTGTCATTTAAATAATCCAACCCCCGGTCATTAATCATTCTTATTGAAATTGCAAGGAAGTACTGTAAAATTTATTTGTAAAGTAATATTTATTGGAGTTAGATTCGTATGTTTGTTTGACTTTATTTTTAAGATATAGGTACCTACTTGCTTTTCATTCGATATATAAAATGACTCGTGAATAATTCTGAATTGAAACGTGAAACCTATTGAAGGCTGCGAGAGGCATAATATTTAGTACTGAAATATGAGTAATACAAATATTTCTGAGAAACTAAATAAAAATAATAACATTTTTTTAATAATCAATTTTTTTTTTTTTTTTTTTTTCACTGGAGGGTAGTAAATAAGTGTACAAGGTTTTTGAAGCTCTTTAATTAAATAATACATATAACCAGTTTTTATCGCAATTTTAATTGTAATCTATGCATATGTAACACTAAATACCTGCCAGAAAGTATAATCCTTTAATTTCTCATCTTTCACAAAGTTTAAGTACATTAACAACTAACAACTATGGATGCTATCAAGGAGTCCCTCACTGCTATGGCTGATATGTTCAATACCAGAATGAACGAATTTCAAATGGATCTTAATAAAACATCTTCACCAGCCACAGTGTCTTCTATTGCAGCGGAGTTCACTTCCTTTAAAAACTTCATCCACACAGCGCTGACTTCCTTGCAAAAGCAAGTTGAAATATTGTCTAGAGAAGTGGACAGAATGGAAATGAGTAGAAGGCGCAAAATGCTTCTATTCCATGGTGTGGCAGAGAAGAAGAATGAAGACACCACTACAGTGGTAACCAGTGTAGTAGCTGAACATCTGGATCTGCCAAATTTTGCCAGTGCTAACATTAGTTCTTCATATCGCTTGGGACGTTCTTCTGGTGATAAACCTAGGCCTATAGTGGTGAAATTTACTAATGTTCAAGTGCGTGACAGTGTGTGGTTTGCAAAAACCAGGCTTAAGGGATCAGGTATCACAGAATCCGAGTTTCTGACAAAACGTCGTCACGAATTGTTCTTAGAAGCTAGGCGACGTTTTGGTATAGGGAAATGCTGGACGCGTGATGGCTTGATAAATATCATTGCACCCAATGGATCGCGCTATCGAGCTGAGTGCATGAGTGATATACAGTGCATTCCCGAGGCGCCGGCAAAATCACCGAAGCCCAGTACCGTGGTGGCTCGTAAAAGTGTTGACAATAAGGTGGTAGTTCAACGTGTTAAACGTATCGTTAAAAAATAGCAATAATCTACTGTATTCATTATAATATTTTACACTTATAACTTCTCCTTTTTGTAAATTGTAATATAAAGATATTATGAATAACAGCGATAAATGAATTTTATCGCTGTCTACTGCTTAATTTATTTATTTATTTATTTATTTTTTTATACTTTTCGCTTGTTAATTGGTACTTTTATGTGTTTTTACAATGTAGTATTTATATAACATGTTTATTTCTTTCTCATTTTCTTGTTCTCGCAAACTCAAATTGCCGATGTCATGACACTGGCATTAGTCGTTGCATTGACGTTTGACGTATTTGACAGAAATAGATTCGAGTCTTTCTGGCGTTCATATAGATAACACTATCAATTTGTTTTTGTTAATTATAATATATATATTTTTTCTATTTCTTTTACTGTGTTATCATATAATTTGTTCTTTTTTTTTTTTTTGTTTTATAACATTTAATCTTTGTCTATAATAACTGTGTGTAAAATATTCCTTCTTTGCAACTGGCAGGTGTTTAGCTGTGTAGCTAACTTTTTTAATATTACTTATATTTATTATTAGGATTATTTCATATCTATATTATTTTTTTACATCATATATTTTATTGTTATTTATTTATTTATATATATATTTTTTATTATTACTATTACTATAGATATATATATTTTTAATGGCAGGAAATTGTAGCAGTTTTAGTGACTCCTTTTTATCCTTTTCTTCTTCCTCTGATGGATCTAGCAGTCATGACAGCTTTTTAAGTATTCCCTCACTGAACGAAACTTTGCATTCCAATTTCATAGATGTTCTAAAGAATTTCAATATTATTCATATTAATGCCCAGAGTATTCCTGCACATTATCCAGATCTCTTAACTTCTTTTGATAATAAATATGTTCATGCAATATTAGTATCTGAGTCGTGGTTAAAGCCCTGCTTACCTTCGACTTCTTATGCGCTCCCGGGGTTTCATCTGATTCGTAACGATCGTATTGGCCGTACTGGAGGCGGAGTTGCTATCTACTTACGCTCACATATACCATTCTCTATTGTAGACTTCTCCCAGCATGAGTCAAATGTGGGTCCTGAACATCTATTCATTGAAGTTGTTTTTAGTCACACAAAGGTCTTACTTGGTGTGTATTATAACCCAAGCCTTACGATTGATTACTTCTCTTCTTTTGAATCCCTGTTGGAGCGTTTTAAGCCGTTGTATAGCCACACTATTATAATGGGGGACTTTAATACTTGCCTACTGAAGGACGACCATCGCTCGTCGCGTTTGAAATCAGTGGTAAACGGTGCTAACTTAAATATCCTCCCACTCTCAGCCACTCATACCTTTCCGAATTGTTTACCCTCATTACTAGATTTAATTTTTGTTTCTTCTGTTGACCATGTCGAAAAATATGGCCAATATCCTGCTTCGGCATTTTCCTACCATGATCTCCTTTACTTATCTTACAAAATAAAGCCCCCTAAAGCTAAACCAAGAATTCTTCTGCTGCGAAATTTTGATGGAATAGACTATGATCGTCTACGGGAAGATGCAGCTCGGATTGACTGGTTAGATGCGCTAAAAGGCGCTTCTATCGACGACCAAGTGGATGTTTTTAACTCGCTTTTGACAGAACTTTACGACCGGCATGCTCCTTTACGCCCAGTTCGATTGAAACATCTTCCTGCTCCTTGGTTAACCGATGAAATCAGAAAGCTACAAGTTAAGAAAAATGCAGCCAAAATTAAGTTTAGTGCAAATGCTAATGATGTAAACCGACATAAGTATACTAAAGTTCGTAATCAATGCAATAGGTTGTGTAGAGATAATCAACGACGCCATATTCATAAATCCGTGATTGAGGAAAATGACACCTTAAAAGTTTGGAAATTTCTTAAATCTATAGGAGTGGGGAAAGCTCGCAACAACGTAAATCCTCAAAATATCAATTTGAATGAGCTTAACAAGCATTTTTCCTCTTCTTTTGCCATTGATGAGGCAACCAAGCTAAGAACTATTAATAACATTTCAGCTTCATCCTCTCCTAATATTCCAAGTTTATTCTTTAGTCAATTTACAGAAAGTGATGTTAAGAAGAACATCCTTGCCATCAATTCTAATGCAGTTGGTGCTGATTGTATTAGTCGTAATATGATCATTCCCATCGTCGATATTCTATCCCCTGTCATAACCTGCATTCTTAATTATTCTATTGATTGCAATGAATTTCCTACGTCGTGGAAGGACGCTCAACTTATACCCTTACCTAAAAAAAACAATCCTACAAGTTTTAGTGACTATCGTCCCATATCTATCCTTCCGTTTCTATCCAAAGTCCTTGAGCGTCTTGTACAGCGTCAACTCTCCCAATTCCTCTCTACTCATAATCTTCATAATCCCTTGCAATCCGGCTTTCGTCCTGGTCACAGTACGACCACTGCGCTCGCTAAAATAACTGATGATATTCGTTTAGGCATGGAAAAGCAGCAGGTCACAGTACTAACCCTGTTGGACTTCAGCAATGCATTTGGTACCGTTGATTTTGAGATTATGCTTGCTTCTTTAGGTTCCCTTAACATATCTCCTAATGTAATTGACTGGTTTCGTAGTTACCTGTATGGACGTCGGCAACGTATACGAATTCATGATTCGTACTCTAACTGGCTTCCAGTCAAGGCTGGCGTTCCGCAGGGTGGCGTGTTGTCTCCGCTCTTATTTTCAATGTTTATTAATACTATTTGTCAGCATATCTCTTCTCTCTACCACCTATATGCAGATGATTTGCAAATATATACACAATCAAAAATTTCAGATCTACCTACCGCTATTAATGACATCAATATAAACCTTAAAAAAATAACTATGTGGTGTGAGTCCTTTGGATTGCAATTAAATCCCTTAAAAACTCAAACAATAATTATAGGCAGTCCCAAGCTCATAGCCAGGATTAATTTTGACACTCTACCACATGTCGTTTTAAACGGTGTTATTATACCTTACAGTAAAACTGTAAAGAATTTAGGTATAACCATTGATCAACATATGTCTTGGAGTGCACAGGTAAGTGAGGTAAGTAGAAAGATGTTTGCGTCGATATCATCTCTTCAGAGACTGCGTAACTTTCTTCCAATTTCCACCAAAATTTCGTTAGCACAATCACTCCTCTTACCAATTCTTGATTATGCTGATGTCAGTTACCTTGACATTAAAGAGGAGCAATTAAATAAACTTGAGCGGCTTCAAAATCTCTGTATCCGGTTTATATTTGGCTTACGTAAATATGACCATGTTTCTCTTTTTCGCAAGAAGCTCAAGTGGCTCCCTATCCGCCTTCGCAGGAATACTCACATTCTTCATCTTCTGTACTGTATTCTGTTCGATCCCTGTACCCCACCCTACCTAAAGGAGCGTTTCCAATTTCTTGGCAATTCACATTCTCGCTGTCTTCGCTCTGATATTAACCCTATCCTTAAAATCCCTTCTAACTCCTCTTCCTTCTATAGCAATTCATTCACTGTAACAGCCCCACGTCTTTGGAACTCTCTTCCCCTTAATATCAGACGTGCGAAGTCACTAACGATATTTAAAAAACTGCTAAAAGAATACTTTCTTAGTTTTTGACTTTACATACACTTTACATACGAGTATTATTATTGTTATTTTTTAACTTATCTTTCTTTGTAAGCTGTCTTGTCTTGCCTTTTGTTTTGTTTTTTTTTTATTTTATTCTATGTGTATCTGTGTAATCTGTGTAATAAAATATGTATATGTATCTATTAGTATAAACATATATACTTATGCATTGTTCTAGTAAACTTTTTTTTTATATATATATATATATATATATATATATATATATATATATATATATATATATATATATATATATATATATATATATATTGTGATATACATATTTACTCTATTATTTACACCCCTTCCCTCTTGCAGTTTGCTATCTCCTACACCTAAAGGTTGCCTGGAAGAGATCGCTGTTTTAGCGATAAGGCCGCCTCTTGTACATTTCTACTCTGTATTTATTTATTTTTCTTTTATTCTTGGTGTACAATAAAGAGTTTATTATTATTATTATTATTATTTTTTGTCTGACAATGAGAGTCATTTCTGTATTTTTTCTGAAACCCAGTCTTGTGACTTACCATAGTTTCTGTACGCGAACTTCAGTTAGCCTCAAAGACTCTTTTGATCACAGTAAGAAATAGAACCGTTTGGTAAGAAAGAATATTTCGAGTTGATAAATAGTTTTTCCGTACAAAATGTATGGAAAAGTTTTTGGCGATTTCTGTCATGTCTAGTACTCATAACTTAAATGATCCCATAGTCTTTTAATCCCTACATGATATAGGATCGATTGACATAAAAAAAACTATGGTATTTTAGCATTTTTTTCGCTGACTGCACATATATATATATATATATATATATATATGCCAAAATCTGTGAATGCAGTTCAGAATATCTCAAAAAGTTATGGATGGTCTCCTAGGAACGTTTTCATGCAACTGTAATAGTTAAGGTACCTGACCTTACTGTTACTTCTCAAAAATCCACCCTGTATACAGGTCAAACACATAACACTCCTTTGGGATTCGCCGCGGTCAGGTAAAAAGGGAATCAAGTGCATACTAAGGGCTACCCCTCAGTACACTAAAACCCCTTTTCATACTCTTGTCTCTTATTAATTAAGTACTTTCAAGGAAATATCTGAATATTTTAAATATTATGATATATTATCAAAACAATAGGTGAGTTTATAACATACCTACTTATATCAAGTAAAATTTATTACAGTATAAGTAGAAACGATCTCAGTGAAACAATAAAATAACAATTTTCAAATAAAACTGCATACTGCAGTCTACCTCTGTAAAGTACTTAATACAGTAAGTAATCTGACAGCAAAAATGTATAGATGGTTAATGTTTGTGTAGCGGAGTCGGCCGTCATTGGGTTATAAAGACGACAGTGACACGCACGGTCGCATGGAAATTTAAAATATTTGCTTTGCTAAGTAAATACTAGCTAGCTAGCCACCCGTCCTGACTTTGTCCAGTTTTAAAATTATATATTATTTGTATGTGGAGTACATACTCACATACATAATATGTATAAGTTAGTAACGCCCCCGCTTACCAGTCAAGTGCAGCAAGTTCAATTCAGGCGCGTATCCAGGGCGGACCATGAATTTAGAGGGTCCAGGGCTAATTGTCATTTTGTTCTTATAAAATATATAATTACCTTAGCGATCTAGCTTCGCTCGGAATTTTTGGCCAAAAGTACAATTTAAAAAAAAATATCTAATAACTTGAATAAATACAAAAAAAAATATAAATAAAAAGTTTGCATCCGACCGGGATTCGAACCCCTACACCTGTGATTGTCAATCTTGCGCCTCGACCGCCTAACCGTTATGCTTATATACGAGCTTACGAAATTAGCCGACCATATTTTGCGTGGAATAATTCGAAAGAAAACAGCATGAAAACTCAAAAATGCGCGTTTTCCCAGACATAAGACTAATCTAGATCGATTTTTCGCCCCCGAAAATCTCCACATACCAAATTTCTGCGAAATCGTTAGAGCCGTTTTCGAGATTACCGGTATAAATAAATACCAACATAAATATACAACAATTGCTTCTTTAATATATATATATATATATATATATATATATATATATATATATATATATATATATATATATATATATATATTGATAGATACTACACGAAAACACGAAATTAAGGTAATGCTATTGTTCGATTCTTAATTGATCTCAAAGTAATTAGGCCAACTTTTATGGTCTTAATGTTTTTATTTTAGATAATTTTCCATTGTTTTCAACAGGGGGGCCGTTATAGCTTATTGTTAGAGGCCCTGGGCTGCAGGCCAAAACGCCTTAAGCATCCGCCCTAGCGTGCATCTCAAAGATTTTACGAGTTATCTTATTCATTTTCTACTTGATTACTTGACGAAGTAAAATATCGACATATGTGAAGAAGTTATACTTCTTTTGGCACGCTTGGAAAAAAATATGATAGTAAAATTTTTACGATGCGCGCGCACACCGACAACCAAAAAGGGGCATGGCATTCCTTTTACAAACGGACAGTTATATACGGTTTATTTTTAATATTAAAATCAATCTCATGTAAGAGTAGAATACTTGTGTAAAATGCTATTTATTCCGTATTTTTTACATGTCTTAAACAAATTGTCGAATTAAAATAAATTATTTGTATTCAGTACGAATATTCAGTACTTTATGTATAACTTCCTCGTGCATTGAACCTGTGACCGCCTCACAATGTTAATGTTTGAGCCAAACGGGTAGAACAATTTTCATAATAAATTATATACCAGTAGTCTATTTTAAAGCAATAAAGTTATTAAGGGTTGACATTGACTGGGACCCATTACCTGCACGACAGCCCATGGGACATACACGTCATGGTGGTACATTTTTTATGTTTTTCCATATACCTCAGCAGGGCCGTAGCCTTGGATATGCTTGTTTAATCTACTCACATGCTAACCAATCTTTGAAATTAGTTCTAAACTAGATTGAAATTGCTTAGGGATCTCCTGAAATTTTCCTACTAAGCGAAAGTAACTTATATGCTTTTAATATTTTTTTCTTATGCTATAAGCTATGAAGATGCGATAGCTCAGTGGTAGCGCACTCGCATGGAAAACCAATGAATGCATGTTCATCATAGTATAGGTATATTTCTCAGAGATGAGATATTTTCCCGCAGAAAAAAGTGTCCTATATGTTGACCCGGATAACCAGCTATCGTCATAACAAATTTCATCAAAATATTTCCAGTGGGTTTCTAGTGACGCTTTCACAGACAGATAGACACACACGGACAGACAAAAATTCTAAAAATTATAGATTCGGCTTCCGTATCGATAATAATGACTATTTCGATTAGATTTTCCAAAAAAATATTTAATTCGACTCAATTAGAACTTTATTATATGTATACTATATATAAATGTTTCAATATATTTTTCAGTTATTTAATATAGACATCAGTTACAAATTGATAGATGTAACGCCAATTATTGTTTATTTTAAACTAATTTTGCTTTGTTCCTGATGAGATGACTAATATGTGTCTGAGTAGCATTAACCTTTTTATCGTAAAGCAAGCGTAGTCACGCGCAAAAACTATAATAAATAGCATAAAAGTGCCCCAAGCAGGATTCGTATTTTGGACTTCCAGTAAGTACTGTCATATCGAGTAATATGACAGTTGACATTGAAATATAAAAGCCGCCTTCAAAATGGCTGTCAGTAATGCGTTTTTAATTCGAACAAGTGTCAATACGACCGTGACCAATTGTCGCGCTGTTTGAACAATTTGTTACTATTTTTGTTATCCCACTAGTATAATAACTTCGACATTGGTTACGCAAGGTTGGAAAGCTTTTTTAATTCATAAAGGTATTTTACGTAATCGTTTGTATGTAAAGTTTTATATAAAATATTTAATTGTCAATAGAAGCAACGTCGATTGATGTTTGAATTTGAAAATTGGATGATTATTATAATAATAATGTTTAGTGGATATGTTAGACTCAGGTCCGAAAACGTTTAGTGAACGAACAAAGTCTCCACAACGCATTGTGGCTACATAATAAAGACTATACGAAATCCACTTAGATTCGTAAGTAATTTTCAATATTTCGAGTTTAAAATGAGTCAATATTTCGACTTTATATAATCCTCCCACATATAAAAAAAATAATCCAGCGAACGGAGGAAAGGATTTGCAAAAGTATCTCCCCGGCGGGGAATCGAACCCCGGTCTCCCGCGTGACAGGCGGGGATACTTACCACTATACTACCGAGGATGTTGTGTATCAAATTAAAAGTCTGTATGACAATATATACTAGCGGAACCTAGTGGATAGATACGCATTGGTGTCCTGCTATAAACCTCGGAATTATAATAATATTTTTTTATTATTAAAAATAAATCACTAAAACTGAAAAATACAGCGACATGTAGTAAATCCCTAGTTGTTTATAAAATTCCAGTGTGTGTGTGTGTTCGTAATTTTTCTCCTAAACGGCCACCTGGGCTGTGGATGGTTCTTGCCTCTACCTCTTGCTAGTGCTTTTGTCGAGTTCAAGAATTTTATTTTTACTTTGCGACCAATCGAGATCTGGACAATATCTGCCTACCGGGTTGGCCTGTATATAATTTTTTTTTCTATATAATAATTATTATAGTTATTTTATTGACAGTATCGTAGAGTGGCTTGATGCTGGTTAAATTGTTTTTTTTTTTGCCCAAGTTGTCTTTGTTTGTGTTATCAACACTACATATTTAATTCAATGATTTTTTGCAATTTTATTACAGCAAAATAAGAAAAAACTTATCACTTCGCTGCGCCATTAGTGTTATAACTAGAGATAATTATTAAATAAAAATTAAATATCACACAAATATAAGTAGTAGACATAAGTGGTAGGTAGGTGGTGGTAAGACGGCTGTCGTTAACGATATTTGACTGATGGTATACCAATTTTTTATTACTATCAGTCGACCTTCATATTTGGTCTAATAGAATATTAGAAGCTTTATTCATATCACACAGATGCTTAGACAACACAAAATAACGAATAATTCTAGTAAAAAGAGCAATTTAAATGACCGTGTGTTAAAACATTGGAGATCGCATAAAGCGATCAACGTCAGTTATCGGTGACACCGTTGACCGCTCTTAGCGTATCCTATGAGAAACAGCTATAAATATAAAATAATATAAAAAATAATATATAAATAATATTATAAATGTGCAAGTGCGTTTGTTTGTTTGTCCTTCTTTCACGTCGAAACAGAGTAACAGATTGGCGTGATTTTTTGTGTGAAGATAGGTGGAGGGCTCGAGAGTGATATAGGCTACTTTGTATCGTGGGAGATTATCTAATTCCCACGGGAAAACACGTTACAATACAATCCTAAAAATATTTATGATCAGAATTACTTGAAACTTGGTATTAATGCTCTTCAATAAAATTAAATAAATACGTATTTTATCATTTTTCGAAATTCATCCTACAAGGGAGTAAAATAGGGGCTGAAAGTTGGTATGAAACTACCTTTTTAGACATTTTTTTTTATTTTTAGCGCGAGCAAAGCCGCGGGGCGGGTTCTGCTAGTATAATATAAATAAATAAATTTTAAAGAGTCTTTGTTACTTTTCTTTAATTGGTACAGGATACATTAATAAGTAAGTATAGACTGATATAGTTCTTCATATTATGTGATATGGTGAAACTATCTAGAATAAATAATATGGATGCGATGTTAAGTTTTAAGCTAAATTAAAAATTTAATTATTCATACATTTTGAAACATAACTTAGTCTATCATTTGTGTCAAACCTGTAAATACACAGTTGCCGTGGGAAAATAATAAGCTGCATGAAAAGTCCTTAGTGTAAGTGATAAGATTTTCACAATATTTTTATTATATTCTTTTCGTAATAATCATACATAATTTTCAGCATTACGGACTGGATTTAGATGGCGACGTACCTACTAGAGCGAAAAAAAAAATTTTTTCGCTTAAGTTGGGAGTAGAATTTGTAATATTGCAACATTCACTGTAATATTGCATTAAAGATATTTTTTTTAAATTTAATAAAAATAACATGTTACTATTTTTGTATTACAGTAAAAGTTGAGTAGAAAATTAAAAATATAAATAATTGTCAATTCTTGAATGTTTTCAAAGATCACTCGAAAAAAAAAACCATTCAAATCAAAAAAATTAATTATGTTTTTTAAAAAAATCTGTGGGCCACCTCAAAATGTTGGGTATTTTTTTTTATTTTGTTTTTTATAAGCTACAAATTCTACCCCCAAGCTAAGAAAACAATTTTTTTCCCTCTACCCTACTACTTACGGCACGATTTATACACTGTACAATACTTTGATTTTAAACTATAGACTTCTACCCTCCATATTATAAACGTAAAAACAGCAAGATTTTGGTCAGTAAGACATTGTGAGTCTAACCCACGGAAGGCAGTTTTTGGGCGGCAATAAAAAAAAATGTAGATAGATCTCTCCGGCCTATAACTACTATAATGCAAAAACAATATCCTCTTACTCCCAAATAATAAAGTAACAATACACTTAAGTCCGCTTTGGAGTATCATTTGTACCAAACTTATTACCATTAATTATAGAAACCCTCAATCATGTCTACGAAGGCCTCTGTCATTTCATAAATTTCCTAATAAAGGCTGCCAATGAATGTAGGCAGTAGGTACTAATATTGGTTTTCATTTGTTTTGTTTATTAAAATTTAGAAAAATTATACTTAAGTGTTTCTTAACAGAATAAATATAATAATCTACATATAAATAGGCAAAGTCAAAACTGTTCAGTACCTTTTTCTCCTTTGTTTGTCAACCAATTTTATTTTTTTTTTATTTAATAGATACTGACAGGCTTCAACATTAACAATAAAAATATTTTGGAAACAGTTTTTTTTATATATGAGGTAGTTTCTATTCATATGTTGTAAGTATATTTCTATATACATATATGTATATGTTTTCTTCAAATTTCCAATTATGATCGAATTTCGACCACTAGGCGAACTTATAGTTGTGTAATACTACCGTTGGTAGGTAAGCTTCCCCATACAAACTTTCAACCCCATTTTCATCCCCTTAATGATTGATTAACAAGCAAACAATCAAACAAACAAACAAACAAACAAACAAACAAACAAACAAACAAACAAACAAACAAACAAACAAACAAACAAACAAACAAACAAACAAACAAACAAACAAACAAACAAACAAACAAACAAACAAACAAACAAACAAACAAACAAACAAACCTTTCCTCTTTATAATATTAGTATGCACTAAATCAGTTATATAATATGATTCCAGCAAAGCAATGATTTCGTAGCATTAAACATTAAAAATTAAACTGGACCGAATGAAACTGAAACTGAAAGAATCCCACATTTCGGAAGCTTTATCACCTCATCGAATTTGTTTATATAAATTCTTATTTTACAGGTTTGATAATTAAAAATGTCGTACTGTGACCACAATGATGGACCGTCCACGTCGCGTCACTATCTCCCCTTCCACTCCTAGGAGCCGAGCTATGGATAAATATGAGCAGCTGTCTGTTGTAAGTATTCATTATTATTATTTGTAATTTAAAGGGTCGCGAAATTTTTTTCAACGGAAGCTATCACCCGCCGCCATTTTGATTTCTTATTCAAAGTAGCAATGCTCAATAAAACCGTATACATATATTTACACAGTATATTTTATAAAGGTCACGTAAACAAAAAATATTACCAATATGTATACCTATATTCTTTATTGCTCATAAACTATGTTGCACAACAAATCGAGGGCAAATGTGATGTCCTAAAATGTTCGATTATCGAGATAGAAAGTCCTAGAAGTGGTCGTAAAGGTATCTTCGATGTATGACGTGATTTCTTGTAAGAAGTTATAGGTTAGAATGTGATATTGAGAAAAATTATGATTCATAAATTGTTATTAATTCGTATATAGGTCGGCGAGGGATCGTACGGTGTTGTGTTGAAATGCCGTCGTCGTGACACCGGCCAACTCGTCGCTATCAAGAAGTTTCTCGAAACAGAAGACGATGCCGCTGTCAGGAAAATGGCACTCAGAGAAATTAGAATGTTAAAGGTAAATATCTCATTCTATTATGTACATACATACATATGTATATAAGATACAAACTTTACGCATATTTTAAATTAACGTATGTATAAATAAGTATAATTTGGAGAAAAATATTTATAGCTTATCCTATTACTTCATTTTTATAATTACCGTTTTATTTTATATCCCGCAATTCAACTGAGATCGAATTCATATTAGTGACACATTGCGCAGTACCAAAAGAAGGTCTCTCAGAAAAAAAACTTGAATATTGTACTTTTTCAGAAACTGCGTCATGACCATCTAGTGAACATGATCGAAGTGTTTCGTCGTAAACGTCGTTTTTACCTGGTGTTCGAATATTTGCATCACACACTACTTGATGAGCTCGAAGCGTCTCCTGGTGGCTTGGGAGAAGATACAGCTAAAAAACATCTCTATCAATTACTGAAGGGCATCGACTATTGTCACCAGAACTCGGTAAGCTTATATAATGAAATGATTGAATAATAATAAATAAATAAATAATAAATATCATCTCCAGGAAAATTTCTAAGAAACGTCGCGGTCGTTGAGGGATTAAGTTGAAATTGAATGGTTATTTTTTTAGTAAGAAAAACCAAAATTAGTATTGGTATTAATTTTTAACAATTGTATGGCGCGAGTTCTATTCTCACATTGGATAGGTAATTATTGTATTGATCATTACGTAGATAATAATTAAATTGTCTACTGTCTTGAAGCATTGTAAAATACAACCTACTAAGCTACGAAAATGGGAAACTCTCTCTCTCTCGCTTACTAGATGTAAATAGTAATTTATAAAGTTTTCAAGATATAGATTATAGTAGAATCATTAATAAGGAGTAATATAATCGTGTCATTATCATACAGGGTCATTTTTAATTTACAGTAAACCTTTTGGGAATACACTATTTACAATATAACAAGAACATCTGTAAGAAAAAAAAAATATATCTTCAATTTAACAAAAATAAAAATATTTTTATTGCACCTTCTAAACGGTAATAGTCCAGCATTAACAAAAGAAAGTGCGTGTCCGATGGAGGGGGAGGGGTGGAGGGGTGTAGGAAGCCGCGCTTACTCATTTAAACTTGGCCAGATGCTAGATCTTTAAAGTTTAGAAAGTTCATAAAAAATATGTTTATTGTATATGTATATTTTATATAATCATTTCAGATTATTCACCGAGACGTGAAACCGGAAAATGTATTAGTTTCCAACAATGGTATAGTCAAATTGTGCGATCTCGGCTTCGCGAGAGCTTTGGCTGCGCCCGGCGAGCCTTACACGGAGTATGTGGCGACCAGATGGTACAGAGCTCCGGAGTTACTGGTGGCTGAGCACAGGTGTGCATTTGTAGAGCTTTAAGCTTTGCAACATTTCTATTTGTCTTTGATCTATGTTTTTGTATTTTAAGCAAAAAAGACTTTATTTCCTGAAATAATATGGTTATAGTTCATGGGAGTGGGGCCGTATCTGATTAGTGATTATATTTACTTGTATTATGAGATATTGATGATAACTATTATACGTACTTCTTAATGATTATGAAATATGTTCTGGTATTTGTTACACTACTAATTACACTAAATTGTTTAGAAAATGTCAAATGCTTAGTACATACATACACAGGTACCTACCTACATAGACGCGTTGATAATTTTACGAAATATGTATATATTTTTTTCATTATTTGTTTATAAATAAGAATTAATAGCAGGGGTTTCTAGACAGTAACTAGTTATTTAATAAAATTACTTATATAATAATATATTGTATTTCACTTTTTCCTAGGTACGGTCCAGAAGTTGACATATGGGCAATAGGATGCTTGTTTGCGGAAATGTTGACTGGCGATCCGTTGTTCCCCGGTGATTCTGATATCGATCAACTGGCGTTAATTATTAAGACTGTTGGTAAGTTTAGATATAAAAACTACAATAATAAAGAAATTAGTTACAAATTACGTCGCCTTAGTGCTAATGTATAATAAATGTTTGTATTATATACCAATAGAAATTGACATTAAAAATCGATTATTCTGTATTAAAAACGTACGGTGAATTGGTCGTTTGAAGAGTTTTCAATAAGCACTGAGATGACGATTAGTCAAAGTTCGAGTAGAATTGTCTTGTCCACATTACTATGAAAGTGAAGTATTGAGAGTGGAAAGAAATAGAGAGTGTATTTGTATCTATATGTACACTTTTGCAAGATAATATCTCCTGCGCAGTTGGCTAGTCTCCAGACCGAATAAGGTCACGACTCACGAGGACATAATTTTTTCATGTCAGCTACTTAACACTAACATGGGCATCTGCTTCTTCACATTAAACTACTAACGTTTAAATAATTAACTTTATCATTTTTATTCATATCTTATTTATCAATCTTTTCACAGATATCTAAAAAACAGGGATTATACTAATACAATTTTATTTCTTTAACTTTTTTTATATTGTCCTTTATGGCAATGTGCAATTGCACCCTCTTCCATTCCTACCAGCGCAACTGCTAGAGTATTTGTTTACTGCCTTGAGCCAAGCCTACGAGGCTTGTGTTATGGATACCAGATAGTTGATACACTACATTTATATAACTTTAAATACATACATATTATAAATATAAATACCCATGACTAGAGTACAAACATTCGTGCTCATCACACAAAGAATGCCTCGAGCTTGACTCGAACCCGCGACCGCAGGAACAGCAAGTAGGGTCCACTACAGACTGACCCAAACGTCTCGACATAGTACATACACAAGAAATTTGAAAATACTAGAGTATTTGTTTACCGCCAGGCAAGCTGGCGCCGCGTCACCAGCAAGTGGTGTCGCGGCTGTCGGGCGGCGCCGCGCTGTCGGCGGGCGGCGCGCGCGCGGCGCTGCCGGGCGCGGCGCGCGCGCGCGACCTGCTCGCCGCGTGCCTCCGCACCGAGCCCAGGGCCAGGCCGACTGCTTCCACTTTGTTGAGACATAAGTGAGTGCTAATCACATACATATAAATATCTCTTGTAACTCTGTTGTATATATGAGAATAGATCGTAAAGTATTTTTTACCCTCATACCCCCCATTTTTTAATCGCGATTTCACGCCTAAGAGTTTTTTTTGTAGATTAAATGCGAGCGTAGCCGCGGGGTTCTGCTAGTTTTCTATAGATTTCTTTGTTATTATTTAAATGAATGGATATAGAGAATTTTCGATGGATGATGTCGGTTAAGCGTGATGCCTCCTAGTAGGGATACAATTAGTAGGTTGGTTTGCTTTACTTTTAGACATTATTGAGACGTAAGTAAGCGTGATTTTCTATTGATTTTTTTTTCTTTCTTTCTATCTATTTTTGAGTATACGGATGAAGACGAATACGAATATGTTTCATAGAAACTTACAGACTACAGCCGGGCTTTATTTTAGGCATGTGTCTGATGTGGCTGTCGAAACCCGTCATAGCATCGGCAGTCGGCTGTTACCGGGCGGGGGTTGTAAGATTCTACTCACTAAAACCTACAACAGAACCTTATGTTGTCAGTGCAATGGTCATTGCAAGATCGCTTACGTATACGCTACATTGACTACAGTAACGCGCTTTCTTGGGAAACCGAGTGAAGTGATATTTTCATGTACGAATCATTTCCAACATGATAACCACTTGCCTTACGATGAAGGAAAACATCGTGAGGAAACCTGCATGTCTGAGAGAACCTAGCAAGTTTTCGAAAGACATGTGAAGTCCGCCAACCCGCACTTGGCCAGCGTGGTGGACTATGGCCTGATCCCCCTCGTACTGAAGGGAGGCCCGTGCCCAGCAGTGGGACGTTAAATAAAGGGTTTAATACGATATTATAATGCTATGTATAATTTATTCAGATATTTTATCGATGACGGCTTCGCGGAAAGTTTCAATGCGGAACTCAGGAAGAAATTGGGCAAAGAAATTGAAGTATGTATTAAATAGATTTTTCTATCTATTGTTATTATAATATAGTTCCTGTGCTACGATTTCTAACAATACCTATTGATTGATTTATTGCACTAATATATGTACATATATGCGTACCTATATATATATATATATATATATATATATATATATATATATATATATGTATATATTATATTCACTGCCTCGTTAGTCTATTGACCAGGGTGTACGGCTGCAGATCCTAAAGTTCTGGGTTCGAGTCCCGAGCAGAACCAAACACAGCTCTTGGGTATTTCTGTCAAGAAATTGTTAGATGCGCTGCCGTGACCGAAATCGGTTCGGAAGGCGTTATTTCTTATTGTATACTTTTACAAAATTCACTATTTGAGACAAAGTTTATCCTCTTATTCGAATGCCGAGTTAATAAGTTTGAATACAAGTAATTTCAAATATTTCTTACAAATAGTGCATATAAATAGCAGTTTTATAGAGATTTTTTATAATATAGTCTCCTCCGGCGCAATCAGCGGCGCGCGTCGCCGGCAAGCCTCGCCAGCAATGGACGTTGAACATAATATCTGTAAGTTTTAGTTGGATTATATATATATATATATATATATATATATATATATATATATATATATATATATATATATATATATATATATATATAGATATATATATATATATATATATATATATATATATATATATATATATATATATATATATATATATATTTGTAATTTAGCCTATAGGAATATTATTAGGTTCTCATCCATGCAATAAGATTTGCGTGACAAATTTCATTGAAAATTTTTATAGCACAAAGAAGTAAAAATGAGATAGAAAATAATGTTTTGCATTTACATATATATTTTATAATATTGGTACATATTTCTTTGGTACAGGATCAGAGCAGATCTCGCACAAGCAGCACTGCGGGAGAGTCGCTTATTGATTATAACTATACGCCAAGTAAGTCATTTACTTAGAATATGAACGAGTATGTTTATTTCTATTTTATTCGCATAAAGTATTTTTTTTTTTAGTTTAGATCGAGCTGATGTCCAAAAATGTGTTTTTTTTTTGAGAATCACCTTATTAATGTGAAATTAAAAATATGTCATTAAAACAAATAAAATAAGCCAAATATCTACTGAAATCAATTAAAGATATGTTTTTGTATTTATTATATATTAGCTCATATGGAGACCGCACCAGTCGATAAGAAATTGCCGCCACCACAGCATGATGCAGATGAGGTAATTCTTCATATCGTCGTCTCTGTACTTAGGTATTTGACCAAACGACGAATTTACCGAAAGAGTTTTTAATACAGAATTATGGACTTTTAAATACAAATTTAATCAATTAATACAAATTTAACTGAAAAATGTAATTTATTTTACAAATTTGTAATTAATACTTTGTTTTAAAAATAAAGAAAAAAAACTGTCTTTAACTGAAAAGTACGACAAGAACGGGTGGTTTGAACAAATAAGCACTAAGGCGTCTAGATGTTACTTAATTTAAACTGCACATAATACTTATACCTATTTAAAACATGTTACATCTATGTAAAAAAAATGAATATTCTTATGTTTGTCCACTATACGTTCTTAAACCATTGATCCGATTGTCCTCAAAAAAAGATTTTTTCTTTGGACGTTTGTCTTTTATGCTTTTGCATTCCCAAAACAAACAAGCAAGCACCAGAACGATGTGAGGGTAAATTAATGCTAGTTCAATATAAAAGGCAAGAATTTGTACCTACTCGATTAAGAACTAGGGTGATGCAGAATCGAAACACGAACCAAACAGAATTTTCAACAAAAAATATATGTAAATGAAAATGTCGAGAGGAAACCCGCATGTCTGAGAAAGCTGAATTAGTTTTTAAAGGATTCCTCTTAATTATGAGAGGAAGCCCGTAAGCAGTGGAATATTAAAAGGTCCATAATTGGCATATCTGTATACTAGGTCCTAAAATTGTAGTACATATTGTAAATATAAATATGAAAGTGACTGTCTGTCTGTTACTTGTTCACGCTCAAACCGCTTAATAAATTTCGATGCGATTTAGCAAGCACGTAAATTGCTATATATATACTATAGTGTTATAAAGAGGTTAAGTTTGTGAGTTTGTGACGTTGTAGGGGGTAATCTCTGGATCTACTGAACCGATTTAGATGAAATTTGGTAAGAATATAGTATGAGGCTTTGGGAAGGACTTAAGGATACTTTTTATCCCTGAAATTATCCATTAAGGGGGTGAAAAGGGGAATTAAAGTTTGTATAGGGAAGCAAGCTAGGGACGAACCCGAGCGAAGCAAGGGTAAGCCGCTAGTATAGAATACAAAGGCCACATTTTATCTCCGTTTCATTTACCATCCGAGTGAAGCCGCGGGTAAACACTAATCTTGTCTGAAAATTCTATAATGTGTGAGTGTCGTAATGTCCAGGTGACATCAAGCACGAGTACAGCAGTAGGGAGTACGGGCGCGCTGCGGCCCTCCCTGCCGCGGTCGCTGGCGCGCGCTATAGACGACACCTTCCAGAACTTTCCAGTGCCGGTCAATGCTTATCCACGTACGCCGTATATTAAAAAGTTAGCTCATTTTTGAAATAATTATACTTCTTTTGGCACGTTTGGAAAAAAATATAAGAGTAAAGTTTTCACGATACGCGCGCACACCGACAACCAAAAAGCGACATGATGAAGTTAGCTGAAAGCGACATGATGAAGTTATCTGCATTCCTTTTACAAACAGAGAGTTGTGACATACGGGTTGAAATCTTTAGCTAGTCTAGTCTAGTACACACACAGTTTGTTTTTTATTTTTTATTTTAAGTGAAGGTAGATATTTATTTTATCTATATTTTTTGCGAATGTGTCACGCGATATGTCCGCTAATTGTGAATATATTTTCGGAATTCTATTTTTAATCAATAGTTTTGTCAAGTGTGTGTGTTTTGTCAATCTATCATATATTATACGAGTATGTCAAGGTTAGCCCCATATAAATTCAAAAATATTCAAAATGCCATTTCTTTGGGTGAAATAATTACTGTTATCTATTTTTAAGTCGATATATCTTTTTTGTTTAAGATTGTAAATAATGTATGAGCATTTGTTGCCATAAAATTGGCATATATTTTTAAGGGTTGTTCCGGTAATCACAATACGAAGAGTATATGGTAACAAAATGAACATTTTCTATTATGACTATGTTATTCATTTCGAGATAATAAATAGTTAAACAATATTAATCTAGCATCTATGTATATATTTTTTAATGTGTTAATTTATTTTATCAAGTGACGATATTTAGACTTTCATTCGTGTTTTCTCTCGTCACGACCAACAACAACCGCTAAATATTTATAACTAACATAATTTTGTTAATATTATTATATTTCCAGGGTCAACAATAAGCTAGTGATGGAAGACGAGATGTTGCGCGGTCGAGCGGTTGCTAAAAAGGCTAATAAGAAAATGATACCGGACTTTTCACTGCCTTACGTACCCGGAGGTAAACTATACGCTTAAAAAGTATACTCGTAGTAGGTATATAATTGAAGGACTAGAGTACGAAGGCAACAATATTATTCTATATACTCTGTATGTCTGTATCTTATATCTTTAACTATCTGTATCTCTGTAAAATACCATATAAATAATAAAATTGAAGTACAATCTGTCTGTGATTTCAAAGTAACTTTTGTGTTTGTGATAATGTTTTCTCAAGTATATACGAGTATATGTATAGTTATTTATATAATACCAGTACCTACCTAAAGAAGCTTTATAAAAATTTTGTCTGTCTGTCTGTATTTCTGTTTGTCCAAGGTAGTCTTTTGGAACTGCTTGACCTTTCACGACTTTCACTGAAAGATAGTGGAGTTTGTAGCGCTGCATAAAGAAAATATTAGGTCTTCCGCGAAAATTTTCAAAAAACGAAAATCTTAAAAATTACACAAAATTCGAATTTATAATTCTAAGCTACCAGGAACTAAGGAAGTGGCTAGTATGTGAAATATAAACACACACTGCAATGGTATTACATTATGTAACAAAATGAAAAACAAAAACAAATTTATCTCACGGAAACGGTTAAATTCTATATCTATTTGTTATATTTCAGCCAGCAACAGCCCAATTAAGATGGCGAAAAAACCACCCACATATAATACTACGGCCAAGTCATACGACATATGGAACAACAATGTAAGTTATACTTGTTTATACATTCAAATAAATTGCTTTAAAAATATATGCCTGTTTTTATCTGTTATATTTACTGATCAAAAAAGTATGGGAAAAGTATAACAAAAAAATCAATCTATAGGTACATATAATAAAATTGTAACTAAGCCGCATTTGTACATTAAATAATTTTTTTGGAAAATATTATTGAAATATACATTGATGATGATGTTCTCCTAGCCGATTCCGGCCACGGCGGCCAATCTCATTGAGAGTAGCCAACTGCGCAGGAGATATTATAGTGCTCAAGTGTACGCGCAGACACAACGTGCACTCTCTATTCCTGTCACTCTCATACTCCGGTGGGACGACCACTCGACACGACCGGTGAGAGTTAAGGCGCAGGACCGACGGCTTTACGTGCTCTCCGAGGCACGGGGGTGAAACACCGCCAACTTCCCAACTCCGGGCTGTTACTGAGACTTACTATATAGAAAGACACAATAGCTAAACTTGGCCCGACCCGGGACTCGAACCCAGGACCTCCGGGTGTGCAGCCGTACATGCTAGCCACTACACCTACCACCACCTTATTATTTATAGAGAGGTCGAATCTATACACACTCAATCTCACAGAAAAACCACTGGAGGGATTTTGATGAAATTTGGTATGATGATAGCTCATCCGGGTCAACATATAGGATACTATTTACCGCGGGAAAATGTCATTTCTGAGAAAAAATACAAAAACTGCAATGTAAGAGTATACTAATATGCAAAACCTAAGAATTTGGTTTTTTGTCATCTGAACGCGGGCGGAGCAGCGGGCAATGCTAGTATAAATATAAAACCATTTTTTATTCCTGAATAGAAATATAACTATGTAGGTATATAAATAAAAATGAATCGCAAAATGTGTTGCTAAGCGCAAAACTTGAGGACGACTGGTCTAATTTGGCTATTTTTTATTCAAACATTTAGTAAGTATATATTATAATATTTAGTATTTTTAGGGAAATTATTTCATAAATAATCGTTCGATTGGAATACTTTAAAATTTTGGTTTTCCAGGTCACACCGAATTCTCGGACGCCTACAAATCTCCCCTACATGTGACTATATGGGCATGGCTTGTGGAGAGCCAGCCATTACTAAAATTTTTGTTATATAATTTTAATCTATATTTTAAATAATTGCATTGTCTTTTTATAATATATATTTGTAAGTGATTTTAAATTAATTTGTGTGATGTTTAATTACGGGTTGAGAAGTTTTTGATGACTTGATGAGACTATGAAAATTAGGAATATAAATTACGGGATGATAATTTTATTATAATAGGTTACTTAAAGGTACCTATAGTTTATTAGAAATGGCTTGTATGTTTAGTTATATCTATTTTATATTTTTCAGTCACAGTATTATTGAAATATTTATATGTAATTAAATATTTAAGATGTTGCTATGGATCAGATACTTGATACATATAATATAACTTTTTAAATAATTAGTCTATGGACCAATGGTGGCCCCTTTATTGTTTTTGTTATCTGTCAAATTTAAGTTTTAGTCCACTAAAAATGCTATTGAAAGTTATTTTTAAATATTCATATATTATAGTACATATATATGAAGACTATATGTTGTTAGACTGTATTTTATGAGTGCGAATAATTTATACTCGAAATTTTGAAAGTATGTATTAGTACAATAAGCGAGTTTAGATGACTTTACGTGAGTGGAAATTTTGTATGGTAACATTTGTAAATATGTACAGATTAAAATTTGAATACACGCGATATTAAACTCTATATACAAGTTAAATAGATTTTTATTTATCCTGTCGTTTTACATTTACTAGTTTAGGATTGTTTTTAATATAAAATGTAAATGTGATCAAGGACTATCGTTTCTGGTGACTTCAGCTGTTGGCTTCACTGGCTAGTAAGCTCCTAATGCTGACGTTGAAAATATGTTACTATCGCAGAGCCAATAAAATTAATCCATGCTATTATTATAATTGGGAAAGTAACTCTTGTTTGTCTGTCTGTTGTCTTTTCACGCTTAATCCGCTGAACCGTTTTAGACAAAATTTGGTATCGAGATAGTTTGAGACCTCGGAAATCATCCCTTAAGGGGGTGAAAAGAGGGGTGGAACTTTGTATGGGGAATCAATAATTTCTCAAGTAAGGGATATAAAACTCATCACACAACATATACATATATTACATACTAACCGTCATAAGATATCTAGGGACGAACTCAAGCAAAACGAGGGTGAGTCGCTATAGTTGTTACGGCGGAACCAATTTATCAGGATTTAGTTTTAAATAATTGATAATACATAGCCAAATAAAATATTGGCTATTTCTTAAATTTTCTTTTAAAGCACTAACATTCATTGAATGCTCTGCATGAATCCGTGCCGTATGTTCGCCATAACTAATCAGGATTGGCAAATCTTTACAATAATCATGAATTATTAGTGTAAATCGGTGAAAAATCTATGAAAAGCTCGCAAACAATAAACGTTCAGTAAAATTTGACATCTCTAGAGACCTCACTCTACACTAGCGCCTCTCGCGACGACTTCAAGCACAATAGCCACCATTCCATCTACGGTATTATTTATTATAAGCGTGAATATGTTTTGTTTATGAAAAATGTAAATTAGTTTTTTAGGTCACCTTTATTTTTATTTAATATCTTTTCTTTAAATTATAATATATTATAAGCAATACGCTAGAAATATGTTTAGATGCCTGACGTCAGTGGTGTCTTCACAGTGAAACGAGAAATGAGGTTTTTAGAATAAAACATTTTTAATATTTTTTGTAAATTAATATATTTTATTAACCTAATTGGCAGTTAATGACTAACAAAAAAGATCAGAAATCCTCATACACGCTAAATTTTTGAAACAGAGTCAACTTTGGCTTAGATTTTGTACCCTCTAGGGCTGTCTCGATAATACTGCACATCAAGAACCAATGTTAACTGAATTAGTAATAAATTATTTAAGTTTAAATGGAATCATTTCAAAAATAACACTAAGTTTTCAATCAGCTAGGTCGATCATAATGTTTCTTTTTCTATATAATGCAATAAAATATAGCTAATTATTTTATTAGCACCGACTTTTGAGAAGATATCTCGTTATCAATCTTATACATATTCGTGAACTAAAATGTAAATATACCACTAAAGTATACGAATTGTTCTAATTTAACAAAAATCAAACTTTTCTTACTATTCTGGATACATAGGAAAGCATAATGCATGTTTAAAATTATATAGAAATCTATACTACAGATATTCTACAAATGAAAATAAGAGTCAAAATCTCATATCGAATATAGGAATACAACTTATATCTATAATACATTGACTGAATATTAAATGGTCTTTATCATACAAGTATCCGAACGCGACAAAATGGCGGCGGTTATATGACAGGAGATGTGGCGGGAAGACACGGCGTCGTGAGAAGCTCCCCGCCGTTTTCCGTAATCGTTACTTTTTTATGATAATTGATGAGATCGGCTGAAATAAAAACATTTTTATCAGTTTTATCAAAAGAAAATATCTAAACTTCTACATAAATAATAAATTTATGTTTCTTTAAGTGTCTGTCGTCGATACGTTCTTAGATTACTTGTCTGATTATTATAAAACTTTGCTAACTTTTGTTTTGAGCGCCCGTGAAGATTTCTGGCCAAAAGAAAAAATATATTTTTTGCTTGTATAGGTACTTGTCTTGGTAAGTATCCATTAGCGCCGCAACTTAGAAAAGTGAAGGTAAGTCACTAGTAATAATTGAATTGTTTTAGAAATAGCAATAGTAGAAGAAGTTATTTATAGTTTATTCATATTTTATAATTTTGTTTTTTTTATTAAAATAACCTATGATTCTTAAGATTAAGTTTTAAGTTTAAACACAGATAGAGACAATTTAAATTACCAAAAACCTAATACTTTCTTAGATTTGACATTTTAAATAAAACTATCTTTTCGATTTTTTTTGCGGATTTATTTTGTTTTTTTTTGGTTTCCGACATTTCGAACGCTTTACTTTACAGCAATCATGATCACGGAAGAGACTAACATTTTTGACATTATATAGTTGAGACACTACCTACCCAAAAAATTACAAAATGAATTCAAAAATACCGTGATTGCTCTAAAACTCAAAATAAATTTGCTGAAAAAACTGAAAAGATAGTTTTATTTAAAGTACCAAAAACCTCTAGCTATTCCCTCACCTAAAGTTTGATGTGTAATTTGTCCGGCGCCGAGCAGCCGGTAGCCGTCGCCGGCCTCGACCAGGTAGTGCTTGCAGCGCGCGGCGCGGTAGGAGATGGCGTAGCCCCACACGCGCTCCGAGAGCCGCACCAGGAAGCTGCCCTCGGGCTGGCTGGACAGAATCTGTTCGGCTTCTGATCTTGTGATCAGACCTGTAGTTTATTCAAAATTTTGTCTATTATTTTTTTTTATATGTTGGGACATTAACACACAACACCATCTAGTTCCATGGTAAGCTACGAGGCTTGTGTTATGGATACCAGACAGTTGATACACTACACATATATAACTTTAAATACACATTATAAATATAAACACCCATGACTGGCATACAAACATTCTGCTCATGACAGAAATGAATGCCCCCAGCGGGACTCGAACCCGCGACCGCTGGCACAGCAAGTAGAGTCACTACAAACTGAGCCAAACTGTACATTAGAATTAGGATTCCATACAGTGTATTTCCATGCCCAGTGTTAATGCACACGTAATATGAGCGTCTTATAAGTGTTGCTTTTTTCATTTTAAACTGCGGAGCCCTATTATTTAATTGGTAATTTACTTACCATGGAACCAATCAACAGGCTTGTTGTTCTCGTCCAAGCCCACTCCCCGCTTTAGCTCTTGCGTCCTGAACCACTCCAATACCGCTTCTCTGTTAGGAGGTTTACCAACTGAAAAAAAATTGTGTCATAAGACATGGATAATCTCAACAAGTTGACCGCTGCGGCCGAAATCAGTTAAGAAAGAGGTCATTATATTTAAAAAAAAATCACTAATTAATTTACCGTATAACTAATGGTTATAAGAACTCTTTTAAATTTAATTGTGGAAAAATACAGAAAAAATTCGGCTTTGATCATTTGATTTACAAAAGCAATTACCCACACTATTTTGACCCACTTTACACCACGAATAAAAAACGATTAAACTTATCTCTTCTTCTTAGAAAAAAATTATCTATAAAAATACTTAATTTATCTACTTTAAATAAAATTGCAATAACAGATTAACATATAAACAAACCTGTAGTAAGCGGCGTTGGGGGCAGATGAGTGCTGCGACGGTGAGCCTCCCGCGCCGCGCGGGCTATTTCCCTCATTGCGGCCTCCGCCTCTTTTGCTTTACGTTCTGAAATAACAAAATTAATATATAAATGTTATATTCATAATGGACCCAGTTATGCATAAAACAGCCATGTGCGTAAAAGTACAAACAGTGTTATAAGCATTTTTCTGTCGATAGTTGCACTTGGGTTATGATTTGTTTTTCTGGTTATTTTAAAATTGAACAATATTTACATAAGTATTGTTTATTTTTTATAATTATTTTATTTTTATAATAAAATGCTTATAACTCTGTTGGTACTTTTACGCACATGACTGTTTTTTTGCATAACTGGGCCACATTATAAACTATTATCAAAAATATTTATTTGTTACCTATAGTAGAAACCAATGAAGTTTTCTATTGTAAATATCACTTAGCTAATCTATAAAAATATAAAATACCCAAACTAATTGGTTGTATCATCAAAATTCAGCAATAATATAGTAATATGGTAAACCCCAAATAAATAATGTTTTGAAAATCAAATAATGGTTGCAAAACCAACTAAACATTGAAATAGGATGGCAAATTTTTATCAAAAACAGACTTTTTGTGTTCAAGTTATCAATTTTTATGTTATCAATACCTATAGTTATCAATGCGCTCTAGCAATCTCTTAAAATCTCCTTATTTTTTCTAAATTTTTATATAAGAAAATTGCCACTACAAACGATTTTATTAATAAAATACGATTTTATTATACAACACTAACTAACCCTGCTCCCTCCACACAGCATCCTCATCTTGAGCTTGCAGCTGTGCATCTCTCAAAGTACGAGCTCGTCTCGCTCTGAGCCCTCTCAAGATATCCCCCGCCCGAGCCGCCGCGACACGGCGCTCCCAAGCCGCCACTCGTAGACTTACTCCATCGCCGTTGCGAGGAAGACCCGAATCCTGTAAAAACAAGTATTATATTAAAAATATACCATGATTTTAATTAGAATAGTGTCCATTTACGGTCACATGTTTATCATTTACTTTTGAGATTACTTGAATCGAGTTACGAGCGACTTACGTAACAGTAGTAGCGGTAACGAACGTACAAAACAAACTTTATAGAGGGTAGACATTAGACAGATATGTGTGCCAATAATAAGTTTAACATCCACCCGCAAAGTCAATTGGTATACAGTCAGTATCGATATTGCCGATACAAAAAAAAATCAAGTAGGTATTGGAAAAATAAAAGTAGTTAAAAATATCTTAAGTGGTGTCAATTTTCGAAGAATTTCGTAATTTTTTGTAATTTAAAAAAAATGAGATACTTTTTTTTTTCTCGAGTAGTCATGAGCAGGTCCACCTTCTGGTGCCCGCTTATCGTTGAATTTTGTGACACGTTGTATATGGCTATATTGATTTCTATAATATCGTTTTTTACCTCACCTTTGGTTCACTCGGGATTGTCCTTTAAGGTACGTAGCAATAGCCTATGGTATTACTTCAGGTCCAAACATTTTAGCGTAAAGGAATAACAAATAAACACACACATACAAACTTTCGCAATTCTAATAGTAGTTCAATTATACTAGAACTAACATTAAAGCTATATGATATAAGATACAAAAGCTATTTATTTTCTTTCAGGCACCAAAACCATATGTTTGTTTCGCTTAGATCCTATGATGCAAAAGTCATGAGGTATAGAAATCTAGTCAGTGGGGTGACATTTTTGATACGGTTTTTGATTTTCAATTCGTACTAAGGCATTTGCTTCTCTATTGACTCAACAAAAAAGTCCACTTATCAAGTATTGTACTTACTTGTAAAACATCTCTCTTCCCTTCAATGAAATTGAACTGTAAAGTGTTTTTCTTAAGATTCAACTTCAAGTGTTCTTCACAATAGTCTTTTTCTTCATTATCACTTTTCTCCTTCACTTCTGGTTCCAAAGCCTCGATACTCTGCCTCAGCTCATCTACTGAGCAATATAGATCCAGGGTGTCTTCCAGCGAATCCACGTTTTTTGGTGACAGATCGAATTTCTGAAAATTAATTATCATAAAATAAACGTATTATTTCTTTTTGACTTGAGTGATATAAGATATAATAAAATTGGATAAATAACATAAATTATTTCATAACAAAAAATTAAAATAATACAAGATAAACAATCTATATATGTATTTAAAAATGAATCCCTATTTGCCTTGCTCACGCCATCACGCGTGAACGGCTGGACCGATTTAATTTTTTTTTGTTGTGTTTGTTATTGTCAGGAGAAGGTTCTTATGAAAGAAAAAATTTAAAAAATTGCGCGGAAAATTATAAAATTTAAGAATACTTATTTAAGAATACTTAACAACCATATTAAAATTTATATGGCTAATTTAAAACGTACCTAGCGACGAACCCGAGCGTAGCGAGGGTGAGCCGCTTGTTTAATATATAAAAAACACTCTTAAGTATATAAAATTCATAAATATTATCTTTAAGATACACTGGCCGTAACCAATATCGGTTATGAGGTATAAACCCGCCGGCCTCTAACAAAAACAGATAGCCAAATAAACTTACACGTCTATATTATAAAACTTATAATTTCTATAATAGAGCATAGGTATGTTATATATCTGTATGTATGTACGTAATATGATTGCGGGACGACAGTTTAACCTCGACTTAGTTTAACCGTTGTTTTATAATAACTCCACTAAAGTTTATGCATATCATTCATTGTCTTTGAAAATCGATGGCTGTTACTCATAGCTTGCTTATTCGTTTTACAATGTTACTTTATGAGTATTCATACTCTGTACGTTAAATTTTCAATGCTAATTTCGGTCTCGCCATTTAAGAACAGCATTTCAATAATCATCAATAGCTATTGTGGTTAAAACAGAACACTTACAAAAGGCAATATAGAAAACTTATTCAGCTAAAATGAAAAAAATCTGCTAAAGTACTTATAACCATAGAATATTTATTGTAAAAGTGTTTCAATAGAAAGAAATCTGACCTGTTCCAAGCTATCAAGAGGCTTGTAGTCAATCAAATGTGTGAGTTCCTTCTCAACGGATTTCCGAAGTTGGTGTGCTTCTTCACGAGCCTGAGCGAGAGCGCGTTTACGAGCTTCTTCAGCGAGGATGTTTTCAATTGACTGGTCATCGGGATGCTCTCCCATCACCCACACCTGGAAGCCAAAGATAAAATAACTAGCGGACCCGACAGACGTTGTCCTGTCTACACGTCTTTAATTTGAAAATTTCAAACTTTTTGGACAAAATTGTGAATTTAAACCATTCCCAGATGCCCTTGAACACACACAAAAAATTTCATCAAAATCGGTCCAGTCGTTTGAGAGAAGTTCAGTGACATACACACTCACAGAAGAATTATATATATAAAGATGGTCAAATTAAAGATCAAAATCCTGCATTGGAACATAATTATTAGGAGTTTAATTCCAACGTGGTAGACTGTATCTCGATCTCCCTCGCATTGAAAGGGGGATCGTGATCAACAATGAGACGTTAAAAAGGACTGAGTAATAAATAATATAATTAGGTGTTTGTTTTAACAGCAATTTTGGATCCTCTCAGCATCCTTTAAGAACTGTAGGAATATATAGCAGGTTTAAAATCTTACTAATTCTCGTAACTTTCAATATAATATAGCCTAAGATCTAACTGTAATATCATAAATTAATTCAATGGGATTTTAAATGAAAGATTGTGTTTTCTTAACAATTTATCCATTCAATTTACGTTTATAAAAAAACATTTACAAGCAAGACATTGTGGTAGAATCTCGTATTATTTGGAAAGCAATAAAGCAAGTCAATGGAAAAATACCTTCGCTGTATTTACTCAGGTGACTAAAGTGGGTTAAGTTTATTGAGCCAAAAATCAACCTTGAATTTTCATTACCTACTAAAAACCTACCGAATTAATTGATAATAAACCTTGCGATATGTAGGATTCACTGAGATCTTTTATAATAATCTTTTAAAATTACATAAAGTAATTGGTTTATAATTTATTTATTACTAGCGCCTTACCTTCGATTCGCTCGGGTGGGTTCCTAGGTAGGTACATTTTATTTTTTTGAACGGAATCCGAATTCTTTTTCGAAAATAAAAGTAGCCTAAGTTAATCCTTTTAATATATCTATCTGCTAGGGAAAGTCGCTTCAATATCAATCCAGCTGTTACGGAGTATAGCCGAGACAATCAGACAGACAGACATTTTGGCATTACAAACAGACACTTTAATTTTATTTATCTGTATAGATGTAAACCCTGTGACTTTACGTGCGTATGTACTCGTACCTAAAAATATTCTAAATACATAGAATTGAGTAAATAACCGAAAAACATGTTATGTGACTCCTCTTTCATATGGAAACCTTCTACGTTCTGAGAACTCCAATATTATCTTTGAATCAATTTGAGCATTAGAAATGATATTTAAAATCTAATCATCTATGTCTTTAAATCATACCAAGAACGTATCGAATTAAAAATCTGTATAAATATTATAAATGTGAAAGTTTCTGAGTATGAATGTTTGTCACCATTTCACGCCAGAACGGTGGAACGGATCTGGATGAAATTTGGGACATAGATAGATTATAATCTGGAATAACACATAGGCTACATTTTATCCAGGAAAAATGTACGGTTCCCGTGGGATAGGTTTGTTTTTGTTTTCCTAGAGGCGAACCCGAGCGAGGGTGAGCCGTTAGTATGTACATATATGTATTAAACCTAATCATAAACGATTTTAAGAATGAACTTAAACTTTCTGTTGCTTTTGTAACAATAAATCCATAATATTAGATTGAATAAATAATTACTTTTCAACAAAGAAAGCTATACAAACTACAAAATTAATAAAATTAACCACCCTTATGTCGTTCTTACTTCAAAATTATAAGCGATACCTATCCGTTATGAATTGCCGAAGATATCGAGAAACATCCACACACGAACATCCCCCTATTTTGATGTCCGTCAAAAACAATCCTTTGGTCAACATACAAGGTAATTATATTACGAACTAGCGACTCAATCTCGCATCGCTCGGTTTCATCCCTAGGTACGTTTTAACGGTTAGTATAGAATAGATATACTATATATTATATGATATATAACCTTTAGCCTTTCTCAATAAACGGGCTATCTAATGCAAAAAGAATTTTTCCAATCGGATTAGTAGTTCCTGAGATTAGCGCATTCAAACTTTGTCTCTTTATAATCTATACTTAATAAAGTATAGATTAAAGTATAGATTATAAGTACGCAGATATACTTAAAAAAAAACATTCCCCTATTAAAAATAATGAAAAATCTACCTCATATTGTCATCAGGCTATACACAGATGCATTAGCCATTAGATCACATAAATTGCTTTTAAATATCACTTAATTTAACGAACTGCTTCAGTCAATTCCATTCAAGGCTAAAGATATTAACCAGGCGTTGGTATTTTAATGTTACGGGATGATGTAATATTCATTTTAAGTTTTTTTTTATACACTACTAAATAGGTTATCTATAGCCTAAATTAAATTTAAAAAGAGGTTTCAATTTGACCGTCAATTTGTTTTTGCTGGCTTAATCGGTTAAATTATAATTAAAAATATTTTGGTAGTAGAATTATTTACTTTTGTTTTTAATCAATTTACGTATGTTCTCAATATGTAGTTGGTCTATTACTTCGAGATGTTTTGTGTAAATAAAAACATACCTAACCTTATATGTATTGTTAAACTTATATAATAATTAAGATGACATTTTAATTCTTAACTGCCTCTTTCCAATATAATGCTTGGTAAAATATTTTTTCATATACGTTTAGGGCTGCACTAAAATCCCTATTTTTTTAGTAAAACATCAAATCTTTAAATTACCAGATAGAACTATTTCATTTAAATGTGTTTTTTAAATAACTTACCCACGGTTCTCCATCCTCTCCCTTTAGAAATTGGACTTGCTTTTTGCCATTTGATTGAAATTTTGTTTGGCCATTCTCTTCCTTGCTGACCTTTTGATCCCAAGCTTGCCATCGACGCACCTAGAAGTGATACAGTAAAAATAGAACATGAATAATTTGATTTTAGAATAAATAAGTATTTACTTTACTTATCACCTGGAAATAATTTAATTTAGTGCTTAGAAATATTTATAACTTTTTCATTTTTAAACATTCTTTAATCTGATACAATATATTTAATCTTTAATCTGATACAGTGGTGGCTATCTAAAGCTATCATTGCTTTATTTAGTTTGAAATAAAAAAAAAACAGCAGCTGTGCTTCTTTTTCGCATTTGTCACCAGATATCGATCCTAGGATCCTACCACTTCAATTATAACGGTCACTACATGATCATCAGTCATTGTGAAACGTAAAAACTAAATATGTCATATCCATGCTAATATTATAAATGCGAAAGCGACTCTTTCTATTACGTTTTCGCACCTAAAACGCTGAACCAATTTGGATGAATTTTGGTATAGAGATAGATGGGACCTTGGAGAAGGACATAGGCTTTTTTGTCGCGAAAATAAAACAAAATCCCTCCACGACCGCGGACACGCACGCGTTACAGTTAACAATAGATTTCTTAAAAATTTAATTAATTTCTTAGAATTTTACCTGAAAGTGTTAAAGGGGGTGAAATAAAAGTATGAACGTCCTAAGTTTTTTTCTGCAATGTAACGGTATTACATATTATATATAACATTTATAGACAACTATCGACTCACCCTCGCCCCACTCGGGTTTTAGTGGGTAGTACTGACTCTGCCGGTGAGTCCGACACCTCGTGCGTAAATGCATTTCCCAACGTTAAAAAAAAAAAGAAAAAAAAGAAAAGGGGCGTGCTCGAAAGAAACGTGGGTAATCCACTAGTGCTCATATATAATCCTTTCATATTCAAGTGTTTATTTACCATCGATAATACGTGCATGCCACACCTAAAAATTCCTATTACAAAGGAAGGTGCGACCTAAGGAGATTGTTAGCCGTTTGAATCATTATTGTAAGTTCTCTTACTGATTCTTGTTATTTTCTAAAAACATCTATTTATATAGTTCATATTTATTTAGTCTATTAATATTTATTATGAACAACCAATATTACTAAGACTTACATACATAAAACCTATATGGTAAATAAATTTAAGAGTAAAGAGGTAACAAATTAATGATTTTTTTTTATTCAGAATAATATTAGTACAGTGGTATTAAATTTTAAGGAAATTAAAAAAATCTTCAGAAAAATTTAATTTTTATAATATAATTATATTACGTAAATGCTTTAAATGCAGTGATAGCCCAGTGGTAACGCGCTCGCTTGGGAAACCGTGTGAAGCGGGTTCAAATCCCGAGTATCCCACTTGTGATATTTTTATGAAAACCTGCATGTCTGAGAGAACTTAGCAAGTTTTGGAAAGAGATGTGTAGTCCTCCACTTGGCCAGCGTGATAGACTATAGCCTAATCCCCTCGTATTGAAGGCCCGTGCCCAGCAGTGGGACATCATAAAGGGCTGAATACAAATGCAAATACATGTCTATATGTTACATTAAATCTATACATATAATAAAATTCTAGCTGAGTCGAATGTGTACATTGAATATTTTTTGGAAAATCTTATTTAAATAAACTTTATTATTGATACAGAGACCGAATTTATAGTGTTTTGAATTTTTGTCTGTCTGTCTGCTTGTTACCGCATCACGGAAAATCACTGGAGGAATTTTCATGAAATTTGGTATGATGATACCTGGTTATCCGGGTCAACATATAGGATACTTTTTACCGCGGGAAAATGTCTCATTTCTGAGAAAAAATACAAAAACTGCAATGTAAGAGTATACTAATATGTAAAAACTAAGAATTTGGTTTTTGGTCATCAGAAGGCGGGCGGAGCCGCGGGCAATGCTAGTAAGTAATATTTTGTTTATTTAATACACATCATTAGCCAATGTACAAAAATATTAATACATTTACATATAATTTTTTTTTTCAACATATTATCAGTGTTATCTAACCGTACAAACAGAAAGTTGTTTTTGTAAGCATTGACTCATCTCTTACATGCTCAGTAATGATAAAAAAGATACCGCTATATTACGAATCAAATAAAATAAAATTTTGCTTATTAAAATGTACATAATCTAACAAATGCTTAAATACGCAGAAGTCGATCACACTACTCGTGTTACGATTCTAATTTGCTTAACACTAGCAATTGTCTATGTCTCCACATTTATTTGAATTTTTTACGTCAACAACCATATCGTATCATTGGTAAGCACATTTTTTGCTGTAAACTAGCAAAAATAACTTCAACTGATAAAATCGTCTGTCAGTCTATAGAAAAATGGAACCAAATTGGATTGTATATACTTTAAAACAAAACAAAAATTGTCCAAATCGGTTAATAAATGACTGAGTTTTGAGGTAACAAACATAAAAAAAAATACAGCCAAATTGAGAACCTCCTTCATTTTGAAGAAGTCGGTTGAAAAGGTTTATAGAAGTATTCACAGGTGACAAATTAATTAGAACTGTTAAATCTCTGTCGTTAATTCAAAGAAGCCACTAGGAAAATCCTATCATCGCCAATACCAATCAATATCTTTAGCAGGATGTTTCAAACTAGGTTTTAATAATTCTCACTGTTACTTATAAAAGAAATGAAGATGAACTTATTGAGCCTTACTAGTACAGACAGATAAAAATATTACAAAGTGTAGGCAGTGTGTAGGAGGATCCATAATATTCGCAACCTTCCTACATTCAAACTTAACAAGCAATTGACCTTTGTAATTTTTTTGCAAAAACAATATTATGTAAACCTATAAATATAACAGCTTTTTATTAAATGAGTATTACATTATATACATCAAATAAGAAACACACATTTTTTTAATTTTTTGTCCGTCTGTTTGTTCCGGCTAATCTCCGAAACGGTTAGACTGATTTTGACGGGACTTTCACTGACAGATAGCTGATGTTATAAGGAGTAACTTAGGCTACTTTTATTTTAGAAAAAAAATCAAGTTTCCGCTTAAAAAAATTAAAACGTAGGTACGTTTTAATTTTTATATATGCGTCCCTACGCATCCGAGCAAAGTGAGGATAAGTCGCTAGTTAAAAATATAAGATAACATTCTTGTCAAGATATTATTGAAACCAGCTCGTATATAAGTGAGTGGTCAACTAATTCTTGCACGATTGTCTAATCACAGCCTTGAGTCGATATCCTAATAATAAACGGATTTGCCATTCTCGATGCAAGAACAAGACAATAAAACGGCTAAACCGTGAAATTGTAAAGGATCTGCCAGTCATGAGTTTTAGGGGCAGAAGGTCAAATGAGCTGAGTTAAAGATTATATTGTTATATAATTGTACTGCGCAGTGAATCTGAGGGCTTAGCTGAGTTAAAAAAACTAAAAATGTATGAGATAAATGTTATGAAGAACAAAAAACGCCATTATGTTTACGAGTATTTATGTTTAGTTTTCTATTAATAGAAAGTCATCTAAGCTTAGTGGTTACAGTGAGTTAATTTTGTTTTTTGACATTTTTTAGAAATCCAAAACAGCAGAATTTTGTAAAGTATGATATATAAAAAATAATATTGATATACTTTAATTTTAATGTACTAAACAAACGTTGAGTTATATAAAATTTTATTATCATGATTAATCAGTAAGTACTTATTATTTAACTCGTAATTCAGTTTGACTTTTATCCAAGACTATCTCAAGTTTTATTAACGTACCTAACTACCTACATATATATATATATATATATATATATATATATATATATATATATATATATATATATATATATATATATATATATATATATATTTTTGACGTGACAAAAAAAATCTTTTGACGTAGAGCTAAAATTTCTAAACAAAATATAAAATTTGCAATCATATTTTAAATTATTGTAGAAATGTATTTTGCTTGATTCTTTTTATTGTATTTATAAATGTAAATATTGAATATCGATATTCGATATGTACAAATAAAATGTTTTGGGACAATTTTAAAATCAAGAAACTGATCTGATAAATAAATATTATATTTACAGTTTAGACTCAACATTTTTATTATACTACGTTACAATAGTGTCTAAAATGTTTTTTTTATATATATATATATAAAATAAATGAACAATTTTTGTGGTTTGGTGACAAACTAACAAAAAACCCCGAGCCTCTACATTTTTAAATCCGCCCAGATGTCTGCAGATGTCGATGCAAAAGCAAATATACCTGTTCCTCGCGCATCTTGCAGAAGAGAGTCTGCTTCTGAGTCTCGTCGAGCTCAGCGAGTATCTCCGGGTCCACCCACATGTCTCGCAATATTTGCTGCAGCATGGTGCCGGTACTGAAAAGAAAGTTTTAAATGTTATTTAATTTTTTTAATTTATAAACCAGATAATATAGTAGAATTGTAAAAAAAATTGGAAAGTGGATTAAAATTTTGCTATAGATAATTAAATAGTTAAGTTCTTTGTCAGTAAATTAGATAAAAACCTATTTTTTTTTTAATTTCTAAGATATTTATGGCATACATCCATTTTTTTTTAATTCTTCTATAGATCCTTTAATAGCAAACCATGAACTCTTTTTAATTTAAAATTAAGCTCTGGTGTAAAGCAGTGTCCAGATTAAAAATAAAAAATAAAGTAAGTGATAAAAACAGAAAAAAATAAGCAGGCTAAATAAAACTCGCTTTAAAATTTTCGCTTTTAACTAAGCTGTAGTTATCTATTATCTAAATATTTTAACAGCCGTGACCGACGTTATTACAAAAAACACAGTAACACAGTGTTTATTGTATGTTATGTTTCAGTATTTTTGGTTGGCGCAATATTATAACTATTTTTAACCAGGTTACGTGTATTTTTTTCTGGTATTGCGAATGTTAATTATATACGAAAATTATTTAGTTTTTGCACAAATTTATTATATTTTTAAAGATTAGATAACATCTCCGTATAAGCTATTGTTAGCCGACATCATTTTGTAATATATTAATCTGGTACAACTAAGTAGGGCATAGGAAAATGGGGATGAAGGTTTGTATGGGGAAGCAAGCTAGGGACGAACCGGAGCCATGCGAGAGTGAGTCGCTAGTTAAATTATATATTTAGACTAATTATAAAATCTCAAAAACTATTTAAGCTAGGACAAGATTTTATCTTACACATTTAAAAGCATAACACTATAGTTTTGAATTTTATTCCAATTGTTTTGAATATTTACTAAACTATTTCCTCCTTTTTACCTCTTCTTTTAATTTGCCAAATATCGGCCTGAACGCACAAAGTTCTGTGTTCAGCTATTATTATATACATTTAGTATGACTTTGAAATTTATACTTAATATACGTCTTATGCCAATATATAAACTGTTTTATCTTTTTTTTTTACTTATCTTTCTTGTGAAACATCAAAATATCTTTGTCGAAGATTGACAGTGAAATGTACCTATATCTACTATTGTTATATAAATTCAGGAAAATACGCATATCATGATTCAAGTGTGAAAATAAATTGTTGTCAGTAGGTATTAGGGATTTCCCTAAAATATAAACAATATTCTTCTTTAATCTTCATATTATGCTGATTATTGAGTGTCATCACAACAAGTTATTTTGCATTACAAAAATATTTATTTAATTTAATCTTCAATCAAATAAAATTAAATGAGTACGGTTTAAGATTCTTAAGGTTATTTTATCAGTTAGTACATATTATGGTGTAAAAAAAATCGTGAGGAAACCTGCATGTCTGAGAGAACCTAACAAGTTTTCGAAAGACATGTGAAGTCCGCCAACTCGCACTTGGCCAGCGTGGTGGACTATGGCCTGATTCCCCTCGTACTGAAAGGAGGCCCGTGCCCAGCAGTGGGACGTTAAAAAGGGCTGAATACATACATACATACACATATTTATATTTATTAAAAGTTATATCGAAAAAGAAACACGTGAAAGAACAGTGAGAATCGCTCAATTCGAAGTTTTACTTTAAAATATCGGACTTCATATTACTCAAGTAAAGTTCCAAGGACTTAAAGCTAAGTAAAAAAAGTACAAAACTTCAGTGTATTTAAGTCAACTTGGCGGCCGTATGAATCATATTATTACTCGTTTAACAAAGATCCTTCTAAATTACCCATTGCTATTTTAAACTTTATTTCTTTGAAACAAGTGCTATCATCCTCACAGTTATATTATTTAAGGAATCATGCCAGTCTAATTTTAAACTACGTGATCTGTGTTTCATATAAACACGACCTTTTTAATTTAATATCATAGTTGAAACAAAATTGATTGGTTTATTTTTCATTGCAATACATCTATAATAACTAAACGAGTAAAAACCGCAACTAAATCGATCACCGATTCGATTAGTGTCATTGATTAAATTATAATGGAATTTTATGAAGGCTTTGTTAGTTCCGCCATATTCAAAAACTAGGCTCACGAGGCCTGAGCCTGGGGACGTAAAATAGAGGGGCGGTAAAAATAAAAAAAAATGGCTAAAATTTAAAACTCTCAACCCATTCTTATTATCCTGTTTACTATCACTAGCAGTCATACTCATAGTTACATCAAAATCGATCCAGCTGTTTCAACGTAAAAGAACAACAAAAAGACACATACATACATACGAAGTTTTGTATTTATAATAGTGATTCACTCGAAGTAATGAAAGAGATAGTCGGCGACACAAATGTGGCGTACCCATTAGTGTTCCCAGAAAATGTGAACAATGGATAGAATATAAATAAGGGTATCCTATACAGTATGTACAATACACATACATTATTCATGGCGCTCAAAGCTGGCGACGAACAGCTTTAAAGATTGCCTCAATTTTGCAAAGCTCAGAAATGTCTCGACAAGTGACTTGTACTGATGTGTTGATGCAATAATAATATAATAAAGGATAATGAGGTCAATGCTTCTATACCCATATGAAAGGAGTAAATTGTAGACACACTAATGTCATTGTAGATAACTATAAATATATAACAAAATTCTGAGTCGAATCTGTACATTAAATTTTTTTGGAAAATCTTATTGAAATAGTCGTTATTATCGATACAGAGACCGACTGACTGACTGTGATTGCATCACGAGAAAACCACTGGACAGATTTTGATGTAATTTGGTATGATGATAGCTGATTATAAAGGATACTTTTTAATATGGGAAAATGTCTTATCTGAGAAATCTATACTAAACTTTAATATGAGTGATGGCGAATTTGATTTGTGGTTTTTTACCTATAAATATTTATTCAGACTTATACCGCTATTGTATTTTTCAAATCAGAGTTATCTGTTATTTCGTCCCTGTTTAAATGAAGGCGGTACAACATTTCATATCTTATCTTAATTATTAAATAAGCAATTCTTGTTATATATTTCAATTTATTTTGTGTTTCTCGGAAACGGCTATAACGATTTGGATCAAATTTTGTATTTAGATAAAGTTTTGGTTTTTACTTTTTATCATATTTTAACATTTTTTCGTTATAAAATACGCACTGTACTGTTTGTGACAAAGCTTTATTGAAATCCTTTATGGAATGAAGTCGTGACTCGTGACGGACGCGTCTATTGCACGAGGGTAACGATGATTTTGTGCAAAAAATCGAGACGATTATTACTATTTTTGTTATTATTATCCTTCATGTGATATTTTATGTACATGAAACCATGTTTGTTTTTAAAATTCATTTTACAAAGGCTTTTCATTATTAATTAAATATATTTTATTATTAATCTATATTAAAAAGCAATATTTATAATCTTTCTCATCTTAATGGATGCTCCTTTGAGAAATAAATAAGGACATAATAACTCCATACATTCTGTGCTAATATTTTAAACATTATAATTTAAATTACAAGCAGAGATGGAAATTAAATCTAAATATTATTGTTAATAATAACATATCTTTAAGTATAGAAAAGGTTTAGATACTTTATCATGTCCGAGAAAACAACGCCACGATTGTATACGGAAAGTTGCACTTAAACGTAAGGTTTGTTTACTAGCAAATATTCGTTAGAAACATCATTTGTTTCATTTTTAATAAATTTCTGTCCATACTTTTAGATAAAACATTTTTCATTTATTTTTACTCGGCTACGAGGAAGCCCACAAGGCTCCATCTATATGATGTTTACTTATATATGTACATAAACGTAGCAAGACTCGCAGCAAGGATAAAACATATACGACTCCCACTGCATAATACTATTTTCTTTCATTATTCCCTCCACGACCGCGGACACGCCGGCGTTACAGTTAACAATAGATTTTTTTTAATTAAAAATGGGCTTACTCTTGACCTTCATCTTAGCTCGAAGGCATAGATAAGGTCTATGATCTAGTAAGTTTGCCCAGGGAGTAGCCTGTTAACACGCACCTTAAAAAGTTTCAGGCTGTACGCACTCTGAAAAACAGACGCAGGCAGGGCATTCCATTTCTTGGCTGTGCGCATTATAAAAGATGATGAATAGCGCTTAGTGCGAGTGGTCGGAATATCAACCAAAAAGGATGGTATCCTGCAGTACGTCTGGTGTTCCGATAGAAGAATGGCGCTGGCGGTATGAGACCATGGGGCTCGTGGGCACACTCCTCGAAGTACAGTCTGTAGAAAACCAACAGACAAACCACCTGACGACGGTGTCCTAAGCTGTGAAGCTTAGTTTTCACGAGCTTTTCGTCATCGATCAGTATTTTGGCTCTGCGTTCCACCGAGTCAAGAGCGGCAAATTGGTATTTTGCAGAGCCATCCCAAAGGTGACTGATGTGATGATGATGTGAACATGTGTATGATGTGTGAACTCCAAGCATGATCGGACTTGAGCTTTGTATAAAGTGAGAAGCTGTCCAGGCGTGAAGTGTCGCTTAACCTTGTTTAGGATACCCAGTTTTTTGGCCGCAGTCTGTGCCTTCGACTCGATGTCATCGCCAAAGACTATCTGGTATCCATAATACAAACCTCTTAGCTTACCATTGAACTAGATGGTAGGTAGGTACTGTGTGCTAATGTCCCAACATATTTATTATTTAAATTGATTTTCCAAAGACATTTTCTCAGAGATCTAAGAACATATCTTTAACACATCACATATAGCATATTCTATCTTAGCTTTAACTGCAGCGATGACACATTACAGGCTTAAAAGTGAAGGTGACTGCGAAATGCCAGTCGTTAGACGGAACCGGTCCGACAGCTTGTACTTTACGCATACCTTGCATTACCTTATTGTGTTACTATGATAACAAAGGTAATATTCATAAGTATTATAATTCAAAACAAACAAAAAACTACCAATATATATATATATATATATATATATATATATAATATATATATATATATATATATATATATATATAAACTTTTTATAGATATTACTGAATAAACTAAATTTAAATATAGCAAAATAACATCTTTAAAATCAAATGACTACATCCTCGAGGTTACGCCTAGATGACCTATAAGTCTAGCCTTAGGTTATATATAAATCTACAGTAAAAAAAACAATCTATCTAAACTTAGTTTTTTTTAGTACATTCAACACATTTATTACATAACATACATATATACACATAAAAATAACAGCCATATTGATGATCACTTTTTAAGTCGGTTAAAAAGTTGCAACAATGACAATACAAAATTAAAGCTATCATTTATTTGGTAAGAAAAAAATTAAATGTCTTTAAACCCAAAAAACATTGTTCTTTTAAACGGCCTTTAAGAGAGGAGTGACACTTGAAATCACTAATTACAGATCACAGCCACGCACATGACTCATGAAATCCTACGCCATTGCACAAGATAAGTGGGATTTAGAACAGGATTTAGAAATTACTCTTCTAATAAATGGGTAGTGGGTTTAACTTACTTTAAGCTTTATTAACCCATAATTAAGTATACCTATCCATGTTTTAACGCATTATTTACCAGTGGTGAAGGATCTTTTAGTACAAGTAAGCTGTCAGCCAGATAGTCAATCTAAATATACTTTTTAGTTTAATTCGCCAAATCTATACTAATACTAGCGACTCACCCTCGCTCCGCTCGGGTTCGTCCCTGGGGTGGGGTCTGGGAGGACCACCCTTATCCTTATCACTTAGGGGTATGGAAAATAGATAGTAGCCGATTCTCAGACCTACTGAATACGCATATAAAATTTGGTAACAATCGTTAAAGCCGTTTCGGAGGAGTACGGTAACAAACATTGTGACATGGAAATTTTATATATAAGATTATAAAGACGCACAATTTGTTTGTTTGTTTGTTTATTTGTTTGTTTGTTTGAACGCGTTAATCTCAGGAAAAAATAATCCATTTCGAAAAATTCTTTTTGCATTAGATAGCCCATTTATTGAGGAAGGCTATACGCTATATATCATCTCGGAAGAATGTACCCGTGGGATAGTTTTTTTTTCTAGGGATGAACCCGAAACGAAGAGTGAGTCGCTAGTTGTATTATATCAACGTCTGAAAACTTGGACTGTACTACATTGAAAACAAAACATTTTCGTAATTGTTTAATCCAATGGTAAATTGCTGGATTTTCAAAAAATTAAGCCGATGAGATCAGCTCATATGGACCTTGGCCAATGAATTATTTACAACTACGTACAGACTGCCGCTTAATCACTTAAGATTGTTAGTGATTTGTATGGTAGAACATAAAAATATATCAATGCATTTGCATTTACTTAACTGATTAAAATAATAATTATACCCGTTATCACAGATCACATAATACTATATTACTTTATTACATTAGTAAAATGCCTAATTATAATTTCTAACGAACTTTTACTATAAGGCTCGGAAGTAATCTCCACTTGCTATTAAAATTATCAAATCATAAAGAAATTTAAAAACTTATTGATTGACTATTTATTACTTATTTACTCAATCCATACATATAATAAAATTGTAACTAAGCCGAATCTGTACATTAAATATTTTTTGGAAAATCTTATTCAAATAAACATTACCTATTATCGATACAGAGGCCGAATCTATAGTTTTTAGAATTTTTCTCTGTCTGTCTGTCTGGGAACGCATCACGCAAAAACCGCTGGACAGATTTTGATGAAATTTGGTATCACAATAGTTGGTTATCCGGGGCAACATATACCATTTAATGCGGAAAAATATCTCATCTCTGAGAAATCTATACTAACCTTTAAAACGTATCTAGGGAAGAATCCGAGCGAAGCGAGGTTGAGTTGCTAGTGAAGTAATAAATACGAAGAATGCGAAAAATAACCTATTTTAAATAATATAAAAAACGTATAGCGTTTAGAAATAAATAAATAGATCATATACATAGCAATGTATAAGTTTTCAGGTCAAGATATTTTTTGTAATAACACACATGGTAAGCGTATGGGAATTAAACTGTACGCTGTACGGGTTCTTCACGGTCTGATTTAACACTTAGTATGTTTTTGTTCATATAATTTGCTAAATATAAAAAAGTTGTATTACCATAATAAACTGTTCTTTCTCTTATAAAATTTTAACTATTTTGACACAAATGTCTTGATTCTTAGCAGCATATTTAAATTATATACTTACTTAATGATATGAAAGATTAATAGACTAAAATATTGAATTATAATACGTTTTTACTGGCTTCACTTGTAGTTGAATAACTTACTGACTGTAATCAAATCCAAAAAGAATATGTAAATTCGGATAACCATATAATAATTTCATCGAATTAATCTTATGATAGGGAGGTAATCTTGTATAGTGATTATTTAAAACATTATTATTATTATATATATACCTACAGATAAATAAAATTAAGGGTATGTTTCTAATATCAAAAGAACAGCTTTTTACTAAATGCATATGAAATTATATACTGTACTTAAAAGAAAAACACAATTTTTAACATTTTTTGTCTGTCTGTTTGTTTGTTCTGACTAATCTCCGAAACGGCTGGACAGGTTTTAACGGGACTTTCACCGACAGATAGCTGATGTTATAAGGAATAACTTAGGCTACTTTTATTTTAGTAAAAGTATTAGGGTTCCGCTAAAAAAATTAAAACGTACCTAGAGACGCACCCGAGCGAAGCGAGATTAAGTCGCTAGTTATTAATAAAAGGGAAATCTTCTGTTAAAAAATGGTCACAGGTTAAAAGCAATGTATATATATATATATATATATATATATATATATATATATATATATATATATAGTCTAAGCAAAAATATTAAATAACAATTTATCTGAAACAATAGCATACCAAAGTCATTGTTTAGTAAATTAAAATTACAATTCTTACGCAGTGAAGAAAGCGCCCGCGCATTGTGGTCGTGACCAGTCGGGAAGTCAAGGACAAGTGAGTGAAACTCGAGGCACGGTGACTTACCGGGTAGCTTTTTGATGCAGAGAACTTTTAAATATATGAGCTTGTCAAATAAAAATTATATTGGCTGTAAGCTAAAATTTTGTTTTTGCTAATATTACGATTGTTCTTATTAAAAAGTCTATCACGTCGAGTAATACATTACATAGTATGCGTAATATTGCCAACTTTTACCGAATAGTTATGTAACTCTTCAAAAGCAGTGCGTAAAAAAGTGTAAAGTAAATAAAAAATACAAAAACAAACGAAAGCTAATACAAATAGAGACAAAAGTTTAAACTTGGCCACCTATTTAAATTTACTACTTTTTTTGTATTACACAAGGACTAATATAAGAAAATGTAGGTATATTATAACAATCTATTTATCTAGATACATATACTATAATCGTAACTAAGCCGAATCTGTACATTAAATATTTTTTGGAAAATCTTATTGAAATAGACATTATTATCGATACAGAGGCCGAATCTTGTTTTTAGAATTTTTGTCTGTCTGTCTGTCTGTTACCTCATCACGGAAAAACCACTGGAGGGGTTTTGATGAAATTTGGTATGATGATAGCTGGTTATCCGGGTCAACATATAGGACACTTTTTACTGCGGGAAAATATCTCATCTCTGAGAAGTCGATACTAAACGTTAGAATATATTTGCATTTCTATACATTGGTATACATTGTAGCTTTTAAAAAAACTTAATTCATAAACAGTTTTTGTATAATTTACGAGGAAAAGTAGAGCATGATATGAACGGGTCTGAAAGGTTTTTGTTTACGTGAATATTTAAACAATTTATGCCTCAACCATACAACCGTTGCGAATTAAATAACGTTCAATTGCATTATAGCAGATAAGGCACGATAGTTTACACAAAGATATGGTTTAAGGCACGATACTATACTTTTAAGTCTTACCTATATATTGGATATCAAGATCATAAATATAAACTATAAATAAAAGCTAAATTTCTTTAAATTAGAAGTGAATTTTTAGCTAAGAACACCCACACCAACTTTAATATCTCTTTAAAAGGATTATTTCTTTGATAGATTTTTTTTTGCACCCTTGACGTTTTGTCATGGGTTATGGGATTATTGACGCTATTTATTAAAAAATAATGATAAAAGTGTTTCAAACCAAACAGAATTTCAAAACTATTCTTACAATATTTTGAGACACTACGTTTAAACTGTTAGTGAGAATATCAGCTTATTTACCCGGCTCTTTAGCTTATTTGGCTCAACAGAATTGTACAATCAGCTGTGCAGTGGTTACGTATTCGATTCCTGCAAGAGATCATTTTTTATACGTCACACATATGTATGTATATTTATGTCATAGAAGCTCCTAACAATATTAAAGTTTTTGCAACCAAAGAAAAAGTAAAACTTTATTAACCAAACTTAACTAACTTAAAACTTACAGCCGAATTATTTACAAAATATTATATAATAATATTATGATTCTGAAACAGAAATTCTAACTCAAGTATTGTGTATGGTTCTAACTATTATTATGTGCATAAACTTATCACATCACAGATTTGTGGGGTTAATTACATTGACTTCGTTCTATTTTCCATTAGTTTTTTATTCGCAAAACTCTAACTGTAGATAACAACTGGGTTAAATACCGTGGAACACATTGTGCATTTATTTTCATACATAATTCTGGCAAACATGTAATTTGAACTGATATAGTCTTTGTTTTCCGCTTTTTTATGTGAACTAAAAATCTACTTTTCCCAAAACCGTTAGTTACTGAATAAGCTTAAAAGCTTCAGGTAAATATAATTTATTATTTTTTCGATATTCCATCGCTTACGACTCCCGATTGCGGGTTGTGGGTTTGAATCCCGGGTCGGACCTAGAGTAATTTGGGTTATTATGTCAAGAAGTTTTAATTTACGCTAACCAATTATTCAAGTTTTTGTACATGAAATAAATTTGGAACGAGGTTAAAGTACTGTTTTTGACTGTAAAGTGCTCAACAAGCTTTTTCTTATGTTTTTGTGTATGTTGAACGATATTTTCGGTATTTTAAATAAAACTATCTTTTCGGATTATTTCACGAGTTTTATTTAAAATGTTAAATATTCGCGTAAATCTAAGAAAGTATGATATTTTCGGTAGTTATAAATCGATTTTCACAACTATTTTTTTAATGAATATGTTATGCCGCAAGAGTGATCCTGTGTAACCTTTAAAAAAATACGATATTCTCCCTACCAATTTTGGCAACAGCGGCCAATCTCACCGAAACAAGCCACCGCTGGATATATTTGACGGCACGTTTGGCTCAGTTTATAGTGACCCTACTTGGTGTGCCAGCGGTCGCGGGTTTGAGTCCCGCTGGGGGCATTCATTTGTGTGATGAGAACGAATGTTTGTACTCCAGTCATGGGTGTCTATATTAATAATATGTATATATTTAAAGTTATATATGTGTAGTGTATCAACTATGTTGTATCCATAACACAAGTCTCGTAGCTTACCATGGACCTAGATGGTGATGTGTGTTAATATCCCAACATATTTATTAATTATTTATTTATTATAGTGCTCAAGTGTACGCACAGATACAAGTGCTCTTTCTATTATTATCACTCTCATGCTCCGGTGAGACGACAATTTGACACGACCGGTGAGAACTCAGGCGCAGAACCAACGGCTTTACGAGCTTAATCTCCAAAAAAACATCCTAAAAGGTCATTTTTAACGTGACTTCGTAGTTGAAGTACTTTTTTGTAAAAATCTAATCATTTTTAATTTGTCCTTGAAGTATATTATACAGTTCTTTCACTCAAACTTTATAAGTCTAATGCCCGCTTTCACCAACGTCACCTAAGTTTAAGGGATCCTCTAAGCATGGTTAGGGAGCTGTTAGGGGACAGTTTCTGTTTCACCCACAGTTAGGGGTCACCTAAATATTAAAAGGCCCCCTAAATTTAGGTGCTCGAAATATGGGCTTAAAGACGATTGTAAAACGAAATTTAATTTAGGGGCTAATTCGGGGGCCTTTTAAGCTAGGGATCCCATACGTAGGTGGTAGCTTATGGGTTGTTGTTCAAATCGGGCATAAAAGTCACTAAAACAGAAATAAACAAAAAAGAAGAATAAACAGGCTCGCAAAACAATTCTGCTGAGAAGAGCCTGTGAAAACTGATGTTGCCTTTTAAAAAAAAATGTTTACAATATTTGCACGTGCAAATATAATCAAGTATCAACAACACAATGAACCAAGTAGCTTTGCTGAATAGTATATTTTTAAATTAAATTGTAAATTATACATAGATAAGTACGTACAATTTAGAAAATGATTTTTCACGTAAACGCAGGCAAAACGGCCTTCGTAAATGCCTTGACATAGTTAAAACATCCTTGGTGAAACTAGAACGGTGAAATTTGAATCATTCAAATTACCTGTTGCAAATTCAAACAAAGGAACACAATGACAAGTGTCAAATAATAGCGAATGGGGAAACAAAGTGTGGAAAAGTAGGTTACTAAAATATTCGTAGGTATAAGATATATATATATATATATATATATATATATATATATATATATATATATATATATATATATTGAAGTACTTCAAAAAGAGTGATTTTGAAAATTTGAATTTTATACATTAACTTTTTAAGCCTGTATAATCTATGCTAATATTATAAAGAGGCAGTTTGTTTGCTTGAACTATTAATACGATTTGAAAAAATATTTTTGCATTAGGTAACCCGTTTATTGAGGAAGGCTTTATATCATATAGTCTAACCATTTTATATATTGTTATATTATACTTCATGTACCTACTTTTGTATAGATGTAAAGCCACAAGAACTTTATACAGGGTAAACTTATGAGAGACCAAAAATGTCGTATATAATATATTGTATATTACAGGCAACATTGTCCAATGTCATAAAATCTGCCTGAAAGCTACATTATTGTATATTAAGCTATATCATTACGTACAATGTAAATAGATGCCTTAAGTGTTAAAATAAATCTGTATATGTAATATGTATAACATTCATAAAATATTAGCCACGTAAAGTACTTACAAAAATTAAAAAAATATATATATTGCACCCATTATGATTTGTGGTGGATTGTTTCTTAAAACTCATATGGATAAGCTATTTTACAAAAATCGTGAAAATCGGTTTAAAATTGGTAAAAATATCGTTAGTGTACATAAAAACTACTTATTATTATTATTTTAATATTGATCAAATGTAATGCACATGAAAAGTATAATTAATATTTTATTCGAGTTCTACCCCTTTATATATTACTGTCTGTGTGTCTGTGACCGCATCACGGAAAACCACTGGAGAGATTTTGATGAAATTTGGTATAATGATAGCTATTTATCCGGGTCAACATATAGGATACTTTTTACTGAGGGAAAATAACTCATCTCTGAGAAATCTATATTAAACATTAAAACGTGACTAGTTACGAACCCGAACGGAGCGAGAGTGACTTGCTAGTTCCTAAATATTATTTCACTAAATGAAAGCTATATCTGAGTGAATTAAAAACTATATTTTTTTAAAAGTTTTTATTATCCTCACCTTTAAGTAACTAACTGATTGTTTGACTGTTTCATTTTGAGGAGTCGCTTATACATAGTTTTCAGTTTTTTTAGCTAAAATAATTATATTTCTCAACGGTTTACTAAATGTTTGCAACGATCCATATTATATTACTTGCTAACTCTGTCAATTAATGCATTTTCAGTACATATTTCTTAATACCGTGTCAACCTTGCACATATCAATCAACGACACGCTTGGCTCAGTTTGTAGTGACCCTACTTTCTGTGCCAGCAGTCGCGGGTTCGAGTCCCGCTGGGGGCATTCATTTGTGTGTGATGACGAATGTTTGTACTCCAGTCATGGGTGTTTATGTTTATAATATGTATGTATTTAAAGTTATATATGTGTAGTGTATCAACTATCTAGTATCCATAACTCAAGCCTCGTAGCTTATCATGGAACTAGATGGCGCTGTGTGGTAATGTCCCAACGTATGTATTTATTTATTAATCTACGACTCGCAACGTGTTGAATGCGGGCAAAATGTGCACATGTGAGTTTACAGGTCAATACACTTTCGCTTACTTCTATACATGTCAATAGGCCGCGACTTTACTCGTTTACTTTATAAATAATATTAACTTTTACAAATCTGTAGATATTCCAAACAATCGCCAAGACTTTGTTTTCTTATCTTATCTATCTATAAATAAGCAAAAAATCCCAGTTCAGTAAGTTTTTCTCCTCTGTTTGTCAACCGATTTTCGTTTTTTTTTGTTTAGTAGCAATTGACGAGCTCTAGTGTTATCAATAAAAAAACACTAATATATTTAAATCTATACATATAATAAAATTGTAACTAAGTCGAATCTGTACATTAAATATTTTTTGGAAAATCTAATTGAAATAGACATTATTATCGATACAGAGTCCGAATCTATAGTTTTTAGAATTTTTGTCTGTCTGTCTGTCTGTCTGTTACCACATCACGAGAAAACCACTGGACAGATGTTGATGAAATTTGGTATAATGATAGCTGGTAATCCGGGTCAACATATAGGATACTTTTTACCACGGGAAAATATCTCATTTCTCAGAAAAAATACAAAAACTGTATTGTAAGAGTATACTAATATGTAAACCTAAGAATTTGGTTTTTGGTCTTGGTGGGCAATGCTAGTTTAATATATATTTAATTATTTATTCATGTATCTATGTAGAGCCTATATCTTAAGTGATATACTACATGAGTAAAATATTTGTTACACCATGTCACTGTGCTAACACTTTCTTTTACCCTCATGAACTGGTTGGAAGAAACCTATTTTAGTTGTTTGTATTTTATTTCTATCTATACATAACATATATCTGTACATATATAAGATTGAGACTAAGGATTTAATGCGGTTTTCACTAATAGTAAGAACGACAAACGAGGAAGTTTTTTGAATAGAATTTGTGAATATTTTGTAGGCAGAAGTATGAAGGTTTTTTGCTAATAAAACTGTTTTCGTATGCTTACATGGCAACGGTGGCTAAACTATAAGAGGTACCTACCAACATCAGTGTAAAAGAAAATTGAAAGTCTGTCCTCATGTGTCTATCTCCTAAGATACACTCACAAATCACAATAAATATTTTGTCGTTAGTAAATTATACAACAGTAATAAATTTCCATGAAAAAGATAAATGTTTTAAAGGCTAATTTGTATTTTTAAAACCCAATCTGCCATTTAAATATTTATAAATATTATCGACGAGTGTGACACAAATCTACACTGTACGTCCTTCATAGCTTATCTACTAACCCTTATATATATACTATAATAATATCAGAACATTACAAGACTATATAACTATATTTTAAACAACGAAGTAAAAATCTGTTGAATACAAATACACCTCAAATACCGCAATTGAGACAATAATTTCAGCGTAAATTCACTTTCATAACGAAATGACCATTACGAAACATATTTACGGTCGTTGCCCCGTCGTGGTGGCTCTAACGACTAGTTCTTACACAAAAATCTATAATTAAATCTTACTAATTAAATAATATTTAATTAAAACGCTAATTAATTTGGTAAACTTTTAAAATTGAGTTGAATACATCATGCTTTTTCTTAGCAGCACCATCTGGTACTGTCTGCACTGTCTTAAGGCTATTTTTTTATTTCAAATCAGCAGTCTTTTCTACTTTTTTTTCTTTTCTAATAATTATTATTATGTTTATACGTGCGTTTATTAATTTTATCATTTTTTTTAGTTGAGGGGACCTGTCTGTCTTTATGAATTTAAAAAAGCTCTTTAAAATTTTGACAAATTCTAATGGTTATTTTGTGTTATAAATTGTTTATTTTGATGTTACTGAGGAAAGCGGAAACTCATCATGGATCCAGCTTCTCTTTAACGGGCAAAGGATTGAGACTCTCACTCACTCACTAAATCCCATTCTATTGTATTATACTAGACGTTACAGGATCAAATAAGCTAGAATAAGAAATAGATTCAGGATCAAATAAGAAAAAATATCCACTACGAGTAGAACAACTACTACTTAAGTGATTTTGAAGTCAGGGTGCCATTTTAGTTGTAAGGTAATTATTATCGTAGATAATACAAGTCGAATATAAGTAAAAGGAAATATGTATTATCAGTTATAATAATATTTTATTATTTCTACTGAAATTAACAGTATTAAATCGCGTATTTGACAACAATACATAGAAAATTTTATAGAAAATGGGTTCGAATACCGAGCTCTGCAAATTAAGTATTTCATTTCACGTTTCCATTCAATAATAACAAAACCGTACGACACAAATAAGATTTATTGACCCGAGTAAGACCAATTTACAATCTAGATCAAGTAAACATTTTACTTATGAACAAATTAACCTTATCAAATGATTGATTAGTGCCACGTCTGCTGTAAAATGAGCATTTTTTCAAGCATTTTTATATTTTCTTGTACCTTTAACCAGCTACTCGCTTTGTTCGGGTGAGTCAGTAAGGAAGAATGGATTAGGAACGCATACAAATCATAGAGGACACATAGAGGAGACCGACTCTAACCGATATATAATAACTTTAAGACATCTAACACATTAGTCTCTCACATGACTATTTGCTGTCAAGCATTAGAAACGTCGAGAACCATATACCAAAATAAATCCGCGATAAAAAAAACGAAACAATTTTATTTAAAATTGAGTAACTCTATAATAATAATGTATACTACACTTTATACATACACTATCAGAACCTGCATTCAATAGCCTATAGTATTCCTCAATGGGTTATCTAATGCAAAAACAATTTTTCAAATTGGATTATTAGTTCCTGAGATTAGCGCGTTCAACAAACAAACAAACATAAAAACCCTGCTTCTTTATAATATTAGCATAAATAGGCTAAGTACTAAAAATTGGATCGATCAAGTCGACATAAGCATAAGACACATTCCACAATGATTTCACGGTATTTTTTTTCCAATCAATCGTTAAGAAATGGAAAACAAGACACGTATAGAAACAATTACGTATTCATGATTCTTTCCGCATCGTTTGAATGTATGTCGATGTTAGAAAAAATCCGGTAGTGTGGAACGTCCTTATCTTATTATACCTTTTTAGGAGCAGCCTCGCGTTGTAGGAAATTCATTTGTTCCTGTAATTACGACGATTCTCTTGATTCTTCTATATATTTAGAGAAAAAAATTAGTTTAAAAAATATCGTGAAACATTAACTAACATACCTAATTTATAACGCCTACGGTTGTGAAAAATACACAGGCACAAGTAATTTGAGGCACGTTCCTTATTCAACGTCCCACTGCAGGATACGGACAGCCACCCCACAAAGCGAGGGATGTGGCTATAGTCCACTACACTGGCCAAGTACGGCTTGGCAGACTTTACAAAATTATCCAAAACTAATTAGGTTTTCTCAGATATGCAAGATTCATCACGATATTTCCTGCACCATAAGGCAAATATATTCAAGCTGAGAAAGATACGCATATAAAAAAATATCAAACATGTGAGACCAGGGATTTGAACCCGCTTCAATTGATGTTCCAAGCGTGCTCGATACTACTGGATTTCTATCGGTACTCTGTTGAGTTGAGTAACCACTTAAGAGACATAGGATAACCAACTTAATAGGAAATTGACTCTATCTGTCTTACTTAGCATTAGGCAAAAAGTACTGGTACATAATATTATGTAAATATTTTTCAGTGACATCATTTAAAAAATTGGTATAAACGATCGAGGCTAAAATATATTAATATTTATGGTTAAAATTGAAATATTTTGGTTAAAATAGGATTTATAAGTGACTAAGTCCTGATTATTCAATATTCAGTATCAAAGCTCACGCAGGGTGTTCTAAAAATAAACTTATCGCTACATCCGGTTTCCGTCTCTACAAACTTGATATAACTTGACGTTATGTGCACGCTTACAACACAAGAGTATAATTTACTGCATCTATGCAATATAATAACATCCTACGGGAATTGCTAAATGTTAATTTAAACCTATCCTATACCATCCTATAACTTACCATTTACCATGCAAAAAACACTTGACAAGAACATATTAAGAAAAATCTACACTTTCAAATACGAAATCTAAAGATTTTTATTTACTTTATATATCTTAATACTGTAATATGTAATAAGATTAGAAAATGCCTCTCTTACAAACAATTTTTTAAATACACTCGCTTTGACACTTCTAACCTCTCGGACTTTCATTCGCGAATCTCATTTTCTGTTTGTTGTTAACCACTTGCTAATACGGTGAAGGAAAACATCGTGAGAAAACCTACATATCTAAGAGAACTTAACTAGTTTTTGAAATACGTTTGACATTCGCCAATCTATAAGAAATGGGAGAAATCTAATTAAAATAATTATGTATTATCAGTATTATAGTGCTTTTAGTTTATAAAATGAACTATTTTTTTTATATTCGTGATATAAAATCGTACTCAAATGAATTGGTCCATGCTGGATAAAGAAATTTTTTCCTCAACTTGAACCCGAAAGTCGCGTCTATCGCTGACTTCGAGTATTTGAGAGTAATGCTAGTAACACTTGTCGAAAAGTTAGTTGTTCTTTCTTTTATGTTACTGATTCAAGTTCAAATGAATGGAATATTTATAACAAGGTCGATTATGAAATAAAAATGTCGAAAACAACAGGTCACAGAAAATTTGTGGTTTCGAGTCACTTCACTGGTTTTAAAATGTTGATCTATTATTTGAATATGAAGCAAAAGTTCGTATTATACAGGTAGGTATGTCCCTGATGAGTTCTGTATTTGTATCTATACAGATAAATAAATTTGAAGTGTCAGTTTGTAATGTCAAAGTAACAGCCTTTTACTAAATACATATAAAATTACATATATATATATATATATATTATATATATATATATATATAATATATATATATATACAGGGTCATTTTTAATTTACTGAAAACCTTTAGGGATTATACTTTTTACATCATAGCAACAACATCTGTAACAAGAAAAAATAATATTTCTTAAATTTTTATTTTCATACAAAAATAAAAATATTTTTTTTGCACCTTCTAAACTTTAAAGTTCTAGCATCTGGCCAAGTTTAAATGAGTAAGCGCGGCTTCCTACACCCCTCCACTCCTCCCCCTCCACCGGACACGCACTTTCTTTTGCTAATTCTGGACTATTACCGTTTAAAATGTGCAATAAAACTATGTTTATTTTTGTTACATTGAAGATATATTATTTTTTTTCTTACAGATATTATTGTTATGTTGTAAATAGTGTATTCCCAAAAGGTTTTCAGTAAATTAAAAATGATCCTGTATATATATATATATATATATATATATATATATATATATATATATATATATATATATATATATATATATATATGGCCGTATATATATATACCGTATATATATATACGGTACTTATAATAAAAAAACTATTTCAAACATTTTTGTTTGTTTATTTGTTTCGGCTGAACTGCGAAAAGGCTGGACCGATTTTGCCAGGACTTTCACTAGCAAATAGATTATAGCATATAATGAAATTGCAATTGCCCATAAAATTGTGAACAAAATCCGAGTACCTAGGAACGTACCCGAATGAAGCAACGATAAGTCGCCAGTTATGAAAAATATTATAAATAATCGGTATACCTTCTTCTATCCAATAATAAATAAATAAATATGTGGTTACGTTAACACACAGCACCATCTAGTTCCATGATGATAGGCTACGAGGCTTGTGTTATGGATACTAGATAGTTGATACACTACACATATATAACTTTAAATACATACATATTATAAATATAAACATCCATGACTGGAGTACAAACATTTGTGCCCATCATACAAATGATTGCTCCCAGCGGGACTCAAACCCGCGAACGCTGGCACAACAAATAGGGTCATACATAACAAACCCGAGCCAAACATGGCGTCAAAATATTTTTATCTAAAAATATCCATATATTTTTAAGCAATACCACGTGATACTTTGCACGAGCGTATCATCTCATATTTCTATGAAACCTTTAAAAATCAATTAAATGCATAGCGAATGCTTTATACTTTTTACATTACAACGTTTAACCACACTTCAGAAAAACTGCAGAGAATTTTATCATACTAAAATATTATAATAAAGTCAGTAATTTTCTGCTAATTTATTGTACGTTGCTCAATATTTTACCGACATTAAAAAGAAAGAGGTATTCAATTCGTCTGCATTTTTTGTTACGGATAATTTTAATTGTAGATAGATTGTTTATTCTCTTTAATTAATAGGTAATATCAACAGTGGTCCAATATAAATATCTAAAAAAAACCGCCCTTAACTTTTAAGTAATAATAAAAAAGTAATTTTGATGTCGGTGTACCTTTTGTGTTAAAAGAGTTTTATCTTTATTAAAACAAGGAGGTTTTAATGTAATTTAAAGCACGTTTCACAATTTCTACGTAAACCGAATATCACTTTAATAGGCAAGTCGTGAGCTGTAGTTGGTATATCAATAACGCAAATCATACTGGAGTGCGCAGTGTCAAGAAAGTTGGGTGACAATAATTATATCTGACACTACGTAAAGCGGCGCTTTCTCCGTGCGTTTAGTGAAAATGTTATAAAGCCGTTTACATCAATCTCGCCGTATATCAAGTAAACTGCATAATAACCACACAACGGTTTATTATTTACTGTATATTGTCAATTTGTTTATATGAAGAACATACGACATACCCTAGCTTTGCTTCCCTGTACGCGGATTTCGCTCACAATGTCATGGTTTTTCATTTTTTTGCGCGGAACCCTAATCTTTTTCTAAAATAAAAATATCCTAAGTTACTACCTATAACATCGACTACCTGCCAGTGAAAGTCATGTCAAAATCAGAACAAACAGACAGACGAAAATTTTAAGAATTATTTTTTTCTTATAAGTAGGTACCGTATACACTTGTACTTTCATATGCATTTAGTAAAAAGCTGTTATATTGACATAACAAACAGACACTTCAATTTTATTTATCCGTATAAATTTTGAATCTTAAATATATACCTACTTAAGCTTTGACTAATGACTTAACTTGGCTTTGCTCGGATGAGTCCCTCGGTGTCTAACAATAGCCTCTGGGCTCTGCGTTATTCCAAGCCATAGTTTAAGATGGTCTTAATAGACGACACGTTTGGCTCAGTTTATAGTGACCCTACTTGCTGTGCCAGCGCTCGCAGGTTCGAGTCTCGCTGGCTGGGAGCATTCATTTGTGTGATGAGCACGAATGTTTGTACACCAGTCATGGATGTTTATATTTATAATATGTATGTATTTAAACTGATATACGTGTAGTGTATCAACTATCTGGTATCCATAACACAGGCCTCGTAGCTTTCCGTGGAACTAGATGGTGTTGGGTGTTAATGACCCAACAACGACATATAAGTCTATCTGTGTACTAAACATTCGAATTTGATAGGCATTTCGCGTGAAAAAGTATTATACATACAAACTTTTAACAAACAAGCTTTGTCTTGAACATCTTCGTATATAATGTACAAATGTACCTAGATACAGTTAATAATTACTGTACAAGTCATGTCCGCGTGGAATTGTGGCAAGAATTCTAGCTGTATTCCCTGTTAAATCGCAATGACTAACTCTTTTGGCGAACAAAAATGGTTTACCGAGTTCAAAATACCTTAAAGGTGATTTTTACAGCCTCACGAGTGGTCTTTTTTTTATTTAAATAAGCCCACCACACACCTGAGGACATTCATAAAAAATAACTACAAAACAATTGGCAGATATATGGGATAAGAGGCGGTGGTAGCCTAGTGGTAACGCTCTTGCTTAGGAAACAAAGTCAAGCGGGTTCAAATACCGGGTCTCGCATTTTCAACGTAATTATCATTTGCTGGCAGAATATATATAAGAAAATTCTTACACAGTACCTTCTTAATAGCAGTTTCGGATATAAAACATTTTTTTCTACTTTTGGTCGTGGTTTTGTCTCCAGTGACCATATTTTCTGTAAAGAATTCGAAACGTTGGGAATAAAAAAAAGTAAAATAAGCCCGCAAAAATAGTTTTATTAAATGTAAACTATTCGCGTAAATCTTAAGTTTGTTGTAAATATCTAGAATATATCCCATATTTGCTTTAAAAAAAGTTAGTTTCTCATCACTAATATATACAATGACGAACAATATTAACACAATAAACAATGTGAATAATACCATTTTCTACTATCATATTATATTATAGTTGTCGTAATTTTTTATTTTTTCCGTCTGCTTAGTATAACTAATAAGTGAAACTGATTAATAAATTTTTAGTTTAAAAAAAAGAATATTAGTTCTATAGAAAAAATAAAAATATTTTTTTACTTTTAATTACAACTTTAGTCAAGTACTTAACTGTCTGTCACGTACTTCATAATTGTCTTTATGTTTAGACAACTTTTTTTTTATTTTACATGTAAAATTATACAGGCAACGAAATCCGCGAGTAAGCCTACTAAGTAACATTATTTATTTTTAAAGAGCATAAGACAATGGCAATATCACGAGCTTCTCACATCGATTACATCCGTAGGATTCACTTTCGCTGGAACGCCGAAAGTGTGAGTTTATTTCAAAACAATTAAAATTCTAATTTCAAGTGAAAACATACATGAATATGTAACAAAAATTGAGCTGATTAATTATTTTTTCTTATTTAATTTACAGTTTCATGAATGTGCAATTTAGGCACTAACGCTCTACCCCGTCTTCGCTTGGTAGATTTTTACTTTGACTGTTGACACTTTCTCAAAAATAAAATTAGAAAAAACTATTTTTCTGAAAGTTACTATATATATATATATATATGATGTATAATATCTTTTCGGCAGAACTACCTTCTGAACCGGTGATGATAGTTTCTTTAGCTTACATATTGACATTTACCTAATTCACTTTGTAAAAAAAAATAATAATAATAGGTAATACAAAATGTCAAAATTGACGATTCATAAAAAAATACGTAACTCATTTACTTCGGTGAATTAGCCTTATGATTATGTTACTTGTTTGTTTACATTTACAATCTTGTTTTTTATACGAGGAAACTCCGGCTATCTTTTTAAGTCGACCACATTAGTCTAATCCCATTAATATTATAAATGCGCATGTTTGGTTGGATGGAAGTTTGTTACTCAATCACTCCAGAACGGCTGAACGGACCTGGATGAAATTTGGCGCAAAGTTAGATTATAGTCTGGAATAGCGAATAGTTTACTTTTATCCCGGAAAAAATCTACAATTATCGTGGGATATATTTATTTTTATTGTTCACAGAGTAAGGGATCGACTATCTATTCCATAGTAACCTTTAAAACGTATCTAGAGACGAACCCGAGTGAAACGTGGGTGAATCGCTAGTTTTTAAACCCTTAGTTTAAGAAATTCAGATTTCGTATCGGGTGCAAAGCGCTATTGATTTTTTCTCTTTTTAGTTTTTACCCGACTACGCCAGAAGGAGAGTTATGTATTTCGAGTGATGCGTATATTTCTTTTTCACGCTTTGTAACCTAAACGGCTTGATGGGTTTCAGCTTGAGAGTGGTCATTGGGTTCGTCATAATTAATTTAAAATTCGGATAGCATGTAAAGTTCTTTCTTCCTGTGTTTGATCTCTCTTTGTTCGTACAATAATCTCTGAATTATGAGAGTGAAGATAGAAATGCACATCATAATTACGCACGTACTTGTGCACTATAATATCTCGCCATTTGAGATTGGCTTTCATGGCCGACATTGATCAAGAGGATAGGTACAAATTACCACCTTTGATGCAATGACAAAGAAAAACCAGGACATTAAAGATCATTATAGGTTATCTATAATATATAGTGTAATATTTATCGTGTTATAAACGCTATCACCGGAAACCAGTCTAGACTCAAGGCGTCTTAATTAATATAAATTATGTTTAATGACCTACTACACCATCTAATGTAATGAAGAATGTTATCTCCTTATAATGTACAAAGTCGCAGCGTATATGTGCTCGTAATTCCTATCCTCGTAAACGGCTTGCCCGATTTTGATGATTTTTTTAATCATGGTTTTACCTAGGTGGCGCTGTTGTTGAGATCCAGATTTTTTTTTAATATTCCAACCTAACTGGGACTGTGCCAGGGCAAAGTCTGCCTGAGTCTAGCGGGTCTAAATTATAGGTTTTGCTCATTTATATTTATGGGTCTGGTTAAAGCAATAAATAAAATTTGTGTCAATACTTCGACGATAATGATAAAAAATCGCAATTGACTGCGGGATTAATTCGGGGAATCCTGATACGATAATGTCATACATACGAGTATCATACACTAACTTTTTCCATACATTTAGTAATGTAATATTAAAGTGAGGAAAAAAGTGTAAAAATTGGTGTTTTTTGAATGTCGGTTCGAAATAAGTTATTCCGGCCATAGCACTCATAAATTCAACCAAATAAAAATAAATCAATGCTTAGAAGCTTTTAAGGCCTCTAATATCATTTAAACCTTAACTCATAACAAAGATACATTGAAAACAAATTTCAATTAGCATTAAATTGCGTGACGCACGAACAGACAGCTGTTTCGTCCATTCGATATATGCATACGTTTTAAAGAGATATCGAATATAATTGTTGCTCGTGTATCTATGTATTTATTAGGCCAGCTGAGTCACCGGGCACCGCCTTCAAGCAACAGCGAGTGGCATTCAAAATCTGTAAGACTTACATTTTTACCCGACTGCGCGACGCAAGGGAGGGTAATGTGTAACAGCCTATGTATGTATGTATGTTTGTTCCTTTGTGGCACTCTAGAGACCAAACGCGTGGGCCAATTTTATTGATTCATACGTCGTTAAATTGTATTGATAACGCGAGTATCATAAGCTAAATAAAAATAGTTAAAAATGAAAATGGCGGATTTCAGGAGACAATTTTTGTCTTTAAAAAATTTCTTCCAAATCAATCGAATGGGGTACCGAAATCAAGGTTATTAGGAGGTGATTACAAAAATATATACAATTTATATGTTTAAAAGTAAATTAGTATAAAAAAATTGCTAAATATGACTTCAAATGTATAATTGGCAAAAATTAAAAAAAATATGAGAAGAAAAAGAAGAGCACTCTGAAACATACATATGTACATTGTACATATCGCGGTAAGGATGAAACGTGTATGTCTCCGACTGCATAATACTATGTATTTTCCTTCGTCAACTTGTTTCAATTAAATAAATTTACTATAAATGCGTAATATTTCCAAATTTTTAGATAGTCATTATTTACGCAACTAAAATAAACAAATTTTACTACTCACCTAAATAACACTATAAAAATTAAATAAGATACAATGAACTCTAACAAGGACATATAAAAGATATGTTTGATTTCACAATCGGTATCGATAGAAAACCATATAAAAATGACAAACCTAAGCGTTATGTCACGTGGTCATGATATGTCATTCCCATATATTTTTACGTTTACTATTAGCGTTATCGATTTCTATTAGCGATTAGCGATATCGACTACATACATAAGATGAACTGATATCTTAGTAAGCCGGTCCCATGTTCTCTATATAAGGCATAAGTCCAAGTGGAATGCAATATAGAATAAAACGTTTATTGTATCAACATATCGCTTTACAATTATGTAACGACTGGACGAAGTCTGGTTGTTGGTTATTCAACCGATAAATTATTAATTAGGCATAAATTATTATGTATGACTCGATTAGAGCATTTTTTGTGATAGTCTGTAACAAGTCGCCAAGTTGAATGCCATTGAACTTATATTTGTGGCATGAATAGTTAACTTATAAGTTTATATAATTCCTTTTTAACAAAAAAGGCACATCGCATTCAAAACCTCTTAAAATAATTATTCCGTCCTAGAGCTGGTTTTTTTAAATGTAAGTGCTATATAGGTATAGATAAACGGTCTACCCTTGCTCCTATTAATTAAAAAATATGAAATTCGATGCACAATAAACGCACATAAAGAGTAACTTAAAAAAAGCACCAAAAAACAAAATGTGATTTAGAAAGTACGTCTTGGTTTTTGTAGTTCAAAAAAGCTGCACCGACTTCAAGATCACTTTAAAACTAATTATATAATACTAACGACGCACCCTCATTCCTCTCGTTGAAAAACAAAAACAAATCTATCCCACGGGAACTGGATTATTCTTTTATCTCGAAACATTTTTCAGGGATAAAAAGTAACCTATATGTTATTTCAGACTATAATCTATTTCTTAGCCAAACTTCAACCAGATCCGCTCAGCCGTCCTGACGTGAAAAGGTAACAAACATCCATCCATACAAACTCACAAATTTTCGCATTTATAACATTAGTATGGATTACTATATACAAAATAATTATTATATAACTTTAAATGTCGCGCGAGTGGAGCCGCGGTCGAAAACTAATGAATTTTTAAATAATATATTAAACGCCGTCATAACAAAAGCTTGTCCGCTGAAATTACTGCGATTTGATGACGTTCGACCGATAACCGTATCGCTATTGTGTTGCGTATTTGGAGCAGAAATGGAAAACAACACACGACCACATTACTTATTATCTATGCGACAGTAAATTTTATTGTCAATCATCTACATTAGAGATCTCAGGTTTAATTACCATAACCAAAATAAACAAAATGAGTGGCTATTACCATAATGCCATAACGAAATGTATTATATTTAATTTAGATCTTAGACTATAACAACCCTTAAATTTATTATTAATAAGTAGGTGCTTAAGGCAGTGGTAGCCCAGTGGTAACGCGTTCGCTTGGGTAACAGAGTGAAGCGGGCTCAAATCCCGGGTCTCGCACCTCTTATATTTTCATGTACGAATCATTTCCAACATGATTACCGCTTGCCTTAACGGTGAAGGAAAACATCTTGAGGAAACCTGCATGTCTGAGAGAACCTAGCAAGTTTTCAAAAGACATGTGAAGTCCGCCAACCCGCACTTAACCAGCGTGGTGGACTATAGCCTGATCCCCTCGTACTGAAGGGAGGCCCGTGCCCAGCAGTGGGACGTTAAAAAGGGCTACATAAACAAGTAGGTAGCTACTTATGCAAAGTATTTGAGGTACATTTATTTTTTTAATACGTATCAATATTTTCATGTTTTATTCATGGAAGAATATTATATTAGAATCAATAATATAATAAATCTCAGGCAGCATATCCTACATACATGCAAAAAGTTACTTTGTTCGTATTAAAATAAATATCTTTTTAACATGAACACACTGCGCGGTTGTCCCTATGGCCTTGAAATTCGAAAGTACACCACCCAACCTGACCAACTTTGAGATGTAACCGATTCAATAAAAAAGAACCATGTTAATAGTTTTATTTATCGCGTAACAAACTACACACAAACAGTAAACACATTCAAAAATAGAGTAGGTACTTTCGCTTCGATGTCGGTCAAAAGATTTTAACTTTTACCTAAAAATTAATTTAAGCTAGTATTCGCCCAGTGGCCGAAATTCGATCATAATAATCAATATTGACATATCTATATAAAAAAAAACATCTGTATCCAATTTTTAAATGTCAACACAATAATAATAAGTGTCAATAACTACTAAACGAAGAAAAAATAAAATCGATTGATAATCAGAGGAGAAAAAGGTACTTAACTATTTTGTCTTTGCCTATTTATTATATACATGTAACACTAGCAACTTACCCTTGTTGCTTCGCTCAGATGCGTTCCTGGGTATGCGGAATACAGTCACAACTTCATGGGTTTTAATTACTTTGCGTAGAACCCTGATTATTTTTTCCAAAATAAAAGTAGCCTAAGTTACTCCTCAGCTAACTGCCAGTGAAAATCTCGTCAAAATCAGTCCATCCGTTTCAGAGATTAGCCGGAACAGACAAAAAAATGTGTTTTTTCTTTTAAGTACCGTATATGTTTCCATATGCATTTAGGAAAAAATTGTTATTTTGACATTAAAACAGACACTTTATTTATCTGTATAGATGTGTAGATAACTACATATAATTGTTCCTAAAATACTAATTTAGGACGATTGAAGACGGATGTATTTTGTATGTAAATGTATGACATGTGTAAACAAATGATGACAAGAACTGACAGACGCTCCGAGTCAAAACATGGAAAACGGAGAAAGTCTTTAACTTTTCAATACATTAAAACCAATTCGTCATGATGAGATAATATTGAACATTATGTATGTAATTTTTTGCATGTCATTATAAATTTGAATTTACAAGTCGAAATAATATGAAAATATTTCTATTTTTGTGCTCAAATTCTGCATCGGCTTTAGTGATATTCTTAAACCTTAAAAAGCGTATTCTTAGATTACGCTTTCTTGAGTACTTTCAATTTAACCCGATAGTTTATACGTTCACTAGCGGCTCACCCTCGCTTCGTTCAGGTTCGCCTCTAGAAAAACAAAAACAAATCTGCTGGAACCGTACATTTTTCAAAGAAAAAGTAGTCTATGTGTTATTCTGATGTAAGAGCTATATTATTGTAAAGTTTCATCAAAATCCATTCAGTAGTTTTTGCGTGAAAGAGTAACAAACAATAATATCCATACATACATTCTTACAAACTCTCGCGTTTATAATATTAGTAGGATTTTCACTACTATTACAAAGAGGAAAGATTTATATTTTTGTATGTTTGTAACGTATAAACTCAAAAACTACTGGACCGATTTAGATACAATTTGGTAAGAAGATAATTTGAGACCCTGGGAAGCCTATAGATTTTTTTATTCCGGAAATCATCCCATAAGGGGGTGAAAATGGAGATGAAAGTTTGTATGGGGAATCAACCTAGGGACGAACCCGAGCGGAGCGAGAGTGAGTCGCTAATAAATACTAAAATAATATGACTACTATTTTTTTTCAAACAGCACAAAAAAGGAAGCTCAAACAGTAATCGATTCGGAATTTGCGAAGATATCGCGTCACATAGGTACACATAAAAGCATACATCCAATTTAAGTACTTTCTTTTGAAGTCGGTCAAAAATCCTACACGATACCCATCTAACAGTCAAGTAACATTATACGGCCAGATTGATAAAAATAACATTAAAATTTCCCTAAATATGTACAAGCTTTTAAAAAAATTGACAATATGAAAATTTTTAAAATTCCAATGTATAAACATAACAATATAAAAATAAAATTTCTAAGTAATACGAGTATGTCTAAATGCGAACTTATAAAATAATCACGACACTTAGACGCATGTCAACATATTTTATTTTAGTACAAAAACTAGTATACAAATCACGTCCTTCCTTTTTGACGTTAAAGTTATACAGTCAGTTAGTTATGCAACAATAAGTAATGTAACTAAATGTTGTGTCACAATGATTATAAAAATAGTAACAATATTTACATGAAATTACTCGTACATATAACAAATAATCTTCACGTTGTTTTTTGAAAAGCCGTGCCGAATTGTCGTGTCGAGTTTGAGCGATAGGAATGGAAAGTGCACTTGTCTTTGCGTATACGCACTCCACTATAATATCTCCTGTGCTGGCAAGTCTCAATGAGATTGGCCGCCGTGGCCGATATCAGTTAGGACATTAAATGAATTTAAAAACTTCTATAGGGATAGAGGATACCGTGGTTAATGTTCCTCGCTCGTTCCTCTCCACACATATTTGGTGATCTATCTATCACGCGTGACATGAGTCGCGCACTATACCTTACGTTCTCATCATCGATTAAAAAATAACTAAATACACAATAAGCGACAAAAAATGTCCTTACGGAATGAGCGCTCATTTCAACATTTGAGCGCGCTTTTAAGTTAAAAAAAAAAAGAATTTGAAAACAACGTTAAGCATTGCATTTAAGGTTCATTGTACATTGTCGTATATTCATTTCAACTAGAATAATTATCTAAACACAATTGGTGACAGTTTTAAGAGAACTTTTGCATGGGATTGTGTATCCAGTACTTTTTTGATCGATAGTTCTCACTTCTCATACATAAGCTGTCATAGGAAATACGGGCGAAGATATCACTAACAAACTAAGTAGAAGTATTACTCAAAGACATGGGCTTATATGAGATTACTTATGTCTGTGATAGGTTTAAGGCAAGTGCCGGGGCATTGGCATTCATAGCGGCGACTTCCCGGTCGAGATACAGTTGCTTATGCAAGCCGATTCCTGAGAAAGTGTGCGTGACAACATTAACATCGGTAAAAGCATTGCACGCATTCTAACAAAGATTTTTGATAAGTTTATTGTGCTAATGGTTTTAATGAATCTTATCTATACAGCAATAAAACAAGCTATCTGTCATTTTGATGAAACTTTTCTAAGAAATAAGTAAAATTTGTAACGTAATAATAACTGTGTAATATAAAAATATAGGCACTAATGTAAGTTGTTGTATAACTGTATTTCAAGGTTATCTCGTAAGAAATCGTGAAAATCAACATATCTATACATAAAATAAAATTGTAATTTAGAGAAATCTGTACATGAAATATTTTTTAAAAACAATGAATGTAATTTATTGTGTACAGAATGTAGAACAATAATTTAAAAAAAAAATCTGTTTGTCTGGTTTGTCAGTATGTCTATTTGTGTGTGCGCGTTCCACGCCAAAAATAATATAGGATCGGTTTTAACTGAATTTTGTGTAGAAATAACTTATTACTCGGGTCAACATTTAGTATACCCTTTACTACAGGAATATCATTCATTCCCAAGGGAAAACATAATAACTGGTTCTATTGCGTCCTCCATAGAAATTTGTATGGCTAACGCTGGCTAAACCTTAAGAGATAGATCAAAACAATGTACTAAAAATTATAAGTCTTAAAAAGACCTACAGAAAAGTCCGCAATAGCATATGTCTATCTGGTAGGGTACACTCGCAATGAATATATATTTAAAACGTAGATTTAGTACGAACACATCCCGAGCGAATCGAGGGTAAGTCGCTAATAAAATTGTTTCTGAAAATGTTATATTTAATTTTAAATAAAACTATCTTTTCGAATTATTTCGCGGATTTATTTTGATTTTTGGTTCCCGACGTTTTGAATGCAATAATAATGAATGAATAAGAAAGTATTATCTGAAAACTTTGTTAAGTGTGTGTACCTAATAGAAAATAGAAGTTAAATTAACGGTGTTTTAAAACTCACATAATTGGAGAACAGTTAAGATTTTAATTGTTCTTCATGAAACGTTTTTGAATTAGAAAGTTTAAAAAATAACAACAAATCGGTCGAGTGAGACCAAAGGTCAAAAAACGGGCTTTTTAACTAAAAATATACTATTAAAGTAAGGTTTGAAAATCACTTAAAAATACAGTTTTATTCCAAATGGGTTATTTTTTATTACGTGATCAGTGATCATCCTTCAAAACCTTCTTTTTTTAAATCCTATTCACGTGGGAAGATTTTGCACAAAAAACATCCACGGGAATTAGATAGGTTTCACTTATTTAGTATAGGTACCTACATGGACTTACATGCTTAGAAAAAGTAAAGTATTATACACCTAATAATAACGCTTATGGAAAACAAAATAAAAGAACAGAAAAAATAAAAAATGAACGATTCTTATCTTGTACACCGTAACATTTAAGAACCAAGTTAATTGCCATCAGGATGTGTGTGTGAAAGATTTAGGTCGCTAGTATATATGGAAGCCAAAAATAACTTTAAACTGGTAATTGTTTGCCATGTTTTATTCATCAAGTGCGCGAAAAATCAGACCATACGTGGAATGATTTTACTTTAGTCTTTATATGCCCTATTGCCTATAGTCTATACTATTATATGGACAATCAAGTTAATACTTTTAGTCTAAACAAACAATTCCAGCCCAGCCCATTGGAAAAGAGTTGATTGTTCAAAAACGCTTGATTCACACTTTCTTTATATCAGAAACTCTTAGCTCTAAACTGCTTTGCGTTATCTATAAGTTACTCAGTAGGTATTAGAGTAGGTAATTAAAAAATTGGTCGTGTAAAGAAAACAAGCATTGGGGAAGTAGAGAAGTTTTGGCCTTAATGATATCGTCATATATATTACATAACAAAACAATGTTATTATTAACACCATTTTCATGTGAATTACAAATTTTAACTTGTTCACACTATTGCGGTCTTATGGTTATTTCTGTTATAACGGTAATAAACCTAGATTTAATTTCTTACCATTTTGCAATACGCGGTCATTTATTTGTTCAACAACATAATACTAGGCTACTTCAATTACGGTCATAAAGATGTCATGATGACTTCATTTTTCCCCGACTTTATTTGACTTTCATTAATTTGGATTATTCAATAACTATAGCTAGCTAAAATAATATTATACTAATATGTCACAATACCTCAATGAAAAACCATATAACCATTTAGGCATATCCTCTTTTCTTCGCAGTCGGGTAAAAAGCCAGTATATCAATGCTAATGCTAAAGTTTAGTTTAGCTTTACCTCGCAAGGAGTACAGAATACAGATAGCTTCATAGGTATTTGTCATATTGTAGCGTTGTTCGTACAATAATAAAGTTATACTTAAAACATTATGGAATAGGTATAGAATATATCTTTATTGACACAATTGTTTGTTGTTACATAAGCCTGTTGAAGCCTCTGACTCCCAAACTAGATTAAACCTGTCAGGAGTCAGTGCGCTCTTCCATCTTTAATCATAAGTAGAAGTCTATAATATTACAGAGCATATTTAACAGTATTAATTTTAATATTTGCTTGTGATTATAATACTAACTTCTTTCCAAGTTAAAAATCAGATTTTTATGAAAAAATATTACAAAAGTGCTAACTACGTACTAACAAGGAGCAAACCTTGAACCTACTATAAAGGAATGTTTTGTTCGAAGAATGAAAGTTGAACCCGTACTAATAAAGTTGACCTTGCGGAAAACATCGCCACACCGGTGAAGTCGAGGCCTTATGCAACTAATGACAAAAGGGTATAAGTAAAAAAATGAGAGAAAAAACAAAGAAGCCAATTTTTGCACTGATTTATTTATGTCTTGCTAGTCTCAGTGAGATGGCCGCCGTGGCCGAAATCGGTCAGGAGGATATCACTAGAATTGTGCGACAGCGATTAGTCTATTCTTAGTATTATTCTTTTATTTGAAAAGTTATCTTCTGTTATCAGTAAGTGCACATCATTGTGCCAAATTAAGTATAACAACAAACATAAGTATCTAATCAGCGCTTGATCCTTTGATAACTGCGCTGTTAATTTTGCTTTTCTACTTTTGTGTTTCGTTTTGTATTCCATTTAATTTTAGACTCAAAAAGAAGGAAGATTAAAAATCGTGGGTTTTTTTAGAAATTGCGAATCGATTTTGGCAATTTTTTTAATTAATCGATTTTTAACTTTGTACTTGAAAATGTTATCTTATAAATATTAGTTATCGTTACAAAATCCTTGCTTTGTCCATCTGTACAGAGCAGGTAATGTTCGTAAAAGCGGAATGGTACATACATTAATTGGGTGACATTTGTTTGAGGTGTGTAGATTTGGGTGATAGAATAATACGGGCTATTTTTTAACGTCGATGGTAAAAAATATCCCGTATCAACACAAGAGCTGTTTTTAGTCATGTAAATTAAATGGTCTTATAAAAACTTGCAAATACATTTCAATTTCCGTTCACATCCGCCTAAATTGCTTCTTACATCACTAGATTATCTCTAAATCGTTATAATGCTCTAAGGTAATGAACAGTTGAAGGATATAATTAATTAAGAATGCTATTAACTTTTAAGTGTGTATCATAATACAGTATATTTATATTTTATATTATAACAGTAAATAGTATTATCGAATTTACATACTAAAATTTTCTCTAAGAGAGACGAGTTGAGACTGTAGGCAGTAAGTACATGTGCAGTTGGCCGAGTTACTTTAACCGAGGTATTGATATTGGCTATTTGATATTGAATCGATTTAATCAATCTCAGATCAATTAGAAGTTCCGACCATTTGGAATCGGAGTTGAAGCTTCGTAACATTCCTATTATGTCTAGAAATTGGTAGTCTGTAACATGTTACGATTGCCAATGGAGATGGGACTTAGCTTTACAAGTCTCTTGTTGAAATAAGTTTATTTCTAGTATAATAATTGTATTTTGTCCTTTTTAACATTCCACTACTGGGCACACCCTTCCCCTTACTACACGAAAGATCATTGATCAAGCTATATTCCACCATGCTGGCCATGTGCGAGTTGGAGGACTTTACATGACTTTTGAAAACATGCTAAGTACTCTCAAACATGCAGGTTTCCTCACGATTGTTTTCTTCACCGTAATGCAATTAGTACTCATGTTGAAAATTATGGCACATTAGAATGTCAGAAGTGCGACATCTGAGATTCGATGCGCTTTCTTCGTTTCCTAAGCAAGCACGTTAACACTGGGCTGCCACTTGCCTGATATAAATAATGTTGAAAATTCTTCCATATATCCATTTATAACATAAATAACGTACTCTTAACATGTTAAGTCATATTTCTCATTACTTAGTAGTAAGTCACGGTGCCGTTACTCTGTGAGTCATCTGCTGTAACGACACTCAAACTAACTTTTATATCATTTTAGTGACTGTTTTTACAATCGTATGTTTTAAGAATTTAACTTTATAAAATATAGGTTAGTCGTAATCGTTTGTTTGTTTTGTTAACATTTGTTTTTGTCAATGACAATTGTTTCATAAGTTATCTCCTGTCATTTGCGAATAGGGTAGAAAAGGGATTCCTTGTGATACAAATAGCAACACTAAAATATCCTATAATATTTAGTAAAGATGGAAATAAAATTATTATTATAATACAAAACAGTGAGGTTACTTAACATTAAACTTAAATTGTAATATTTTGCCATAAGCGGTTGCACGCCAAAATATAATTAAGAAACATTTTTATAATTAGGTATTCATTGTTATTTAATACCTAATTATAACATTTAAAATATTTTGAAAATCTTGATGAAATCAGGTTAACATGAACAATTTAAACCATGTAAATATATGTAAAACGCTTTTATAACCTCTATTATGTGTGTAAACCAATTCTGGTAGTCGGATATAATTGATTTTTAAATCATCATCTATACATATAATAAAATTGTAACTAAGCCAAATCTGTACATTAAATATTTTTTGGAAAATCTTATTGAAATAGTCATTATTATCGATACAGAGGCCGAATCTATAGTTTTTAGAATTTTAGTCTGTCTGTCTGTCTTTTATCGCATCACGGAAAAACTACTGGAGGGATTTTGATGAAATTTGGTACGATGATACCTGGTTATCCGGGTCAACATATAGGATACTTTTTATCGCGGGAAAATATCACATTTCTGAGAAAAGTACAAAAACTGCAATGTAAGAGTATACTACTATGTAAAACCTAAAAAATTGGTTTTTGGACATCTAGACGCGAGCGGAGCCGCAGGCAATGCTAGTAGCCATATAAAACTTTGTAGTTGAAAATAAAACAATTTTGGGTCCTATCGAGAAAGAGGTGGATGGTGAAATTCTTCAATGACTTTCAGTAAACCCCTCGATTTTGAACTTATTTGGTTCATTTTAACGAGTCCCATAAAAAAAATTTCTAAATATATAAAAGTCATAAATATGATTTAGAAATGTTGAATTCGCTAAATAATAAATATATATTTGTGATACATAGACAGACAGGTATATTATATAGAATTATATTAGGTACCTAGGAATAAACTTTTTCAATGTTGTTTAGCGTACTGCCCTGAATTTCTAAAGATTGAGTAAACTGAAATAAGGTCTCCATTACGAATTACGATGTTATTTTAAATAATAGTTTCACAAATAAGGTTTCAATTTCAGGCTTAGCAATTAAATTTTTATATATATTTGGGGAATTATTATTTATTAATAATTCCCCAAATTTTGTTTTTTTTAAACATTTTAGCAGTTCAAAAAAATAAATTGTAATAAATCTTCATTTATATTATAAAACACGACTTAATATTATTTGCACTGTGAACTTTGCCTACCAATTTAACAAAACTTACAATTAACAAAATTTGGTTTGAAAAGTAAAATTACAAAAATAATATTTATAAAGATACCTATATAATAATATGCATATTTAGAGCATGTGGCAAGACTTTTTAAGGTCGGTTAACGAAATCACATACAAAATATAACACCTAAAGCGGAAGGAAAATTTAATATTAAACTTAATTATTTACGTTAATGTAATTATTATGTTATGTATTTACATTATATATATGATTCCACATACAAACTTTCATCTCTATTTTCACCCCCTTAAGGGAAATTTTCCCGTGTAAAAAGTATCCTACGTCCTTCTCAGGGTCTCTAACTATCTTCTTACCAAATTTCATATAAATCGGTTCAGTAGATCCAGAGATTACCCCCTACAATGTCACAAACTCACAATCTTTACCTTTTTATAATATTAGTATAGATAACAAGCGGCTCAACCTCGCTTCGCTCAAGCTCATCCCTAGGTACGTTTTAACGGATAATATGGAATAGATAGACTATATATTATAAATACATAGGTACTAAATAAATTGTATCTATATATGTATGTATGTATGTATGTTCTGAACTTTTTGATTTTCCAGGTGTTTTTTTGGGTTTTCTCTATTTCTTTATACTTAAACCACTCCTGACACACCTCCAACAAAACAAAAAAGAATTCTTCAAATCGGTCCAGCCATTTTTGAGTTTTAGCGAGACTAACGAACAGCAATTTTTATATATTAGATAATTATTATATTAGAAATTATGCCTTCACGTTTTTATATATAAAAACGAAAGATTATGTTTAAAAAAAATATTTTAAAAAAATTGAAGGAAATACTTATTTTATTAATATGTAATTATAAAAATAAGATAACCCACATACTACTCTCATCATTTATTTTCATTCATTATTATCGACACACATGACATATTTAATGGGTCTTGCCGTTTGCTTTCTTGCCTTTACTTTCTTATAAATACGAAATTTTAATTTATTTTAAACATGCACGTAGGCAAGATCTGCTTTGTTATATAATCTCAATAAAATAAAACATAGAGACTTTTAATATTTCAGTCAAAAATTGAAACTTTCTTCCGTAAACATAAAAATGAAATTTAGAAATTTAAACTTACAACTCTTCGCCTTAAAGAAAGATTCCTCAAGATTTGCACTCAGCACGATATATATCACAACACTAGCCACAATAGTTCGAAACGATAAACCTATTTTCTTTTTGGAATTAAAAGAAAAAATATTTGCGTAAATTCGAAAAATTATTATGAGAGCGCACACAACGCGTCTAACGCGACCACGCGCTCTCCACTAACTGACGCAGATTGAAATCGGAGAGAATGCAACGGTTGCGTATCTCCTGCGCCTGCGCCATTCTAATATTTTCAAATTTTACCGACAATACAGAATAATATGTAATTACTTTATTATTTCAAAATAAAAAAATGGATTTTTTATTATACTACTTTTCTATATTTTTTCGTTTTGTAAAATTCTAGTGTAACAATTATTTTGGGAATATTAATAAAATAAGGATCTTCTTAATATTACGTCCGTTTCCTTTGAATGAAACTTTGATTAGTTACTACTTTACTGGTTTCAACTTTTCTTTATACTAAATTTCACCCGAGCGGTTAGCGGAGAAGTAAAAAAACATACGCACTCAGCTCACACATTTCTCACTTTCACATTTATAATAATATAGGATGGTATTTCAATTGTACTTTATTAGTTCTTGCCCGTGGCCCTTCACATTAAAAAAGTCCATGATATAATTTCACTGCGGGGGAAAAATGTTTTTTTAAGTGAAAAATAAACACGCTCGCTTATTTCATAGTTTTTTTTAAATAATGCCAGAAGTAATAAATATAAAAAATATAAAACCTTTTCGTTTCGGCCTATCACGATACTATTGGACTACAATAGTACAGTGTCACGCAAGTCACGACTATAGGTACTTGTGTTACAATTTAACTTGGGTCTACTTCTGTTATGTATCTGCCTTAGGGCCATAACATATAAGGCTGAAGTTCACAAAGTAATAAATATGGTTAAAGGAGATATTTGAATTATCAGTCAATAAACGGTTTATATCAAACTGGAATTAGAAAGAAGATGGTGCACCTCATTTCTTCAAAAAACACGTAAAGGCTTTGGTTTTGCGCATCAAACTCACCCCAATCAAGTCAAGACTGCTTGCTAGTATTCTAAATATGAATATAGCAGCACGGGAATAAAACGTTTTATCTCCCACATAGTTGGACGAATTATGTTAGCATTTGTAACGAAAAATGGGTCAGAAGGATATTATTATTAAGTTTTTATAATATTGTTTTATAATACACATAGTATAGTAGTTATGTATGTACATATTATGTATACACGGTATATAGTACGTATACATATTATTACACAGAATAATAACTAGGTGCATAGTAGATCTATAGATACTATTTAAATAAAAACTAAGTGAAAATAATAAATTAGTCAATGTAAAATGTACTTGCAAAGACATATGGTAATTCAGTTTTGCAGAAATCCTTAAATGTAGACTTAAAATATGTGATGGAGTTAGTTTATATTATAAAATTATCTGAATACTTAGTTATTGTCGATATCTACCCACAAGTCTAATAGATGTACAGCCCTAATCATAACCAAGCAGCGTGAAGTCGATCAATCTTTATGCAGCGTATTGGCAATTGTACGACACCAAATTGATGTGTGATGTTCCTCATCATCCCATCATAATGCATATTGCTACATTTCTAGTGAACATATTAGTAGAAATACTATTAGACTCGTGCAGCTTTCCTTGTATACTTTACAGTTTTGATATATATATATTTAATATTGTTTTTAAATTCATTTTATTCTATTCATCCCTTCATTTAAGGAAAATATAATTTCAAGAAAAGTTACTTTAAAACAAACGATTTGAATCTATTAAATCCCACTCTGAGTCCCACGTTGGACACCCACTTTGGTCCCTTATCCTTTTTTTCCGGTGGAAAAATCTCTTCATGGGTGACTCTGCCGGCATTCCCATCATAGGAATGGGTACGGTGAGACTATAATCTTAAATTCACAGCATCGAAATCGAAAAAATTTAGAAAAAAGAAAAAAGTTTTCTTATAAATACCTACACTTTTATATGCATTTATTAAAAAGCTGTTATTCTGACATTACAAATATATACTTCAATTTTATTTATCTGTATTAAATCATGACATAATATAAGTGAGAAATTAAATGAGGTATCATCAAAAACTTTGACTAATAAGCATTAACCTAATAATCAAGACTACCAAGCTATTCATAATTTTATGCTTAGATATCACATAAAACACTCAGCTCTCTCATTACCAAAAACGCCATGTAAGTATCTAATTTTGTCTTACAACTTTAATTAGTTACTAAGCAATGATATTTGACAGATTTTACATAATAATAATTCGAACTCTAAATACGTCTCACTGCTGGAAATAGGCCACCGCTCAACACGAGAGGGATCAGGCCATAATCCGCTATACTTGCCAGTGCGAGTTGGGGAACTTTCGAAAAATAGATAAACCTTCTTAGCGATGCAGATTTTTTTACGATGTTTTTCTTAACCGTATCTACATGCCTGTAGTAAAAAAATGGCTTATTTAAGAGTTTTAATAGTGGATATACTACATACAACAATTCGCATTTAAAAGCTGTAGATGTCTCAATTGTTGTAGAAACAAAATAACCAAAGAAGTACATTTACTATAATCAAAAAATATAACCTAAAATTATTATAACAGTGCAGTGATAGCAAACGAGTTTCACAACATACTAATTAGTGTAATCTCAGAGCAATGATGTAACTACACTCTCGCTTTACAATAATCATACTTTGTGTTAACGCAAAAATCTTTTAATTTATAACATAACATCCTGAAACTAATTTCAAATGTTCATTATTTTGCTTTTAAAGTTAATAATCTATACATCTAGAAATAAAGTGTCTGTTTGTAATGTCAAAATAACAGCTTTTTACTAAATGCATATGGAATTATTTACAAAAACACAATTTTAAACAAATTTATCTGTCTGTCTGTCTGTCTGTTTGTTCCAGCTAATCTCCGAAATGGCTGGGCCGATTTTGACGGGACTTTCACTGGCAGGTAGTTGATGTTATAAGAAGTAACCTAAGGCTGCTTTTATTTCAGTAAAAGAATTACGGTTCCGCTCAAAAAAATTAAAATGTACCTAGGGATAAACCCGAGAAAGCGAGGATTAGTCCTAGTCAAATAAAAATCTTATATATATATATATATATATATATATATATATATATATATATATAAACCTTGACTTTGTATTATCGAGCTAGCTAACAAGACCCCATGATAGGGTCAACAAACATCGGGAGAATACAAGAAACATACACACACGCGCACATATTAACTTCCGCATTTATAATAATAATCCGATTAAGAATGCAGTTAGTAAAGATTCTAATAATAAATACAAGAATTTATTTATTTCTTACTAGCGCACACTGTCTCCAACGTGGTGAGCTGAGAGAAAATCAGTCTTCTAATGTGAACAATCCTCATCCTATACGAAATCTTCAAATTTCTTAAAACCTAATTATTCAAGCTGTTTTCCCACTAATTCTTCCATCGTAAACACTCTAATTTAAAAAAAAATCAGTCCAATAAAGAAACATCAACACTCCAAGTATTTTTCCAATCATTTTTATAAACACAAATTATTACAAATAAAGAGTCATATCTATTTAGAACTGGACGCAAACGCATTATTCGCAATTCACAGTCACATGAGCTCAATCACTGAGTTCATGGAACACTATTGATGTCACGGGACCGTCATTGTAAAGACACCTTTCAATCGAATTGCATTTAGCTGACGTCGTTTATAAATTGTATTTCGCTTCAAGGATTAGGCTGGGCATTGATATATAAAATTCATAATTTACGACTTAAAATGTACTGAAATACTCTAAAATTATGGATATTACTACATCGATGATGAGTGTTAATTTATAAAAAAACCCCTACGCAAATTGTCATTTAACGATTACACTGGCACGCGTGGCACTTAATCGAGTAATCATACGCTAAAATCATTTTGGAAAAGAGGTGATACTCTTACACTGCTGGACCGATATTAACCAAACATAGCTAAGAACCACAGCTTTCTGTGATTCTTAGCTATGTTTGGTGTTAGCTTATGGCAAAGGACTCAGCTGATGCTGCTAAGACCGAAATAATTCAGTTACACCCAGTAATGAAACAATAGAAAGAAAAGCCTATAATTAAGAATTCTACGATAATATACCTAGATAATTTAGGATATTAAGTGGATAGTATTTTCGAAACGCGATAAAACATACAATACTTATCGTTGCTTGTAACTCTAATTAAGTAATCTATATGCGTCTACGTCGCGACTTCCTGTCGTGCAAGCAGCAAACATCTTCCATATGCCTTAAAGCCTAAATTGGTAATTAAATATGAACTTTATAAATATATGCAATAAAGTTCAATGGTTTAAATGATATGTATAAAAATCAAAGGAAATATTGTACCTTCGTAGAATATATTAGAATTTTTAATGGAATAAATTTTTTTCAAGTTCTGAATATAAACTTGGTGGTGTTATTGTAGTGTGCCATCTATATCTATACAAATAAATAAAATTGAAGTGTATGTTTGTAATGTCAAAATGACAGCGTTTTACTAAATGCATATGAAATTATATACGGTACTTATAAGAAAAACACAATCTTTAATAAAATTGTCAGTCTGTTTGTTTTGATTAATCTCTGAAACGGCTTAACTGATTTTGACGGAACTTTTACTGGAAGATAGCTGATGATATAGGGAGTAACATAGGCTACTTTTATTTTAGAAAAAGAATTAGAGTTCCGTTCAAAAAATTAAAACCTACCTAGGAACGAACGCGAGCGAAACGAGGGTGGGTCGCTAGTAGAAAACAAAATTGAAGCGTTTGTTCGTAATATCAATATATCTGCTTTTTACTAAATGCATATTACGATATATACGATGTCGATACTTAGAACAAAAACACATTTTTTTTAATTTTCGTCTGTGTGTCTGTTACGGCTAATCTCCGAATCGGATGGACTGATTTTGGCGAGACTTTCACTGGCAGATAGCTGGTGTTATAAGGAGTAACTTAGGCTACTTTTATTTTAAAAAGAGAATTAAGATTCCGCTCAAAAAAATAAAAAAAAACTTAGGGACGCACCCGAGCGAAGCGAATAACTGCTATAATCACCCATAGACAATCTCTGTCAACAGTTTAAAAAAAACTGAATTGACATTATATCACATGCCTACCAGTTTTCTTACATCTTTTTTAATTACACATGTAAGCAATAATAATTTACATAATTTATTATTTATGTATATTCTACATTCGATCTCGTATAGTCTGTATCATCAGTATCATATTGTGGGGGTTGTTGATAGATGTAAATTGATAGAGTATGTAAATTAATAAGAGTCTACTGAGAATGTTTTAATTGCTTGATTTATTAGAAATAAACTGCTATATTAAAATGATTAAAATGATATGATATGAGCGCGCCCGGGCTTCTTGCTTGCCGAATGCGAACTAGCCTAACTTTTAGAATAATAATTAATATATAATGGAATAAATGATGCGTCATGAGAAAAAATGATGAATTACAATATGTACGGTTGCACCGACACATATGAAATTCTAAAATAAGTGCTTTCTGGTTTCAACAAAGGAAATAAGTACTTTTGAACGTTTACTAGAATTCTATTGTAAATGCGTATTGTGTGATTGTGTCCCATAAAAGAGTTACCGAGTATCGACTCTACATGGAATTGACGAATTCCATTTAATACTAGCACTAAAAGTATTATTTACAATTTACATTATAATAATTTTAACCATTATATACTTATTTATTTATTCATATAATAGGTATGTTGTGCGTTTTATTATAGATCCATCTCCTCTAGATAAGTTCAATATCTATAATCGATATCGCTAATAGAAATCGAAATGTTTAGGCGTGTCATTTTCATACATTTTTCATCGACTTTGACGAGAAGGTGATCTCCTATGATTCGGTTATTTTTTTATTACCTTACGTATGTTTTAGTTTTCTACTAGCGACAAGTATTGTACAATATCATCTTGCCTAAGCCCAAAGCTATTTTGACTGTAGATATAATTTAATTTGTCTATTAGGTAATAACTATTTTGATTTCTATATTCTATATGTCATTTTCAAAGTAAATTGTGCTCAACGGGCATACTTAAAATTATTTAAAAAGAGAATTGAATTGAATTGCATGCATACATGACATCATGACATTTGATAATGAACAAAGTGGTATAGTCAAAATAATCAAAGTATGGCGGAACGGGTGAATTACACTCGTAAAATAGCTGGGCAGCAATTAGAATGGATGCATGCCTCACTGCGCCTCACACCGATTTCGATAGGGTTGAGGCTAATTAGTTTATTTTAATTTTTCAAAATAAAACATAAGTTTACATTATTTATAAAGGTAATAGTGTTTTTTTGTTCATGTAAGCATTTAAAATAATTCATTTTTTTATAATGCATTTTTTTATAATTAAACCTGCTCGTTTGCTCGCTATTATTAAATAGCGAGCAAACGAGCAGGCGGGTCACCTGATGTTAAGTGATCACCGCCGCCCATGAACATTTGTAATACCAGAGGCTCCACCAATGCGTTGCCGGCTTTTCAGGAATTTATTGGTCCGCCCCTTGAATAACCCCATGTTGTAATCGAGCGGGAACACAGTCGATGGGAGTTGGTTCCACAGATTGGTAGTGCGTGGTAAAATGATCTGGCACAACGGACCGTCGAAGTGCTCCAGGCACCCAGGAAATTGAAATTATTATTATTTATATTATTAAAATTTTGGAAGTTTTACTTTTAATTGTTATGTCGATTTAAAACTTTTTAAATATTTTTGTGATGTTCTGATGATGGATGGAGCTTAGATGTAAATAATGGTAATCTTCAATGACTACTAATAAAACGTTTGAGTTTGAGCACATTTTAAAAATCCTATGCCGTAAGTTTAAAGCGTTATTTCTATCTAGAATAAAATCTTTTTAAAATTATAATTTTATTTCAATTAATTATGAATCATTTAAGTAAATGTTATAGTCCATTATTATGATACTGTCTGACAACCCTGTGTTCCGAATTATGCAAAACCTGATACTGAACTTGTTATATCACCGTCTCGCTCCAAAATCCGGCCTCAAACATCGTTTCCGGCAGACGAGCGCGTGTTTTTGTCGTAATAAAATATCGCATTTTATGGCAATATTTTATATAAAACACCTTAACATTTTCATCAAATTTATATTTAAAAAACCAAACAACAAATGTCGTAAATATTATATTATTACTCAATTAAAAAAACGTTACCAGATCTTTATTCTGATATGAAATACAATAGTATTTGTGTAGTCTCTCCATGTTATAAGAAATAAAGATTTTTTACAAGAGTGAAATCCTTTGCCTGCTTCTACTTAATTGTGTTAAGCTTTTAATAATGTCCAAATCGTATATTCAATACGATGGGATCGGGCCATAATCCACCACGCTGGCCATGTGCGTGTTGCTGGACACAGTCACTGGATATGGTCTTTTGAGAACTAAGTTCTGAAACATATCTAAAATAGATATATTTCATTCTTATATTATTTCATAGATTATAAACTTTATAGTTATATCTTTATACTTATTTCACAGTACAGATAAACGTAAACAATAAACCTGTATCATAAGTCATCTGCATATTCATCTTATCTGCACGATAACGTCTAAGGCCGTACATATAGTCAATATTTGATGAATTAGACTGCTCGAAAAAAACAAAAAAGTAGATAAAAAATGTAGGTAAAATAAATAAACTGAGAGAGTGACAGGCATTTAAATAAAACAACAAACTGAAGGTTTTTACAACTTTCGTTAATATTTATTGCCAACAAATATAGTTTTAGAAACTACTAGCGACTCACCTTCGCTTCGCTCGGGTTCGTCCGTAGGTTCTCTATACAAACTTTCATCCCTATTTTCACCCCGTTTAAGGGATGATATTTAGGATAAAAACTATCCTTTGTCATTCTCAGGGTCTCAAACTATCATCTAACCAAATTTAATCTAAATCAATTCAGTAGCTCCAGGGATTACCACATACAACCTCACAAACTTTACCTCTTTATAATATTAGAATCACTACATATTATAAAATAAAGTCCCTCGCCGCGTCTGTTTGTTTGTCTAAGCGCCATAAACTCCAAAAACTACCGAACAGATTTCCATGCAGTCTTCACCAATACACGAAGTGATTCGTGAGGAAGGTTTAGCAGTACAATTCATTAAGGTTTTGTGTAAATTGGCTGAATTATGACGATAATTGTTGATGACGTCTGAAAAAAATCATGCCGATTGGGAGCTTTATTGGCGTGCGCCGCGTAAGCTAATAAAGTTATATGAAAACAATACTAGCAACTAGCAGAGATTTTCAATTCTAGTGTCTTTCATATCTGTTATAGGACTAATAGAGCAAGATCCCTGGGCGTACTTGTTTTCTGGGATTTTGATTAAAACGATTTCACTCCTTGAGATTTGATTTGCAGAAACTTTTGTGTTAACCCACTGCACAAAAATAGAATTTTCATATGTGTTATTATACTATAGATCCAAACATTAATATTTTTTAAGAACTACCACTATTATTAAAGATATGAATGTTAGGATTTTTATTGCGTCCTGGATGGATTCCTATGTACGTGCACATAGCGTTGGTACAGTTTAATAGGAAGATCTTTTTAAAAGGAATAATTCTGTAACATCTATACAGATAAATAAAATTGAAGTGTCTATTTGTAATGTCAAAAAAAGGTCAGGGTAAGTACCCTCGCTTCGCTCAGGTTCGTCCCTATGTATGTTTTTTTTTGAGCGGAACCCTAATTCTTTTTCTAAAATAAAAGTAGCCTATAGTTAGTCACTACAACATCAGCTATCGTCCAGTGAAAGTCCCGTCAAAATCAGTCCATCCGTTTCAGAAACTATCCGGAACAAACAGACAAACAGACAGACAGACAAAAAATTTAAAAATTGTGTTTTTCTTATAAGTACCGTATATAATTTCATGTGCATTTAGTAAAACGCTATTATTTTGACATTACAAATAGACACTTCAATTTTATTTATCTGTATAGATGTTACAGAATTATTCCTCTTAAAAAGATCTTTCTATTAAACTGTACCAACGCTATGTGCACGTACATAGGAATCCATCCAGAACGCAATAAAAATCCAAACATTCATATTTTTAACAATAGTAGTAGTTCTTAAAAAATATTAATGTTTGGATCTATAGTATAATAACACATATGAAAATTCTATTTTTGTGCAGTGGGTTAACACAAAAGTTTCTGCAAATCAAATCTCAAGAAGTGAAATCGTTTTAATCAAAAATCCCAGAAAACAAGTACGCCCAGGGATCTTGCTCTATTAGTCCTATAACAGATATGAAAGACACTAGAATTGAAAACCTCTTTTTCGAAGTCGGGTAATAATGGAATTTTTACCATAAAGAATAGTAACTAATCGAAAACACCATAAATCTTAAAACTTTCATGCCAACAAGATTTTCTTGACAAAGTAGAATACTGTAGAAGTCAGGATATAAATAAACCACTGCATGGTCTCATTCGTTTTTGTACTGCACAGTTAATTTCCAGAAGTAGAGGCACATTGAAATACGGGTATGGCTAACTGGTTATTTTGCCTTAGTTTCATGTAAAGCCACTTCATATTATGCAACGAGAAAAACTACAACTTTCATTCCTTGAACTAGACATGATGTTGAAATACACCATTATTTGAGTCTTACTTTATTATTATTTATTTACATGAAATATAAAGAAAATTACAAATATACTTAACTATATATACAAAACAAATGTACACTTATCTATTACTGTACAAGTCATGTCCGAGTGGAATAGTGGCAAGAATGCATTCTAGCATTCTCCCGTTGAATGGCAATGCCGATTCTTTGGGCGAAAAATGCGCCAGCCCTCCTGTCACCGGTAGAGGCGATACGACCAGGTGTTATGACTTTTAAGAAGCGCCTAGCGCTTTGACTCCATGGGCCAAGGGTTTCTAAAGCAAATGGAATAAATATAGTCGTACTTAAGTATAAACTATACTAGCAGAACCCGCGGGTTCGCCCGCGTTCAAAGTACAAAGAAAAAAAACGTTTCTTTTCCTTCCCTCTACAATAATGTATTGAAGTCTGCCCGATTTGTTGACATTTATGATTACTGCTCCGCTCCTTTGGGTGATGATAGCATATAGCCTTCCTCAATAAACGGGCTATCTAATGGAAAAAGAGTTTTTCAAATCGCATTAGTAGTTTCTGAGATAGCGCGTTCACACAAATAAATAAACAAACAACCAAACAAAAAAAACTCTACCTCATTATAATATTAGTATAGATTATGTGTAAAATTCCATATTTATATAATCTATCTTTAATTATAAGGCGTATAAAGTAAATAAAAAACAACCAAGAATAAATACGACACATCACTGTTTTTGGCGAAAATGCTTCGCTTTTAAGAAGTAAATCAAACACGTGCGGAAGTATGCCGATTTTTATAATAAAATGTAAATAGTTTCTATTAAACCTTTTTAAATAACTGTAACTATTAAGTGTTTTAATATTTTACAAATAAGTTAGGACTTAAAGTCGATAAATTACAAGCTCCAAGCACTCCTTTATTAAAAAAAACGTGTGTGTGTGTAGTGTGTACTTATGTAAAATAGCTAAAGATTTCATCCCGTATATCACAACTCTCTGTTTGTAAAAGGAATGCAGCTAACTTCATCATGTCGCTTTTTGGCTGTCAGTGTGCGCGCGCATCGTAAAAATTTTACTCTCATATTTTTTTCCAAACGTGCCAAATTACTATAGGTACTTCAAAAGGTCACATTTAATTTTCATGAGTTTAATACAAAAAATGCACACGCACGTAAAACCATAGGCGGTAGTTAGCACTTAATATAACAAAAGCTATAACAACAACATTACAAAAGCCTTGGTAGAGACCTTCCGCGAGGAAGCACGCGCTGATGCATTCAGACACACGCAATGATTATGTTCACCTAAATATAACCCTATTTCTATGTGTTTAAGGTATAATTTGTATCGGCAATGTTTACAGGTTTTGTTATTTAGTCTTTGGAACAAAAGTTATAGAAGTCATGATTGAAAAATCATTATGAGCCTTGTGAATACTGATGCGCGTAGTCCCCAATGTCTTAGGTACTACAACTTTCAGCATTGTCATGAGGACTTACCTAGCTTGAATTATCTCTTCACATGTATTAAAAAATCTTATAACATAAATAAAATCACGGCAATATGAAACTATAACTCAAAAAAAAGACACGGACCAAAACTATGTAATATTAGCATAGGTACTCGTTTAAAAATCCTACTAATATTATAAATACGAAAGTTTGTGAGGATGTATGTATGTATAGACTATAGATGTATGGATGTCTGTTACTCTTTCACGCAAAAACTACTGAATGGATTTTAATGAAACTTTACAATAATATAGCTCATACATCAGAAAAACACATAGGCTACTTTTTATCCCGGAAAATTGTACGGTTCCCGTGGGATAAGTTTGTTTTTGTTTTTCTAGTATAGTATTTATTATATCTATCATTTTAGGTACTTATTACTTTCCCTACAGGCTATATGCGATTTATGTACGACTTATTTATATGTATTATATCAATAAAATTCAATCTACCTTTCTATATAATAAACTAGTATATAATAGTACAAAACAATTTAGGCCTTTTATGTATCTATGTATATATTACGTATTATAGATCTAAAGAGATAGGACATTTTTGCTTTTTTAAATAATATGCAGCTGTTGCAAAAACCTGAGGGTTATGTATAGTTATCTCGCAAACAGCTTATCTAATGTATTCTATTCACATATTGCACTTGGCAGTCGTTATCGGTGCCTCTAGTAATCGGTAACGACTTTTCGATGTACGTTATCGAGTGCGTAAAGCACGATTTAAGCAAGCGAGGTAAAAAATAATACTAAAATTTCATCAATTTATATACCTGTTTTATAGTTAGCGTATGCATGTTGGGAGTTGTCACTGTAACCTATTGAAATTAGCTGCAAATGGCTATGCAGCTTTCAATATTACTATTATAGTATACTAGCGACTCACCCTCGCTCCGCTCGGGTTCATCCCTAGTAACGTTTTAACTTTTAATATAGATTTCTCAGAAATGAGATATTTTATTTTCCCTTGTTAAAAAGTATCCTATATGTTGACCCGGATAACCAGCTATCATCTTATAAAATTTCATCAAAATGTATCCAGTGGTTTTCCTGTGAAGCGATAACAGACAGAGAGACAGACAGACAGACAGACAGATAGACTAAAAGACCGACAAAAATTCTAAAAACTATAGATTCGGCCTCTGTATCGATAATAATGTCTATTTCAATAAGATTTCCCAAAAAAACATTTCATGTACAGATTCGGCTTAGTTACAATTATATTATATATATAGATAAGTGCGTGACCAACTTCAGTTGGCTTAGACAGATATATAACAGAATTTGAATCACTCCACTGGGTTTGTTTGACTTCACATAATGACATTCTGCGAAGTGAATTATTATGTATATTAATTATATTGGTTTAAAAAGACATATTTGTATGCTTCGAAAGGATTATTAAAATTAATTGCTCTTTCTAATCAATTTTCTTTTGGTGTGTTTGTGAAAAAATATGAGAGTATACATTTTTCGATGCGCGCGCACACCGACAGCCAAAAAGCGACATGATTAATTTAGCTGCATTCCTTTTACAAAGAGAGAGTTGTGACATACGGGATGAAATCTTTAACTATTTTTGTTCTGTTACGTCAAAGAAGTATAACTTCTTACGTGCATACATAAGTACACGCACGTTTTTTTACTATAGAAGTGACGTTTTATACTATGGTATCTTAGTAAGAAACTGTGATATCTAGTGCGTACGGACCGTTAACGTTTATTCAGGTGAAACGGAACGTAGAACGCGAACGGTAGCGTGGGAAGTGGAGTGCACTACGGAGGCATTGATCCGATCATTTTTTAATGTTAAAACTATATCTAATCTTAGAAAGTCTTCAAATTTAATTATAAATAAATATTGACTCAGATTTAATTAAAATTTAAAGTATATAATATAATTTGATATGGATTTACGTAGCTTTAAGTAGGCGTAAAAAATTATAAAATAAAAATATATAAAATGTTATATAATAGTTTATTTATATAGAGTTATATTAATAATCACATTAATATAAGTACATAGCTTAATTGTTATTTTTTTAATCCTGACATAAGCATTCAATTACCTACATAAATATTGCTAAATAATTGCCAAATAAACGAACATTTATTCAATTTTATTTAAAAAACTAGAAACGCCTTCATCTTAGTTCTTCTCTAGGTAAACAGTAGCACGCATACATATTACATACATATGTCAGTCTCAAGGCCTACTGACAATCTCCATACCAAAAATTGTATCAATTGAAATTTGCTGTAGGTAGGTACATGAATTTTGTTGTAACTTGTTTTCCCGTGGAAATAAGATATTTTACCACGATAAGCAGCTCATGCCATTCTCCAGTCCTCCAAATATATCTAAAAAAACACATTAATCCGTCGTTCTGTTTCAACGTAACAGAAGGACTAACAAACAAATAAACAAACAAACAAACAAACAAACAAACAAACAAACAAACAAACAAACAAACAAACAAACAAACAAACAAACAAACAAACAAACAAACAAGCAAACAAACAAAGAAACTTGCGCATTTATAGCAATATTGGAGAAATTTCATTCATGCACAGTATAAATAGTTTTCTACGAGATAACACTCGTATGTATCAACTCAGTCAGGTTCATATTAGGTTACTTATCATTTATCAACATCGGACATACGTTTATAAAGATCATTTAGAATATATACTAAAGAGAAAGCGAAGAATTTATGTAAAAAATATTACATAAATATTTACCTTTCGCTATATTATTAAAATATTGCAATTAATATTCAAACTAATGTAATATTTCTAGAACATGAATTATATGTTCCCACTAAACATTATATATAATAGTATAAAATATTAAATTACCTAAACTGTATAAATTACGTAAAATATTTAACTAACTTCATATTTCCATCCTTAAGCTCTCAACCTGTTTTACTACTTCGTTTATTTTAGTATGATCTAACTATATTTTTTATGTAATCGTTTTCATTTACTCGCCAATATATAGTTAAAATATAAAATCTAAACTAATATTATAAAGAGGAAAGATTTTTTTGTTTGTTTGTACCGAATAAGCTCCGAAACTACTGAACCGACTTATATGAAAGGTAAGAATAACTTGAGAGCCTGGGAAGGACATAGGATAGTTTTTATCCCGGAAATCATCCCTTAGGAGGGTGAAAATGGGTATAAAATGTTTTATTCGGAAGCAATCTAGGGACAAACCCGAGCAAAGCGAGAGTGAGTCGCTTGTTTAAATATAAAACAATGCTGTTAATCATCAGTATCAATAATCAGTAATCAGTAATTTCATAAAATGAATCAATAATATTATTTTATGTTATGAAATACTCGTATTCCTTATTTCTAAACAATAACAAATCGTAAAGCCTAAGCACAGATAACATAATAGTATCTACTATCCTACTAAAATAATAAAATATATAAAAAAAAATATAATGTGGATGTATGTGTTTTGTTGCTCCTTCATGTAGAAAGTACTAAACAATTTTTGGTGAAACTTTATAGAGTGATCAGAGGAACACAAATGATAGAATTAAAAAAGATAAAAACCCCGGGAAAATCCTACTATTACTGCAGATACCCCATCGATTGGACCTAATTCGGATTATTTTTGGGGTTTTACCCAAATACTAAATAGATTATTATAGATGGCGTTAATCCGAAAGCTGCAGAATAATTTTATTTAAAAAATTAACGGCACTAGAATGTGTAAAATATAGTGTAAAATACAACACATATTTTAGTGAGTTTATATATAGGTACGTACTCATAAAAACAAACAGCGCTATCTACGAACACGCAATCTCTACATACATATTACCTAACTAGCGACTTATTAAGTATATTAAGACTATTATTAAGTATATGTTAATATTTGGTTCTAGTTTTGTTTAATTAATTTTACGTAAGCCTTTACAATCCGAACAATACCTAACATACAACACTATCTTTTGAAATTTACTTAAAACAATATTTTCCTCATGAGACCCCATAGATTGTATCCCATGTTATGTATAATTCTTGCTTTGCTATTGCTAAGATGCACTAAGACTAGCCAATTGACAAACATTGTCCTTGCCCTCTTGACAACTATAAAATTTTTAAATTGCTGTCCAGGATTAGATGTATCTCAACAAAAATTAACGGTTACAAATAGTCTATGTGCTAATGCACATTAGCATATAGGCTAATTTTATAGCTGGGTTATAAACTATCTGCATTGGTTGATTCCCTATTTAAAGTTTCATCCCCATTTTCACCCCCTTAAGGGATGATTTCCGGGATAAAAAGTATCGTATGTCCTTCCCAGGGTCTCAAACTATCTGCTTACCAAATTCCATCTAAATCAGTTCAGTAGATCCAGAGATTACCCCCTACAACGTCACAAACTCACAATTCACAAGCTTTACCTCTTTGTCATATTAGTATAGATGTATGTACAACACTAGCGTGGCCGGAGGCAACTTTATACGTTTAGATTTGTATTGTATTAGATTAGTATTGTACGTTAAAATGCAAATTATATGTTTATATAGTATTCTTAGAATATATCAGTGTATCACTATAACAACACAACCAGTTCAACGAATATCTAGTATTGTCGTCCATCGCATACATTATTTTCTAGAATTAAATCATTATACGCAATAATAAGGCTAGTGCGATTATACAAGTATGTTTATGTTTTAAACGAAAACAACAGGTTCGAATTCCATCTGGAATTAGATAAACAAATTCAAATAACTAAGGTTTTAGTCTCGGATCCCGATCTATATGCTGGACCCATCGCTCTTTTTCTAAATTAAAAATAGCCTGTAGCAAATTTTTGATGACCCTAGATCGTGTTTTGTTGATGTTTTGTTGTTTAAAAAATATATTTCGCCTGGAAAAAGACATAAGGGTCCACCACGTAGATCGGTATCTCCTACTATTTTTATTTTTATCAAAATAAACTTACCTATAGTTTAGGACATAGCCCTTCATCTACCTACTCGAGAAAGTTTATCAAGTATAGCTAAAGTATCAAAAGTACATAATACTATGTACATCGTACATGCACCTACTTATATAATAGCCAGCAGTATTTAGTTCTAATAGCTAGAAAAAGTAGTATTTGATCTAACGCCATCCATCGCGAATCATTGATTGGAAAATTAGCTTTATTTATTTGATATTTTGTTCGTGAGCTATACGCTGACACACCTACATTTTTCTCGCATATCTACACTAGTCCGTCGATCTTGACGTCCTTGCCTTCCTTATACGTTGGAAACTTTTAAATGTATAATTCAAAACTACTTCTTTTGCCAAATCTTATGAAATTCTAGATTTATAGATTTAGGCTGCAATTAATGAAACCTACTAACGTTTTAGTTTTTTGTACAACCTTTATAGTTTATATACAAGAATTTCACAGCAATATCCTATATTTTTTTACATACATATGCACTTACAGGTGGCTATATGAAACCCGCCGACTAGAAAAGTCAGTAATATCCACTAAAACCCAACGGAACATCTCCCGTCTTAACCGGACATCGCAGGATCGCTTACGCACTCTACCTCGACGCTCCGATGATAGACCTGCCGAAGCAAGCCACGATAACCAAAGGGTTGTTCCCAGGGTCCACTCTGCTCTCAGAAAAGCACCAAGGTGGGCCACCTCTCTCAGTAAGTTTGTTGGCTTCAAACCCGGTTGGATTCTTGGACACTAATGTGCCTCAAGCCCCCTCCACCACGACCAGTTGAAAACACATGGGGAGAGGGGGGAGAGGGAGGGGGGGGGCAATATTCCAGCACACCCCTAACTTTTGCGAAATGTCATTCTACAATCGTTGAAGAATAGAAATTTTAGAAACTGATTGAAATGAATCATGATACGAGTGTATCATTCCGATATAAGTATTTTATTAAATTTAAGCCATACTGGGGTTATAATAAACTAGATTTAAAACAATTCATTTTTTCCATATTTACGTAATTTGCTTGTGAAGTAAGCACAAGGAAATAAGAGTGTTCTCGCATCCTATACATACTGACATAAACGGGCAAAACTTGTTTATTTGAGCATATAGAGCTCATATAGAGCATGATCTCTAGAACTTTTAAGAGAAACAAACATACACGCGCTCTCACACGCATACAAGCTTTCGTATTTATAACTGTAGTGTTATATGGTTCCATTTTCTAATAGCCATATCGATTGTAGAAATCAACTTATATGAAGCATTAGAGTAACATAGTAAATAAAAGACCATAAAATGTTTGAAGATTTATTACATGATATAAATCTAAACAAATAGTGAAATTAACATTTTATTATACATATTAATTTACAGTTTCAAGATTTCTAACAAACACGATTACATGCTCTCGTCATTCACTTATTAACTAACGCATCGTAATTATTTCAACGGCTTCCATCAAAGGCTCGGACCATACAAAATAATACTTTAAACAAATTATGCTTAAGTAAATTTTTTCATAAGGCAGTGGTAACCCAGTGGTAACGCGATCGCTTGGGAAACCGAGTGAAGCGAGTTCAAATTCCGGGTCTTGCACCTCTGATATTTTCATGTGCGAATCATTTCCAACATGATTACCACTTGTCTTAACGGTGAAGGAAAACATCGTGAGGAAACCTGCATGCCTAAGAAAACCTAGCAAGTTTTCAAAAGACATGTGAAGTCCGCCAACCTGCACTTGGCCAGCGTGGTGGACTATGGCCTGATCCCCATCGTATTGAAGGGAGGCCCGTGCCCAGCAATGAGACGTTAAAAAGGCTGAATATATTTTTTTCTTATCAGCATTTATTTCAAATCGCAGTGAGCGTATCGCAATTATAGAGGGTCGGGATCAAAGGGTTTTCAAATGGCTTACCATTAGGCGAAATATGGGAAAAGCTTGCTTTAAAATCCTGGATGAAATACTGGATACGAAAGAGATTGATCGGTGAGGAAAATGAAGAAGAGTTGTGTAAATTTGTTATTTTTTTTATTTTAACTGGTTAAATATACCCAGAAAAACAAATTGAACACTTCTTTATTTACATAAAAGAGTACTACACAAGTGAAACAAAAACATATGCGGATGAAGCAGTACTTATTTAGTTAAAATATAATTAAACGCCTGATTTGTGTGAATGTAGCCTTATGTCTTCACGAGAGAAACTGTAATTAAAACTTTATCATATAAATTTGGTAAATCTCATCAGTGAATTAATTATAAAAGGTGGTGAGTGCTCCATACGAGTTGTAGATAGTAGTTTAAGTTAAGGCAAATAGCAAATAATAATACTTTGATAATAAACGCGAACTAATATAATAAAAGTCTAACTGATACGAATCTGTACATTAAATATTTTTTGGAAAATCTTATTGAAATAAACATTATTATCGATGCAGAGGCCGAATCTATAGTTTTTGAATTTTTGTCTGTCTGTCTGTGACCGCATCACGGAAAAACCACTAGAGGGATTTTGATGAAATTTGGTATGACGATAGCTGGTTATCTGGGTCAATATATAGGATACTTTTTACTGCGGGAAAATATCTCATCTCTGAGAAACCTACACTAAACGTTAGTAGTAGAGTCAGAAGTGTAGCTTTACATATTTTTGCACAGTAATTCTACTTGTAAAATACAATTAAACAAACCCAAACTACTCTACCATAAACAATTTAGATAATTAAGGTGATAAATATTTATAAAACAGATACAATTTGAGTTATTTAAACACTAACGAATTACCGTTGTTTCACTCGGGAGCGTTCTTAAATGTACGTGTGCACTAAATCCTAAACCTAGCCGTTTTAGCGTAAAAGAGTAACCTGTAACAAACATACACACATACAAATTTTCGCATATATAATTATAGTAGTCAGATTATATTTATACCTACTCAAACTTCAGCTTGTCCATTTTCTCTTTCACCAAACTAAATTTCTCATCAAAACTATAAACTAACAAAATGCGATCCGTTCGCGCTTACACCACATTAATCTCACATTTCCCGCGTCGTTTCGTATGTCGCGCTTCGTGTAAAAATTCACTAATTACTCGATAGAAAGCTATTTTTTTAACCGATCCGCATCACCGTCGACGAAATTATTTTGTGCGTTACATCTCAAACATATTATATGTACATAGAGTAGGCAAGTGTAGGTGGTTATATGTATAAACTTTACTAATAGGTATTATAAATGTACGAAGTAAACTGCCTCGGTGGTGTAGTGGCTAGCATATACGGCTGCACACTCGGAGATCCTGGGTTCGAGTCCCGGGTCGGGCCAAGTTTAGTTATTGAGTATTTTTCTATATAATAAGTCTCAGTAACAGCCCGGAGTTGGGAAGTTGGCGGTGTTTCACCCCCGTGCCTCGGAGAGCACGTAAAGCCGTCGGTCCTGCGCCTTAACTCTCACCGGTCGTGTCAAGTGGTCGTCCCACCGGAGTATGAGAGTGGTAGGAATAGAGAGTGCACTTGTGTCTGCGCGTACACTTGTGCACTATCTCCTGCGCAGTTGGCTAATCTCAATGAGATTAGCCGCCGTGGCCGGAATCGGCTAGGAGAACATCATGTATGAAGTGTGTTTGTTAGTTTGTCCTCCTTTACACAGCAACAGATGGACCAGGTCCATGGTCCAGAGAGTGATGTTTATGTTTTTATCCCAATACTTCAAGCGATATTAGAAGTATTAAAATGTTACAATGTTACATAGATGCCTTTGTAAAAAGGTGGAGTAAAATTACCCCTTAATGGGTGAAGTGTTTTTTGTGTCAAATAAAAAAACTGTCAAAAATTAATTGAACATGAAATCCAGCCAACTTAGACCCTGAAAAATCTAAAACGCTGTTTTTTTTGGAGTTTTCAAAGATTTTTTGTGTAAACACTTAATGGGAGGTCAAAATAATTCTGTTAAAATTCCATATAGATGTTATATTATATTCGAAATGTCCTAGCGCTTAATGCCCTTGCCAATAATGACACCTATTATGATTTAGGAAATGATGAATATCTACTCGATTATTATATATAATTGAAATAGCGCGATCCATTGTATAGCCAGACTAATCGAGATATGCCCAATGAACATAGGTATATTACGAGTATCTCATACGTTATTTACATGTTTGATAAAAATAATATACACGAATAATAAAAATAAAGTAAAACTTATTCATTTTATGTTATTTATATGCAAATGTACGTATTTAAGAAAATTCATTAATTTTTTGCCATGAAATAACAGGATAGAACATTAAAATTCATAATTATTATGGTAAGATTATTTTGTACTACTAATTATGTATTCGAAACGTACAGCAAGAATGTGGATGGACAGGAAAAAGCGGGTAACATCTGTAACGGAATTTTAATTAGGAATTTAGGGATACCATTCCCTTGCTTTTCCTACACGGAGAAAAAAAAACAAAATTACTTACACGCAACGAATAAAATGATAGTAGATTGCCATTTAATTATTATTACAAACCATAAAATGTCCCAACGTATTTATTTATTTATAAAATGTAATAAATTTTAGTGATCACAATCATAATTCCATTGCAGTCCATTTTTATTTTATACTACGCTTCGTCTGGATAACTGGGTTCGCCCCTAATGAAAAACAAAAACAAATCTATCCCACGAAAACCGTACATATTTTCGGGGTAAAAAATAACCTATGTGCTATTCCAGACTATAATCTATCTGTACCAAATTTCATCCAGATTTGTTTAGCCATTCTGGCGTGTTTGAGTAACAAACATCCATCCAAACTTTCGCATGTTAATGGGATAGGCTCAGTCTATCTAGTACCTGAATTGCCTGAGCCTGAGATTTTATTGATTAGAAAACATTATTAATTAGCCAAACCGGCAGTAAAGAGGTTAAATTTTTAATTGTTTTATTACTTTAAATGCATTTTACTTTTTCAAATAACTCTACCAAGTTATTTAAAAAACTGTATTACTTATTAGATATTATTAATTTCATATTTTCTATTATTTACAAGTGCGCTACGAGTTTCAATCCAGTTTACTCTATGTTAGTTATCTCAATATACGTTATCTGCATTTAGTTTTTGCAAAGAAAGTCTGACACCACATTCCGTTCGTATTTCGTCGAGAAGTCTGAAAGTGAATATCCACAATGAAAGTTGCTAATTAATTTTTTCGTGATAAAAATAATTACATTGCCTTCTATATAGCAAATTTTAATTATTTTTCTAACTAATATTTAATTTGGACGTAATGTCTTTACAATAAGCATACATTTAACACGCTATCTAGCCACATATTAGACATAACGTTATTGTATTTAACATATTTTGGCATTTTAACAAATCACAACTTTTTTTAGTATTATTCAAATTACTCTTTATTATTTCACTACATACCCAGTATGGTATACTCAATATGTATATTTATTTCGAATACAAGACTTAAAACCCAAACTTACTCCTGATTTGGCAGTAGAAGGTATACTTAATACTTAGTATACCTAAATGTTAGAGTAACTTATAATTAAAATTAAGCTTATATGAATATTGCTTACATTCTGAAATACTGAGTGGATTAAGCTACTACAAAATCTAATATAATCATCAATGTCTGTGAAAACACTAATTTCAGTATATAGCGATTTTTTTATAAAACTGAATTAAATTTTACCTAAAATTGGATAGCAATTATAATCAAATCGTTTTGCACGTGTGTTTGTATATTGTATATATACACTATACAAACTTTGTCAGTATTACACTCGTTTATTTTTTGCATACTTGATAAGCCTAAAGCTACGATTGGTATTTTTTTCAAACATTCAATCCATATTGACTGCAAATTTTTGAAGATCTTTTAAATATAGCCCAACCCCTAAAGCTGCAATTTAACACATATAAAGTAAAAAAAAAATGGATCTCGATTTTTTATTTAATTATTTTTTAATTTTATATACATCTCTGTTACGTTCATTACTAATCACTAGCGGCTCACCCTCGCTTCGCTCAGGTTCGTCCCTGAGTACGTTTTGATGATTATAGTATGGAATAGATTTTTTTTTTTCAATTTTTGTTTCGTAATTTTTTCCAATGTTTTAATAGTTATTCTGCTATTCTGGGTGAAGACATATCCAACAAAACATAGAGCATAAAAATCGATCCAATAGTTCTCGAGTCAAAGCCGACTTTGTTTTATATTATTAATCATTAGTAAAATATTACTAATGATTAATAATATAAAACAAAGTCGGGTTTGACTCGAGAACTATATATTTCTGCGGCGTCACCGCTCCGTTCCCTGAAATAAAGTTTTAGATATCTATTGCTTACCTTTCTTAATAATGTGTTTGTTTTTGCTTTCATTTACTTCCATTCTATTACATTTTGCCTTTAAAAGGAACATCAATATAAAAAAAATTTTAATTGTTTTCATTAGATTACAATTGTTATTATGATATATATATATATATATATATATATATATATATATATATATATATATATATATATATATATATACAGGCCATTCTAACATATATCTTTATTTTGAATAAATTACTTACATGTTTAAAAGATAATAAGCATAAGAATTTAAATTGACATTCGAGTAATATAATTTTAACATTTAAATTTTTTTTTAAATTAAATTAAATTATCTCATTTCTGAGAAAAAATACAAAAACATAAAAACTGCATTGTAAGAGTATACTAATATGTAAAACCTAAGAATTAGGTTTTTGGTCATCTGAACGCAGGCGGAGCCGCGGGCAATGCTAGTTTACAAATAAATAAACAAAAATGTCCCCTCAAAATAGCCCCCTCAATCGAATCGAAAAACAAAAAATGGGCACTTTGACGATAGAACAAACGTATTTTATGAAAGAACAAATATTAATGAATATTTAAAGACTACTAGTAACAAGAAAAATAATAAATTTTATTTGAGGGGGCTACTTCGAGGATACATTATGGTTAATTTATTTATAAATAAACAATTTACGTCCAAACAATTGTTTATGGCAAACAAACTACGAACAAACTTCATGTGAAAATAAAAATTCATAAATTAGAAAAAAAAACTGGGTTTTTACCAAGCCTGGTGACTGGTGAGCCTTTTCACAACGGTTTCTCTTAGGAGTAATTTGGTAATTGACAGTGGCAGCTGTCAATAGCTTGATGTCATCAGTCATGTGCCTTGCTTGTCAACTTCCATATGAGACAAGAACTTGAACATTTGCAAAAAATTTTTTTTTACTATTTTACTGTGTACAAGTATCGTGCTTGTTATCATTTAACTCCATGTCGTTACTGATAACCCTTTTCTGTATAAATTATTGTATGTAAGTTAGTCTTTATCAAGCAACATTATGTCTGCTATGTCATTCATTAAATCTACAAAGGGGAAAGTGATACTTGGTACTGTAGCAACTCTTCATCTGGCAATTTACTTTGCGAAACCATCACTTTTCAAGGGCAAGGAAGACAAAAATTACGTAGCTGCACCTAAATATCTGCCGTAGAATAAAACGACCTTGACATTACGGAAGTAAACCCGGACCAAGTAAATCGAACAAATTCATGATTTATAAAAGACTTGTCGGCTGCGATTTAGAATTGGGGACTCTGCCCCTAGCGGAGTGGGTGGTATTTCTGGATAAGGGACGTGATAGGAAGTCGAAATGTTAAATAAAAATTGTCCGCGAACATATGAGTAAAAATTTATTGAGACTTAAAGTTACAACATTTCCATACATTATTTTGACATTACTACCATTTAGACACTTGGAGTCAAAACGTCACTTTCAATTGTCAAAATAATCTCCAGATGATTGTCTTTATTTGTACTTTGCGTGAAATTCGAATTTTCTAGTTTTCTAGTCATTTATGGCACTCGCCGGCCGCTACCGCGGCACGCTCGCTTCGCTCGCTCGGCTCGTGCGTTGTGGCAACTGTTCTAACCTAACCTAACCAAGATATGAGGAATAATAAATAAATAATCTTAAATGTTCTAACCTAACCTAACCCAGATATGAGGAATAATAAATAAATAATCTTAAATGTTCTAACCTAACCTAACCCAGATATGAGGAATAATAAATAAATAATCTTAAATGTTCTAACCTAACCTAACCAAGATATGACGAATAATCAAATATAATCTGTTGTCATTTAAGCGGTAATATAAAACAAAGTGTCAGTTTTGCTTTTGTCAAAATGTAAGATCGTTTTGTTTGTGTTGTGAAATTATTAAAATATTAAATACAATAAAGCATTAATTGTTGTGAAAATGTGTAATGTACATAAAAAAGGATGCGTACTATTCGTTAAAGGTATGTTTATCTGTTGTAATCACTTATTTAGGTAAAGAAATGTATGGAAATGTGTTAGATATGTTATAACTTGTAAGTCTCAATAACTTTTTACTCGTACGTTTCCTCCAAATATTTTTAATATATTTTGACTCTCTGTCACCTCCCCTATCTAAAAATACCACCCACTCCGAATGGTGGTAAAGAAATATATGAAAATGTATGGAAATGTTGTAACTTTAAGTCTCAATAACTTTTTACTCATACGTTCGCGGACAATTTTTATTTAACATTTCGACTCCCTATCACGTCCCTTATCCAGAAATACCACCCACTCCGCTAGGGGCAAAGTCCCCAATACTGAATTTGTGCCGACTTGTCGCTTCTGTGGCCAGTACTATTCATAAAGGTCTGGTGAACAACTTCACAAGAAACATGAGTACCGGAAGGTTTCAGGTGTACGTTACGCGTTCTGATATGCCAGAATGTGGCATTGAAATACTTAAAAAACAGTAAGTACAGTTATTGATAATATAATCTGATATAAATATATATGTTGTCATAAAACCTTGCATCTAGCTATAACTATATCAGTATTCATATAAGAAACTTTCAAATGATAATCCTACATTTAATAATATAATAATATTAATAATAACTCAAAAATTTAAGTCCAGGTCTTAGATAACACTAATTCTTCTATTTCAAATTCACCATTTATATTCTTTCAGGTTTGATGTAAAGATGTGGAATAAACCATCTCCAGCCCCACAGAGTGAATTGTTAAAATCAGTTGCTGGTACCAATGCAATTTTTTGTTCTTTAAGTGATCAAATAAATAAGGAACTACTGGATGCTGCAGGGCCAAGCCTAAAAGTTGTGGCTACAATTTCAGTAGGCTATGACCATATAGATGTTGCTGAATGTAGGAAGAGAAGCGTAAAAATAGGATACACACCAAATATATTAACTGATGCTACTGCTGAATTAACAGTAAGTTAATTAATAAAATAATATAACAAGAAGCTCAGTGCTGATTTTTTATTAGTAATATTCTGGTACTTATTTTATTCTTACTAATTTAACTACATTAAAGAAGAATCTAATTATTAGTCTTGTTTTTATTTCCCAATTGGAATTTATAATATTGATTGACAATAATTGAAATATTTCAGATGGCATTGTTACTAAGCACATCAAGACGTCTCCCTGAAGCACAACATCAAGCAAAAACAGGCGGCTGGGTATCTTGGGCTCCAACTTGGATGACAGGATCTGGGTTAGCTGGATCCACTGTCGGCATAGTTGGCTTAGGAAAAATTGGTCTAGCAATAGCTAAACGAGTCAAACCTTTTAATACCTCTAAAATTCTATACCATAGTCGCAGTGTAAAGGAAGAAGCCAAAGAAGTAGGGGCTATTAAAGTTCCTTTTGATGAACTTCTCGCTCAAAGTGATTTTGTTATTTGCTGTGTTGCACTTGTGCCTGAAACTAAAGAGTTATTTAATAAAAGTGCATTCGAGAAGATGAAAAAGACTGCAGTATTCGTGAATGTGAGTCGAGGGACTATAGTTGATCAAGATGCATTGATAGAAGCACTTCAAAATAAAACTATTTGGGCTGCAGGGTTAGATGTTACAACACCTGAACCATTGCCATTGGACAGCCCGTTATTTAAACTTGATAATTGTGTTGTTCTACCTCATATAGGCAGTGCCACTATAGATACTAGGAACAATATGAGCACACTTACTGCTAATAATATTGTTGCTGCACTCAACGGCACTAAAATGCCAGCAGAATTATAATAATTACACAATAAGACATGTTATTGTTTTGTGAAGTTCAAATAAATGTAATATATTTAATATATTTTATTTTTATTCATTATATGTATAATACATACATTATATTGTGTGGTCTATATTCATCTTCTACCAGATTACATTCAGGTTTGTCATGAGTTATGACATGAAAATTGCATACTTTTATCTCTTTTAGTTCACTATCATTATATGATACTGTTACTTTTATACTTCATTATATTTTTATAGTATACATATATTTAAATAATTCATATCACCTAAATGAAATATTAGAATGGGTTTATCTTTAAAAACAAGAGTAATTATTAACTCAAAATATTATAGGTTCTAAAACGTTTTTCCTATGATTTCCCTCACAAACGTTTGGATTTACAATGGCATTTATTTTTGTTAAACAATTAGATTACAGAATACTTAAGTGCAGAAGGTACTTTTAAAAAAAAACACTTCCTCTTCCTAAATGTTTTGTGCCTATAAAATGACCTTACGAAATTTATTGTAAGCCATGACAATACTTACCTTTATGTAGAATTAGTTCACAGCATTAAAAAAAAAGATATGTTAAATTAAATACGTTTCGATAAGCGAAACAACCATATTAATATGTTAGTAATAGAGCAGTGCAGACTAGGCAGTGGTAGCCCAGTGCTAACGCGCTCGCTTGGGAAACCGAGTGAAGCGGGTTCAAATCACGTGTCTCGCACCTCTAATATTTTCATGTGCGAATAATAATATATATATTTTTATGTGCGAATAATAATATATCTAACATGATTACCACTTACCTTAGTGACAGAAAACATCGTGAAAAAATGTGAGAGAGCCTAGTTTTCGAAAGACGTCTGAAGTTGAATACAATAGATTTTTAGTTAGTAATAACATTTAAAATTACCTAAAGAACAATAATAGTGTTCAATCTGTACTAATATTTATAAAGAGGCATTTTGTATGTTTGAATGGGCTAATCTCAGGAACTACTAATTCAATTTGAAAAATTCTTTTTGCATTAAATACTAAATAGCCAGTTTATTGAGGAAGGCTACAGGCTATGTATCATATAATCTATGTAACTATGCCATACTAACCATTCATTCATATTTTTAATTTTTTTTCTCTCTATATGTTTATAAATATAATTATAGCTACACTAAATAAGATTAATAATGAATACTTAAAAGTTTTTAAAAAGTTGTAATATTTATAACGATAACGGCTAAAATTAAATAAATAATATGGCCACACAATTATAAAACTTGTTAAAAATATATTGACCTTTGAGAGGTCATTCGATTGAGACGTCTAAAACCCTAGTCAGCCCTGTAGGCCGTGTCCATGAATGCTATAAAGCATTTGAAGCATCAGGAACCAAAAATCAAAATAAATCGGCAATAAAATTTGAAAAGATAGTTTTATTTAAAATAAAAACAACCACATTAATAATAATTTATTTATGTACAATTGAAAACTAATTAAGATTGTTCAGTCATTATGTTCATGCTGTGCTTCAGACTCTCTCCAGTTATTCTGAATCATTTCAACAATCATCTGCCACCATTTTGACTCCATAAAATAGTAAATTGAACACACAATAATAAATAACCAAGACAGTATAAGAAAATAATCAGTTTCCTTTTCAACAACACTTGATACAGGCCCTTGAAAATCTCTAGATGTCACTAGAAGTACCTGTGGATTTTGTCCTGTGATAGCATGAACAAATTTACTAAATAAGTGAATATTATATTCTGTTCCATTAAATTTACCAACAGGTCGGCCATTGTGGAACATTTTTAAAGTAGGTACACCCACAATTCCATATTGGGCATTAATTCCATGATATTTTAATGCATCAATTGCTACCATTTTTACATTAGGATATGATCTAGCTAATGCATTGAAGTGAGGAGCTGCATGAGCACTAAAAGGGCAGGCTTTAGTATGAAATAGTACTAGAACACAATCTGCTTCAATATCTCGACTTGTTATATCCGGTTTTATCTGTAAAAGCTTAGTTAAAGTAGTTCCATTAATTATTTCAACTGATGGTTCAGATTCTTCACTTTGATCATGTATAATTTCCTTACATTTGGCTAATTTTCGTGTCTCATTCAAACTTTGTGTTGTATTCTCCATAGTTATGTTAGCAGAAGTAACCTGGTTGTAAAGATGTGTTAAGGTTTTATTTACATCAGACACTACATTGGAGAGAAGAGATTCTGATTCATCGACAGTAGAAAAATCATTATCATCCTTTTGTATATCAGTTTCTTCTTCAATATCAAATTGTGATGTGAAAGGCATAACTAAAAATAAAACGTTACAATAAAATGAAAAGGGGAGTAATGTAAATAGAATTAAAAAGAATGTTTGAATGAAAATAACAATTCTATGCACCGAACATTAGATTTATTATTTTATTTTTGCATCTAATAATAATATAACAAAAAAAAACCATTTATTTCACTCTTACATTTGATATTACTAATATTTTATATGACAACATTAATACTTACTGATGAGAAAAATTGTTAATAATATAACATTATATTTAGTCGTGAATTTCATTTTGTAGACTTTATTTCAATTTATTTAAATAAAGCACTAAAATAAAAACACTAAACACCTGTTTTGATGTTTAATGACATTGACATTTAACAAAATAAACAATTTGGATTTTCATTGATTTGAATAGATGCTTTTTTACTAAATTGAGCTTACATAAGGGTAACAGTTCTCAAAAGGAGAGCGCTATACGTATGGCCTATTTACATTAAATCTGAGTTTAAGCAATTTATTGTGATATCTCTTTTATATCAAGCTTTTTGCTTCTATTGTGTTCGTATCTTACCAGTAAAATGTATTGTACCGAGAAGTTAGACCAGCTGAAGGAACAACTGAGAAGGAGAAACTGATGGATCAACGCACAGCCTAAAGCACTGGTCGTAGAAACGTGAAATTGAAGGACGTATTCTTTATATGATATAGATATCTGTTAAGAAAGAATTTTTAGAAATTCATCCCCTAAAATTTTCAAATTGGGTAAAATAGGGAATTAGTGCTTGTATGAAACTCTGTCATTCGTAATCTGAAAAACAAAGAAAGTGATCTTTAATTTTAAAATAAAAAATAAGAATTATATTTATTTGATTTTTTTCGAAATTCATCCCTTAAAGGTGTAAAAGGGAGTATGAAGGTTTATATCGGCAAAGAATTATTTATGATCAGAATTACTTGAAACTTGGTATTAATAATCTTCAATACAATTAATTAAATACGTGTTTTAATATATTTTGAAATTCAATCCCATAAAAGGGTAAAATGGGTGATTGTTTCTTTGCACATTCTCTTTCTGTCCCGCTGTTTACCTAACAACGTTTATCCGACCCGGGGCTCGAACTCAGGACCCCCGTATGCAGACGTATATACTAGCTACTGGATGACCCAAGCAGATAATACCAACTGTTTACAAATGAATCAACTAGTTTATTAGAAGAGCCGCCTAAGGGAAAGAGCTATAAAGTATTCATATAAATATACTCGTAGGACTAAAAACTGTTATCAATTGTTCCGAAAACCACTAGAGAAAATATACCTTTGCCATGCCAATAGAATCCTTCTTTAGTTTTGCACTATTTTATTACTAACTATAGTTATTTTAAAATAGGTACCTAAATAAAAAATAATGACTCCCCGCATCCCGACTCCGGTCCTACTTTATCGCGTGACAAATGCACAAACTGATAAAAATCATACTATCGGTGATTTGGTATCGGAGACCACTTTACTCCATCCACTTACCATTTTACTCTACATTGTTTATTTCCTTTTTGTAAATATCTATATTCTCGATTTTTATTTCAAAATAAATTAAAGCGTACTTTTTTCGCCGACAAATTAACATAAACATTACCTTAAGGTAAAATTAAGACTTTGAGATGAATTCACTTCGTCACATTAGAGGGCGTCAAAATAACATTAATTACAGTCGATCTCAACCTTGCAGCTTTGCGATGCGCAAGCGCAACCAATTAGCCCCCTGTCATGTTTGTTTGAGAAATCGATATTTTATTTATACTATGAGATAGGAGAATATTATTTGATAAAGGTTTGTTTCTTATGAAACATTAGAAACTTACCATCGCTTCGCTCGGGTGCGTTCCTAGACGCCTAAGAATAAGTAGTCTATGTATTACTCTAGGTCAGAGTCTATCTTTATACTTTATACTTTTTATCCAAATCTCCCCGCTCATTTCTGCGTGAAGATTAACAATAAACGAACATATATAACGTTTCTCATAATAGGATACATTCAGATAAATATGTTATACTTATACATACTAGCGTTTTCTGGTAACTCCACCCGTGACATTTTTTGGCTTACTCCACTCTTGAAGTCGTAGTATATTAGGTAGGTTTTAACCTCCCTCAATATATAGGCTATAAAATGCATTTTTTTAAATCAGAGTAGTAGATCCAAAGATTAGCGTTCAAACACACATACTCTTCACCTCTATATTTAATGTTTTATAGATTGTTTGAATGAGTTAAGTCACCACTAGAATTTTAAGTTTAACTTTGTCAAGTTTTAATGTTTCTTAATTTATAATATTAAACGAGCAATTCTTGTATATATGTATATAAATTTATATCGTGTATCTCGGAAACGGCTCTAACGATTTGCACCAAATTTTGTATATAAATAAGGTTTTGCTTTTTAAGCTTATCTATATGTCTTTTCTAAAAAACGCATTTTTTAAATCTTTCCCGAAAAATGCCGAGCGAAGCTCGGTCGCCCAGATACTTATTAGTTAAACACCGAATTCCCTTTAGTTCCTAAGAAACTGTCGAAGCAAGAGTCCAAGTTGCGTTTGCTGGTTCTTCGATCTGTCGAACCGTCTGTCTTATAGTTATCCTAAAGAAATTGTGCCAAGTTTTAAGCAAAACCGATAGTCTGCCGCCACTATAGTAAATATATTTCGGGCGTCTATTGGAATCGCGTGACGTCGCCACTAACAATATTGTTTAATTCCGATTCAGTCGTGAAACGTCCGTCGACGCGTAAATCGACCGTTGTTATTAAATACAAGATAGGTACATTAACGATTGTAGTGATTTAAATAACGTCATGGCGTATTCGTGGGATAACAGAGTCGCTTTTGTTGTGCGCTACCTTTACGGTAAGTTGTGACAGATCTTTTAATTTAGTTTTCGATGGAATTTTCACTGTAATATGGAATACCTAGTGTTACACGAATACCAATATTTTGTTCGTTTTGAAAATAGAATGGGGAAATACATACTTTCCAATAGAAAAATATATCTTTAGCTGTGTATAAAAAGTTTTTTTTATTATTATTATTATTAAATATAATAAGAAAAACAGTTAAAATAATAAAATATGTAAAAGAAAACAATTCGACTGATATGTCAAATAAAAAGCATATGTTTTCAGCATTAAGCGCTCAAACTTTCTATACCTAAGTAAACAAGAGTTAAAAATAATTTAATACTACCTACATAGTACTTACAAAAAAGGTGGTGTAAGTGGTAGCCCAGTGGTAACACGCTCGCTTGGGAAACCGAGTGAAGCGGGTTGAAATCCCGCGTCTTGCACCTCTGAAAATTTTATGTGCGAATCATTTCGAACATGATTACCACTTGCCTTACGGTGAAGGAAAACATCGTGAGGTAACCTGCATGCCTGAGAGAACCTAGCAAGTTTTCGAAAGACATGTGATGTCCACCAACCCGCACTTGGCCAGCGTGGTGGACTTTGGCCTGATCCCCCTTGATATTTTAATGCATCAATTGCTACCATTTTTACGTTAGGATATGATCTAAAAAGACATGTGATGTCCACCAACCCACACTTGGCCAGCGTGGTGGACTTTGGCCTGATCCCCCTCGTATTGAAAGGAGGCCCGTGCTCTGCAGTGGGACGATAAAAAGGGCTGAATACAACATAGTACATACCATAAATTATTCTTAAAACTGTTAAGGAGTGGTCATATGCTCATTATTCTACCTTCTGTGGAGTAGTTCCATGGAATAAATTTATTGATGATGAACATAATATTTTACTTTGTTTTGTTTCCTAAATCCTAACTTAGACTTACACAAACATTTCGAAGTTCAAACTCTCCTTTTTTATCAATTGTAATATAATGGTTTTGCTGTAAATCGTTATTTAGCAAATATTTAAAGTTGCATGCGGTATTCACCTTAAAAGGTAATGCATTTAGCAATAAGAACTTTGTAAAATAGCATAATTTTTTACTGTAATAATGTAATTACCACTGGTGAATCTTAATAAATAAATAAAAAAAAAAAGTTGAACGGTCTATATACTTAAGTACCTAGGAGACATACCTATCTGTAGAAGATAACAACAAATTCAATTTTTGAAGATCAAATAGTTTATTTTGTTGTTTTCTTCTTAATGATAGTATTTTTATAGCAGTTACGATGAGGATGGACATTCGGACTCGTAGTTATTCCAATCATTAAACTTTATGACCGCCGTACAAAAGATCCAAATAATCGAACGTACAGTTTAACGATGGCATTTGTTTGTTTACTAGGAAATGCAATATACATGAAAATGAAGGTATAAAACTTCATAAGGTTTTTTCTCCATGGCTAAAGCGAAAAAAGGCGTAATTTTACTTTGTATTTTTATTTTTTTTATATTCACCAACATTTTCAGTGTCAATTTAAAAAAAATCGTCTTCTAATCCTCAGAGAAATGGATTCACATGCGTTTAGTTTGTATTAATTGGATATTAACATAATTTTCATACGCAAAAGACTCGGAAATATTTTCCTAATATGTTCCAAGTCAAGTATTAAAGATAGACACAAACCATTTCGAAAGTTATCCTCAAAAACGCTTGTAAAAGTCTATTTGGATGAAATGTATTTAAAAACGAGTAAACTCAATCAACAAAAAAATTTATCGCCACTCACAGGACCATTACTCAGTTAATTGAGCGATATTATATTTTTGACATTGGAATCGGACCAACTTTGTATTATTTTGCAGCGATTTAAAAATGTTCTTTAATTTAACATCAAACGTAACATGCACTAGCGTTTCTCGTTCAATTTTTATGAGTGTTAGATAAATATTTTCAAATAATATCGAAAAGTTACTTACTATACCTACCTACATATAATAAATGTTCAGGAATTATTTTATCAGAAATTCCACCCTTTTAAGAATCCTAAAATATAAAATTAAATTATGCGTATATTGTAAAGTGGACTCAATATTCCTCAATCCTCATATTAAAACCATGTCTATTTAGTTTTTACCATAATTGCAGTGGGGCTTATACCTCTTACTCCCAAATTTAACCATAGGACATAGAGCATAAAACTAATTTTGCGATTTTTTTCCCATTGGATGTTCATTTCATACCTTAAACAGCATTATTTGTTATGTCTAGTGTACACAAACATTATTTACTTCCTCCGTTACATTTTTGGAGTATCACCAGTATTTATTTTATTAATTAGTCATCATTGTCTAATATCTAGGTTAACAATTAAAATGAACCATCAAAATACCAAATTACAGCTAGGAAAAAGACTGGGACAGGTTTCCGTTTTTGCTTTTTGGCTACGGGGCCCTAAAAATGTTTACACTCTTTCATCAGAGCTTTTGTTAGACGATTAGTACGATAGAGATTAGTTAAAGGTATCATGTTTTTTTTTAATTTAAGAAGTGGGTGTGGTGCCGAGTTCGGTCTTTGCTACTTAGGGTGTATCACGTAGCACAAATATATTTTGTAACAATAGGACCGAGACCAAGGTTTACAAAACAAAGACGAATTACCTACTCTCGCACTTGACCAATCCTTACTTTATGTACAAAAAAATTTTTATCTACCTTTATACCTATTTTGTAGGTGTACCTACTTTATCCAATTAATTTATATGACACAATTACCATAACAAAATTACAATTTTGAATAATGTAACAAAACAATTTACAGCATTCATAAACATGTAAACATTCTCCTGTCATGTAATTGGGCAACTATCCCGTGATCACTTCCTCAACGACGGCAATCAATCATTTGTCGTCAACTTCAATTTGAAATTGTATTTAATATCTATTTCAAAACAGCATGCCCTTGAAATGTAGCCCGAGTAATGTTTTCTAACTACTGTAGGTAGAATAAATAGCCTTGTTTTTCCCTTCTTGGTTCTCGTGAGATATTAAGTGGGTATAGCGAAAGAATGATGTTGGAATCTTGATTTGGTTAAATTATTACAAAGTCAGGGTCGGCTCGTCCGGAAATTAGTCTCTATGTTTTTTTTTTTTTATAATATAGTATATACTCTATGGTTGAGGCTAGTTTGAATATACTGCAATTAATTAATTTGCATGCGTTCATTAATTTCATCTGATTAAATATGTATATTAATCTCTCCACGACCGCGGACACGCCGGCATGTCAGTTAATAACAATAGATTTCTTAGAATTTTAATTAATTTTTTAGAAATTTACCTGGAGGTGTTAATGAGATATAAGAAATAGTATACCTACTCGTAAATGCAAAAAATTATGATTAGGCACCTATATTTAAAAATGCTTGCAATTTATTGATCATTCTTGATCGGTTAGAACCTATTTGTTCCCTATAAAAAACTTTATGGTGAATGACATCTGGAAGGTACTTAGTAATTTTATCTCTAAGATGTTTTAAATATTGTAATTAATTTATGATCAATAAAATAATAATCTGTTGTTAGTAGCTAATCCTCAATTAATTGAGCTCTAATTTTACAGCAGTGAATGAACTAGAGACAATTTATTTGTAGAACAATAAAACCTCATTGACATTGAGTTGTTGATTGGCAAACACCGATACAGATTATAAATCGCTATCAAGCCCAACGAAGCGCTAACCCAGAAAATTGGCTCACTAATAAGCAAAATGAAAATAAATTGCACTTATCCCTCTGTGTTTATAAAAGTTTTAATTAAAAATAGCCACATAAAATTTATATTTCAAACAATCCTTAAAATATAATTTAAAAAGTTAACGTGTTTAATGATTAAGTTAATAATTCATAATAAATAGAACCTTCTTTTTACTAAATATCTCTGATCTTTTGCGAAAATTTATGAAAAAGTACCTTGCGTTGTACCTGTACGGATTTTAGTATATTTTGGAATTAATATGGCTTAAATATCAAATAAACATAGATTTTAGATCGATGTATGTACCTATGGTAGGATTATATGTATATAAGCGGTATTACGAGTAAAACTAATATTTTAATTTTATAAATATATAATAACGAAGGAACTATCCCTCCTAAAGAATACGTAAAAACAACAATTTCTTTATTTAAATTAAAGCTTGACATACATATTTACATTAACTAACCTACTTATTTCAATTTGGTCGAAATTATTTAGAGCGACATTATTGTATTTTAAGAAAAGAAAAATAAATTGTCAAAAACAATGTTCTTTTGTGCTTAATCTTTTAATAAAATATTTAACACAATATTTATACTTCTATCAAAACCTATACTTACTTTATTTGATAAGAAGATAGTTTGAGACCCTGGGAAGGGCATAGGATAGTTTTTATCCTGGAAATTATCCCTTAAGGGCGTGAAAATGGGGATGAAAGTTTGTATGGGGAATCAACCTAGGGACGAACCCGAGCGAAACAAGGGTGAGTCGCTAGTTAACTATACATAGATTCTCCTTTCTTCTTAATTAACTTTATTCTTTAATAGGCAGTAAATTACCATTCCATACATCAAATACAATATCAGCTTATTAAAAGATATCTCCCTACATTAAATAACGATCACGAATAGTAGTGATATAGTGATTTATGATATTTAAGAATTTCAAACGCGTTAATAGTTTCGTTAGGTCCAACCTTACGAAAGGGCTCAATTTTGGCATAGATCTTGAGTAATGACCGGTTAAAATAATCTCTTGCCATTGTTCTCCGCCGCCAACTGGGATTGCTAATTTGTATTGCAACACCTCCATCTAGCTAGCTCCTTTGTACATTTTGCAACTAAATTCGTGCCAGGTCTATAATTAATAGGTTTCCTGCTTTTCTGTTATACATATATTTAATAATCAACGATCGGACATATGATAGGGAAAGAGAGAGATAGTTTTCCAATTACAGCACTAAAGCGCATTATGCGGCATAATGCTTAACTTCGAGTTTTTGAACTACAGCAACTTTCCTTATCCTAACTACAGCAACGCTCCGCACAATCGAATACTTTGAAAAGTGCTGCTTTGGTGTGATGCGCGCAACGGATACAAACTCGAAAGCAGAAAATATAAGAAGTGTTTTTAACATTGTTCTTGTTTGTGCGCCAAAGTGCGCATTAAGCTCCATAATTTGAAAACAGGGAGGGTATTCCGTGGTAATGTTTTGTCCATTCAAACATGCCATGTCAAAAAACATTGCATCAGGGAGAAGCAGACTATCATTAGTTATTCTTAAACAGAAGTAGTTTTATCAATAAATATACAAAATAATTACGAAAATGTGAAAAAAGATTGCATCATCGTGCATAATATGTACCTACATATCACTGAAACTGGACAGCTGTTACAGACCATTTCATTGTTTCAATAGATCATTAACAATATTGTGATTTACTTGAATTTTGAAGGCAGCCAAATTGTCGAAACAGTAACCATATGCTGGTCGAATTTATTTGTAATGTTGTTGCCAAACTACACAAACCGACTGCTTTCTGTTGAAACTGCATAACAAAGATGTATTGACAAGACACATGGCTGGGATGACTAAATTACTTGATGAAAGTTAAACTATTTAGTAGTAGTACTAAGCACTAAGCAGTATTAGAATTTTGTAATATATCTTGAATCTTCATTTAAAACGTCACCTGCTCGTTAAGCTCTATAAGGACCATAGTAGGTACAAAGAAGGGAGTTTCGCCTCGTACTAGCGAATATCAAAAAAAAAATCCATAAAAACGTTAATACATGTAAACTTTACACGCGATATATACAAGTAAAATAACAAGTAAAAGAACTTGACAGATCATTTTAATAGCAAGCAATTATGATCGAATATTATTTTACAGTACTAGATAACCTCCTTGCGAATTTAGACAAAATCGTGGGCGAGTCTTTAGTTCTAGTCTATATTAATGGCGATGTCTACATTCGATATTAGCAACTTTTGCGCGTGCCCGCTTTGATAAGGCTCCACCATGTAAATATAGCTTTAGCGTTGACAACAAAGAATAATCGTTTTATTAAACAATGTATGATAGTTATAATAATAACTGCCTCGGTGGTGTAGTGGCTAGCATGTACGGCTGTTTGAGTCCCGGGTCGGGCCAAGTTTAGTTATTTAGTCTTTCTGTAAAGTAAGCCTCAGTAACTGCCCGGAGTTGGGAAGTTGGCGGTGTTTTACCCCCGTGCCTCGGAGAGCACGTAAAGCCATCGGTCCTGCGCCTTAACTCTCACTGGTCGTGTCGAGCAGTCATCCCACCGGAGTATGAGAGTGACAGGAACAGAGAGTGCACCTGTGTCTGCGCGTACACTTGCGCACTATGATATCTCCTGCGCAGTTGGCTAGTCTCAATAAGATTGGCCGCCGTGACCGGAATCGGTCAGAAGAACATCATCAGTTGTAATAAATTCCTTAATTGGAAAAGAAACGTTTGTTTGTTTTAATTTTTGAAGCGCACTGCTAAGGTGTGGAATGCCCTTCAACTGCATCCGTGTTGACTGTCGCCAATAATATGAATACCTTCAAGGCAAGAATGAATAGGCATCTTCTAGGCAAGCGCGCTCCAACCTCCAACCAGACCATCAGTGCTTCCCAGCGTTGATTATTATCGTCAAGCCCTAGCCTATATATTACCTAAGAGAAAAAATATAAAAAATATATGTAAATTATACTCGTATATCTTACAAGATCAATTTTAGGCCATTACCCATTATTCTAATTTAATATATATTCAAATTTTATATGCATATCCTTTATTTACTTTTCAGATATCGACAACAACGGTTATCTGGACGCTCATGATTTTCATTGCCTTGCACTCAGAACTTGTGTGCTTGAAGGCAAAGGTGACTGTAGTTCAAGCCGCTTGCAAAAGTACCAACATATCATGCTCAGTTTATGGGAAGAGATCGCTCAATTGGCGGACTTCGACAAGGTGCCAGACTATGTCGGTTACACTCCACATTATATACGCTGAGCTCGTGTCTGGCTGGCTTTATATTGGTGTTAGCTGTCGCAGACTGATTGGCTAATAGATGGGCGATTAATAATAAAATTGTTAAAACAATAAAACTGTCTTTATGCTTATTAGAGTAGATGTTTTGAATTAGAATAAAATTTTCTTACATCTAAATTATTGGAGAAATTTAAAAATCACAGTCTTAATCAATATTGGTATCATAAATTAAGATGAGGACCATCGATCAGAAAAGTACTAGATACACAATCGCATGCAAAAGATCTCGTAAAAATGTCACCAATTCTGTTTAGGTAATTATTCTAATTGAAATAAGTATGTAAATCATAGAGTATATTGCTACATAATTGACCCTTAAATACCTAAATATGTTTTCAAAAAAAATTAAAAGCTCGCTCAAATGTTCAAATGAGCCTATTCGGTGAGGATATTTTTTGTACTTTTTTGATCGATGATGAGGACATAAAGTTACCCAACTAAGGTGTATAAATAACATAAAATGATTTAAGTAATATAATATAGGGTGTAGGTATATTGGTTTATAAATACAGACTATTACGTGCATAATTAATTATTCAGAGTACAGCTAGCCGATACAAAAGTAGTTTGGCAGCTTGTTATTGTTATCTAAGTCCGGTGATATTCACTTTTAAATATACAAGATAGACTCACTAAATTCGTATTTTTTTAATTATTAGAGTTTATTGGTCGCAGAATGACTCAAAATTTTAGCCTCATACATCTCGTTATCGAGATGTTACACGTAAAGAGGCCACGTCAAAAAAACTGAATAAAATCCCAAAAACTAAACATTTATAATAATTTCATATTTTATTTGTATCTTACTAATATTATAAAATGTCAAAGTTTAGATGTATGTTTGGATGTTTGTTACTCAATCATGCCAGAACGATTGTACGGATCTGGATGAAATTTGGTAATGAGATAGATTATAGCGTGGAATAGCATATAGGCTACATTTTTTCCCGGACAAATGTACGTACGGTTCTCGTGGAATAGATTTGTTTTTGTTTTTTTAGTTCTAGTTTATTATACTTTGTAAGCGCATTTATATTATCTATACTAATATTATAGAGAAAAGATTTGATTTTTTGTTTGTTTGTTTTTTTTGTACTGAATATGCTCCGAAACTATTGGACCGATTTAGATGAAATTTGGTAAGATGATAGTTTGAGACCCTGGAAATAACATAGAATAATTTTTATCCCGGAAATCATCCCTTAAGAGGGTAAAATTTTTTATGGGGATTCAACCTTTTTTTATATGTATAATTAGTGTAAAGATGGATTCTATCAAACATACATTTTTTCTACTTATTTTATTAGTTATCATAATCGCCCATCTATAGTACTAAAAATATATAACATATAGCCTTAGAAGCTAATGTTTGAAAAACCGTAGATAGTTTCAATAGTAGTCTGGCGTTTGCTTTGTAACGCCTATTTCAGACTTCAGTCTCTATTTAAAAAATAACTAATGTATTTCCTTTTCTTGTTCTTTACATTTTAAACTGTTACTGCGAAGCCATGCTAAAGCTCAAGCTAGAATGACAGACAAATAAAATCTAATATTTATTGCAAATCAAATTAACGCTACAAAATTATCTAGCTCTAACAAATAATTTTTATAGTTAGATATCTAATAAAAAATATATCTTAGTAGACTATAAAATTGTATGAATTTTGCTTTCGTAGGTACGCCATGAGAAATTAAATTTTCGAAATATTTCATACATTTATTTATAAAAGTAACATACTAGTTAAATCCGCTGAAAGGTAGTTAATACTGTAATGTCCACAATCCACATTTATTTAACACTACACACATACACGCATTTTATAATTAGAGTAATTAGAGCATGAATATTTTTAATTTTTATATTAAAATATTTAGCTTAATTTTAGCATGCAATGTAGCGATGTGCGTTTGCCGCTCTTTTCTAATTTCTACTTGACATTTTTTAAATTGACAGCTCATCTATGGATTAGTATTTTTTTTCAGGATGGTATAGTAACTGTGGATGAATTTAAAAGAGCCGTACAAAATAGTTGTATTGGAAAACGCTATGAAGATTTTCCTCAAGCTATGAAAGCTTTTATAGAGACTAATTTCAGAATGATAGACATAAATTGTGACGGTATTATTGGCATTGAAGAGTACAGATATGATTGTGTTCAGAGGATGGTGGTCGACGACATCAAAGTTATAGATGACGCTTTCAATTCTTTATTAAATGTGAGTGCCACAAATTGAATATTTTATGACCCTAATAATAGCGCAATAATGACTTTTCGCTTTATAAAGCTTTACCTAGTGCATCTTTCGGTTCATTTTTCAATATATCACCATGGAAAATAATTTATATTGAAAAATACATAAACATATATGTAGATCCTTGGTCGATCTTGAACTCTATTTAAATTTTATCTCTATTACCTTATTCTCGTCTAAGAACCCAAACTTAAACGACAAACGTACCAAGCGGCAAACTTTATATGAGCTTTCAAAATTATTAAAAAAGTATATTTCCTGTTTTAATACTAAGCTCATTAATTTTAATTTGAAATATAATCATACATTAAAAACGTATATTAGGCCACAGCCACGGTCACTCCAGACTCGTTACGACTTACGTGACTCTACGTAAGATTACGCAGTTCTAGGAATACCCCTGATATTAGTGAAACTTGGCAACCTGTTTGAGAATTTATGTCAATGACGGTCTCGTTTTGATGCGATTGCCTATTAAATGTTTTACTATCGGGTATCGAACTGCAATTGGCAGGCATTATTATAATGAAAAGTAAAATATTTAGAGTAATTAATTACTTAAGTATTCGAGTAGTCTAGGAAATAAACAATGACAATAGGTTTAGAATATAATTGATAGATTAGATTGCTACATAAGATATGTATGTATAAAAATTTCTTTATATCTTTTTAAACTATTTCTAAGCTGCTATTATGTTTCTTATCCCAGCAACGGAACTACAGGTTGACGTGATTTTTTGCATAGAGGTTATTAATGGAGAATCTCTAAATAAAAATATAAGTAGAGCTACTCTATTTTTGATGTAAGAGACGAAAAAGTAACAAGTAGGCTATATTTTAATAATTATAATTATTAACTTAATTGTTAGGTACCTGTCGGCGTGCGCAGTGGATCACTTGACTTATTGGCATTCGCTTCTAAGCTGTGAGTCGTAGGTTCTGATCCCGCATAGGTTAGAATTTTGTATTGCTGCACAAATTTTAGATTGACATAATTTAAGCTGAAATAATTTAAACGTAGAAAGTGCTCCCGAGTATGTTTATAATAAAATACCACATCGTTATGGTCAATGCGAAAAAGATGTTATTTTAATACTTTGCATTGAAAATTAAATCATTTAGTAACGTGTGACAATGGCCTGAAGCACAATTAATTACAGATAGATGTTCAGAGTGTCAAGAAAGTGTTGATGCTGGCGTCGCTCCAAGTAAAGCTCTTCTTAAATTTTTATTGTCCTATTACATAATTCTATTTGACTGGCTTTTCATATTTTTATTTATTTACTAATTTATATATTTTTCTAAAGATACCTAAGTAATCTATACATATAATAAAATTGTAACTAAGCCGAATCTGTAGGTACATTAAATATTTTTTGGAAAATCTTATCGGAATAAACATTGTCATCGATACAGAGGCCGAATCTATATTTTTTAGTAACTTTGTCTGTCTGTTACCGCATCACAGAAAAACCACTGGAGGGATTTAATGAAATTTGGTATGGTGGTAGCTGGTTATCCGGGTCAACATATAGGATACTTTTTACCGCGGGCAAATGTCTCATTTCTGAGAAAAAAAAATACAAAAACTGCAATGTAAGAGTATACTAATATGTAAAACCTAAGAATTTGGTTTTTGGTCATCTAAATGCCGGCGGAGCCGGCGGCACTGCTAGTTAATTTATAAGTTCAGTGCCGCTTTCGGGCTGAACTGAATTTGGATTAGAGGATATTGTAATAATCAAATTTATGAAAATTTGATTATTACAAGAGCTACTCGATAATGATTTATCCGGTTATTTATTTCTTGCTCCTTTGTCGAATCGGTTCAAGTTTTTATATAATCCCTTAAATTAATGATCAGTAGTATTAAACCCACCACACCTACGACACCGAGGTTGTGGGTCTAAATTATCAGGATTGGTGATGAAACAATATCATATTAATGTAGAATGCAGTGAAATGAAGAAACATTGTATATATTTATTCAATTTTTAACCGACTTCCAAAATGGAGGCGGTTATTCAATTAAAAATTTACAGAAATACATTGACTTGTCGTATCCCCGTGACCTTAATATCTGAAATCCTTTATTTCTTTTATTTTTCTTCCATTTTATTATTAAAATCGTAGCATATGTATCTCCCTGAAATAAATATAATTTTATGCATACTTACCGATCTGACATTTCACATTGATATAATTTTTACAGGACGATGACCGACGAAAGGGAGGCATTGCATTATCGAGGTATCAGGAGCTCTTTGCTCTATTTCTAAGCGACCAAAACGATAACTGCCCAGCTAGTCTATTATTTGGACCTTTAGAATTATAATTATACGTTTAAATTGTTTCCGAACTAATTTTAAAATATTTTAAAAAGTTATAACTTATAACGATTTCTCTTTGTTTTGTAAAAAATATTATAATTATTTCCATAGTTGAAAAATTAAGGCATTATATTTAAAGTTCACAAATTGATCTATTTTTTCAGTACAGTACTTAATAATAACGTAGTCTAACGAGTATCTTAGTTTTTGTTGGAATGTTTGGAATTCAAAGGAAATGCGTGCAAATATATGATTAGAATGCAGGTGCAATAAATTCTTGACCTATAACGCTCCGGATATTGGTATATTCTATAAATAAAAGCACGCATCATAGAAAGTTAAGCTAAAAATAATAAATCGCGGAGTAGACACGTAGCGTTCACAAATAGAACGTTAAACAGATGCGTTCTGTAGGTACATACGAGTATATTTTGTGAATTTAAAAATTTGTTATGACTGAAAACTACTAATCCATTTAGGTGCTAGAAAAAATAATTTTAAAGTGTCGCGTGAAGATTTTGTGTCTTTTTAAATAAGAAGGAGCGATTTTCTATTTAGAATTTAATTTATTTATAATTAATTGTTCACACATTTATTTGCCGTCCTTTTAATTGTTTTAAATATATAATTTTACATATAAGACTATGTTATATATGGAAAGTTGTTTACCGTCTTTTATTGTGTGTTAATTACTTTTATGTATCATACTTCTTACGTATCATGTTTGATATTAATAATATGTCAAAAAAATAAACTAGTAATCCAAGCTAGCTATTAAAAGTAAAATAGAGCATTCGATTAATACAAAAATTAGCTCAAACAGAAGATCTAGTCACTAATAAATTTTACTGCTGTATTGTTTGTAAATACTATTATATGAAAAAATATAAATAAATAATATGAATTAAATCGTTTTTTATTTTAAAATGCATAAATGATTTTAGATCGTTTATTAAAAACTCTATTACACAGAATTTACGAAAATCACACAAATGCGCTAAATACAGTTAGCAAATATACAAATTACCATAAGAATATAAATCGCATAATGGCTAATATAGATACTTCTATTTACACCAACTTTGGAATAATTAAGTATAACTTAAATATGTATTTAATTTACTATGAATACATATATATATATATATATATATATATATATATATATATATATATATATATATATATATATAAATCAAGATAAATTAAAGAAGATAATTTCAAACAGGAATATTAAAAAATAATCGGTTCGTAATTAAGATTATAAATAAAAAAAGTTTTCAATTAAATCTATCATACCTATGGATTTTTTTGTCGGGTCTAATTTGTCTACTTGATATGATTTTAATATATTCTATGTTTTATGTCAAATTGACGTTTAAGAAGGCACAAGCTAAACAGTGAAATGATGGAGAGTAGAGATAAAGTCTAAAGAGTCTCATAGGGAGATAAGTTGAAAAAGTGTCCACCAGTGCTGAAAATAGATGGCGCTGGCGTACGAAAAACTACGATGTGAATTAGCTGTTTATTACTTTTGGAGCTTCCTTTAAAAATTATCCTACGCTACCGCAGCGCCACCCTTATTGGACGCGTTTTGACGGACACTTTTCATACACAGTGACTCCTTATCTCTACGCTCCATACGTAAAATATACATAGCAATCGGATAAAAAAATTCAAAACCTTCGAAAAGAATAATGAACACAATATATTTTTCATATGTTCTACAACTGCATTATAAATTCAATTTATTTTAGTTTATACATAATAAAATAACAACTGATATTTTAACATTAATTAGAATTATATATTTCTTTATATAATGAATACATAATGAAATATGTATTTATGTCATATTTACATATAACATAGAGGTCCTACATTCGCACAAAAAACGAAGTTCGAAAATTATATACGAATGTACCTAATACAGTGAGTAATAAAGACTTCAAAAATTTTCGAACTTGGTCCAAACATGGAAACCGAAAATATTTACATATTCAGTCACTCTTATGATTTATAGCTTTAGTAGGTACTCTACAAATTGTTATATATATGTACTTATATAATAAATCTCAGATATTTATACATTTACGTTAAATAATCAATGATAACTATACATAATATGTTCGTATGTTTTTAATATCATTTTTGACTTTGTCACTATTTATTACATATTCGTAATATGCATAACAGTGAATAGTTAGAAATTCTAACATCATTATAAACTTCATTGTAACTATGACAATTACCGCTTTAACTAAACATTTCTTTTTATTGTCATCGAAATAATATGTACCTATGTTTTTATTATTTTCCAAAATAAGAAAAATAATTAACATTAAACGGTTTTATAACCCAATAAACTTTGCTTTTATTATAATTACTAATAATAATTTAATATTTTAGTAAAAATAAAGGAAGTGCCCTCCATTACTTTCCATAACGGCCGTCGGAAGTCGAAAGATTTGTCATAACATTTTATCCAACAAAACTATATACATTAATAAATATTTAAAATAAAAAGAAACTCAATAAAATACGACGATTAATAGTATATTGTAAAACAATAAAAATCATAGTCTCCACGATTAAAATAGATGAAAGAAAGCCACTAATTACCACTTCCTTCACATAATTATATAGTATATAGATCTAAATATTTAGAAAGCCGCAATCTATATTTTTGGGGCAGAACCTTTTATGAAGGAAGCGTCGTCGCATGTTACCGTACACTGGTATAGCAATTGGATACAATCAATTACTTTGCATATTCCACTACATTAGGTACACATTTAGCGATTTCATAATATGAATTAGAAAACTTTACACTACCTCCGTCCACATCTCAAGTCTTTCACTGAAATTTACCCCACAGTCATTAAGTACTTAGTACCCGGTTAGTATAGTAAATATTTCTTAAGCAACTAAAATATTATATACATAATTTATAAATAGATAAGCTTTAAAACATCGATGTTTAGAAGACTAGCTATGGTAAATCTCAGTACTGTCGTTACATTTCGTTGGTGAGATCGAGGCCGCTGCCGGAGGCCTGGGGCTCCACTGGCGTAGAGTCTAGACTGCCGTAGGTGTGGCCGCCTCCCGGGACCACCCGCCAGCGTCCCCGACGACGGGTTATGCCTAAAATATAAATTATTATAGAGGGGAATGCTCCTTCTTACATAATTCATTATTATATTACTTTATTTACCTCTTGTCTCATTGTAACTCAAAGCGTGGAAGCTAAATCTTGCGCTGCTCAAGTGCGACATATTTAACACGGGAGCAAATTTAAAGCTTATGAAGTATTTTTATGCTAATTGATAAAAGAAAATATATTTACAAAACTAGGAAAATGTAAGGTTTAGATTTGACTTTATAAAATTCTAATTAATAAAAATGATGCAAAGATACAATATACACAACATATATTTTTGAAAATTTTGTAGTGAATGAATGAATTTGATGAATGCAACTTCTAATTTTTAGTAAAGAAGCCTAGTGTTTTCAGATTATGATCTATCATGTTATGAAAAATGTACCTATCATACGACTTGTGTTCGTAGATACGTGTATGAGAACCTAATATAAAAACTAGACATGTCATTTAACTTAGAACCAATTATATTTGTTATTTGTGAAAATTTAGCTAATTTAGTTATTAGTTGATGATATCAAATGATATTTAGTCACACTATGTATCTGTAAATTCATGTATGCTATTTTGAATATTACATATTTTAATCAATAGTAGGTGGCATTAAACTGCTTAAAAACTTTTTGCACAAAATGAGTCACTGAGTATGTCCAAGTATTTTTTTTTATTTTGTGTCTGTATAATATTTTACATTTATTTTACTGTCTCAACCATTAAACAATACATCGTGATTGTAAACTGAACTTCGATTTGTAATCAGTTTCAATAAAATACATCAGTTAGATAAGACGAAGGTGAACAAGTGTGTTACACACATCCTAGTTATTATCGAAGTAAGTTTCCAAGCAATAAGTACCCTTTAATATATTTTTTTATATTTCTTAAGACAATGTATTTTTTGTCTTTGGAAAAAAAAAGTAATGAAAATATTTCTTGTACTATTAAATAAATAATGATAATAGATATTACTGATATAGATTAACTTTATGGTGAAAAAGGTAATAATTTTTTTTACTTATATTTTTTTCTAATCTTACAATGGAAAAGTGTTTAAATTTAAATATATTTGCGCAATAGTTGTATTTTAGTTAGGTGTTCCTGTTTTGATATTTATATTTATATACATTTTTTATGTAACACCTTTTTTAAATAATTTTACTATGTCCTAAAAACATTGCACAGACAAAAAATGCGTGCTTCTTGCAATCCACAAAATCAATTTAATATTTATTTTTTTGACCAATTTAGTTACATCTATAAAAAGTTAATCTATATAAACAATTAATTAGCAATCCTTTTTATAAATAAAAAAAGTATCTTTATTATATTACTTTAAATGCTTTAATGTAATCTTTTCTCTACACACTCGCGTTTTTCTAAATAATTTGCTTTATGATTTATATAATTTAAAAACATTTTATAAGCCAACTTTTTAGTTTTACTGCAACAACTTGATATAAGCTACAAATATACTACAAAAAATTTACAAAGAGACTACTTGTTCTAATTTTTTTTTAATGAAAGGTAATTCGATTTGTCTCATTACAGGTACTGTAAATAAATTTTTTGCAAAATGATGAGTCTATGATTGTTATGTATGAAACATGTGACCTAACTACTTTTGTTAAAACTAATACTATAATATTTCCTTACGTTGTTTTCACTTGCCATGAGCAGATCCTTTTATAAAAAAAAGAAAGAAGAATACTTTAAGAGTTTGTACATTGGACCTTCAATAGGTATTTAAAGCCATCATAAATCGATAAAAAATTATACATTATAACAAAAAAAATACAAATGTTTAAAAAAATCGCTTCTAACAATTATTTACGATAGCTTCAAAATTATATTCTAAAGCTTTACATGCAACGATATGGCATTAGCCCCGTGTCCATGCCATGCAGAGGTGCTAAACTAAAAATAAAACAAAAAAACAAATAAAAAGACGTAATTTATTTCTATCACATTAAGTCGGTTATTACATTACATTTAACCATAACCTTTGGATAAAAAGCGTTTCCCCTCTAATTAAGTACTTATTAAGTAGAGATTCCGGATCTTAAACATTCGAATACATTTCACTTCAGTAGCAACAGGTACCCCAAAACAATTTGTTCTAGAAAAATCTATAATAGTATGTAATAAAGGAACATAGAGGGCAATACTAAAATCTCAAGGAGTAAAAATCACAATAATACCTTAATTTAAACACGAAATGGAGATAATAAATATTTGTTCTCAATATCCTTGGTCTTTACAGGCGTACCTGTAAAAATAGGTGCCTCTTTATATATTTTTTTTAAATAAAAATTGCATAAATTCACCGACACCTGTTTTAGTTTCTTCCCCAATATGTTAGTTCAGTAAACGTGGGACGAAAAATAATACAAACAGTACATTTATTTTACAGCCAGGGATGTACTTACCTCTCTATATCGATAAAAAGCAAAATACGTAAATCAATTTTTACAAACCTCAGTTAATGTATACAACAAACGACATATGTATATAATTTTGTATATGCCTGTACAAGCTGTATATCACTGGATGTAAAATATTTGAACTAAACATTGCTACAAACTTTAAATACAGTGTAGAATTTATATCGATTTTTCTTCAAATTAAGAAAAGAATTGAATTCAAAATTTTTTTGGAATAAAAACAATAATCTATTACAATTTATTTAAAATTTATATAATAAATATTTCCAAAGTAAATAATGTAATTATATTAGCCTAGCGTACATCACTAACACAAATTGTATACACGTAAAGCACATGAAGTATATATATATTTAAATTAAAAAAAAAACATGCGTCTAAACGCAAAAATGATACGAACTTTGAATATTAAAAAGTGAAATTAAAGCCTTGTGCATTAAGTAATAGCGTATATTAAAATGCGATCTAACTACACAAACAAAAAAATTAATGGTAATCGGACAGATCTCTTCATCTCTTAATTCATTAAAATGAAAGTTTAAATAATTTCTTTTAATAGGTATAAATTTTTTACCGTCAAACTGTGGACCGACTTCAAAAAAGTAGGAGGAGTTCAATTTGGATATGTTTTTTGTATGAATGTTACCCAAAATTTTCACCTATACTGAACCGATTTTCGTTATATTTTTAAGAGAATAAAATATATAAATCTCAACCTTTAAGTATCGAATTTTAGATTTTGAAGTCGGTGTCGCATTTTATATCAAATAATTTCATTAGTAGTATAAAATTGTTATTATATTTCTAAGTACCCGCGAACATAAGTACTTGAGATAAGTACGATCACGCGATAAATTAACACGGCGATAATAAATAAATAACATTATCATTTAAATTCGAATAATTAGGAATGACTAATGTCCAATATACATCTAACATCGAAACAAAACATGCAAATAATTGAAGGAAAATTATCTACAGCTAGGCCCTTCCACCGGCTAGTGGTTAGAACCCGAACCCTCTAAGGAACATTGCAATCGGATATGTATACATATATAAATGGATTTAATCTCAAAACATTAAAGTTTTGTATATATAATATCTAAACAGTAAAATTATTTCAAAAAACTTTCATTTAATATAAATTCAGTTTAATACTATATTATCTAAATGTGACATGACACACCAATTGCAAATCTCCTTTACATGTAAATGCTATAAAATAAATAAGAAATAAAAAGAACCAAAAACCAGTTGGTTTTGCGACAAAACACAAACACCATATCGTGATATAAAGTTAATGTGTGTCGCAAAATTGCATGGTTAGGCTCGAACTTATATTATAGTGAACCTCCCCAAAGTAACAAAAATACATCGATAAGTTAGTAATTGAAACGAGATTGAACATTGCACGACACTATTCCTCCATTCAAGTCAAGTAATCATTATTTTAACACATATATTATATACTAATAGCGAAGCATATGTTGAAATCTCATTTCTTATAAGGTATTTTTTTATATTATTACCGCTTTACACCTTAAATAAGCCCAAAAGCGTCAGTAACCGGGATGAATCGGAAGACGTTAGCAAATTGTTAGAACACATTACAAGAAATGAGTTAGAGACTTAACATTGAATGGACAATTGATAATTATTAAACTAATATCGATTTTCCGTTATGATGTAACACAAGTTAGGTATATGATATATGACAAATTAAATATATAATGGGGATTAGCTTTAGTATTTTAAATAATAACTTAAGTATAAATAAGTTTCATTATTATTTCTTAATATTCAACACTCAATTAGGGACGCCACAATGATATAAATATAAACAGCAATTTTAATACTTTTTATTATTTTATACGGATCCCTTAAAAACAAACACCAAAAACTATACAGCCTGTTATAATTTTTTTTTTTTATCTTTTAAAAGTTAAAATTTTTCAGTAGACAATGGTCACAGACCATACATCCTAATCGATTGAAATAAAAGTGACATTTAAGATGTGACATTTAAACTGTCAAATGCAATGCAAGGTCCAGTCTCGTGCGCAATCACGCGAGCAACTTGTCAAAGTTATATTTTCGTTCGCTTACTCGCGTGAGGGACGTCTCGGCGACCGCCTCCTTCCCGCGCAGCAGTTGGCGCGCGAGCTTCTGCTTGTTGACGGGGGACCCTGAAATGTTTTACTTACCGCTGTTTACTGTGGAATTTATTTATTCTACTCGCTAACAAAACAAAATATGTTACGCGATTTATGAAATCGAATCAAATCGAATTGGTAACTGTTATATTAAAATCGGTTAAATGGAAATTTGACTGATATTGCCTATGACATAGATATCTGGGTTAACTATTAAACTGAGTGTAAAAATGTAATGAGTTATGTAAATACTAAGGCAAAATATAAGAAATAAAATAAATAATCTAAAATTAAAACAACTTTGGGTTAATATGCAGAGCAATAATAATAAGATAGGCGAAAGCTTAGTTATGTATATTTGACTGTGATCGATCGGTAAGTTTCCTCAAACTCCTTTTCAAATAAGGCGAGCTGATTACACCTACTTACTACCATAGAGTAAATAACAATAAAATTTAATCCTTTTTAGCACAGTGTGTTAAAACCTTTACTTCGTGCCGATAAACGAGTTAACATCGGTACAAGTTTCACACTATATATAGCCTCTTACCTCGGGTTAGCAAAGCAAGCATTTCATATTAGAATGCACAGTAGTATATCAAAAGTATATAATAATATATTTGGCAAACTTATCATAGATATGTGTTCATTAAACTTCAACAAACCATAACTGTAAGCCATTTAAAACGACTCCATCTTTACGGTACTACAATAATTTATTTTCTTTACACGGCGGTAAAATAATACGGTCCAATATACAAAAATGAAGCCATAATACAATATGCAAATGAAAAAAAGGGAGGGATAAAGAAAAGTTGGAAATAACATGCAAGAGCAGACTAAGGTACATAAAACTTCTACATGTAAAGTAATGCGAACGTACAAGTACAATTTTCATAATACTCTTCAAACGTAGTTCATCAATAAAATTAAGTCAAGAACACACCAATGGAAAAAAATAAAAATATTTATTTAATTACAATAAAAAAAATCATAATTTATTATTATTTTAATTTAAATACTATTTACCTTCTTCCCAATAACAGAAAAAAAATTGTATTTGTATGTTATTTGAATGAGTGCATGGATAAAGATAGAGCTAAAAATAAACACTTGACAAAACCAATTGTATCTCTGCGCCATTTATCTAATTCTATTTGAAAATACGCATTTTAAGCATACATATAAAGTTATTTAAACTTGAGTTACAAACACACACATTTTATTAAATTTTAAATTTCCATGCCTTGTTTTATAATATGGCTATAAATAAACTCAGTATGTACTACCTAAAGTAAATATTTTATTAAAACTTCTATCAGGCTGATTTTTTCCGGGTGAGTTATGATCTCCTTTAAATTGGAGCAAATGATGTCACAATCAAATAAATAATGTTATAAAGTGACACGTAATAGTAATCTAATATATAAAAATCTCGTGTCATAGTGCTTGTGGTCACACTTCTTCGAAACGGCTCGATCGATTTTAATGAAATTTTGTTTGTATATTTGGTAGGTATGAGAATAGGTTGTAAAGAATTTTTCGACCTCCAAGTCCCACCCCCCATTTTTTAATCACGATTTTAGTATTTTTGTATGAACAATATTATATAAATAAATAGCGATAAACCCGAGCAAAGCGAGGGTGAGTCGCTGTATATTGTATAAATACACATCTATATAACAAAGCCAAAGCGTTTTTTTTTGTAGATTGAACGCGGGCAGAAACGCGGGTTCTGCTAGTTTATATAAAAGACTAATTCGTTTCTAAACTTACTTTGTCAATAATATGAGCAAAACAAAAAAATAATGAGGTAACCATTTTGAAACAGACAGTAAATATTAACTTTACGTGAATAACATTAAAGAACCATAAAAGAGATTCCATTTCACGTACAATCAAAATCATTTACAATGACATCTTTAGGAAAACGTATCTGTTTCAATGAGCATTGTTGTGTCTATTGAATTGACCGAGATATATGAGCATTGTATAGAATGTGAGTCATTTTCGAAAATGAAGAAAATTTCGTGTTTATTTTGAACAATATTAATGTATGTGCATAAAAAGTAAATGATATTAACGTCTGGCTGAGTCACGAACAAAAAAATAAGTCAAACACTATCAAAATTTCGTATGGCCTCATTCAGAGTTCCAAATTATATTAAAACTATCCCAAAGATGTCATTAATAAGCGATTTCATTAATAAGGACAAAGAAATCTATAAAATATTCTTAAAGGGGTTTACGTTAAATAATTATTTTTCAGTTCTAATGACAAACTAATAACACAAATGACACAATACTGTACTAGTACAGTTGCCTCATCCCGTACAAAGAAATTGGACAGTACTAATTCGGGCTATTCTTGTTTATGTGAACAGATAATAGATGTCATTAATTCGCAAATAGTGAAACGATTTTATTTTTATATATATAAATAAACCAAGATAAACAAATCATAAAAAGCAAAAGCGCCATCTGTGAATACGCACTACAAATCCATTAACTCAATAGCTGATACTTCAACAATAAGTAAAATTACGATTTGATTTACAGACGCATTAATTGTTTTCCTTTAAATTATTATTTTTAAAACCATAATGTACCTTTTCAGGATATAAATTCATTATAAATTATATACAGGATATATATTTCGTAACACAGCTTCAATAACAAATCGATACATGTAACGTCATCTATTGACGTTTATTTGAACTAATTTTTCTTTGTTCGTGATGAGACCCCATACTAATACGTATAACAATACCAAAATCACAAAGTAATAGCATCTCGCACTCACCTATATAACTGAGCATGACCGGCAGGAAGATGAGACCGTGGGCGGCGCCGATCAGCACTATGCCCAAGTACATACGGAAGTAGAACACCTGCGATACAATCACAATACGCGTTATTATCAGGGCTGCCAGGTCGCATAATTGGATACGAAAATTATAAAATATGGTTATAGGTTGATTTTTTTTATTCATGACAGACTATTTCTGAACAGACTTGTTAACTTGTATAATAAAATTTGATTTGGTATAATTTGAGTGACCCAGCGGTATAAAATAAGTAGGCCTTACTTGCAGCCTTGGTTTATTATACATGCGAAAGTTTGTGTGTGTGCGTGTGTGCTTGTGTTTTGCTAGAATGCAGTAAATTGGAACATCAGAAAAACTCGGTTCCAAGAAATTGCTCCCGGAAATCTTCCAGGAAACCGGAAAAATTCTAGACTACTGGAACGCCCTGGGGTGTAAAGAATAACACACTAAATAGCACAAGTTCACGCACAACGGGCAAAAATGCTTAAGTGCGGAAAAAGCCGTGCAAGACCTGTATGTCTACAGATGGTATGCGTAAGGTAAAAAAGATCCGTTTTTAATCATAACGACTCTAATATAAAAAATATTCTTGTAACTACTTTTAAAGTAACATATATATGTGTGTGTGCGTGTGTGTACCTGGAATATCTGGCTGTTGGCGGTGCCGAGCACGATGATGCCGCCGAACTTGGTGAGCGTGATGCCGGAGAGCACGGAGGAGCCCATGGTGGTGAGCGCGTGCGAGGCGCGCGCCACGCGCCCGCCGCCGCCGCTCACGCTGAACGAGTGCACCAGGTGCGAGCAGAACTCCACCGCTATGCCCACCGCCATCACCTGTTCCGATATTAAAAATATACTATTAATTATTATTGTTTTTTTACATTAAACACACAACACCATCTAGTTCCATGGCAATCTACGAAACCTGTGTTATAAATACCAAACAGTTGATACACTACAAATCTATATAGATAATCTATATAGATAAATTTGAAGTGTCTGTTTGTAATGTCAAAATAACTGCGTTTTACATGCATGCATGCAATGCATATAAAATTAAATACGGTACTTATAAGAAAAACACAATTTTTAAAATTTTTGTCTGTCTGTTCGTTCTGGATAATCTCCGAAACGGCTGGACTAATTTTGACGGGACTTTCACTGGAAGATAGCTGATGTTATAGGGAGTAACATAGGCTACTTTTATTTTAGAAAAAGAATTAGGGTTCCGCTCAAAAAAATTAAAACGTACCTAGGGACGAACTCGAGCGAAGCCAGGGTGTCGCTAGTATGAATATAACTTTAAATACATTCATATTATATAATATTTACATCATAATATCCATGACTGGAGTAAAAATATTCGTGCTCATCACACAAATGTGTGCACTCAGCGGGACTCGAACCCGCGACATCTGGCACAGCAAGTAGTGTCACTACGATCTGAGCCAAACGTGTCGTATTAACAAAATCACTTCAATCGTTCTCATGTGATGCGCTTACCAACAATCAACATATCATTTTTTTATATACACTAGCTGACCCGACAGACCTCGTTCTGTCAAATCTAGTGTGTAGCAGGTCCTATTAGAAAAACAGTGTGTTTACGTTTTTCCAGGCATTTTTTCCAATTTTTCTCTTCATAAGAACTTTCCTCGGACTATACCGTATTTTTGAATAAAATAATGACCGAATTAGTTCAGTTGTTCTCGAGTTTTGCGTTTAGCAACACATTTAGCGATTCATTTATTTTATATATATTAAGTTACATGATTAAATTATAGTAACAAAAAGTATGACTTACCAAATTAACTAACGATACTGCATTCAAACTAATGTTCCACCAGTACATGAGACCTCCAAGATTTACCACTATCATTGTGATCGTTATCACTACCACCTGCAAATAAAACATATTAATTTATTGCCAATTTTCTACGAATGTACATAGGGCTCTTTTATCCCATCAATTAGTAATACGGTAATAATTGAATTTCAATATTATTTTAGACGGCTACGCGCGTTAAAATTACTTCTACCCTCCATAGTTAAAATAAACTTTAGCGCCAGCAAGTTAGAGTGCCGTAGGTAGAAGCAAATTTAGAATAAATATTAGAATAAGTTGCAATATAGTTGCATCAACTTAGAATTTTATCAAAATAACAATGACAAATAAAACCGGAAGTACAGACAGGACCAATATGAAAACAGACCTAGTTTTATTCATAGACAAATACGTATAAATAACGTTTACTTATAAATATAGGCAAAGTATTAGTCTACACTCTAATATCAATATACGTTTTAACATTTAGTATAGATTTCTCAGAGATGAGATATTTACCCAAGGTAAAAAGTACCCGAAAAGTTGACGCGGATAACCAGCTCAATCATTATACCAAATTTCATCAAAATCTGTCCAGTGGTTTCAAAAATTCTAAAAACTCTAGATTCGGCTTCTGTATCGACAATGCCTATTTCAATAAGATTTTCTAAATAAAAATTAAATTGAATGTACAGATTCGGCTTAGTTACAATTTTATTAAAATATGTATAGGTGTCAAATATTCGCATAAACGAGATACTATATACACTGCATGCAATTCCGATTGTAGACAACAAAACCCAACTCACCAAAGCGGAGAACAAATCGAAACCCATCAGCACAAAAGTGACAATGAATATAGATAGAACAGAGATGCCCATGGACTTGAGTGTGTCCGGCCACATGGTCAGGTACTGCTCGTAGAAGACGTAGAAGACCGAGTACGGGAAGACCGTGGGGCTGGCAGGCTTGCCGGCCTCGCGCAGCGCCCGCTGCAGCGTCTCCGTGAGGTTGGCGGCCACCACGCGCGCCGCGCGCAGCGCAGAGTAGTAGTCCGAACTGGTCTTCAACACCGTGTGGTAACCTGAATATATAGGAGTATATTTATTATGTTCTACTATTTTTATCTATTCTACTATTATAAAGAGAAAATTGAAAAAAAAAAGTTTATTGTATGTTCCTTTGTAATGGATAAGCTAAAATACATCAGATAGATTTAGATGAAATTTACTAAGAAGATAGTTTGAGACCCTGGGAAGAACATAGGATACTTTTTATCCCGGAAATCATCCATAAAGGGGGTGAAAATGAGGATGAAAGTTTGTATGGGGAATCAACCAAGGGACGAATCCGAGCGAAGCGAGGGTGAGTCGCTAGTATATGTATATAATATATGTATATATATACATACACTTAAAGGAGGTGATGCCTCAGTGGTATCGCGCTCACTTGGGTAACCAAGTGAAACGGGTTTAAATCCCAAGTCTCGCACATCTGATATTTTCGTTTCCACCATACCATTTAGAATCATTTCCATCATGATTACCACAAGTCTTACGATGAAGGAAAACATAGTGAGGAAACCTGCATGTTTGAAGAACCTAGAAAGGCATGCTCAGTCCGCCTGCGGTTGGCCAGCGTGGTGAACTATAGATCCTCTCATATTGAAAGAAGGCCCGTGCCCAGCAGATTATAAAGGTCTGAACACTACATACACTTAAAATCGAAACTCCTAAAACCAATTCCACGAATACAAACGTACAAAACTAAACAAACCCTGATAATAAGTAGCACCAATCTTGGCCTGACTTCGGTTATACATATTGTAGTTGACCGCGTGCCCGTAGGCCGCGTGACCGCCCTTCACACAGTTCAGACTGGGATTGTCTTGGAGGTAGAAAGGCACGTAATGTTGGAAGTCAGCCGCACTCGGCCGCCCTTCTGGCTCTAATAGAGATATGTTACATCTTTCGCATGATGCTGAAATAAAAAATTTTTTTTAGCTATATTGTTGTATTTGATTAAGTTTCTAGATATTTAGATAGATTTCTAGATATATCTAGAAACTCAAGTTTCTAGATATATCTAGAAACTCAAGTTTCTAGATATATTGTATAGTTGTATCTATTGTATTGCTAAATTATGTTTTTTTTTCTCATGATAGATATTGCTTTTTTTTCTTTTTTTTTTGTTTTGTTGCTTTAAGTAACTATTTATAATTGTCTTTAATTTTTTTTTATAATTTATAATGCTGTTAATTTTTAAATGCTCCGTGTATCTGTTTATGCATGCCGTGGTTACCTAAAAGTATGATAACAATAGCACAGTTGTGTATTTTTGTTAAGCTACTGTATATCATGTTGGTGATCCATGATAGTTAAATAAATAAATATATTCAGCCTCAACAACCTTATGTTAAGAAGAGCTAGCAAGAAAAACGCTCACTGCAATCCATTAAACTAGAAAGAAAATTAGTTTAACACAGAAGTAGAAAGAAATAAAGTTAGTTTGAAACAGTTATAAAATATGATTAGTCTCTATTTTTTACTACCAATATATTGTATAATATATTGCATAAAATGAGACCTGACGTATCTTATTTGATATCCATACTAATATTATTCATTCGAAAGTTAGAAGTTCTTGAAAGAAAGTTAGGAAGTTCTTGTCTGTCATCTGTCTATTACCTTTTCACGCTTAATCCGCTGAACCGATTTAGATGAAATTTAATATGGAGATAGTTTGGGTGCCTGGGAAGGACATCGGATAGTTTTTATCTCGGAAATCATCCCGGGGATGATTAGGGGAGTGGATGTTTGTGTGCAGAATCAATCATTTCTCAAGTAAGATATATAAAACTCATTATACCTGTATACACAGGGATGTTGACATATATATTATATATTTTATCTATACTGCTTTATATCTGCTTCATATTTTTTGAATTTTCAAATAAGAAATAAGAAAAACGTATACTTACAGGAATAATCATTTGGACAGAAACTAGAGTTGCTCGGGAAGTATTTGCAGCATGAACGCAACGCCGCCCAGTCGAAGAAATCGTCCAGCCACGAGTTCGGCGCTTGCGCTATGTACGTCACGTTGGACATTTTGTATGCTGGAAAATATAAATATAAATATGTTGTTACATTAACACACAACACCATCTAGTTACATGGTAAGCTACGAGGCTTGTGTTATGTTAACTTTACATACATACATATTATAAATATAAAAACTTATGACTGGAATACAAGCATTCGTGTTCATCACACAAATGGATGCCCCCAGCGGGCGGGACTCGAACCCGCGACCGCTGGCAATACGTTTATTTATAAAAAAAATGTTTACTATATAAAAATGGGTTAAAGCAAAATATTTTATTCATATGTTATGACTTTACAATAATATTATTACAAATAGTAAAGCTCACAACAAAAAATTTAATCTTTTAAGGTACCACCATAGGATGGATTTTTTCTTATATTATATGAAAATCTTTTTATAAAAAAAAAATGAAACAACAATATCGGTACAAAATTAACGATGATGACAAAAAGTATAGTCTAAATCCATACTAATATTATAAATGTGAAAGTTTGTGAGTATGGATGTTTGTTATTCTTTCACGCCAGAACGTCTAAACGGATCTGGATAAAATTTGGCACAGAGATAGATTATAGTCTGGAATAACACATAGGCTACTTTTTATGCCGGAAAAATGTACGGTTCCCGTGGGATAGATTTATTTTTATTTTTGTTATAAATATTTTTCAAATTAAGAGCAAGTGATACAATATATAAAATAGAAATCTATTTAATCTTTCTTAAATTTACGCGATTATTTGCTATTTTAAATAAAACTATATTTTTGGATTATTTCGCTGATTTATTTTGATTTTGGGTAGGCACTGTCTGTAAAGTTTATAACGCCTTTGAGACATCTAAAACTTTAGTCTCTCTCGTGACCATGATTGTAAAGCATTCGAAACGTCGGGAATCAAAAATCGAAATAAATCCGCGAAATGATCCAAAAAGATAGTTTTATTTAAAATCTATATCCATTTAATACCAACCAGAATATAATTGCATGGCAACACTGTCGGGCCTACAGAAGCGAGTGCCACAGACCAAATTCTGCACATCCCTGTCCGAATAGTCCAGCTCGTCCGTCACCACGAAGTACACCGGCGGCCCGATGTTGAGGTACTTGTTCAGGTACTGGAAGTACTTCAGCTGGAAGCTGTCCTGGGGCATTGATAGTTCCTGGTCTAGACCTATGTCTATGTGGGGGGCGACCTGCGAGATAGGTATGTTATTATAATTTATGAAGTTGCAAAATAATACGGCAAATATATTTAATAATTTCATTTAGAAATTTTTCAATTTTATTTTAATCAATTATACACCTAATAATTTATATGATTGAAATCACATTTACTTGACACACATAGCAGAACCAAGAAAGCAATATTCTTATTACATAGTTTAAATATTATTTTTTCTTTTGTAAGAATGTTGTATATGTAAGACTACACGTTTGGCTGTTTGTAGTGACCTTACTTGCTGTGCCAACGGTCGCGGGTTCGAGTCCCGTTGGGGGCATTCATTTGTGTTATGTACACAAACGTTTGTACTACAGTCATAGGTGCTTACATTTATAATATGTATAAATTTAAAATTATGTATGTGTAGTGTATCAACTATCTGGTATCTATAACACAAGCCTCATTGCTCACCATGGAACTAGATGGTGATGTGTGTTAATGCCAAAAAAAAGTATATGAGCATGTGCGTGCGTGTATGTATGTGTGTGTATGTATGTGTGTAGTGTATGTGCACTCACAGCGACCGATGAGCAGAGCCAGGCGAAGAATACGATCATGACGGCGGCGCGCACCTCGCGGCGCATGAGGAAGGGCACGTACACGCAGCGGAACAGGTTGTAGAGCGCGCCGTCGCCCGCGCCCGCGCCCGCGCCCTCCGCCTTCGTGCCCGACACGCAGCAGAACACGTCGAATCTGACACGTCACGTTATTCATCATAATGTTTTAAATAAAAAGGAAATACAAACAAAATAATAACATGTACCTATTTTTTTAACTTTTTTTGAAAATTCCAAAAATGCAACTGTAAAAGTTGTCTATGTTTTCAAATATTCTCCATGTCAATACCTATTATCATTTTGCCGCCTGGTGTCCAGAGCCAGCAGGGCGACGAAGCATGTGACCTGCAGCAGGAAGTCCACGAGCAGCGCGGCGCCCGCGTACAGCGCGAACGCGCGCACCGCCGGCATGTCGCTGAGCGCGCCCAGGAAGAAACACACCGACTCCGACACAGACGTAAGGAACATCGATGGACCCACTTGGCCTAGACTGGAGGACATATAAAAGTATATATTAGTAAGTTTTATTATATATAAATCTATGAGAACATCCCTATGGTCTCTGAAAAGGCTGAAGTGATTTTGATGAAATTTTAATAACAATAAAACTAAAAAAAAATACAAACAAGTTATTTATACGCGAAAATACATCTCAAACGTAACCAATAATAAAAATATCTACAGAATTACCCATTGCCATTAATATTAAACAAAGAAAGCCAAAAGCCGACATACATTCTGCCAATGTACTGCCGACAAACATCCTGTCATATTAAAAAAAAAGACAAAAGCCCACTAACGTTCTGCCAATATGCTGTGGCACGGTCTCGTCCGGTCGCCGCGGCTCGCGCTGGCTGGTCTGCACCAGGATGAAGATGTTGTCGACGCCCACCGCCAGCACCAGGAAGGGGATCACCTCCACGATGATGAGCGTGGCCGCCACGCCGCAGAAACCGAATATGCCGATCGAGCAGACCACTGACGCCAACACTATTAGTACACCTGGCAACACACAATGTTCATTTTAGTATGTACTATGTACAATGTACACCCACCCAGACTCGTATTTAATGGGGATGAGGATTGTTTGTAAAATACTTTTTGATGGGTCAATAAAATTGGTAAAAAAAAAACACAAAATGGGCAAAAACTTTCTTCACTTTTTTAAATTCTTAAGCCGTTGATATATAAAAACATTCCTTAACATCTCTTCAAAAACGTTAAGTCAAACCAAAGAACAAAATTCAAAAATCGAAAGTTTTAATTGTATAAACACAAATTGAAATTTACACAAAGCACATAAAGTAGTATTTAAAATCAAAGAGAATTACATTCTAATTAGGATTTTTTTAATATAAATAAATTAACAAGTAATATTTTAAATATATGCATAATTATTAAGGTCTTAATTAAAATTTGAAGGATAACCAGTAAAAAAAATTGCAAACATAATATAATCTAACCTGTAATAATTACTTTAAATATATTTAAATAATAATCTTAATTGCATTTAAAAGGTATACAGAATTAAATATATAAAACTAACAATTCTCAGAATATACTAACATGTCCAATTTAGTAGAAAAAATAACCTTCAAATAACCAAAAAAGAGACAAATTACCGTCAATTCAAACTATATAATATACATAATTACAAAGACAACAACGTACCTCCCAAGCCGAGTGTGACTTTACTATCGATGAGCAGCCTCGAGAAGGTCGTATACCTCCCCAGGGAGATGGCGATGTACGCGAACATGATAAAGTAAGAAACCAAGATGGTGGACACGTCTGAGCGTGACTCGCGGTCCAGCTCGTCCTCTATCGAGCGCTCCGATGTGTAAGCTATATCCATGTATGACGGCATCTCGTTAGCTGTGTAGTTCTTCATGAATTCTATGAATATTTTCTCCCATTCGAGCGCTGGTTTTAGCTGGAATATACAATACTTTGGTTAAGAACAAGTTAATTGAAAATTAAATCGATTTAAAACTATTTATGTTTCAAATACATTTTATTCATTTAAATTTTAAACAAAAATATTTTTGTTCTTTTTTTTAACCAAGAATAATCATTATGAATAGTGTTAATTATGACCTTGTCACATAAATAATATAATAGTATCCGCCCTAACCGATTTCGGTTACGACGGCAAACTTCACTGACGCTAATAAATATAGGTAAATAGCATAGGAAATGTTATCCTGCAGGCATGTAGAGTCAAGGCTAATGTTCCATTTGGATAACAGTTCTACACATACGGTGAAAGATAAAACACAGGGCACACTTTTACTACTAACTTTTACTACGCCGACTTTTCACTACAGAACTGCCTTCCCAGTCGGAAATCTTCCGGCTACTCACAGCCAGGCGGGCTGTGAGTAGCCGGAAGATTTCCGATTGGGATACTGACGATTCAAAAGTCTAATTATACAACATCGATCAAAAAACTTTTTAACAAAAAAATTAAAACCGACTTCAAACAAAAGCACTAAAAAGTAAAAAATAACTGATTGGTAGTTTTCATTTACTATACATACCTAATCAAATATATTCGAAGTCGGTGTGCTTTGCTTTATATGGCCTAGCACCGATTTCGAAAATATTTGATTAGGTATGTATTTAATAGGTAGGCTTTAATTACTTAGCCAAAGCACACCGACTTCGAATATATTTGATTAGGTATGTATAGTAAATGAAAACTACCAATCAGTTATTTTTTACTTTTTAGTGCTTTTGTTTGAAGTCGGTTTTTATTTTTTTGTTAAAAAGTTTTTATTTTTCCCTTTTTAGTGTAGACAGTAGTAGCAAAGTAAGAATTCTAACGTATTAGGCTTGTCAAATCAAACAAAACAAGCCCAAACTCAAAGTATCTAGTATTAACCGTTGAAGAGTTCCACCTATCCACCTTCTGGCCTTACCATCAGATCAGGTCAACAACACCGAACCACTGTACTATCAATTGAAATAGAAACACTTGCAAAGTTTCAAGTCAATATGACAATTAGAAATAGGTTAAATTCATCATTAGCTATTTTTCCACCCTTAGGGGTGGTATTTTTTTTTGAAATTTAAATGGGACCAATCTGGAAGTATACACTTTCAAACAACACAAAAATTGTCCAAATCGGTTAATAAATGACGGAGTTCTGAGGTAACAAACATAAAAAAAAACACAGTCGAATTGAGAACCTCCTCCTTTTTGAAGTCGGTTGAAAAGTACTAGATAGACAATCCCATTCAAAAGTTCTCTTGAAACTGTCACCAATCGTGTTTAAGTAATTATTCCAGTCGAAATAAATATACAACAAAGTAAATTGAACCTTTAATACAATGTTTAGTTGTTTTCACAAAAAAAAATATTAAAAACGCGCTCAAATGTTCAAAAGAGCGCTAATTCGGTGAGGACATTCTTTGTCGCTGATTGTGTATCAAGTAGTTTTTTGATCGATGTTGTACAAAGTTAATTCTTGTATGTAGTGATGGAGCATACCTTATTCTTGTCATGGTGGTTGTTGACGAGGAAGGTGAGTATGAGGGCGTCGGCGCGGTGGAAGCGCGACTGCTGCGTGAGCGGCTCGCCCGGCGCCAGGAAGCCGCCCAGCGCCACGCCCGGCAGCACGGGCCCGCCCCACACCGACAGGCACATGTACGGGTTGCTGGCGGAGGGACATTCCTACTATTACTATGATGTTGTTCAAATTTTGGTAGATATGGTTTTGCAACATTGATTCTATTTTCCTTGTTCCATAATTTATTTGTGATGCTATTCTTAGGTTAAGATACGGAACTGACATGTTCTAAAAGGATAAAAGGCCCTAAATAAAAATTGAGATAAAAGATACTTTCTTATTTATTGGGACGTATTTATTACATTATAACTAGTGATCGCCTCGTGGTTGAAAATCGACCATAATTCATTAAGTTTGATCGACATTGAGATTCTTTTTTCAAAGTTATATAAATAATAAATATTAAATAGCCTATAAAATCCAGAAGAAATTTAAAACAAATTACAAACAATATTAATCTACTCTCAATTTGACCACAGAATTTAACAATAAACAAAAGAGTATATATGCGGGTGTGTGTCAAATACATGGTAGTGTGTGTAATGTTTTTTTATAGATTTAATGTATTATTAAAATTAATTTTTTTTAAAAATATTAGCATTCTGCACTCCTCCTCTATTATAATATAAACTATAAGTGTGGAAAATTTCAATTTTCGTAAAAAGGGATACAGTTTTTGCTTACTTAGTATAGTACCAGAATATAGGCTAGAAAAGCCAGTAATACCCACTAAAACCCAAGGGAACCTCCTTCGTCCGCGTACCCCGTAATGGAGTGTCGGAGGATTACACCCAACCACGACGCCCTGATGGCTCTACCTGCCGAAATAGACCAAGACCTGGAATAAACCATGAAGTATAAACAAAAGCAGCACTAACTGAGCACAGGTGAGCACTCGGCTGAGGTAGGCGTTGTCCTCCAGGTCGTCGGTGACCTGTTCGGGGTCGTTCTCCCACCAGCCCCATATGGACTGCACGGCGCAGCGGTCGGCGGTCGGCGGCCCGCTGAACTGGGACGACAGCGGCGCGAAGCATATGTCCTGGATCTTTGTCTCGTTGCCTAGGTCTGGGAAATAGTTTTTACGGTTAGTATGGAATAGATAGACTATCTATTATATACATAGGTAGGTATACATAGGTATGATGAATCGTTGTGGGTTGTACAACGGCTTTTCCTTTGGGATAATTTGCCGCGGTATCGAGGAGCCAACATATGTCATTCTCCAGCCCTCCAAATATATTCACATAAAAAATCACGTTAACCCACCACTCTGTTTCGATGTGAAAGAAAGACAAACAAAATTTCACATATGTATATAATATTAGCATGCATTAGTTTTAACCGAAATAGAAAAAGGAAGCTCCACCTATTTCTATGTCGGTTAAAACTAATCCATTAATATAATAATAATACTTAATTGTATTTGGTATATTTACAATGATTATTATACATATTTAACGAAGAAAAAGTTAAAGAAAAAGAAATCAATTGATTTATACTACTTTGAAATTAAAAATAAAAAGTCAAATAATAACAAACACTCTTTTAAACCAAATCTAAACAATTTACACATAAGATCTACCATAAAATAAGACGTTACTTACTCATAATTCTATTCTGCAGATCAAGAACAGTCAAAAGGAAGGAAGAATTGAAGACAGGTCCAAACGACATAACAGTTTCATCAGGTGCCGTGTACTCTACGTCTGGAAGCCCTTTGGCGCTAATTATCAACATCTCAGTCCTGTAGAAGGGCTCGAAGTGGGAGTCAAAGTAGTCCCTTTCAAGGCGCGAGCGTGAGTTGGGCGCCGCCCACAGTTCTACAGGATTTGTCGTCACTTCTACGTATCTAATACCGTGACCAAGACCGATTATTACACAGAACCCTGAAACACAACAAGTTTTGCTAACACAATTTAATATTATAAATATTTTTAGAGACTTTAAATAACTATTTTTTACTAAAATTACACAATCGGGTACATTCAATTAATAACCGACCGATATTTTCGTTTTCGGCCATAAATCATCCGAAGTATCCGAAATATATTTATAATATGTATGTATTTAAAGTTATATATGTATAATGTATCAACTATTTGGTATCCATAACACAAGCCTCGTAGCTTACCATGGAACTAGATGGCGCTGTGTGTTAATGTCCTGACATATTATATTATATTATAGAAGTTCGGCCTAGCCGAAAAACAGAAGTTAGTGAATTATGGTGCATCATTCGGCCTACTTTGTAAAGCTCGACAATATCAGGTGATATTCGGTTCACTTCGGGGTGAATTGGGTCCGTTACTTTGTTTTTCTTGAAGTTGTGAAGCGAAGTTATGTTATATTTTTTGTTTTATTTCTTTCAAAGCGTACATTTGCTCTTTCTATACATAATTGTAAAAAAGAAACAAACAATATTTCAGTGTATCTACAGCGGAAATATTAATCAAATCAAAATGTAGTCTATTCAAATAGCCTTTTACTTTTGAATCGTCAGTTTTACATTTTTAATTTAAATTAAATGTCTGTGTAGGCAGTCCGTGAGGAATCTACCACCGGCTCGGAAGGCAGTTCTGCTAAGAAGAGCGGGAAACTCAACAGTTGCTCTAAATATAATAATAATTGACAAGATATCAATACATGCTACTGCATGAATCAACTAATATTAATCCCACACATTTGCATCAGCAAAGTATTCCACGACGGAATAATATGCTTTGCTCTATCATATTTTTAATGTCTAAGGGGTCGTTCATAAAATACGTCACGCAAAAAACATAAAATAAAAAAACGAGTTAAAAATCTGCAAAATTGTTTGATGAGCTCAAGCGAGCACTTAACTGTTATTAATTTTTCCAAAAATAAATTCAAATCAAACAATAGAAAACCTGTCCTAAATAACATATCTTACCAATAAAGAGCACGACCCAAGGCTTGGATGCCATCATGCACCCCCACCACTGGAAGAAGTCCTCTAGTTTGGTCTCCGTCTCAGCCCCCAGCTTCTCAAAGAACGTGCCCTCCTCCGCGCCGTCCGCCGGCTCCACTGACCATCCCGCTGACGTAGGGTTAGTCGCCATCTCTTGATTATTCTCGGAAGCAACACCTACAAATATTTTAATAATATTACCTAATTTAATTTACTTATTAATAACGTACATAAATAATATATATGTTACTGTAAAATCCCGTTTATAGGTATAGTATATTTAAGGATTTACCAAAATGAGTTGGTAAATATAGGGTTTTTATAAAAAAGAGACGATCTTTTTCGGGTTTTTACCATCAGAGTTTGGTACATGGTAAGTTTTACCAACGATGTAATGATATTGGGGTTCTGAGTTGGAAATATTATAGTATATATGTAATGTTAAAAATGTTAGGTGTTATCAACGATGTAAATCCAGAACCCATATAATCATAAGTGCTCAACCAATTATCGTTGGTAAAACCTAACATGTACCAAACTGTGATGGTAAAAGCCCAAAACATCGTCTACTTTTTATAAAATCCTTACATTTACCAAATCATGTTGGCAAATCCTAAGATTTACTAGATAAACCTAAGATTTTCCTATATACGAGCTTTTACAGTAACATATAAAATATACATATACAAAACTTACCTACCCTACTAAAAAACGATAGTACAAATCACAATACAAATAAATCAGACTTTACATAAATAATAACAATACATACTGTATTAATATAAATAAATTAAACATGCAATAAAATACAGTTAGTATATAATATTTGCATGCAAAAACTTCCAAAATAATATTTAAATAACATCAATGTGTAATAAAATCTAACAAAAAAAAATCATATCACATTTAAAGAAGGTTTTGGACCTTATTTCAGTGCAGTTGAAATCAATTTAAAAACGAAACAAAGTTTTCTATGTTTTACAAATTTAATTGTTTTTTAAACATAAGTCCGTATTATTATATTTATATGCATGTTATTTAATATTATAAATGTGAGAGTTTGTATGGATGTTTATTACTCTTTCATACCAGAACGGCTGAACGAATCTGGATAAAATTCACAGAGATAGATTATAGTCTTAAGTAACACATTTAACTTGGCTACTTTTTTCCCGGAAAAATGTACGGTTCCCGTGGGATAGGTATGTTTTTATTTTCCTAGAGGTAAATCCGAGCTGAACGAGGGTGAGCCGCTTGTTTGTTATATAAGCTTACCATAACTGGTACTAAGAATATTGGAACTTTTCAATAAGAATGGATATTTACATTGTAATTGCATAAATTTACATAGTAATTAGCAACAGACTAATCACTTCATGCTCAAGCTTAATTATAATTGAACAAAAGGCTATAAATAAGTACAAAAGTATACCAAACAATTAAGAAAAAAAAGTATTTATACGTGCTTTTCCATGCAATATAAATCTACCTACGAGTATATAATAAAAATATTGATAATGCAATTTATTGGTTGAGAACGGCTGGGTTGATTTTACTAATTGCGGTTTGATTTATTGTAATAGTTCGAATAAGGTATTTATGGAAAAACAAAATGTATAAGTGACCCAGAAAACTCGGAAATATATCTTCCCTTTACTGTTAAAATAATTGTAATTGGATGTATGATCTTAAATTTCAAAGTAAGACAGAACAACGTTTGTCTGGCCAACTGTAGTATTTTATAAAGAAGTAAAACTCTAATTTAAACAAAAAAAAAAACTCATATACAAGACTTTAACACCTCGCGGTTAATTTCTAAGCAATCTATTGTTAAACGAGCCACCTGTGGCTCGGCAGTCGCCGACAGGTTAACACATATAATCAACATTAGAGTCCAAAACCTCCACATAACAATACAAAACAAGCACACAAACGGTCACAAACACGCAATACATACTAGAGCGATGGCTGTGCAGCGGACTGGTCTCGGGCCCGCCGCGCCGCGCCTCGGCCGCGCGCGCCCACCCGTCTGCGCCCACACCCGTGTTAATACCCGCCCCCGGACAGACAGACCGTTCGATATCGCATATATATACATATATACCACATATGTATATGTACAGATGGATTTTAGGAACAATAAATAAATACGAATATTTTTAAACAATAAAAAAGGACGAGGTCTAACGATATTTTTTGCTGTGAACCGATTTATAAGATCTTATTTAAATCAATGTTTAAAAGTTAAAGAAAAATCCTTGAAAAATAATCTTTAAACAATAAACTTTTTTGGACAAAGGGAAGGACATAATTCAGTCACCAAACATGACAAAAATATTATAAAATTAGTCTATTAATAATTTACAACATTAAATATTTCAATATAGATAACTAAACTACTAAAACTCAATTTTATCAAACGGTCTGTCTGTATATTATTATTATTATTATAAATATAACTAAATATAATAATAAATAGTAAAGGTCAGTATTTAAAATCGTCGATATCTAAAAAATGGCTTTTAATATATTTTTTATAATTCCATATATTGAAAATTATAAATACGTTTATATGTGAATACGTCATTTTTTTAGAAATCGACACTATTATTTAGAAAGATGTTAAATATTGTATTTGTAGTGCAAATAATAAGGGACGTTATTTACACGTCTCATTTTATGATTAGTAGTCATACCAATTTTTTATCTATGGTCATTGCAATAAAGTGACAATTCCCATCAACAGGGATATTACACGTATTTAATAATTTAATAAATACTTTAGGTATATAAATATATGCCAACAAAATGTTCAGAAAGCTGTAGCAAATTTTTCATATACATACATATAAATGATATTGATAAGTTTCTTACAAAAGGCCCATACGTTTTGTCTGTCTGAATAAATCTTAATGAATATTTAAATTTTCCTAAGATACTTTAGAACAGAAACGAAGTCAAAAAGATATAATATTATCATAATGTTTCAAATTATTTATTATATTTTTAAAAACAATAAAAATATATTTTTGTCTATGGCCATTGCCCACAAGGATTCCGAACATCCTGTATAGTGAAAGTAAGCACTTATACAAAGTGTATAACTTACCCAACGAAATGTGCTGCTTTATAAACATTTTAGAGTACAGCGTGATTAGTGTTTATACCAATTATACTACCATTGCAATGTTTCAACCATAACCAATAACTAAACTACTCATAGTGTTATTAGTGTATACAGAAAATAATCACATAATAAAAATATAATTTATGTTAAATCAAATAAAAATATAACATCAATTTCTATGCTGTTAGTGTCATGAAAGCATTTATATAATATGTATATATAATGAAATAAAATTTAACATAAACATTTTTTCATTAACACACATATATATTGAGATAATTTAATTTTTTCTTTTAAAGTTTTCTTAACACACATATAATTACAAAATATTTTACATTAGAATAACCACTTATGAAAATAAATGATCAATTATTAAAACCAAAGGTAGTGGGTTCGATTAAATATAGTTCATATATACAAACTAATAAATACTGCTAAAAACAACCTAATAAATACTGCTAAAAATGTCTATTTACACAAAATGTGCTAAATAATTATTACAACAAACACTCTTAATAGCCAGTGGATAACTAACCGAGGCACCTATTTTCTTTATTTTTGACAAGAACGAATTCAATGATAAAGCTATCTTTTATTATAAACGATGTGTTTAATGCTATGGTTTGCATCATCTTAATATCTCCTAATATCATATAAAAAATATATGTCAATAACAATATACCTCTCCATACTAACAGTAACCTTTGCCATGACTACCAAAAAAAATTAAAAGAAAAATCACTTGACAAGTGACAGGTGACAGGTGTGACAGATAGATAGATGACTCACCGACGACATTCTCCTGCTGGTTACAGCAGTAGACGCCACTGAGGAAGAGCGTGGTGAATATGAGGAAGACGATGGCCATGATGACCGCGTACCCGTCCGCGCCGTGGATGGTGAAGGGCTGCGGCGGCGGCGGCGACGGCGGCGGCGCGGGGCACGACGCCTCGCAGTCCATGCACGAGCAGCCCGGCTGCCCCTGGGACGCGCAAACCCATACTTAATATTATTTTTTATTTATTTAGTTAAGTGTTTATTATGTATTCCTTATTTTATATTAATTAATGTTAGTGTTTCTTTTTATAATTTTTTTGTTAAATGTTTAACTTGATTGTTTTTTGTTTTATTTTTATTGTCTTCTGTTTCTTTTTCGTATTTTTAATATGTGGAAACTTGATTGGTTTATATGTTATCCTATTATTATTTATGTAAAATTGTACTGTTTGTTTCCCTAAGATAAATAAATATTTTTTTATTTGTTTATCATAATAATTTTTGTAAATTATAACCTATAACCTCTTTAGATAATTCTTTTGCTAGTGGTAAAATCCGTACAGTATTTTTTGAGATTAGCCCGAACAGACACATGCGCGTCGGGTACTTTAATTATAATATGTAGGATTTATTATATGTAAAAATGTTTATAGTATGTAGTATTATTATCATGTAGTATTTATAATATGACCATTCTCCCTCGTGTCTTCTCCATTCTACGTGACATGGGCGAAATAATCTATGCTCAATTAGCATGCTTTAAAGCTATTAACAAGAGAATTAAATTGAAATTGTAACATGAAGCTGTTATAATATATAGTGATTAACATCTTTGCAACTTACCTCAGTACCAACATTACACGCCCTTGTAGAGGGGTTGTAGGGTATGAACCCGTCCACCGGCTCATCCCCACTCAGATAGTTTATTTGGAAGGGCACAGCGGGCACGTTCACGTCGCCCATGAAGTCGAACCACTTCTGTGGTGTGCAAAACTCGGCACCGTCACTCCCGCACAGCACGTCTAACGCTTGCTGATTTGTGGAAGGCATTTGCACCTGTATATTAATCAAAAAATTTTTTCAATTAAAACACTACAAATGTAAACATTTATATGATTTTCAAACGTTAATTTATACATATAAAAATTGTTATTATACTTTCAATAAATCTATAGGTACCTACCTATATATAATAAAATTCTGAGTCGAATCTGTACATTAAATAATTTTTGGAAAATCTTATTGAACTAATCATTATTATTATCGATACAGAGGCCGAAGGTATAATTTTTAGAATTTTCGTCTGTCTCTCTGTGACCACATCACGAGAAAACCTTTGGACAGAATTTGGTGAAATTTGGTATGATGATAGCTGGTTATCCGGGCCAACATATAGGATACTTTTTACTGCGGGAGAATATCTCATCTCTGAGAAATCTATACTAAACGTTAAAACGTACATATATAACTCGTCAAAACGAATTAAATGAACTCGAAACTCGAAGATTTCACTAATAGCTATTGGGTACAGTTTCACTATCCAATGTTTAGCTCCATTATATCTTCATCATCATTACCCTATGTTATCAACTTATTGTACTGACATGCGACAATTTTATACTTACTAAGTTTGAAATAGATACAACAGTTCAACCTCTGTTAAAAAAGTTAAAAACGATATCCCAGATTTGATAGCATATTTACAAAACTATTATAAACATATTAGGAATTTAAGTATCGAAGCATGTTATAACATAAAAACGACTGTAATTTTTATGTAGGTATGATCATAATAAATTCAATAACAGTAATTAGTATATGGGTAACGTAACCATTGGATACATGATTACCATTTGCTAATAGCGCGAGTGGTGAGGAAATCTACATGTCCGAGTGAACCTAAGTACGTTTCGAAAGAAGTGTGAAATACGCCAACAAGCATTTAGTTCGAATTGTGGACTATGGCTTCATCCAAGTAGGGAGGGACGGGAGGCCTGTTTTAAGCGGTGTGACTTAAAAGGGGCTAAATTCTTATTATTTACTACAAAAATATATAAAACAAAAACAAATTTATCCCACGGGAAGCGTACATTTTGCCGGTTATTATATATTAATTTAATGTAAGGTTTCATTAAAATCCAATTAGTAGTTTTTCCGTTGTATTCAGCCCTTTTTTTTAAGGTCCCACTGCTGGGCACGGGCCTCCCTTCAGTACGAGGGGGATCAGGCCATAGTCCACCACGCTGGCCAAGTGCGGGTTGGCCGGACTTCACGTGTCTTTCGAAAACTTATTAGGTTCTCTCAGACATGCAGGTTTCCTCACGATGTTTTCCTTCACCGTAAGGCAAGTGGTAATCATGTTAGAAATGATTCGCACATGAAAATATCAGAGGTGTGCGACCCGGGATTTGAGCCCGTTTAAACGTTTTTCCGTTAAAGAGTAACAAACATCCATACATCTATCTATACATCTAGGCATCCACACATCCTCACAACCTTTCGCATTTATAATATATTATGTAGTGGGAAGTAGGATTCAATATTACGATAACGTTTTTGAATCTATACACATAATGAAAGCGTAACTGACCGCTGTCTGTACATGGAAAATATTTGAGACAAACTATTATTAGGGGTCTTCATTAACAATAGAACCTAAAACAACGATTTTTAGAATTTTTGTCTGTTTGTCTATGCGTTTGTGCGTACTAATCTCAGAAACGGCTCAACCGATTTGTGTGCGGTTTTCACTAATGTATTGTGGTAAGCTTCACTTAACATTTAGTGTTTGTTTTATTTCAATCGATTCATAAATAAAAAAGATTGTCAATTTAAAGGGACAAGGGACGAGCCCAAACGAAGCGAGGATGAGTCGCTAATATGAAATTTAATCACTTTTGTGTGACGAGGAATGTGACGTATTTACAATCTCAGGGACATATCACCCTCCTTCGGCATAGTGGCCAGTATCGTTGCTCCACAAATCTGTTACAATTTAAATATTTCTTATCTTTCACCTATTTTTCCTTGCACAGATAATAATTAATGAATTAAAAATATTTTATGTATGTTATAAAATAATATTATTTATCTAATAAGATAATTTTCCATGGTACTTACACTACGGCACGAGTCAAACGTTGTGTTCATGTAAGTTGCACCGAGGTGATAATCCAACTGGGTTACTTTTTGGTGCGTTGCTGAAAAAATATAGTAACAATAGTTTAAAATATAGAATGTATTAGTTCAAATGTATAGGTTTTTGAAGCTACACTTCATTTGGCACGATGCGCGCGCACACTGACAACCGAAAAGCGACATGATGAAGTTAGCTGAAAGCGACATGACAAAGACAATGACAAGTTAGCTGCATTCCTTTTACAAACGGAGAGTTGTGACATACGGGATGAAATCTTTAGCTATTTTTGTTCTGTTACGCCAAAGAAGTATAACATCTTACGTGCGTACATATGTAAGTACACACTCAAAAGTAGTACTAGCATAATATTTAGACATAGTTTAAAAAAACCTAAAGTTATTTAAGATGCGTGTTATCAGGCTTCTCCTGGGTAAAACTCGCTAGATCGTAGACCTTATCTATAATCTATGCCTCCGAGCTAAGATGAAGGTCAAGAGGAAACCCATTATAAAATTAAAAAAAAACCTTGTTGCTTGTACTTTCACATCATTGACATTTAAATATAATATTAACTTGGATTTACGCGAATATTTGACATTTTAAATAAAACTACCTTTTTGGATTTTTGTCGCGTAAAGTAGTTTTTTTTTAATTTAAATCTATACTAATATTACCAAGAGGAAAGATTTTTTGTTTGTTTGTTAGTACCGAATAAGCTCCGAAACTATTGAACCGATTAAGATGAAATTTGGTAAGAAGATAGTTTGAGACCCTGGGAAGGCCATAAGATAGTTTTTATCCCGGAAATCATCCCTTAAGGATGGTCAAAATGGGGATGAAAGTTTGTATGGAGAAGCAACATAGAGACGAACCCGAGCGAAGCGAGGGTGAGTCGCTAGTACAAGGTAATGTGCGAATAGAAATTTGTATGTGTGTATAGGTGAAGTATCTGTGAATAAATGTGCCTATAAAATAGTAAAAATACTCACAATTGAATGGGCCTAATGTAGGCTTTAAAAATTCGCTTTGGTTAGGCGCGCAGGTCATCCCGCATATGTGTTTGAGGAAGTTCTCTAAACACGCGGGACACCTTGCCAGGATCATAACCGGCTTGATCTTCTCATCTAAGTTATTTAACTGCTCCGTGTCACAGCAGGAGCTGCCGCCTGCCGCTATATGCGGACAGTACTTCTCTATGAGCGACTGTAAAAAAATAACAGTAAATATTAATCATCTCTATTAGAAAAACAGAAATTAAAGTTTAAATTCAACTAGGAAAATTCGTGTAAGCTATTGCCATCCCCGACAGTGAAAATAATATATGTATGTATTTAAAATTAAAATAAATATTATTTCTTTTTTTTATAAATTTTTTTGGTCATATGAACGCGGGCTGAGCCGCGGGCAATGCTAGATTTAAATTTAATTAAAATATGACGGCATAATCGTGGCATTTAAAAGATAAGCCGAAACATTATTCATATCAATCCAAATAATGAATCACGAAGCCTAAATCGAATCTAAGGAGATGAACGAGCATTTTTGTTCTTTGACTTAATCGTGCTGAAACTGACCTCAGTCAGGGTTATCGAACAAAATACAGATGCGATTGTTATACTACAATGATGAATAATAATATAAAAATAACTTAACTCTCAGCATTATAACAATTTATATTTTATATATAATGTATTTAATTTTACGTGTGTATACGATCTTTTAAAAACCTTATAGACCAATTAAATATCCAGGTACTGCCAACCATTACACGGTAGGGTAGTTACGAGAAGACTCAGAAAACACTCAAGAATTGTAATTTCTGTAATGTCTTGACATAGTTAGAAATAGCACAATACTTAGATGTATGTATATGAGTGCCTACGTAATAATGTAGGGCATGAGAACGTTGTTTATATTTTTTTTATTAATAACTTGTATTCTAATTAAATTCCAATTATATATAGGTACTAAGAATTCAATAAATAGGTTAATTATATGAATTAAATGATATTCAATGTTAAATCTAGATACTATTGGATTTTTTTACTATAACATTCTAGATATTATAAGTGAAATAGATTTTTTTTATTCCGTGTTCATTTCCGTCTAAATGGTACTCTACATATACCAATAATAACGATATAATATTATCTTATCTATGCTATAGATAACAAAAATTAGTCAACTTTTTCACTAAACTATTCTATTTCATTCGACAATTGTAATAATCAGGCCCTTTTTAACATTCCACTGCCGGGCACGGGCCTCCCTTCTATACGAGGATCAGGCCATAGTCCACCACGCTGGCCAAGTGCGGGTTTGCGGGCTCCATTCGACATGTATTGTTAAAAATCCTCCGAAACTCTACGTCATACCTTTTAAAATTATCTACGAATTTCGATATAAAACACGCTTGTAATAAATTCCAATAAAATGACGACAAACACAATTTTATCAATATACTAGTTGTAAATTTCTTATCGACAACCTTTATGTTTCTTATCTACGATTTGTCATAGTTTACATAGGAAAAAATACACTATTTGACTCCATATACTTCGTAACAACTAATGAGAAAACACTTGCGCACACACATTATAGCTATGCATTTTTCTAGTAAAACTGTTCTTACAAAACTTATTAGGAACTTTCTAATTGATTCCCAGATATAATAAAGACTTTCTCTTTCTAAAAATATTATATAATAATAATAATACGTTTTCTTTTTATTAAAATGTGCCCTTATTATTTATTAATATAAAAAGATCAATAAAGTCGAGTCGCATTTAAAAATTAAAAAATATGAAAAAAAAACCAATGAAATTTGAACTAATGAGGTTTGTCTTTGCTAAACTAAAAAGTACAAACACAAACTCATTCGGATTTCCCATAAGCAAAAGGTATATATTTTATCAGATATTTTAAGACTTTATAAGCCAAAGAACCCAGAACAAAAAGATATACATTTAGATATGAATACAACGCGTTTAACTTTTAATTTAAGCAGGTTAAATATAATTAACATATCCTATCTATAAGTACTTAATATTATAAATGTGAAATTTTAGATGTTTGGATGGATGTTTGTTACTCAATGACGCCAGAACGGCTGAACGGTTCTGGATTAAGGCGACTAGTACCCTCAAGGGCTAGAAAAGAGCTACTTTCTAAAGCGTACTTCTCGTTTATGGCTAGACCGAAATGCTTGAAAAAAATATATGTGAATCATCAACTCTTAAATAATATTTTCATAAGAATTTTTTTTTCGTGGGACGAAAATATCTATTACTTTTTTATTTTAAAGAAATGGTATTTTTTTGACTTGCCTTTCCTACTGTTTCTAAACGGCTAAAAATTTTGGAATCATTTAAATACAAAAAAATAATATATCTATTTTACTTTATGCCCATCAGAAAAAATTGAAAATCAATTACTATTTTCCTATTTTAAAAGTCGAAAATGCTATTTACAAGCCTAGAAGCTATAGAGGTGCTCTGCGCGGCGCGCGCGCAGTCGCGCGCTGGCGCTCGGACGGGAGGGCTGTGTCACTTTTTGTCTCCTGTTTTTTTACGATGAATTTATGCATGTATTGTTTATGTACACAAGTATTTTTGTATGTGTGCGTGCAGAGAATAGTCGCCCGCAGACAGATAAAATGTAGTAAAGTACGCGCTTGGACGCTGTAGATTATTTTAACTAGTTTAATGTAAAAATTAAATTCTATTGAAGGTATAGTTATTGTTATTTTTATCTATACATATAATAAAATTGTAACGAAGCCAAATCCGTATATTCAATATTATTTGGAAAATCTTACTGAAAAAACATTATTATCGATACAGAGGCCGAATCTATAGTTTTTAGAATTTTTGTCTGTCTGTCTGTATGCCTGTCTGTTGCCGCATCACGGGAAAACCGCTGGATAGATTTTGATGAAATTTGGTATGATGATAGCTGGTTATCGGTTAAACATATAGGATACTTTTTACCGCGGGATAATGCCATTAGTTTAATTTCATCTGCCTACTGAGTTTATTTCAGTTTTGTGATTTCAAATATTATATTTTTTATTTAAAAAATATTATTAGTAGATTTAATTAAAAATCTCTTTGGTGGTTGTTGAGTGACGAGAAAGCACAAATAAAAGATTACGTCACTAATAAAATTATAATGAAAAATTCAAACACACACATAAAAACAGTACAGAAGGAAAGTTTAGGGAAATACACAATGACACAAAGAGTTTCAGTACAAACATAAAAAGTCCACATACAATATCTTACGAAAAATGATTAAATTATATTAAACAAAGTAACAAGTAATTGGCATCGAACGTAAAGCATAGACTGTTTGTTAGTAAAAAAGTTACAAGTGGCCGATAGGAGTAAAACAAATTCCGATCTTCTGCCATACTACGGGTTTCGCGCGGCTGTGCTTGTGGATTTAATATATATGAATAATGTAATAAATATAAATAATTATGTGTACGTGTGTATGCAGGTGCGTAGATGGATATAAATACGTAAATTAAATATTTAATAAAATATAAATATTATAATATATTGAATGGAAAGTTTAATATATAAATTTGAAAAAATTAATATATTATAGTATAAGTCACCTACAATCTCAAATTTATAAGGGCCACATACCACCCTTATAAATTTGAGATTGAAAAATATTTGCGCCTCGACTAAGACGTACGTAAAGCTTTATTGTTAAATTTAATAGTAATACAAAATCCGCATTCGGATAAAAAGTTTAGTTAAAATACTTAATTTTTTTAAATAAAAATAGTTTAAAATTAAAATAATTTAATTCCAGATTACAAAATTATTAGTTTAAAAAATGAATAAGTTAATAAATAGTCACTAACCAAAAATGAAGTTAAATTAAATATAATCAAATAAGTTATAAATTGATCTGTTAAAATACAATGTTAAAAATTATTAATTAAGAGTAATCATAATTTAAAATTATAGATAAGCATGTATAGAATAAATAAAGTTTTATTATTATTATTATTTCTTTTGCATTATTCCACGCAAAATATTATATTCGATAATTTCGCACGCTCGGATATAAGCATCGTGTTCAAGCGGCCAAGGTGCAAGATCATCAATCTCAGGGGCCCAGGTTCGATTCTCGGTCGCATACAAAGTTTTACTTTTATTTTATTTTTTATATTTATTCAAGTATTTAGTTTTTTTTAAAAAAAAGACGCAAGATTGACAATCATAGGTGTCCAGGTTCGAATCCCGGTCGGATACAAAGGTATAATTTATTTTTAATTTTTTTTTGTATTTATTCAAGTTTTTAGTTTTTCTTTAAAGAAAATTGTACTTTGTAACCAAAAACTCCGAGCGAAGCTCGGTGGCCCAGGTACTTTATGATAAAGTAACATAATATTTTTATTTATCACTTTTTCATAATACTTATTTAGTGATTTGTTTTATTTTGTTTTAATAAATATAATTATAATATTTATTTTTAAATAATAAATAAATTTTTAAAAAATAAATTATATTAATTATAAAATTGAATACTTTTCGAGGTTACTTGTAAGACATAAATAACAAAAGTTAAATACGACAAAAAGTAAACAAAGTAAATATTATAACAAAAATAACAAAGGAGTATGAAATTTTTTTACTCGAGTGTTTTGTGTGCATGTACAGACGTGTCACGCACACTACACTGGACGAGCTCTCGGGCGCTGCGGGTGTGACCCGCCACTCCCGCGCGCCTCGCTCGTTACCGTTTCCTTTTGCGCAGCGGCTCGCGCCAATTTAGAGCAGCCAAAAACTTTGGCGAGGATTATACTTATACCTCTTTTACATGTTAGGAAATGAATTTACGTATATAAGAGAATAAAAGAAATAATAAAATGTTTATTATATTAAATCTATACTAATACTAGCATTGCCGCGGCCTCCGCCCGCGTTCAGATGAACCAAAAACCAAAATTCTTTGGTTTTACATATATATATATATATAATATATATATATATATATATATATATATATATATATATATATAATTATATATATATATATATATATTTAAGAATATACTGAATTATATATACAAAACAATAAATATAATAAATTATATATAATTAATTATATTACTTATATAATACGATAATTCTAGCATTGCATCTTTTTGACTCTTTCTGATTGTATCGCTCGTAGGCAATAATCTATCCCGTGGCTTGTTTGATGAACTAGCGCGTGGATTTTTTGATGCTTTTTGCGGGGTGCGCGGGTGCAGTGCGCTAAGCCCCGCCCAGACACGCAAGGCCATCGGGGACACTAATCGCCTTAAATTTGGCACAGATATAAATTATAATTTGGAATAGCGCATGCGCTACTTTTTATCGCGGAAAGATGTACGGTCCCCATTGGATAGATTTATTTTTGTTAAATAGTAATAATACAAAGAAAAATTGCTTGGCTAAGGCAAGCGACTTCATAAATCAAATGCTCCAAACAAAAACCATCTACGAAGTCGATCAATAAATAGTCATATATATATATATATATATATATATATATACATACATACATACATACATATTTTATAGTGAGATTAACAGCAGAAATAAAATTAAATAATTTAACTAAGATAATAAGAAATATCGCTATTAAATAACAGCAATATCTTTATCATTGTATAATGATAAAGTTGCAATAAATTACACATTATTGTCAGATTGAATTTACACATTCGATCCTATTGTAAAATTTTCTACGTGGCTGACTACATGGGGAATTTGGCACTACAACTCGCTATCCCAGGTCGAAAATCCATCGGCAGACCCAAACTAGGTGGAAAGATGTAGATATCAAAGGACATGATGAAGTGCAGGCGTTCCGAAGACGATGTCCCCGATAGAGCGAAGTGGAGAAGAAAACCAAAAAAGGCTGACCCCACCACCATGAGATTCTATTGTAAAATTATCCCTAAATAAGTACTAAGTTACACTTGCAATTACTAACTGCATACATACAACACACGTGGTATTTCATTAACATAGCTTCTCAAAGCATCCTTAAAATTAACATAAAAAATAATGGTATAGGAAAAATCAAAAAAAATATCAATAATTGTGTTTCGCATCAAAATACGAGACAAATACTTTTACGGCCAATGCGCTCTCTCTTGTACCTATAACATTCGCCCTGTGCGACCGCTACGCCGTGTCCCAAGGATATTATTTGCTGCGATTAAATTGTCAAAAGCACGCATGTATGTATGTATATAAGCTCACTCACTAAATAAACACATATTTTTAAAGAATTTAAATTTGGCAAATAAGTAAGTAGTTTATAGGTAGAAGACGTCAGCTAAGAACGGATTTTGTACTGGGGCCGGATTACCATAGTATAAAGGCTATCTTGAGTTATATATAAAATAAATAAATATAAATACGTTGAATCATAAACACACAGCTCTATCTAGTTCCATGGTAAGCTACGAGGCTTTTGTAATGGATACCAGATAGTTGATACACTACTACTACTACTTTAAATGCGTACATATTATAAATATAAAAACCCATGACTGGAGCACAAACATTCGTGCTCATCATACAAATGAATGCCCTTAGCGGGATTCGAACCCGCAACCGCTAGCACAGCAAGAATGGTCACTACAAACTGGCCAAACGTGTCGTCGAGATGGCATAAAGATGAGTGATTCTGGTTACACATAAATCAAACAGGCGAGCGGAACCGGATGCAACGTTAGTCCTGTAAAACCAGCGGTTTTCGCGATACGAGACAATGTAAATTTAATTGACCTAGCAAGGACGACGATCGAAGCCTCACAATGTTCAAATTAAAAACATATTTCGGCATAGTAATATTGCGATAAAAGTAGATATTTCCTATATTTAAAAAACATTATAGCAAAATATGCTATTTAATGAATGCTATTAAAGTGATGTTATTGTTATGAAATAAAAAATATGTACTGAAAGTTTTAAATTTAAAAAATATGCCTATTTAATCAAGTCCTCTATTCATTTTTAATAACGTTCACCGAGTGCTCGGAATTCAACCATAATCATTATTGAAAATTTTAGAATTATGAATAAAATTTAGTATTTACCTATATAGATATATAATTTCATTTTTTTTTTACTGATCACATTAAAGTTTGTCAAGAGCCACTAAACAAAAAAAAAAAGAAAATCGATTGACAGATGAGAAAAAAGTAATGAACTGTTTTACCTTTGCCTATTTATATAGATTTGGAAATATACAATCCTTAAGACATATAAGCACGAGACTATACATGTAAATGTGGTATATAAGTATAGGTAGACCGAGAAAAGTTTGGGATTTGGATGGACCCTGTCAAAGAGGATATGTATGTGAAAATTGTGAAGTGAGATGACGACTGATAGAGTAGTGGAAATGGGAATTATGTCGTGCCGATCCCACGTAGCGTGGTATCCTGCGACAGGTAGGACAGGGTAAAGAAGAAGAGATTTGCAAATATACAGACAGTCAAACAATTTTAAACCGGACTTAGCCATTTTGTTCATTTATGCATTAGTTCTCAGTACATGTATGTAGTTTTTCTTAGCATCTGTGCCAATTACCGAGATGACCTTTTTATAAAAACTTGATAAATACAAAAGATAAAGTTTTAAAAATTAGTTACTAAGAAACTAAAATGCAATAGGAGGTACCTCAGCAGTGTTTCGCACGTGTAAGATGACGTGAACACATTAATGAGTTATCATCTGACAGCGTTTAATAACAACCCACGTTTACCTAAATATTGAATTTTTATAGATAAAAAGCCGACATAATAATATTGTTTTATTATGCATAAAAGAAGTTAATACACTTCATGTCCGTTTGTCTGTGTATCAGACTATTGATGCTATATTCTTAAAATTTGCTAGATAGAATATGTGTCGTAGTATCACATTTCATCCAACCTCCCTTTGCACCCCCTTCTCTATCTTTCCACGTAGGTATAGGCTGAAAAATTCTGAAAAAAACTTCAGAGGAAAGAGCTTCCAAAATATTTTCGAAGAAAATTATTTTAAACAAGATATACTCGCATATACGTTGAACGCACAAGATGCGTTTGGTCGCAAAGATTAGATCTTTTCATTGTTTATAATAGTTAATTTCATTGTTTATAATAAATGCGAAAGTTAGTCTGTCTGTTTGTTAAATTTAAGAAGCTGTTTCATGATGCAATCTATGTCATCATAGGAACAGCATGGACTATCGTTTATTCCCGCCCCGTATGTCATACGAGCGATGTCGCTGAGAAAATTATTAAAGAATAATTTACCGTATAAGGTCATGGCTAATAGCATATTAATTTTACAGATACATCATATATTATATCTAGTTTACGAGCTATAATTATTACGCGAGATTGATATTACATTCGCGGTCAAATCGCCCGACCTCGCCCTTGTGTCGTCGAAATAAACACCATAATCGAATAAAATTTAACATCTTTAAATGCTTTGTAGTTTATTACTAAGTTGCATTCTTGTATACAAATGAATAATAGTATAATATTATCATGTTTAATATTATACAGTACGTGAACAGTGGCGTGATTGAAACAACCAATAGACGGTATAAACGTTTAATGTTCATTTTTAGAAACTATCGATCTGTTACTATCAATGAGCCCAATACGTTCCCAATCCCGTCAGACTTTCTATTATTAACGAAATTCTATAATAAATATGAATTCTCTTATTTGGGTGTGTGTGTGTGTGTGTTTGTTACCTCTTCACTCTGAAACGGCTTGAACGATTTGGATAAAACTTAGTACCTACACAGATAGAAGTAACACTCAGGCTACCTACTTCTTACTATTTCTTTCCTAAATGTGTCGTGTCGTGTACCTGTTTAAAACATTACAAATACAAATTGCAAACGCATCCGAATGAAGCAAGGTTGTCTATACCTCTAGTTGACATTAAAACACTATAATATTATATTATAATTACAATATTTGTCATATTAAAAAGTTACTTAAGGGATAGAAGATATAGTTATAAGTATAGAAGGAAGGATATTTAAGGGATGAATTTTCAAAAATCATAAATGGTTTTTTTAATCAATAGACAAGTCAAGTGAATTAACAGTGTTTGACTGATACTAATAAATTACGATAATTTTAATGGGTTTTTTTATATCATAAAATGTGACTAGTGACTCACCCTCGCTCCGCTCGTTTTCGTCCCTAACTTAACGTTTTAACGTTTAGTGGATATATTTAGATTTCTCAGAGATGAGCTATTTTCCCGCAGTAAAAAGTATCCTATATTTTGACCAGGATAACCAGCTATCATCGTAAAAAAATTTATCAAAATCCCACCAGTGGTTTTACCGTTATGCGGTCACAGACAGACAGACAGACAGACAGACAGATAAAAATTCTAGAAACTATAGATTCGGCCCCTGTATCAATAATAATATCTATTTCAATAGCATTTTCCAAAAACCATTTAATGTACAGATGCGGCTTAGTTACAGTTTCATTATATGTATACATTTGGCATCAATGTTATTAACATATTGCTTATTTCCGTAATAACTCAAAACCTGTTAATTTCCAAACGTCTGATCAAATATTATGTATTAGACAGATAACATTCAAACGGAAGCTGGCAACGGAACTACGTAGTATATAAATAAACCATAAAGTTTTATATCAAAATAATTGAAAGCAATATACGAACACGGAAACTACCAAACTCTGTAAAATATGTTGGTTGCTAAAATTCCTTTACCTACAAATATTTAGCATGTTTAGCGTTAATTGATATCATGAGCACGTGTAACTACTCAGTGGATATGTATGTTTTCGAAATAAAGAAATATTTGAACACAGCAACGTATCGTGGAAATCGCAAAAAAGTGTATGAAAAAAATCTATAATTACGCATATTATGCTAATAAGTTAATCTAAGTTTCTGTAATAAAAACTCACGATGATTTCTTTTAAACCTATTTTAAAAGCAGAGGTTATCAACTCGCATGAACTTGATGATTTATCTATGAACAGATTTCTTTGTCAAATAGGATACCCATAGAAAAGAAAATCTTTATATTGGTCATAACTCATAAGTCAATTTAATTTTTGCTTTTAAACATTCAAGCAAATTCATTATATATTAAAATTAATTTTAATAAAATAAAAGTTTGAACATCAAGTAGTTATTTATTTAAATTACCTATATGACCTCTGCGCTTAAGGAACTTGTTCATTCGAGCTACCTGACTACAATGCTGAGCACGTACACGTGTGTTCTACTCATCAAGCTGTATTGCAACTACATAGACTATAATTATAGGTCATCTATTGCATTACGAAACTATTGACTGCAAATTAGACTAAAATATTAAATATATTTGAATTATTTTCACATAAACCTTGCAATTTTCCAAAATTCTAAATAAAATGTAAATAAATATCTAATATAAATTCATAGGATAAAACGTAGTAATAAGGCAGTCCAAATGAATGTCATTTTATTTTAAAAATAGCATTGCCCGCGGTTCCGCCCGCATTTAGATGTCCAAAAACCTAATTCTTAGGTTTTACATATCAGTATACTCTTACAATGCAGTTTTTGTGTTTTTGTATTTTTTCTCAGAAATGAGATATTTTCCCGCGGTAAAAAGTAGCCTATATGTTGACCCGGATAACCAGCTATCATCATACCAAATTTCATCAAAATCTGTCTAGTGGTTTTCTCGTGATGCGGTAACAGACAGACAGACAGACAAAAATTCTAAAAACTATAGATTCGGCCTCTGTATCGATAATAATGTCTATTTCAATAAGATTTCCCAAAAAATATTTAATGTACAGATTTGACTTAGTTAGAATTTTATTATATGTATAGATAACGACACACCCTCGCTTCGCTTGGTGGTTCGTCCTTATGTATTTTTATCTATACATATAATAAAACTGTAAGTAAACCGAATCTGTACATTAAATATTTTTTGGAAAATCTTATTGAAATAGACATTATTATCGATATAGAGGCCGAATCTATAGTTTTTAGAATTTTTGTCTGTCTATCTGTTACCGCATCACAGAAAAAACATTGGAGGGATTTTGATAAAATTCGGTATGGTGATAGCTGGTTGTCCGGGTCAACATTATGATACTTTTTACCGCGGGAAAATATCTCATTTCTGAGAAAAAATACAAAAACTGCAATGTAAGAGTATACTAATATGTAAAACCTAAGAATTTTGTTTTTTGGTCATCTGAACGCGGGCGGAGCCGCGGGCAATGCTAGTATATGTATATAGTTTCACAATAATGTATGGAAGTCTGCCCGATTTGTTGACATTTATGATTACTGCTCCGCCCCCTTGGACAGTAGCACGATGATATATACCCTATAGGGTATATATCATCGTGCTACATGGCTATAGCCTTCCTCAATAAACAGGCAATCTAGTGCAAAAAGAATTTTTGAAATCGGATTAGTAGTTCCTGAGATTATCGCGATCAAACAAACAAACAAAACAGCAAACATGGTCACGGGAAAGATTAAGATTTTTGACTTCTGAACAGTTGTAATAAAATCTACCACAAAGAATTTCGTGGGTAGATTTAGATATGTTAATTTTTATAGGTCTTCATTATGAATGTTTTTTTTTTGGTTTTTCATATTTAAAATAAATATAGGTATTATAACTACTTTACTGATTTAATTTTAACACTACAACTTTAATATATCGTAAAGATTATGCTCAAACTACAGAATAATATAGACATGATATAGATAATATTTAAAGAAAATAAACGATTTGTGTAATTTGTGTTTTAATTTGTTGGCAACAAACAGTTAACTAACGCGCTAACTCTCTTTCACTTTAATCTATCTTTGCCATGGCAACCGTTGTTATTGTCTGACAAATGATATATATGTAATATTATATTCTTCCCTTCTTTTCTTTCCATTGCGGCCACTTTTACATAGGTGAGAGATATTTTATCATGAGCAGAAAAAAAATTAGCTTTAATTTGATATATAAATGATGAATATACGCCATGAACGTATAAAAGTAACAAAAACATCTTTAATGACTTGCAACCACTTTTTACATAGGCAGACGTAGTTTATCAGGTACAGAAAAAAATTAGCTTTAATTTGATATATAAATGATGAATATACGCTATGAACGTATAAACGTATTAAAATATGACCCGCTTACACCTCGCTGCGAAGAGGTTGCGGCGAAATGCGCAACGGCAGCTATCATTTTCCAAGATCTCTACGTATAGTTCTGTGAAGTGGAGTATAATTCATTGTAATAACAAATGCATTGTTTTGTTCCAAAAAGTCAACTATTATTTAGTTAACTAAACATACTAGCGGGCATATTTTAACAGGCACCCAGGTCAAAACATATTGCCCATTTTATTATTGTATATAAAAAAATGATTTCGATTAAATACGCTATGAACGTAGCAATCTTGCAGCGGGATCTTAGTCCATGCGTGTATAATCTATATAATTCTTTAGTCTGAGACATTAAGGTATGCAACTATAATATCTAAGTACATTTAAAGCGCCTCATCCCTAGTCGGAATCCCTAGTCGTAAAACGGATGACCGACTATAATTTACTTGACATAAGAAAATTGCAAACTATTAGCGGATGGATGAACGGCACCCGCTCTGAGCAGTTATTGTAATGGACGTTTCATGGCCACGCAAAACAACCAAAAAAATTACGAAAAAATAAGCTTTAATAGCGTAATATCATAACTATTTATAAGCGAATAATAAATGGATAGACGATTATTATGCATAACAAAAATTGCGGTTATCATGACACAAAGAAAATTAGATACAACAAAAACATTTTTCATTATATCTAATATCTATAATATATATAGACAATTTTTTTTTATAAAAATTATGGTATAATTTTCGTGAGTAGCAATTACCATAAATAACTATGTATAAATTTTAAGCCGTACGTACGTACGTACGTAAGTAAACCCTTAAATTGGACCGCGTTTGCTGTTAAGTTCGTCCGAATCGTTGGGATCAAAAAATCAAAATAAAACCGCCACAACATAAATTTATTTAAAACTTCCAAATTTCAAAAGCGTGTGGATATAAATATGTATTATAAATACAATTCAGGGTGACAGTCTTTGGACGACAGGGAAAATATTGCAACTCAAATCAACATGTCAAGGTTGTCCTTATTTAATTACAAATGTACCTACATTCATTTTTTTTAAAAACTTTTTTTTTTCAAAGACGTACATGAATGTTCAAGGTTAAAAATATCGTCATTAATTCATTATAATTTTCGCTTGTCCTACAATCATATTCAATAATATTCAATTATTATTTATGTATACATTTTGTAGCAAACTGTATTTGTATTCAGCCCTTTTTAAAGTCCCACTGCTGAGCACGGGCCTCCCTTCAATACGAGGGGGATCGGGCCATAGTCCACCACGCTGGCCAAGTGCGGGTTGGCGGACTTCACGTGTCTTACAAAAACTTGCTAGGTTCTCTCAGACATGTAGGTTTCCTCACGATGTTTTCCTTCACCGTAAGGCAAGTGGTAATCATGTTAGAAATGATTCGCACATGAAAATATCAGAGGTGCGAAACCCGGGATTTGAACCCGCTTCACTCGGTTTCTCAAGCGAGCGCGTTACCAATGGGCTACCACTGCCTTAACTGTATTTATTGGTTTTGAAAAATCGCGTTTAAATAGGCAAAGCCAAATAATAGTGTTATTAAAAATATCCAATCCATATAGAAAATATGTATGCAATGAATTGGATGAAAGTAACGAAGTCTGATCGAAATGCATCGAAACGTCTGATTAGTTTATGGGGTTCAAACCGTTTAATGAGAGCGTATGCCTTGTAGCGTATCTTCTACGCTTCAATTAATATTGCTAAGTGAACATTATTGACGTCAATTATAATGTCATTGGCGCCGTTGCTATGCTGGGAACAATATGGAAGAGTATCTTTATTATCACAAGATGGATGTATGTCCGATATAGGTTTATATCTAAAATTATTACGTATTTAATAGTTATACTATTATAATAAATTGTGGTATCAACAATAAGATATTAAATTTAAAATTGTATGGAAAAATGAAAATACGAGATATTGTACACAAAGGTACATACTGTATTCATGAATATTGAATAATAAAAATTTGCGGAACCACCTAAAAGTTTCCTTTAAACTATTTGATAAATAATATAATACTTTCTTAGATTACGCGAATATTTGACATTTTAAATAGTTTTATCTTTTCGGATTTTTTCGCGGATTTATTTCGGTTTTTGGTTCCCAGTATCTTATAATATATACAAATATATTGAGTTTCTATGAAAAATTGAGAATGGTACATACTACATAGCTTTAAAACGAGGTCTAGTAGATTTCCACACACAGCCTTCAAGCGTGAAATAATTGTCAGTGTAAAAAATGTATGTATAATATGAAATATGTATGTGTAAATCCCAAACTAAGAAATAATATAGACAGTGTGATAGAACTAAACGTGAAGCTAAACAATGTCTTATAATAATATTTTATGTCTTATAATAAGTTATTTAATTATTTATTTTTTTAATATTTTAATATTCATTACTTTGATAAGTCAATAAATAAAAATAACTCACGGACTTTATTATAATAAAGAAAAATATATTAAATAAACTAACATTGTTATCTCTCTTTCAAAATGAGAACTAATACTTAAAAAAAAAAAGTTCTTTTTTATATTATTTATATTTTCGTCTCAAAAATTGTAAATTAACAACTTAATAAAATTACCCTGTATAAAATTTCCCTTATTCTTTGAAGAAAGAAAACGATCTGTATGGCAAAATCGAGAATAGTAGTATAAACAGAAAGGACACGCTATTATTTTTCTCTTTGACTTTTTTTTTGCGAGCTCCGTCTATATAATTCTTTAGTCTTGAGATGTAAATATAAACACAAAAGAAATATTACCGTACTAATATTATAAATACGACAATATTTACGTTTGTTTTTCCTACATTATTATTTATATATCATCCATCATAGAATTAATTAGTGTGTCTGTATACATACCTACAGATTGTTCATTGGTAATGATTTCCAAATCTTTTTAAACTAAATTGTACGTAAAGTAGTTACGCGATTAGTTAAAGTAGTACGCGATTTAGTTAAAAGCTAAATATAAAATAAATCCATGTGTCCACTCGTTTTAACAAATTTTAATATCTAATAGATATAAAAGCTGATACAAAAATGGGCATAATAGAACATTTACCGTAGTTAATACATTCACATCGCTCTGTTCATGTTTTCATACTTATCAATGAATTATAAAAAGGAATTCCGCTTTAGAAATGACCACATCATTGCTGTAAAGTGTAAACAATAAGTCGCGTTAGAGGCAACAAAGTTTCTTCTCTACTGCATGCACATAAGATACAAAGTCCGCATGCAACATTACGCTCGCTGGCAAAACGCCCACGTCATGTGGTAAAATCCATGCAAATGAACCTTACAGCGATTGGTGAAATTATATGAATACAGAAATTATTATATTTTCTTCTAAATAAATAAAAATGAATGTTCGTACGTTTGTCCTCCATTATTTCCTAAACCATTGATCTCTAACCTTCTCCAAAATCGGATCATCTTCGGATCGGATTTCATCATCGAAACTCTGGTGGATTATTCTGTATATTCTACGAAAGTTCCTGGCCCAAATAAAAAGAATTTTTATGCGTTCCTGAACCATTCAAGCTTAGAGCGCACCCGAACGAAGCGAGGATAAGTTGCTAGTATTGTATAAATATACATATTATGTAGGTTTTGGTAGCCTGTTCGTTTATTTATCTTAAAATTGTGTATTAAATCAATATAAGGCCTTGGGTATGGGACGATCGCTAAGAGATGAGATCAGATTCACTTTTTTACTATAGCGACCTAGGTATCTGTCAGACATTGTGTTATAGTCTTTTAAGCTGTATTTAAAGGGTACACAGACTTTGGAATCACTTAGCTTTTTTTTAAGTTTTGGTAAGATTACCCCTGGAGTATAATCTAGATTACATATATTTTTTCCAATTAACAAAGATATCATGAAACATACTATTCGGTATAAACAAACAAGCAAACAAACATAAAATCAAATTATTCCTCTTTATAATATTAGTACCTATAGAAAACTATTTTATAGAGTATTTGAAAGTTAGAACTATAATATTTTTGCACTTCGATATTAAAGTTACCTTGTGGTATGTTATATTCTTGAAATCATACCATGTTTAGTGGTCAATTACTGGAAGATAATTAATGGAAAAATTATAGCTTATTAACGGCTTTCACGTGAGCTTTATTATTAATATTCCAAAGTAATAATAACAATTAGTAATCAATCTCTCGTGACCATTTGCGGTAAAGCCACGGTAATATATATGTAATATTACCGTGGTAAAGCATTCGAAACATCTTAAACAAAATATAAAAAAAAAAACCGAGAAAATAATTTTAAACGTTTGAACGATTATAATTTGCAACAAACAACCATGTTAACAAATATGTACTGCAAATAATTCCAGCTACGTGTAACTTGACATTGACGAAACAAAACTCAACTGATTTTCTATCTTCAAAAAGCAATATAAAACTTTTGCGTAATTTAATTTATACTTTAAAGTGTGTATATCTTGTAATAAGTCGACATTTCTGTTATCCATACTAACATTATAAATGTGAAAGTGTGTTTGTTTCTTTGTTTGTTTGTCTGTCCTTCTTTCACGTCGAAATGGAGTGACGGATTGGTGTGATTTTTTGTGTGAAGATAGTTTGAGGGTTAGAGAGTATAGGCTACTATTTACCGCGGGAGATTATCTAATTCCAACAGGAAAATACGTTAAAATACAATCCAAAAAATATTTATGATCAGAATTACTTGAAACTTAATATTAATCAGTACAGTTAACAATAGATTTCTTAGAAATTTAATTAATTTCTTAGAAATTTACCAGGGGGTGTTAATGACTAATGTTCTTCAATAAAATTAAATAAATACGTGTTTTAGCATTTTTCGAAATTCATCCCATAAGGGGGTAAAATAGGGAATGAACGTTTGTATGAAACTATCTTTTTAGAGATTTTTTTATAGTTTTAGCGCGATCGAAGCCGCGGGTTCTACTAGTTATTACATATTAGATAATAATAAAAAAAATACGTTATCTGAACCAGTGATTCATCTCTGTATAGATAGATCATATGACATACTATAACTCTTCATTTTTTGTTTAGATATTCTTCGGTTACTTCAAGTCATCCTATAAGGTATTCTTTAGATTAATATATAAATGAGATAAATAGTACATATATCATTAAAAAAGAATTAAGTAACGTTAAAAAATGTATGTTATCTACTAATTACAAAATCATAATCAGAGCTATCTACATTTATGAATTATGTATAGGAAACTCATAAAATCTATACTAATATTATAGAGGCAAAGTTTGTGAGTTTGTGACGTTGTAGTGGTAATAATCTCTGGATCTACAGAACCGATTTTCATGAAATTTGGTAGGAAGATATTTTGAGACCCTGGGAAGGCTATAGGATACTTTTTATCCCGGAAACCATCCCTCAAGGGCGTGAAAATGGGGATGAAAATTTGTATTGAGTCGCTAGTAATAAATGAATAGGTAAGTACATGTAAGAAAAACCAATTTGATCATTTTATCTGATGCTCTAGACACGGTTTAATGTAACATTACCGTGCTCTAGGAGAAACTTAACCGTTTTGGCGGAAATTTAAAATGTTTAGTATGTCAATGTGGCCATTTGTCTTACAAGAATGACGTGGACTCGTGATGGGGTCAAACTCCTAAGGTTCACATACCTACATAGGTTATGTAGGCTTTGTTTTACGTCACAATTGCATGGATATGCTAAATATAGATTTACAGACGACATATAACCTCGTGGCTGACCTACTTTGTGCCCAGCAAAAATCCCTTGAAAATTAAAAAAAGAAAAACTTCATACATTAACTGTGCAATTTATAAATTTCCTATATCGAAAAAGGCCTCGTGACAAAGTACAATATGTCAATTATAATTTAGCTTCGGTCCTTGAGACTAAAGACCTTGAAACTAAATAAATAAAACGCTGATAAAAGTCTGTTATTTTTTCCCCCATTTTTCATTGTTCCAGAAAATGTGAACTGTGATGCGTTATGATGGGTAAGGGAACAATTAAAAAAGAAAAATTGTGACGGCACGCTGTTTTATAGGTTTTATATCCATAATATTACAATTTCTCGTATATATTATATATAAAATAAAATTTAATTTAAAAGAGAAAAGCAACACATAGTAATAAGAAATAAAATTAACTGATACATTAAATTATATTATTATTATAGGCCCTTGAATCACAGCAAAGCCTAAATAAAAATAACCAAACTGAAATGGGTAAAGTAAATTTAAACCTGACAAAATGTAGGTCAAAGTCAAAGGCTCATATTTTCTCTATCAGGCGACACTTTAAAATAGGGTAACCGGTATAGAGTAAGCCTTGAACTACGACATTTATGTGATAATAGAAGATATAATCATGAATATAATGGAAACATAGATAATCTAGGGAAATCAAATAGATATGTTAAAAAATGTAGGCGCTAAGTCCAAATATAATCTCCAACGAAAAGTTAAGGTTACTTTTTTATTACCATCGATCAATTTACTACATACACAATCAGCGACAAAAAAGGCCTCACCGAATGAGCGCTCATTTGAACATTTGAGCGCGCTTTTAATTAACGTTTTTTTTGTTATATATATTTATTTCAACTAGAATAATTATTAATAACCTAAAACAATTGGTGACAGTTTTAAGAGAACTTTTGCATGAGATTGTGTATCTAGTACCTTTTTGATCAATATTTATTACCTAAAAAAGCCTTTTTAATGAAAAGTCTTACTATTTCACAAGCAATGATGGTAATATCACGAACAAAGGAAAAAACCCGCTGGCAAAAATACAATTGAAAATTAAAATCCCGTACATTATATGGGACATATTATGTATTCTTACAAATTAACTTATCAACTATATATCAACTTTGTTAAGGCCTCTAAAGATTATTATCGGTCAAAATGGTTTTACCCGAGTAAAGTACTATAATTGCGTTTAATGTTCAAAATTATATTGAAAATTAAAAATTATTCTTTTATTGTCGGTTTTATACGTAGTGTTATCTAAACTACGTTTCACATTAAATCTCGCCTTATCATCAACATCGTACTAAAATCTTGTTATCGTTGAGATCAAACGTTTCAGCTTCACATGCATATTTACATATGTATATTCCAAAGATGACATCAATCTCTTTTCAACATTTGCAAATTCAATGTTAATTTAATTATACCTTACTAGTATCACTTATACCTATTATATGTATTATATTATTTACTTTATAAAATAAACAGGCAAGCGCTTATTTTGTAATGACTGACAACATCACATTCTTGCATCTACTAAAAAAAAAAAACGAAATAAACTAAATAAATATATTATGTGGTATGAATGTAAACACTAGTGATGTTAATTTACCAAAAATATTCGTACAGTTTATTAAAAAAAAAAGTATCTTATTGCAAGCAGAAGTTTTAATTTTATCAGACTTCAGCGGTGTTAATAAGAAATTGATGAATTTGACGACACGTTTGGTTTAGTTTGTAGTGACCCTATTTGCTGTGCCAGCAGCCAGGTCGCGGGTTCGAGTCCTGCTGGGGGCATTATTTGTGTGTTGCACGAATGTTTGTACTCTAGTCATGGTTGTCTATATTTATAATTTGTATGTAATTAAAGTTATATATGTGTAGTATATCAACTATCTGGTATCCATAACACAGACCTCGTAGCTTAACATGGAACTTGATGGTGCTGTGTGTTAATGTCCCAACATATTTAATATTATTATTTAATTCAAATTAATTTAATGATATGAATCAAAGCTTAAGATAGATTTTAATAATCACATTTTTTTTTCATCTCGTGACAGTAAGTCCATTATGATATATGCATATCTTGGTAAGATACTATCAATACTAACGTAGCATCATACGCAGTACCTGCACTAAATCAAAACAAGTTATGTTATTAGGTCTACATTAAAGGTATTTATGCAACAAGACCCCAGCTTACCTTCGCGCTGTCTTCAATAGGCTTCGCTGGACCATCGTAGTAGCAGTTCATTTTTTTGTAGTCCGTAGCCTTCGCACACACGCCATACCACACGCAATGGCCTTCGGCTGACGCGGTTGGAATCTGTAATAGACGGTAAATATCAGGTCATGACTGAAGGGTAATGTACCGGGAAGTTAACTATAATCAAAGTATAAAAATTCATACAGTATCTGTCAAATGCATGGGTTGTCAAAAATACCAATTTATATTGCAAACTCGTCCAATGTCCTTCGTGTCTTCTCCATTCTATGTGACATTGGCGAAGTAATCTGTGCTCAACTGGCACGCTTTGAAGCCATTAACATGAGAATTGAATTGAATTGCAAACTCCTGGCCAGTTACAGTTATACTCGTCAACCTTAACACCATTTTCCAACTGTCATACAAAAGTAAGTTTATCAGTAAGGTTTCGTCTCAGCTGCGTCTCTCCCCGTACGCCTCGCACTATGCCCTGTCTAGAGAATTCGTTAGACGACTGTATGAATTAGTAGACTGTGCTAAAGGAAAAGTATCATTAATTATTATTATTATTGACACGTGAAAAAATATATTAGCACCAGAAATAAAGCACTAAAAGTCACTTAAAAAAGAAACGCATGTATGCGTTCGCCGTCGATCCCAAGGGTATAATTTGGAATTCGTATCCCGCATCGTAAAATACCGAACCAAGTTAGCATCAGTTTTTTTGCCGTATTCAGTCTCGTCTGATGCTGTTGCTATCCAGAATTTATTTTGCTGGCGTTCTAAATATTTATATTGACGAATATTTAATGTGCATTCAACGTCAAGAATACATTTATTTTATCTTGAAAAAAGAAACAAAAATACTAAGTTTTTCAATGGAATACTCTAGAGTTTTTACATAAAATAAGAACTTAAATTATAATGTAGCTGTGGCCAAATAACTCAACTAAATACTAGTGTGAATTCAAGCACATATTCGTATATTATATTTAACTTTATAAGTAACAATAATCCATACTACTATTTTCAATTGGCGTGATTTTTCGTGTGGAGGGCTGGGGAGTGACGTAGGCTACTTTTTACCGCGGGAGATTATCTCATTCCCACGGAAAAACACGTTATTATACAACCCAAAAATTATAACTTGTGATCAGAATTACTTGAAATTTGGTATTAATAATGCTCTTCAATACAATTAAATAATACGTGTTTTAGCATTTTTCGAAATTCATCCCATAAGAGGGTAAAATAGGGTATGAAAGTTTTTATTAAACCTACTTTTTTAGTTTTTTTGTAGTTTTTGCGCCAGCGAAGTCGAGGATTCTGCTAATAAAAAATAAATGTATACATTCCTATTTATTTAGTTATTAATTCTAAAGTAACACGCGGCCCGACTTGTATATTTAAAAGGTCAATCATCGATTACTCGAAACATCGCATGTTCAGATGTACTTGGAATCGATTCTAATCATTTCTATGAAAATTTCCACGGGTTGGACGACGAACTAACTTTAAGAATATTCAATAGAATATACAAACAGTTAATAAAAAAATATATATACAGAAAGTGACGTGGACAGAGGTGGATATTAAAAAGTCGAAAGATGTAACAAAGAAATCTATACATATAATAAAATTGTAACTAAGTCGAATCTGTACATTAAATATTTTTTGGAAAATCTAATTGAAATAGACATTATTTTCGATACAGAGGCCGAATCTATAGTTTTTAGAATTTTTGTCTGTCTGTCTGTTACCGCATCACGAGAAAACCACTGGAGGGATTTTGATGAAATTTGATATGATGATAGAGCTGGTTATCCGGGTCAACATATAGGATACTTTTTACCCCGGGAAAATATCTCATTTCTGAGAAAAAATACAAAAACTGCAATGTAAGAGTATACTAATATGTAAAACCTAAGAATTTGGTTTTTGGTAATCTGAACGCGGGCGGAGCCGCGGGCAATGCTAGTGAAATATAAAGAACGTTGTTATAAACGATAAAGACACTTAAATACAAAGAGTCGATAACTTAACAGATCATTGAACGTAGTGTTCAGCAGATAACAATATCATAAACATATTTACGTAAGAACGATCGTCGTAAATACTTCAATAATGGAAAAAACACAAAAGCTATTTGTGTGTATTTAGGAACTTAAATTGTTAGCCATTCGCATACAAAATCTAAAGCCGGATCCACACGTTTGCCATTGGCCGATCTGTGGACCCGGCATAATTCGACGAATTGCTCCTTCACGACCACCCTGAGTAGTTACGGGCGGGTGTGCCTTCTCGGTAGACGACCGCTGTTGAACCCTACCAATACACATCAAGTTCGACATATTTAAAATATATATATATATATATATATATATATATATATATATATATATGTATGTATGTATATATATATATATATATATAATATATATATATAACATGGTTCACCGTAACATTAACTAAGTAATATAACTTATGTCTTTCTAGTACATATCTATACATATAATAAAATTGTAACTAAGTCGAATCTGTACATTAAATATTTTTTTGAAAAATCTAATTGAAATAGACATTATTATCGATACAGAGTCAGTCCGAATCTATAGTTTTTAGAATTTTTAGAATTTTTGTCTGTCTGTCTGTCTATCTGTCTGTCTGTTACCGCATCACGAGAAAACTACTGGACAGATTTTGATGAAATTTGGTATGATGATAGCTGGTTATCCGGGTCAACATATAGGATACCTGTTACCGCGGGAAAATATCTCATTTCTGAGAAAAAATACAAAAACTGCAATGTAAGAGTATACTAATATGTAAAACCTAAGAATTTAGTTTTTGGTCATCTGAACTCGGGCGGAGCCGCGGGCAATGCTAGTATGGAATAAGTAAACGCAGCGTTTCATTTGTAATTCATTCAGTGTCTAGTATTAAATGAATGAGATATATGATACATAAATATAATTAAGTATGATTACTTGTGTCGAAGTTGAAACCCAGAACTAATGATCCGCTTAGATGAAAACTACATCCCTAGAAGACAGTACATGATAAAAGTACAAAAAGCTACAGAACTCTCGAATCAAAGATTGACCAAAGCGATGGAGAGTCGCTAGTATTGAATATTTTGGTAACCGATATGTGGGGCATCTGAATATAGATATATGCGGGTCCGTTACATTGACGTGGGTACTATCAATAAGATCAAAATGAAGGTCAGTCCTGATTCAGAAATTTTTTGGGAAATGGAACTAGCGCGCGTGGTCTACATAATTAATTTTTGAATTTGTATTTTTCAGTCTAATTGTTTTTAGTCATATTTCCTTGCATGGTGAAAGAATTAGCATAAATTTAAAATAGTCATTATAATTTTTATTTTTTATGAAAACATTAAGAAGTTCAGATATAAAAAAAAATACTAGTTCCCTATGTACAACCTAAGCCCACTCATTGTTAGTACAAATCCGGCACAGACGTCAGTATAATATTTAAATTGAAATTTTAATAATTCATATCGTTTTGTAAATCAGATTTTCAGTCCAACTTATTCTTTACGGTTTCGATTATTCTTGACACTGTAAAGAAACACTAACAGTAAACAAAAGATAAATTGTTAGTGTTTGTTATACTCGTATTGATACAGTATATTCACATATCTTATATTGATATATGTAGTATATTCCATAATTACAGATATCTATCGTACTAGGTTGATTCCAACCAACTTTTAACAAACAAATTTCATCCCCATTTTCACCCCCTTAAGGGATGATATCCGGGATAAAAAGTCCTTCCCAGAGTCTCCAACTATCTTCTTACCAAATTTCATCTAAATCGGTTCAGTTGATCCAGAGATTACCCCCTACAACGTCACAAACTCTCGAACTTTACCTCTTTATAAAGGTATAAGTTTTAAAATCAAGAGGTCCTTTACCTTTGACATTCATATAAAAGCGTACGTTATATATTATGCGGGATTTAGCCCACATGAACTTCTAAGTCCATAGACTTCGTCAATGTTATATTCTGACACCAAATTTTGAACTATTAGTTAAATGTTTATATTTACATTAGATTATTCATAAACAAAATCTTCTTGCCATACTTTAAAATTCCCCAACATAATATACGTTGTCATTTTGCCAAAATTCGTACCTTATAGCACTAGACAAGGTCCCACCTGCTGCATAAAAAGATATCTTGTTAAGAAATATTGCCCTAATATAAAAGAAAAAATCGAAGAACAGAAAATTAGAATTTCTTTAACGCACCGACTACCTGTATTTCAAAAAAGCTGGTTTTTCCAACATATTATATCAACATTTTATAACCGCTGAGTTACAAAAACCACTTTTTGCTAAAGGAATATTTAACTTAGAGCAAATATTTCAATTTCGACTCGTAAGGTGAATCAAAATGCCGCAGGGTTTAAGTGAAGCCTAACAACCTAGTATCGATCGCGCAGTCTGTCGGTAAACACACCTGGCTTTGAACGCCAGTAGCCTTGACTGCATCACTTATAAATTATAATATCCATAGCATATATTAATTTGATTCAAAATATTACTGACCACATGTTATATTATATTGATAACAACATATGAAATGTATTCCAAACATGTATTTACCTATAAATATCAATATTGGGAAAATTTATATCGAGTATAATATAATAGTTCTCTAGAATAATGCTTTTAACGAATATTAAATATATGAATTCATACATCATTACTTTAAGTAACTAAATCGAAATCGTTTATGTCATATACCTAGATTTAAGGAATAACAAAAAAAATTGTACTAGGTTTAATAAAATAGTATTACTGTACATCACACTACTAATATAAATGTGAAATTGTTTATGTATATATGTGTGCCGTATGTGTAATGTATACTTATGTATTACTCTTTCACGCAGAAACGACTAATAGGGATGCACCCGAGCGAATCGATGATAAATCTCTTGTATTGAATAAACAATTCTCATGTTAATGGCTTCAAAGCGTGCCAGTTGAGCACAGATTACTTACAGATTACTTCGCCAATGTCACGTGAAATGGAGAAAAGAAATGAGATATTAACAAACAATAACAACTTAGTCATGTTTTGACTGAAATATATATATATATATATATATATATATATATATATATATATATAATCATTGCTTAAGTTTATATTATATCAATTAAACCTTAGATACGCGTAAATAGATCATAATATTATTCCGGTAGCTGTCAATTCTAATTATGATCTGATTGCAAGAAGCTAGTTAAACAATGGAAAAAGATATCAAAAAAGCTTAAGTATACAGTTTAAAATGTGTTTCGTGCAAGACTCTAATCTTACTAATATTATAAATATGTACGTGTATAGTGGTCTTAGTCTAAACTAGGCTATAGACTATTATTATTGGTTGCTGTTTAATTTTAACTGGCGACTCACCCTCGCATCGCTCGGGTTCGTCACTAGCTAGCTTCTCAATACGAATTTTCATCCCCATTGTCACCCTCTTAAGTGATGATTTCCAGTATAAAAAGTATCCTATGTCCTTCCCAGGGTCTCAAACTGTTTTCTTACCAAAATTTCATCTAAATTGGTTCAGTAGATCCGGAGATCACCTCTACAACGTCACGAACTCACAATTCACAAACTCACAAACTTTACCTCTTTATAATATTAGTATAGATTAGTGGAAGGTTCTTGATTGGTCATAATTGTTTGTTTACATTTTTCCGTTTCCATAAGGATTTTATTTTATACTAGCTTTCATGCGTATTACTATCATAAATAATTAATTACATTTTACTAAAAATACTTTTTATTACTTATTACGACTTCATAAATTACTCTACCCTGTAATAGCTGTTTTTTTTTTTCAATGTACGTATACAGACAGCCATCATTTACTTTCCGATATTGCGTACTTTATGTTGCAAAAAAAATGGTGGTTTCAGCTTTAATACATAATCATAAATTATCTTCAGAACAAAGTACAATCACGTAAGTTCATCAAAATGGGTTAGACTTATTTTAAAACCAGAGTACTTTAATTTTATTCATGAAATAAAGATTAAAAAATTACATAAATGTTTTTTTTTAATTATTTACATTCTTCAAAATCACTTGTATTTAAACTTCAACTACAATATTATGTCGCATGACTGTCTACATAACGTTATACTCAGTTAATATGTATACATAATATGTAAATGTACCTACGGGCACAGGTTATCAAGCCACTACAGTGTACACGGAAGGAAACTATCTATTTTATACATATAATAAAATTATGAAACCGAATTTATACATTAAATATTTTATGGAAAATCCTATTGAAATAGACATTATAATCGATACAGAGGCCGAATCTATACTTTTTAGAATTTTTGTCTGTCTCTCTGTAACCGCATCACGGAAAAATCACTGGAGGCATTTTGATGAAATTTGGTATAATGATAGCTGGGTACCAGGTCAACATATAGGATACTTTTTACTGCAGGAAAATATCTCATCTATGAGAAATAAAACTAAACGTTAAAACGAAAGCAGGTAAGAACCCGAGCGGAGCGAGTCGCTGGTCTGCTATAAAATCATACAAATTTAAATGAACTTGCCAAATAGTCATTAAATTTACGAATTTTACTTTATCTATCGTCGAATGTATAAGATAAACAATTCATAATAACCCAAAATGATCTGACTATACTTTATTATATTCAAATACAACTAATATTAGCCATACTTTGCGGTGCTTTAGAAGAAGTGTAGAAGGCCAAAGGAACTTTCAATATATCAAACTAGGAAAACAAAAACAAACCTATCCCACGTGAACACGGGTATAAAAAGTAGCCTATGTGTTATTCCAGACTATAATCTATCTTTGTGCCAAATTTCATTCAGATCCGTACAGCCGTTCTGGCGTGAAAGAGTAACAAACAACCATACTCACAAATTTTCACATTTATAATATTAAACACAGATACATCTAATATTAGCAACACTTTTTGGGGCTTTAGAAGAAGTGTAGAAGACCAAAGGAACTATTAAATTTTGCTTAAAAATTTTTATTAAATAAGCACCTTCCATTTGTTTATGTAAAATTTAATTAAAAGGAGAGATAAAGTACAACCTCCGAAACACTGATTTCAAAGACTAGAAATACAAATACACTCTCACAATGCCGATTGTTTCAAAAAAAATAATTTTAAACGAATATGCGGGTCAAGTAGTGTCTTTGTCGAGCGCTCGTCTTCTCATCGACCACTTTGTAAGCAAGCAGGAGTATCCTAACCTTCACCGAAGTGGCAGTTTGTCGTAAGAAGTTAACAGATATGCCGAATATAAATAGAAACTGCGAATATTGTGTACTGACAATGTTCATCGGTCATTAACGTCTCAATGTGGTAAAAATCCTGAGAAATTTTAGTAGATAGTTTATACTTAATTTTAATGGTTTCGTAGCTAACGTGTAGTAACAGAATACTTATAGTTTTGTCACGTCCGTCTGTCTGTATGTTACAGCAATTCATTAAGTTTTTTTAAGTGTGATTAGTTCTCACACGGATGACATTTTACACGCAATATTATTAGATTCTAGTTATAAAATATAATGTACAACAATTTGGCGTATCAAAGTTCCAAAGATTAATCTATCCAATTGGATACAGGCAAATACTGATATGAAGCACACTCAATCCCACGTGCAAATGTGTTCAACCTGCCAATGCACATTGTCGCCGACTTCCAAAACATTCGTGATGCGTGTTGACATATCGAAATAGTCTTTACTCAATAACAAAAACAGCTAATTATAATCTCGTCAACATCATCATCTCCATGCCTATTTCTCATATTACTTTGGGTCGGCCAAGTAAGTCTTTCTCTTTCACTCTACCCTATTGCTCGTAATCTCATCACTCATCCCTTTCTTTTGCATGTCATGTCTCACACAATCTATCCATCTTTTCTTCGGTCGTAGGTCTCAATGAATGTATATGGATGAAGAGAAGACTCTTCATCCATTTACATTCACTAGCATTGCCCGCGGCTCCGCCCGCGTTCAGATGACCAAAAACCAAATTCTTAGGTTTTACATATTAGTATACTCTTACATTGCAGTTTTTGTATTTTTTCTTAAAAATGAGACATTTTCCCGCGGTAAAAAGTATCCTATATGTTGACCCGGATAACCAGCTATCACCATACCAAATTTCATGAAAATCCCTCCAGTCGTTTTTCTGTGATGCAGTAACAGACAGACAGACGGACGAACAAACAGAGACACAGACAGACAAACACACAGACAGACAGACATAAATTCTAAAAACTTTAGATTCGGCCTCTGTATCGATAATAATGTTTATTTCAATAAGATTTTCCAAAAATTATTTAATGTACAGATTCGGCTTAGTTACAATTTTATTATATGTATAGATTTTCATCACTCTTCTCGTCACATGTGTTTCATCCCTCCTCTTTACATGTCCATACCATCACTGACGATTTCCACTGTCGACTTCTGTCACTGGCGCTACTTTCAAGCTTTCTCCTATTTACTCATTACTTATTTTATCCATTCATAATAATCTCTAAAATAATAATTAAATCTGCACATGAAATATTTTTAAAAAACAATGACTGTAACGTATTATGTACAGAGTATAGACAGCAAATCAATAATTATTAAAATTTGTGGCTGTTTGTTTGTATATCTGTGCGCGTTTCACGCAATAAGTACTGAACCGATTTTAACTAAATTTAGTGTAGTGATAAATTATTACTCAAGTCAACATTTAGGATACCTTTTTCTACAGGAAAATATTTCATTCCCATGGAAAAACACAATAACTGGTTCCGACAAGTTAATAAGAAATGCTATATGTAATTGTTTTTATTGTAAACACATAAAATTAACATACTCGTAACCACATAAAATTTTAATAGAATACTTCTATAAAAAGCTGTGCATACTTTTAAATTAAATTTATATACAAATAGGTAACATTATAATATTAAATACATGTTTTTATGTAAATTTAGTTAGTAAGCCTTTATATTAAATAAATAAATAAATAAATAAAGCGAACTTTGATCTACACAGACCATATGAAATAATATATAATCAAATGAAATAATTTCAATATACATTGAAAGATGTCTAAGATGACTAACGAATAGTTTTTTTGTTTTACACTAATTTGAGCATTTTCAGTGTATTTGAACTTGAACTATTTAGTACTACTTCATTCAAAATCATTCAAATTTCAAAGTCACGACTATTTATAGCAAAAACAACCGTAGTATTAATTGTTAAGGTATATTTTTAACTGTTCGATTGTTACTCTTGGTGCGGACATGTAGGGAGTTAATCAGGTATTTCCGGTTCTCGAATGACTCATTTTACTCTTGAGCCTCAACATTGAAATTCCGTCTACATTGTATTACTTTATATATGAAAGGGAAAAGGAAAATGTTAATTAATCGATCGTCTCACCTAGAAGCGGTGTATATAATAGCTGACATATTCGCTCAAGCCGGATGATTCATATATCGTATATATTAGCAATATAGATTTAACTTCGATAAGAAAAACCACGATAAAAAAAGTTACAAAGTTCGAAATTCGGCGGAAAAAAAATCTCTACAAAATTTAACAAGTTCTTATAGTAACTGTATACTTAGACGTTTTTATTGCCGTAGTATTTGAACCATCATTTTGTGTTAAAAGTTTTTAAATAACCGCAAGGTTATGAGCAGCGGGCAGGCAAGGTCGAGGACTATCTGGATATTATGCGAATAGGAATTTTGCGAAAAAAAATAATCAATAGGAAAAAAAATACCCGTCATGGACATATTCGTTTTAATAATTATTAATTAGTCAACGAACTGGATTTTCCATTTGCGATATCCATTGCTGCTAGTGACATCCTTTCAAAATTATTTCCATTCATAATTATATATTTATATTTAATGATTCTTTATTTATCACTAATAATATGGATAAATTTTCAATAGTTATTACATTTCACACGTACTTATTTGCAATTATGCATGCAATACAACATACATACATCGACGACCTTGCGTATTGTCTTAATTCTAGGCTTCACTAAGCCTTGGATTTAATTCTCTAATGAAGCAAATATTGTAAAGCCCAACTTTAAGAAATATCCAGAAAATGCAAAAAAGTACAACAATATGGCTAATTATAAAATAAATTTCAATTATAGATTGTATAACTTACTATTTTATATCTAACAACACCGACCGTTTTGGGGTAAAATTGGCAGATGAGAATTATAACATTACCCTCAAAATCGATCAAAGCGCACAAAATCTATATCGGAACAGGAATCAGCTATCAGATATGTAAATCATAATAAAGCATATTAGCAGAAGATCATACTTGGCAATGATCAACGTCAGAGTTAGCATTTAGCACGAAACATTTCCCAACATAATACATTGTATATCATTACATAATATTTATACCTATATTATAAATTCGAGGAAAAGTTTATTTGTTTAGAAAATAAAATTTAAGTTTAAAGCCGAATATTATTTAAGCTAAATCGAGTAAACATAAAATATACATATGTAGTATGTATATGGAACATTTGATATCTTTTTTATTTTAACTATATTTATACTTATGTTTAAGTAAATACTTATACTTATTATAAATTATAATACATACATTGATATTTTGTAGATAACTAAACTAAATATGGACAATTACAATAGTAGGGGAGCCCAAGAGCGGATTTTCTGTAGCCTAAGAGGCAAAAATCATCATAAACTTTATAGTCGATTTTTGCCTCTTCGGCTTGTGCAAATCGGCAGATTATTGAATTGGACACTTTTCAGGATGTGACTAGCCTACCACACCTTAATCTGACGGTTTCAAGTATTTCTACCTTATCAAAACATTTTTTAAATATTTTAATCGGCTTCCCTAGACGCGCCCCTTTATATAGAAGACTTCTATTATGGTGAAAGTACTCAATAGAGTGCAAGGTAACCTCTTTTATGTTAATCTGCCGCGCTCGAGTAACTACAGAAAATCCCCTCTTGGGCTCCCCTACTACAAGTAGGTACCAAATGTTATTGACAGCTATTCATCAATTTAGCTGTAGAAAGATAACGAAAATTCGTAATACCTAATTTAAAAATAATAGCACACAATCATGTCTTACTGCTAAAAACTATTGAATCACTTCTTATCATTCCTTTCAACTTTACCTGTTTACACGGAAAATCCAATCTTACCTAATCTATACATACATATAATAAAATTCTAACTAAGCCGAATCTGTACATTGAATATTTTTTGGAAAATCTTATTGAAATAGACATTATTATCGATACAGAGGCCGAATCTATAGTTTTTAGTATTTTTGTGTCTGTCTGTTACCGCATCACAGAAAAACCACTGGAGGGATTTTGATGAAATTTGGAGTGGTGATAGCTGGTTAACCGGGTCAACACATAGGATAATTTTTACCGCGGGAAAAGTAACATTTCTGAGAAAAAATACAAAAACTGCAATGTAATGCAAAGGCAATGGTAGTTATATTATAACTAGCGGCTCACCCTCGCTTCGCTCGGGCTCGTCGCTGGGTACGTTTTAAATACTTAGATATAAATAGTTTTAGCCAGCGTTAGCCATATAAATTTTAATTTTTTTTTTTGTTATTAATATTGACAAATATAGACATTAATATTTATACGATACTAACGTCACTCAATTGTTTTGCCTTTCCGGAACCTCTCCACTAACACTTAAACTTTATGATATGGTATTAAAGTTCAAATTGACTTTTGAGAATTGTTACGAATCTTTTGTATGGGAGTATAGAAAAGTGTTTTTTTAGACTTTTTCAGGCATTTTTTTAAATTTTTCTCTCCGTAAGAACCATCCTCGTACTTCAAGGAATATTCTAAAAAAAGAATTAGCGAAATCGGTTCAGCTGCTCTCGAGATTTGCGCTTACCAACACATTCAGCGATTCACATTCAGCGATTCATTTTTATATTATAGAAGATTAAAATACATTTTTTATCAGGATTATGTTGATCCTTCATAATATACCTAATTTTTATTCCGCGGAAATAATCGGAAGTTCATGCTGGATAAACAGTATGCCAAATATAGTCAATATTTAGAATACTTTATAGTTTTTACTATTTATATTTATTACTAGCGACTCACCCACGCTTCACTCGGTCCTAGGTACGATTCAACGGTTAGTATGGAATGATATAATAATATTAATATATATATTTTTTTACACAATTATATAAATAAACAGTTCTGAACTTTTCGAATTTTCAGCTGTTTTTTTTTTTGGATTGTCCCTATTTTTTTATATATTTCGACCACCCGTGACTCACAAAACAAAAAAAAAAAACAAAATAAGAATTATTCGAATTGGTCCAGCCCTTTTTGTGTTTTAGCGAGACAAACAGACAAACACAAAAATTCTAAAAATCATTGTTTGGGGTTCTATTGCGTTAATAAAGACCCACAATAATAGTTTTTCTTAAATATCGTCCGTGTAAAGACAACGATTAGTTACAATTTTATTATATGTATAGATTAGTCAAATTATCTTCAAATTAGTCAAATAGTCATCAAATTATTTAACATTTTCATTGTAAGTTTAAAAAACCTATTGCTCTGAAGGTCATGACCTCAAAACTATTTATTATTCCATATTTATTCTCTACTCTTTTTTCTTTTATTATTTTTTCTATTCTATTTATTGCTAAGAAAAAGCTTTAAAAATACGGGTTCGTTTCTAGGTACGTTTAAACGGTTAGTATGAAATAGAAATCTTTCAATTTCTTGGTTATTCTGTACTATAATATGCATGTATAATACATGTAAACCTTCGTCTTGAATCACTCTATCTATTAAAGAAACCGCATCAAAACCCGTTGCGTAGTTTTAAAAATCTAAGCATACATAGGGACGGACAGACAGCGGGAACCGACTTTGTTTTATAATATGTAGTGATTTATTATTAAGATGCGTTTATTATGAAAAATAATAATTCCACCATAATATATTCAAATTTTTGTAAGCCATTGTTCAAAGACGCTTGTATCTAAGCTGTAGAGCATAAGAAAAAAAAACTGATCGTGTTTTATGCAGGTATGTGGATAAATGTATGTTAGGTACATATTATTTATTACAAACAACATTAAGTACTATATAAATTAACCCCTCCACGACCGCGGACACGCCGGCGTGTCAGTTAACAATAGATTTCTTAGAATTTTATTTAATTTCATAGAAATTTACCTGGAGGTGTTAATTAAGTATAACCAATGTTAATCATTCATTGTGCTTATGTCGTGGAAAAGAAATTAATTGCAGTCTGAACATGCGATTATATTACAGACCTTGAAGCAAAGATACGCAATACTATTGATATGTTTACTGACACAGCGTCTTGCGGTTTATAATGCAAATGCATGATTTAGGTTTTAGGCTGATTAGATGCTCGCTTGAATGGCTGAAACCTTTGTTGACATAAATTGCTTTTTTAAATTATTTTATTCGTATCTAATCTGTACATGAAATATTTTTTTAAATAAATTAATACTTAATAGTAAAATAAAAAAAACAAGCTGTTATTTAAATGCAATTAAAAAGAAGAAAATTAACTTTAAATTAAATCAAACCCAACAAATTATTACATTACAAAATTTATATATACATATGTAGGTAACATAAAGCTTATAAAAAGCGAGATTTACTTATTTTATAAAAAAAAACATAATTTTTTTTTTTCTTAGAAATATGTCAAGATCATGTTACATAATATTTTATTCTTGTTTGTCTACACAGATACTGGTACAGGTAAAAATAAATATCTGTTTGTGAATATTAAATAGGCCCCTTAGGTATATTAATGAGCACGAATCTATATGATTACTATAAACAATCCCCCCTATAAAAAATTTTTAACTAATTTTAACAGGATTTTTGTTAGTGTTCCGTTGGAAACTAGAAGAGTATACAAATGAGTAATGTCGACATTTTTACTGACGTCACACACAAGTTTACTCGAATAAATTATTTAAAACGAAATATGAATTACATATTTGGAATGCGTAAGCGATAGTGGCAATAATGACGTTATGCTTATTGTCTTCCTTATTTTGTTTTGATGTGTCAACACTACATTATGAGTGGGCGATATTTATTTATAATTAAGCTAAAATGTACTTCTGTTTAGTTGTTAAATGTATGTCTGTTTAGTTGTTAAATGATTAAAATCTCAACTTGAGTGAATATGTATGAAACTAGTAATAGAAATCATCCTCGCTTCGCTCAGGTTCGACTCTAGAAAAACAAAAACAAATCTGTCCCACGGGAACTGTACATTTATTCGAGATAAAATGTAACCTATGAGTTATTATGATGTATGAGCTATATTATTATAAAGTATTATTAAAATCCACTCAGTAGTTTTTGCGTGAAAGAGTAACAAACATCCAGACATCCATCCATACATCCTCAAAAACTTTTGCATTTATAATATTAGTAGAATGTTATAATAGTATGACAAAACATCTAAAAATAATCTGCGAAAATTCCAGATTTCAAAATAAAAAAGCCAAATTTAAATCAACATAAAAACAAAATGACGACAATACTAAACTGAGGTTGCTATATATGTTCATTAGAAAGATAACTTCATATACATATTTTATAATTACCCATTAAGTGTATTGTTTACATTTTGAATTCAGAATAATACTAATTGATTTTATGATAATAATAATAATATAGACCTCTTCATGATAAGTTTTAAAATAATACATATATATATATATATATATATATTATGTATCTTTTTTCCATCAAATTATACTAACTCAATCATACGACAATAGACCCCTATAAAATGAACCAATGATATGTTTGAATAGGGACAATTAATATTAATCAATCCATTAAGCAATTTGGCACATTATAATGGTACTTTATTTCTATACTGTACTTATTGATAAACAGATGTGTATACTTATAAATAAAATATATAAAACTAACAAAAATACCATATTAGGTTTAATATAATAGTTATTTTTATTAATATTGAAAATGCTTTTATCTTGTTTGCGTAATAATTAGTGTCCGACCGAAGCTTCGGCTTCGGCTTCGGCTTCGGCCACCTTCGGCCATAAAATCCACCTTCGGCGAAACATTCGGCTTCGGCCCAAAACCCGGCTGAAGCCGAAGGTTTCGCCGAAGGTCCGAGCGACCGTCGAGATTGAACGAACTGTTACGAAAGTCATGAGGCGGCGGGGAGTCACTGTCAAAATATTTATTTATTTATTTATTAACACCAACAAGACATACACTAACAAAATCATAATAATATAATAACAATAAATAATAAATTCTAAGTGCTGCCTTAATTACAGGTGTTACACACATTTCATAAAAGATAGACACAAATACAAGTAGTGAACTAAAATAAATACAAAAATTATGGGAATATTATATAAATTATATAAATTTAAATAAATTCATTCATATCACATTGCATGCATCAAAACAAGTTCGTACGTGTATTTAAACGAGTGTTTTTGAGAGAGAAGGTTAAGTACAAATATGCTTAGTAAAATAGAATATTATATTATTCTTATAACTTGTTTTTTACAAAACAGTCATTACCTCATTAGTTCTATTGTTATTGTTACATTTATTTTGAAATTTCTAATATTTTCTAAACTGTGCATTTAATTGACCAACATTTAATTATTTACTAAGAAGTTAGTGTTTGTTTACTTTATTTATTAGTCTAGTTTTGGTCTAGTCGAGTAAAACAAAGACTGATTGGTCTAATTGTAATTTGTGAATTACATAATAAAGAAATGATTATTTTTTACCAGTAGGTAAATCACAAAATCACAAACTTTTATTTATCTCTAAACCAACCATCTCTATTATATATCATTAGCTTCTATATGAGACAGTCAATATAAATCTTCAATATTGAGGTTATTTGAGGTATTGATACAAAATTAATTACTGAGTGCTGAGAGAATATAAACCTTCGGCTTCGGCTTCGGCTTCGGCCGAAGGTTGTGGCGATAGCCGATTAATCGGCTTCGGCTTCGGCTTCGGCCAAAAATAGACCTTCGGTCGGACACTAGTAATAATTAATACCATGTAATAGATGCAAACAAATAGTTCTCCTCAAATAAATTATTTTAAATAATAACTACCCATATAATGTTCCAGTCAAAACTAAATATATAACGAAACTAGTGTAGTAACTAAGTACTTTTTACATGAAAGTTTAAAATTGATAAGTTTGACATGTAACAAACTAACACCACTCAAACAAGATGGGCAAGGCAGTTGTAACAAACAAGAGAATTTTATTTATAAATCTTTACTTAGTTAATTTTTTTTATATTAAGGTGACAACAAATAGTAACTTTTTAATATATTGTTTGGCTTTGGTCTGACAATGAATATAATTGCTAAGCTATAATATACTTATATTATAGTATATCAATTCATAGATAAGGTTGATAAACTCAACTAAATCAAAGTGAAGTTATTTATATGCATAGAGTACTTTCACTACATTCAATATGTAGTACAAATTATTGTACCCCTGTTGTTTGTAAGAGTGCATTTTTAAACCATTCAGTCAATCGCAAAGAAACTTTAGTGAAATATAAAAAGTCTAGAAAGGTTTCTGAGAAATATTAAGTATATATACAAAAGATGAAGAGCCAAACATATCTAAAATTTTATGACGTTTTGGTGTGAATATTATCATCACTTAGAAAAATTAACTTTATGTAGTTTTACAATAATTAATTATGTCTCTATATTTCAGCAAAGCCAAGAATAGCCACTAGTTATTGATATTAACTGAATCATTCCGATAAACTTCATTGGTACAGTAAAATGACACCTGTGTATGAATCACTTTTATAAGTAAATAAAATTGAATGTATGACATTACATTACATATCTAGAAATTTAAAACCTAAATTAGCTGTATAATTAAATATTATGCAAGCTTTTATAGTTCAATTTATGAATACATTTAAATTAAAATAATTCTACAGTAAACTTTTATAGTACACTAAAAATGACTTAACTATTTGCAAAATTGTGGCCACTTTTCATAAAATGTTTAAACCATATATAGCTACGAACATTGTTATCAGTCATAGTGCACTTAAATAATACAATAGAAACTCAGGTGTATGCATTGAAATAAAAGACTCTTAAAGTGTTTATTTTGCCAATAATAAGATAAAAATAGCTATATTATGTCCAGGTTAAACCTAACAATATACAGTAAAAGAATAATGAAAAATTTAGACATTGGTAAGAAAATTTGATTTTTTAAATTTACATTCGATCACTTTAAATAAGTATAGTTTATTTTGATGAAGCTTTACAAATATAATTATAATCGAAAAAAATAATAATAATATTGGTTTATATTTAACAAACCAGTTTTATGATATCATTTCCTCATCAATGCGCAATCGCCTTGAGATTACTATGTATTTAATTTTGCAAGGTGAATGTAGGTAAACTTACAGAAAAGAATAATGTGCCTCAATGAGCAAGGTATACTAATTTTTATTTCCTCAGTATTTTCAATGGAAAATGAGTTCATTAACGCGGAACCATAAAAAATAATGAAAGTACTTACGTATTGTGCTATCTGTAATAGAAACAGACATCCGAAGATGGATGGTAGATTCCTTCGCAAAACAGCTTCACTAACGCCAACCATTGTTAAACTAACTTCACTATACAAATTTTAGATCAGAACGTCGTTATATCATAATTGTACAACACTAACGCTTTTTACAAATGGAGTCTACACAATTCCTAATTATTGTGGTAACGTAAATGCGTATTAAATACGTTTCCTCCATTCATCGACTGAACTCGATTTGCCAGTTGCCACAGACAGACAATTTATTTCGACAGTCCACTTACAAACGTCACGATATAACGATTCATTACATGCAAACTTCACACCAAATATATTAATACGTTTCAATAATATTATTAAAACATTTATCAATTAATGATATAACTTACCAATATTGTGAAATAAATTACTTATCTTATAACTTTAGTTCTAAACCAATATATATTTTAAATTGGTTCATTATTTTTTTCCACAAATTATTGAACGGATTAAATTGAACGGACATTTAAATGTCTATGTTGCTAGCATAAAATTTCTCTCTGTTTTTAACGTTGGAAAATGCATTTACGCATACCACCTGCATATACAGGTATATGTAGGGCTTACTGGTCAAAATAGCCTGTACTACCGGCTACCCATTAAAGAATCTCTCCCATCCAACAGGACCTCTCCGTATATGCGAAAATAAGATACCGGTATGTTTATATTTTTGTATTAAGTCGAAAAAAAAACCATTCTTAAAACTTCTGTATTATTATAAATGTGCGCATCAAGGGATACTATTATTTACTAATATTATTTTTAAAACTACAAAACATTATTTTCAATTGGAAATAATATACATACTTATAGTAGACTCGTCCAAAATTCAAGTTAAAATATAGAAATATTTATTGAATATATTTTCATCTCGCTCACTTTTGATTTACTCGTGTTAAGTTTTTGGATTGCTCTTTAGAGAAGGGAAAAGATTAATGCTGGTCACACTGGTTAATTTAATAATAATTTATTTTGTGATTTTGAACTGACAGTGACATATAAATTGTAAACTATAAAGAAAAAGGACCCAAAGTAAACAAAGCGTATAGAGTGCGAGTACTATAAATTACTAAAAAGATGTATAATATAATAAGAAATAACTGATTTAAGTTTGCTTATACCTAAAATTTATTGTAATATTAAACTTATTTATATAATTATATATTTATTTTATACTATTAGTCATTAAAATTATATGGAAACTTGACTTTACTCGAATACGTTATCAGCTATCTTTGGAAAAATGGAAGGAAAGAAAAGACAGAGGTGTATATATGTTACGGCTCGTCAGAAAAAGAAACTTATTGAACTAATGACAAAACATCCTGAACTAATTTCGTGTAAAGTGACGCAGGACTTTAACTATGAAGATTCACACAAATTGTGGCAAAACATTGCAAATGAATGCAATGCCATACCAGGCGCAAGGAAAACTTGGCGGCAATGGAGAAAAGTATGATTTTTTACACAGCTATATATACTTACTATAAACATCTATACATATAATAAAATTCTAACTGGGCCGAATCTGTACATTAAATATTTATTGGAAAATCTTATTAAAATAAACATTATTTTCGATACAGAGGCCGAATCAATAGTTTTTAGAATTTTTGTCTGTCTGTCTGTCTGTGTCTGTCTGTTACCACATCACGGAAAAACCACAGGAGGGATTTTAATTAAATTTGGTATAGTGATAGCTGGTTATCCGGGTGAACATATAGGATACTTTTTACCGCGGGAAAATATCTCATTTCTGAGAAAAAATACAAAAATTATAATGTGAGACTATATTAATATGTAAGACCTAAGAATTTGGTTTTTGGTCATCTGAACGCGGGCGTAGCCACGGGCAATGCTAGTAATTTATAAAAAGCACCATCATAATAAACTTATGCATTAAATTTATTGAAAAAATAAAATGAACTTTATGTTTATTATATTTCAGACATGGCATGATATACGATCAAAAACAAAGAAAAAACAAGCTGAAACTAATGGAGAACTGCCAATATCGACAGTTATATTAACTCCCACTGAGCAAGAAGATTTAGATATCAAAAATACATCATCTACAGAAGATTACCATGGGACTCCAGAATTTGTGCCTATGGGTGATAATCAACATGACATCTTTAATGATGATATATCTGTTCCTTTTATCAGTGAACCAGAGTCTCCTCCCGAAGCAAAAGTTTTTAATACACTTGAACACAAGTCTTCTAAGTTAAAATTAAGTAGCTCTAAACATAATTCAAAAAATTCTGAGTCTTGTTATTTTAATTGTGATATATTAGCAGTTCAGGAACAGAGAAAAATACAGATTAAGGAAGAATACTTAAACTTTAAAAAAGATTATTTGAGACAAAAGCTGCAATTGTTAAAAGAACAGACAGAGGCATTAAAGAGTATAGCCAAAGAGCTATCAAAGTGATATTAGAACATTAGAAGAAACATTAATTTATTTTACATATCTAAGACTCTCAGTTTTTATTAATGTGAGGTTTGTGATTTAATTATACTCTTGTATTCTACATAATAGTATTGTATCAATTATATCTTCTTTAATATTTTAATTATTTTACCTGAATGTGGCACATATGAACAACTTATACATAACTAGCAGAACCTGCGGCTTTGCTTGAGCTAAAACTGCAAAAAAGAACTCTACAAAGGTAGGTTTCGTACAAACTTTTATCCCCTATTTACTCCATTATGGGATGAGTTTCGAAAAATACTAAACAAGTATTTCTTTAATTGTATTGAAGAGCATTAATACCAAGTTTCAAATAATTTTGATAATATTTTTTTTTGGTTGTATTATAACGTGTTTTCTTGTAGGAGTGAGATAATCTCCCGCAATAAAAAGTAGCCTATGTCACTCTCCAGCCCTCCAACTATCTCCACAGAAAAAAATCACGCCAATTCGTCAATTTCGACGTGAAAGAAAGACTAACACACTTTCACATTTATAATATTAGTATGAAAATTTAAAGTATTTTGCAAATATGTAGCAGTTTAGTAGTCAGTATAGAGACCAAAATGATAATCATGTATATGTATGTACAAAATACACCATTCAGGGTGAGGATATAATAATTGGTCACTGTGGCCAATCTCAATGAGATTAGCAACTATGCATGCAAACACTAATGCACTCTCTATTTCGTTTACTCACAAACAATAAATAATATAGTGTCAAATTCAAAATGGCTTATCAGTGGGGTTTCATGTTGTGGAATGTGGGGAATGTAAAATGCACCTGAGTTGAGAATAAAATATCTTCAAATAATGTTATAAATATCTATTTTGAATTGATAAACATATTAACTGAAAACTTTAAAACCAACAGATCTCTAGGTAAATGGTATGATATACCTATGTTACAAACAAACATTTTTTTTTATTATGTACAGTATTGGGAACATGTTATAAGGTTTGTATTATATCTAAAATTTATATACTGTATAGGTAATGGAAATGTAATTTGTTTTCAATAATGTAAGCAAATGTGCTGCCATTTCATAAGCAACTTTAACCTCGTTCTACTAGTGTTAAAGTTGTCCAGATATCTTTTTTTTCTTTAGTGGCTTCCAAATACCTTAATCCCTCCACGACCGCGGACACGCCAGCGTGTCAGTTAACACTAGATTTCTTAGAATTTTAATTTTCTTAAAAATTAACCTGGAAAATAAATTTAAATACGTAATACAAATATTATACAACATATGACAGATAAAAGCAAAATAAACCCCAAGTATTTAATTAAATCAAATGTTATTTAAAATAATAAAAACATACAAAACTTGTATATGATACTAGCAATAAAGTAGAAGTTTTAAGACTTCAGAGTTGACAGATCACAGATGTGACAGTCATTGTCATCTATGACAATTGACATTGACATTTCGTAGTGAAATGTGTCATGTGTATACGCAACAACAAGGATTGAATCAAATATTTTTATATTGTTTTAAAATAATGATTTAATTTTTATTTTCATGTAGTGACTTTTGATGTGTTATTTAAGGCCAGTTATCCCACTATAGTAACTATTGTGATGTATCGCAAAGAATATAGTAACTTTGTGCGTCCTTTATCTGATGAAACAACAAACAAATTAAATTCTCCTTCGCTAAATGGAGACGAAGCGATAAAGTTATATTTGGAAGTAGTTGGAAACCTTCAAAATTCGCAACAAATAAAAAATATTAATAGAAGTATTGAAACTTTACCAGTCGACCAAACACCTAAGAAATATTCAAATGATACAGAGTCAACTAATTTGTATTTATTTAATACTGTTCAGAATAATGACATTGGTAGATTATGCAAAATTTTAGATAGTTGGCCAGAAAAGTTAAATATAATTGATGAATTTGGTTGGAGTTTGCTTATGATAGCATGTCAGGCAAATTCCATCGAAACTGTGCAAGAACTTCTTAAAAGAGGAATTGATACTTCTGTAAGGGATAAAGCAGGAAATTCGGCTCAAAGTTTAGTTATAAAAAGCAAAAATGTTATATTAGCTGACATTCTCATGCAACATAGTAAGCAAAGAAGGTGCAAAAATGAAACAGTTACAATTAATAAACAAAGAAATAAAAAATTGAAGCAAAGATATATATGTGAAATATGTGATAATAAATTATATGATGATAAGGAAGAACATTTGTCATCTACCATACATAATATTAATGCCAGTAAAGGGAGAAAAGCAGCAGTAAATTTTGTTATTCCTGAATCAAATAAGGGTTTTCAACTAATGTTAAGATTTGGTTGGAATAAAGAAGACGGTTTAGGTCCTAATGGTTCTGGAAAAAAATATCCTATAAAAACTGTTCAAAAAAATGATAAAATTGGACTTGGTCATAGAAAGAACAAAACTGTAGTCTTAAAAGATGAATCACTTCGACAAATGAATAGAAATAAAATGAAAAACAATCAAATGAATGACAGACAAATGGAAATAAATTTCCGGAGGCAATTTTACTGATTCAACATTCACAAAAATTCTGATATTCTGAAATGTTCTTAGCCTTTTTTCTGAATAATATTATAGCGTATGTGTCAGGACTTTAATATTTCAGCGAGACTTCCATATTTGGTTAAGCAAATATTAAATTTTGAAAATAAATTTTTATTATTTACAACATTTTAAATTATTTTTTCTTCCATATTGTAAAAGAGTTTGTATCATGTAATTATAAGGATATTTTTTATTCTCTCTTATATACTTTATAATGACTAATTATGTTTCATAACACCATTTTGTCATGCACCTAGTACCATTCAAAACAGGAAAATTAATAAAAGATATCTTGTAAAAGGCACAATATATTTATTAAAAGGAAACAAATCTATCTATGTAAAAATATGCTTAAGGTAAAATACAACAACCTTATTTTTTTAATAATTTTAGGGCAAGTAAGTCAAGAGTAAGAAAAATATATTATTTTAAAATAATTATCTAAAAGCAAAAATCTGCTATAGAAATAATATTTAACCAAATTCTCATGTAAATAGGATACAAGCATGAAGTTAAGATTTCCTTATTTCTGACATATCTAGCATTCATAGAGACATTGGTTGTTTATCTAGCAAATAACATCCTTACTGTAAATAGCAATAAAAATCTATTTACTTATATAAATCTGAATTACACTTGTCTGTAATAACAGCCATATAACAAGCTTGAAACTTTTTTATTCTTAACAGGATACTTATATATATTCTATAATACACTTTTTATATACAATAGATGTTATACCTCAATCAAAGGTTAGGCGCTACCCAGTCAAGGAAATTAATAGCTAATTCAAATCCAACAAAACAAGCAGCATTTGCTGGAAATGCTCTGATCATTACAGGAGTTACACCTTTGTACAAAGCTGTTGGCCCCTCTTTCTCCATAAGTTGCTTAAAAACATCTCGCATTCCATTAGGATATGTACCTTCAGGAGCAGTTTGCAATCTACTTTTTAAAACATCAGCTGGCATGCCTACCAGCCAGTTAGCTATTCCAGCACAACCTCCAGCAACAATGGTTGCTATCATTTTTAATTTGGCACTAGCATCCTCTGGTACAAGCACTTCTTTAACCCACTCATATGTCATGAAATACATGCCACTGGCTGGCACATCTCTTAAGATGGTGGCAACACTTCCTTTGTAAATACTTTTAATGCCACCCTCTGCATATAGCTGTCTGGCACAGTCAAGCATACCATTATACTTCTGAGGCACATTGCCACCTTGTTGAATCTGTAATAAGCACTTAATACGTTCACCTGGAGCCATTATAGAAGTAGTAAAAATGCCAGAAAATGCACCAGCGGCAAATAATTCCGGTTTAGAGAGAACCTGATTCTCATCGGATTTAATTAGTTTCTTGCCCAATCCAAAACCAAAGAAACTTATCGCGAATATAGGTGCCACTCCTGTTAATGGAGCTGACATACCTTTATAAAGTCCACGAAATCCTTCCTTATGAATAGTTTTCTTGAAACAGTCCAACGTACCAGTGTACAAGGCTACCTCACCCGGTTTAGGAAGAGGCATAGTTTGTAATCTCACTTTAATCGTGTCCATAGGATGCCCTGCTAAAACAGTACATACACCACCAAAACCACCACTTAAAAAATATTTAATTGGGCTACTTTTTTCAGACATAATTAGTAACAATTATAATAACGGAAGAGAAAGGAAAGTCCACTGTACACTTGTACAGGTGTCGAGTTATTTATTTAAATTAAAATGTCAAAACTCAAATTTCAAAGTCCAAGTTTGCAATCAACCAACCAAAAAAATTGTCAATTTGTCAACACTCAACAGGTTTTATTACTGAATCTTATTTTAATCTGTATAATAAATAATGAATTGTAAAAATGGTGACAAACTTATTTACCACACTTAAAAATTATTACGTTAGTCATAATCAAAAGAATAAATTTTTATTTAAATATTTATAGCATTATATAGATTGTAGTATATGATATATTAACTTTGTATGACTTTAAATCTATAGTTCGCGCAAAACTAAAAGTAGGTAAATCTTTACAACTTGTATTGCTTACCCTTTGTACTTGTAGTGTTTATTAATAAAGAGAATGTGTCATTGTCAATCATGGATGACAAATAAAGTTGTCAAATGTCAATGTTCCAACTGCCATAAACCCTCAGGGCTAAAAAATTCGATTGTGCTAAAAAATTTAAAATTATTATAATTAAATAAATAAAGATTGTTATAATTTGATTAAATACTTAATATTTAATAACTTTAAGCTGTTATATAATTACAAATGTATCTACAAAATATGTACAGAATTTTGCAAAAATTTTTTTAGATACTTTGTAACTAATAGTGAAATAATATATGTTTTAAATTTCATGCGAGCAATTTGTATATACTTGCTTACCTAATAAAAATGACGTGCACTAAAGAAGAAATAGAAAGAAAACGCTTAGCTGCTCTAGAAAAGAGACAAAATAAGTTAAGCAAGAATCCAGCTGGAAAGCCTTTTTTATCTGAAAATTCTAATTTTGGACCTGTGAGAAGTACTAGTGAGAATAGGGCTAATATTAGTTTCCATCCTTATGCAAATAGAGGAAACATACATACTGCTGAAAATGTATTAACAACTTTTACTAAATCTTTAACTGTAACCTGTAATCGTAACCAAAATAATTTAAGCCCCACTACTGACAAATTATCAGGACAATTTACAGAACAGCCTAATTCTGACAGTCATAAAGCATTAAATCCTAATACTATAAAGTTAGGTCCAACCCTAAGCCAAAGTCAAGGTGTCAGTGTAAAAGTTTATTTGATATCTGAACATAGGTTTGAGGTATCCATATCAGAATTTTGTATACCACTTATTAATATTTTTAAGACTCTACCATCTGGAACCTTTGGTAAGACATTGTTTATATTCATTTATTATTTTTCTCTACACATAAAACCATGAGATATTGAATGGTATTTATTTTATAGCATTAAATCATTACATAAAATTAACATTCTAATGTTATAAATGTTTCTAAGTAATTGTAAAAAATTAAAGATATTATGTTTTGATTTTATGAATGGGGTTGAGTAATTCATCTTAAATCTATAATTATAAAAATAATTATAATTGTTTCTTTGCCTACAGATACAGGATCAAAACTATGGAGTTTTTCCATTGATGATTATCAGAGCTTTATATCAAAAGTTGCTTCCCTAGAACCACAAGTAACAATAGCTTCATTACCATCATTTGTTTTAAAGGTATATTATTTCCAGACACTGGTGAGGAAAAGAGAGGTTGTGTTTAAACTATATACTTTACCTTAGTTATTTTCCCATACTTAGGGAACAAACATATGCATGCACAGTCATTTGAAAATGTGATTCAGCAAATGTGATATAATAGTATATTATAATAAATAATTATAATAAATGACCAAAGATAAATTATGAGTTGTAATACATTTTTCTTTGTACCTTTGAGTATGTATGTGTATATTTATGTATGTATATATTTCTCTCAAGAGCTCCTTAACACCTCGTGGTTAATTTCTAAGAAATTAATTGTTAACCGAGCGACTTGTATTATATATTGTACAATTTTTACCATATCATAATTTTAAATTTTTATCTATTAAATAAAAAAAGGCAATGGTAATACAATGCTAGCACACTTTCTTGGGCAACCGAGCGAAGTGGGTCCAAATTTCGGGTCTCGCATCTCTGATGTTTTCATGTGTGAATCATTTCCAATATGATTGCCTTATGGTGAAGGAAAACATCATGACGAAAACTGCATGTCTGACTTAGTAAGTTTTCGAAAGACATGTGTAGTCTGCCAACCCACACTTGGCCAGTGTGGTGGACTATGGCCTGATTCCCCTGGTATTGAAGGCAGGCCCGGCCCAGCCGTGGGATGTTAAAAAGGGCTGAATACAAATATATTGGTATTTTTTTACTTATAGAAAATAAAAAATATTTTGGTACTATTTACAGATACTTAAATATCCAATTCTGGATCCTAATTACGTGGATTTAACACCAATAGAGGAAACTATAAGAAATAAATTGATGCCATTCCAAGAAGATGGAGTAAGGTAGATATATATTATATTTATATTTATTTGGTATATAAAATTCTCATGTCACAGTGTTTGTAACAAAACTCCTCTGAAACGGCTTGACCGATTCTTATGAAATTTTGTGTGAATTTTCAGTAGATCTGAGAATAGGATGTAAACTATTTTTTATATCCCTTACAGTGATAAGGGTGGTCCACCCCAAAAAAATAATAATATTTTTATTTTTTGGTCAATTTTTTTTATTTAAATTATTTTTATTATTCGGCATTAAAAAATACATACAAACCTAAATTTTCACTAGTGTTATTCGTTACTTTCACTGTGAGTCGTTAGTTATTTTATAAAAGTCATGATTTATTATCATTTTTCATTATTAATCTCTCAACGACCGTGGACACGCCGGCGTGTCAGTTAACAATAGATTTCTTAGAAATTTAATTAATTTCTTAGAAATTTACCTGGAGGTGTTAAATTATATAAGGTATTGGTTCTGTAATTTTTCTGTTTATCACCTATAAACAAGCAAATCCATTCTCTTTAGAATAGTAGATATAGAATATAGATAACAAAAAAAACCTATGCACGTATTAATTCGCTTATATTTCCCTAATTTTAATGATAAGTAACATTGCTTAAAACCTGCATTTTATAAGTACTAAATTGAAACCATAAAATATATAAATTTTTAAATTTACTCTCTAATTTACCATTTTTTTAGGATTCCGTACCTCAAAAGGTAAAAAAAGAACCCTTATAAAATCACTTCTAGGTCAACCGGAAGTACCCTATAGGTTTTGTATCGAAAACCTAAATTGTAATTCCTGTTGACTAGAGTCACGAAATTTGGCAAAAAGCAAGGTCTTACAGCGCAAATAAAGGAAAAATGTCATAAAATAAGTTGAAAATTAAAGTAAAACAGATTTCCTACATTTGTACAGAACCCGCGGTGGGCGAGTCTAACTCGCACTTGTCCGTAATTTAAAAAAAAACCCAAACAACCAAGCTTACTCAATATAAAATAGGTATAACAGCGCGTCGGACTTTTAATTGTTAATAATACTACTCGTATGTCTGTGTGATCGTTACTCCTTCACTCTGAAACGATTGGACGGATTTGGATAAAATTTAGTATAGAGATATTTTATGATCTGGATTCTGGTACTCCAGAATACATACTACTACTCCACATAGGCTACAATTAGGCACGCACCCGAGCAAAGCAAGGGCAAATCGCCAGTACAATATTATATACTTAGTTTATCTTGTATGTAAATAAAAATAAATGTTTGTATGTTTGTCCTCTATACGTTCTTAAACCATTAATCTGATTTTGATGAAACTCTGGAGGTTATTCTGTATACGCCTGCGAAAGTTCCTGACCAAAAAAAATGTACTTTTCTTTGGACGTTTGTTTTTTATGCATTCCTTTACCATTCAAGTTTAGAGGGACGCACTCGAGGGAAGCGAGAATAAGTTGATAGTATTTTATGATAACTTATTACGTCTGATGTTGGTTATAAATAATATAGGTTCGCAATAGCACGTCAAGGCCGCTGTCTGATTGCCGATGAAATGGGCCTCGGGAAGACGTTCCAGGCTCTAGCGATAGCGAGCTATTACAGACCTAACTGGCCATTACTTATCGTTACTACGTCATCTATGAGGTAAGTCTTATCGTTTGGTAAAAAAATAATGGATTCAATCGAATTTTCTTGTTAATGGATTTTAAGAGTATAAATAATATGTTGTGATTTTTATAATGAAGTTTCGTTACATATGTAATTGATGTAACAATGATGTTAGTGATTACTCTACAATCAAAGAATCGAATCAAAAAACTGCGGAGTTTTACTAGTAGTTAGTAGTCATTGAAGATTTTCCTATCTTCTGGCATCAAATTATTGTATTATCATTTATCACCAATATTAGACATATTTGTAAAATTTCAAATCTTAAAACCGGAAGCATAATTAGAATATAAACCATAAGATCGACCTTCAAATCTAGTATCATAGCTCCAAATCAAGCTAATAGAGAAGTATTAAAAAGTACTGTAGAATGGTCGGATGTAGGATTCAGTGGGTTTCAGTGAGTAAGAGTCTCACAGTCCCCTACCCTTTGACGGCTGGCGAAAGAATGTAAAACTTTTTCACTAAAATCCATCGAACTGGTATAGAAAAGAGACGTTGGCCGCATATTAGCTTGGTCTCCTTCTAAAGTTGGTTCATTTTGGTGAAGCAAATTTTCAAACTGTTCTTATCAGCAGAAGCATATGAGATGATAAATAGAAGACAAATCTCGAATCCAATCTCACTGAACTCTACGAAAATTCACATTATTGGGAACATTTGAACATAAGCCTATGTCTTTTTTCTATACACGCTAGTGCAATTTAAATTGGTTATGTTTGATTTAAATAGGATCATTAGGTTAAATGATTTTTCATTTTCTTCCTTTTTTTCAAATTTTTCCTTTGTTTCTACGCATGTTGTGATTACCTAAAAATAAATACAATTATACTGTGTTTATTGTATTATGTTAATTATATTTGTATTATTGTCATTTCTGTTGGTAGTCTTAATAAATAAATAAATTCAATTAAATCTAATACTTCAAATCTATTAACTTTAAATTTCACGCAACTGGTCTAGCCAATATCCCAGATATTGGACACTCATCACGAAGATACCTAATAGACCTATTGCATTTCATTAGTGCCGAGCTGAATGAAGACTGAACTGTGCCTACCAACGATAAAATATGTTATCTTTGAAAATTCGGGTTTTTATCGTTTCGCTACAATACAAATGAATTGGTTGCCTTTTTTAGAGAAACATGGCAAAGTAAAATTCACGAATTACTACCGTCCGTGCCCATGTCGAACATCGCGTTGTTAGCTAGCGGCAAGGACAGCCAGCTGGTTGCCGACAAACAGGTAAAGATGTTCATATTATGGGTACTATTGAGTAACGATACTCCCTGATTTATATGAGTATATCCTACTAATATTATAAATAGGAAAGTTTGTGAGAATGTGTGGATAGATGTCTGGATGTATAGATGTATGGATGTTTGTTACTTTTTCACGCAAAAACTACTGAATGGAATTTAATGAAACTACAATAATATAGCTCATACATCAGAATAACATATAAGCTACTTTTTATCCCGGAAAATGTACGGTGCCCGTGGGATAGATTTGTATGGTCATTTTAATGTTTAATTTTTAATTAACAAGATTTTTCCTACGCTCGTTTTACATCACGTCTATTTTAAAAAGATAGTTTTAAATGTCCTACTATGGTCATATATATACCATTATTAATGATTTCTTCAAAATCGCTTAAGCTGCTTAAGTAAACAGACAAACACATATTTTCGCATCTGTTATTAGATTTTTTTTTGTATTATAGATTTATATTTTTTTACTTATAATTATTATTAACTCAAGTGGTTTTGTTTTCGAAGGATTTAATTGTAGTTTTATTTTCTTTTTTCTAGACTGAAGTTGTCATAAGCAGTTACAAGATAGCAAGTACTCACAAGGAATTATTACAGAAAAAGAAGTTTGGCGTCGTCATTGTAGTAAGTAAATATAATAATATTAATAATCGCTATTGTGGTACATAAAAAAATGTATTTTTTTGGCTTTTGAAAAAAAATCGAGAATATGTAAGTACCTAATTCAAAGTAAATTAAAAAACATATACCAGTATGTCAGAATTAGCTGTCGTAACTTTCCAGCCAACCAATTTGTAGCAATTTGAGCTATGAGGCAGTTTTTCCATTAGACACTTAGTTGTAGAATTATCGGTGGTTTATGTCACGTCTTTAGTGTGTGTATAGGATATTTTTTTATTATCTATACATATATGAAGTTTTTTATACATATAATATAAGCTATTTTTTTTTCATTTTTCATTAACATTAAATGGATCAACTTATTGACAAGAATTTATGGAATCACGTAAATTATAATATATTTGTATGTTGTAGGATGAATCTCACCATTTAAAGTCTTACAAAGCACAATGCACGTCCGCCCTGATGAGTATAGGCAGTAAATGTGCGCGCGTCATATTGCTCAGTGGAACACCAGCTTTAAGTCGACCCTCGGAATTGTATACGCAATTGGCCCTCATAGAACCGAGTGTTTTTAATTCGTATAACACATATATACAATTTGGTAAGTCTATATGTTTGTAAATTTGTTAGTGGCAAATAGTAATATGTCCCGTGCCTTTTTTTAATATTAGTAAATGTATTTACGCATATCTGGCACTCACCGGCTACCGTCTTAAGTAGTAGGTAGTGGCGTCGCAGGGTCGTAAACCACACAACCAGGGGATTGCTCCCTCGGTCCACTCTGATATCAGAGAAAAAAAATACTTTAAAGTACTATAAATATTGATCGTTTGAACAAACTTATTTGTTACTGAGGCGACAAATAACCTATGTGTTACTCCAGTCACAGTCTATGTGTGCTAAATTTCATACAAATATCTCCAGTCGTAACAAACATACACACACATATAATATACAAAATTCACATGTTATATTCGCATTTTTAGGGTTCCGTACCTCAAAAGGTAAAAAAAGGATACCTTATAAGATCACTCTCTTACCCGTCTTTCCGTCTGTCTGTCCATGTGTCACCACCGATTTTTATAATATTAGTCCTATTTTAAAACTACAGGCGTTAGATACTGTGACGGGAAACAGACGAGCTTTGGATGGGACATGTCGGGCACCTCGCACCTGCCGGAGCTGCAGGCCATACTGCGGAAGAGATTTCTCATACGAAGGAGTAAAATCGAAGTGCTCACCGACTTGGGTGAAATTACAAGGTATAATAATTCAATTCTCTTTCTCTTGTTAATGGGTTCAAAGCGTACCATTTGAGTAAAATTACAGTGTCAATTTCACGTAGAATGAAGGTGATGCGAAGGAGATTGGTCGATGGAATAAGATTATTAAAACATCTGTAAATATAGCTTGGTGACATGACGGTATTAGGGTTCATACAAATATCTCCAGTACCTTATGGGACCCTAAAAAGGATTTGGGTGATATTTTAAGGGCATATAGTGCGATATTCCATGACTTTTTGAAGTAAAATTTCTTTACGCATGCTTGTCTTGGAGAGTAAGCTGGCGAGGCGAACGTTTGTTACCATGGTTACCGTTGTTATTGTCTGACAAATGATATATATTATATTCGTTCCTTAAATGATATTCTATAAATTTATTATTGTAATATGCTTAATATGTGTTATTTGATTATTTTTATTAAAATTTGTCATTTCGTTTACAAACAAGACATACGGGATGAAATCTTTAGCTATTTTCGTTCTGTTACGCCAAAGAAGTATAACTTCTTATGTGCGTATATAAGTACACACACACACACGTTTTTTTTTTAATATCTTACCTATCCTAATTATTTAAAAAATAAATTGAATTTCATATAAGAGTACTGATAACCTACAGAAGTTTTACTTCTTGCTGGTTGTACACATTCATACACGCACTCTTTTTTTTTTGTTGGTAGACCTTTACCCGTTTCTCACAAAAAAACTACTCCCAAGGGCTTTCACAATCCAGTCTGCTCCATATTTTGATCTGATCCATATTTTTTTAAACCATATTATACCTTCTTGCAATTTTTTGCCTTTTATTATTTTTTAAATTTGTTGTTTTGTAAAATAACAAATCGATACATATAATGTCATCTATTGACATTTTGTTTCGTGTCAACCGAAACACTTTCACAACTGGACTTAGGTCTTCCCCAAAGATTTCCACGACTGCCGGTCTTGTGCCATTCATATGTGATTCTTGCGGCATCTTAATTCAAAACTGCTTATATTAAGTCTAATTGAATAAAGTAATATATGATTTTATTGTCCAAGTCGTCGGTCCACCTTATGGGAGGCTCACGCTTGGCCTTACTTGAAAACTCTTCGTCCCCAACGACCATACGTTTTTATAGCGATGTATCCTGCCCACTGCTATTTAAGCTTGGAGATTTGGCGTTTATTTCTATTAATGATATTTATCTGAATAAATTGTTCCTTGTCCCTGACGAAACTCCATGATTTTTTTTTTGTTTAAACAAATTGAAATTCATTATCAAAATGATTTTCAGGGAGTCTGTATATTTGGATCAAAATCTATTAAACTACGCAGAAGTAGATGAAAAGTGTTTATCGCAAATGGCCGAAACGTATAAGAAGTCGACGTCGACGGACAAGCACGCCGCTCTCATCACTTACTTCAGTAAAACAGCTGCCGTGAAAATACCTGCTGTATGGTAAGAATTATCTACAATGTTTCAAATTCATAATATTTTATTCAGCACTAGCGACTCACCCTCGCTTCGCTCAGGTTCATCCCTAGCTTGCTTCTCCATACAAACTTTCATCCCCATTTTTACCCCCTTAAGGGATGATTTCCGGGATCAAAAGTATCTTATGTCAATCCCAGGGTCTCAAAATATCTTCTTACGAAATTTCATCTAAATCGCTTCTGTAGATTCAGAGATTACCCCCTACAACGTCACGAACCCAAAATATATATAAAGAGATGAATGGTTGAGGAATGTATTGAGGACAAACATACAAACATTTATTTTTATTTACATAGATTTATTAAGGAATGTCATTGAGAAAAGCATTAAGAAATTATGAGAGCGGTGTCGCGGGCAAATATTGTATTCTATAAACTACAGAACAAAATACGGATATTTACTCAATTCGGGTTACACGATATCTACGCCATTTTGGAACTGATTTTAAAATATTTTTTTTAGTACTAATGAATTGAAAATATTAGTAGATTAATCACTATGTGTACCTCTTTAGGTTAAAAGTTATTATTTTATTCCAGCAAGTACATAAAGCAGACGTTAAAAGAGTACGACGGCAAGTTCCTAGTGTTCGCACATCATCGCAACATGATCGAGGCGATATGCAACACGTTGATGGAGACCCACACTGAATTTATTTGCATCGTGGGGTCTACGCCCGCTAATATGAGAGCCGTGAGTGGTTGTTTGTTTGTTTTGAGATTATAGATTGTATAATGATGTTTGTAAGGAAATGGGGATTAAAAAAAACTTTTAAAAAATTTAAATCGACTTTCAGGCATTAAAAATTAATAAAAACTTAAAAGAATGACTTTCAGGCACTAAAATGTAAAAAATAACTGAACGGGGATTTTTATTTAGGATAGATATCTAATCAGATATTTTTGAATTCGGTGCCTATATATTTATAATATGTATGTGTAGTGTTTCAACAATCTGATATCCATAACACAAGCCTCGTAGCTTGCCATGGAACTAGATGGCGCTGTGTTAATGTCTCAACATATCTTAATATAAATATAATTTTTCTGTACATGTATTTGTCACCTTACTTACTCCTAAAGCGCTGGACCGATTTGGATGAAATTTCGTGTGTATATTTCAATATGCACCTGGACGGTTTGAAAACACAATCGGACCCGGTAGGTGGCGCTGCAGTCGGTGTGTCAGAGAGTTTGTTATTTAGTAGTTTCATCGCGGGCTCAGTCGTGGGCTCTGCCAGTCAGTGTATATGTATATAGTACGTATGTGATGTCGTGTGTCGTGTCCGCGGCGCAGGAGCTGGTGTCGCGGTTCCAGCGGGCGCGGCGCGTGCGCGCGGCCGTGCTGTCCGTGACGGCGGCGGGCGCGGGGCTCACGCTCACGGCCGCCGCGCTCGTGCTCTTCGCCGAGCTGCACTGGAACCCCGGCGTGAGTGATGCCGCAGCGCTGTGTTTACTACATACTAAAATTAATAGAAATCCGGACGAGTCCGAGTCGGACTCGCCCACCGGGGATTCCGTACAAAGTAGGAAATCTGTTCAACTTTAATTTTCACCTTTTTTTGATTTTTTTGTATTTTCTCTTATTTGTGCTGTAAGACCTTGCTTTTTGCCAAATTTCGTGATTCTAGGTCAAGGGAACTACCATATAAGTTTTCGACTCAAAACCTATAGGGTACTTCCGGTTGACCTTGAATTGTCAATTTTGGTTAAAAGCAAGGTCTTGCAGCACAAGTAAAGGGAAAATTCCGAAAAATAAAAAAGTTGAAAATTATGGTAAATTTTGGTACTTACAAGTTTTTGCGAAAATTTAATTTACCCATATCTCTTTATAGTGTTGACTCGGGACCTTGATTTTTATACACCTAATATGAACTATAGACCTCAGTATCTGGTATAAATTTCAACTCGCTAGGTCCACCCGTTCCTGAGAAAATGTTTCAAAGAGTTTGTTTTTTTAGTAGTTTAAACGCAGGCGAAGCCGCGGGTATTGCCTGAATATAATATAATATTGTGTTTATTCCAATAAAAGTGAGCGTTAATTCAGACGTGGTCGTATGAATCAGATCCTGACGCAGGCGGAGGCGCGCGCGCACCGGCTGGGCGGCGGCGCCGTGGTGGCGCGCTACCTGCTGGCGCGCGCCTGCGCCGACGACGCCGTGTGGCCCATGCTGTGCGGCAAGCTGCACGTGAGCACACACACGCACACACGCATGCGCACTGCGCAGCGTACCATAATATGTAGTAATAAAAACTCCATTTATCACTACATATTATAAAACAAAATCCTCCGCCACGTCTGTCTATCTGCCTGTTCGCGATAAACTCCAAAACTACTACATCGATTTTCATGCTGTTTTCGTAAATGGATACAGTGGTTCTCAAGGAAAGTATGGTGGAAATGTGTATCTTATATAGGTCTACAGAAAAGTCCGGGATGGCATATGTCTATCTCTTAAGGATAACATACTATATCCATTTTAATTTAAAACGTACCTAGGGACGAACGCGAGCGAAGCGAGGAGGTGAGACGCTAGTATTCACTATACTATTTATCACATTCATAATTAATCAGTTTTTCTGTAAAATTGGAGTAAGCCGATAACGCGCGGAGCCATTGATTGTTTTGTATTAAAAATTGCTTGCTGTGACTATAATTTATTTGTATACTAGCGTCTTACCCTAGCGGCCCTAGGTGCAAGAATTTTGTTCACAATTTCATGGGTTTAATTATAAAACAAAAGTAACCCTAACTACTCCTTATAAAATAGCTATCTGCCAGTGAAGGTCTCATTAAAATCGGTCCAGCCGTTTCGAAAATTAGCCGGTACAAACAGACTGACAAAATTTTTGTAAATTGTTTTTTTTTCTTATTAGTATTTAATTCCTATCATATATACTTTGATATGCATTAAGTAAAAAGCTGTTATTTTAACATTACAAACAGACACTTCCATTTTACCTGTATAGACTAGCGACTCACCCTCGCTTCGCTCGGGTTCGTCCCTAGGTTGATTTCCTGTACAAACTTTTATCTCCATTTTCACCATCTTAAGAGATGATTTCCGGGATAAAAAGTATCCTATGTCCTTCACAGGGTCTCAAAAAAAATCAAAAATTTTATTCAGCATCAAATTATTACAATTTTTTACTGAACGTCATGAGTCTACTACCAGTTCGGAAATAAAAAGCCTCAGACCTGAGAAGAACTGGCGAAAGAAACTCAGCGGTCTCAAACTATCTTCTTATCAAATTTTATCTAAATCGGTTCAGTAGATCCAGAAATTACCCCCTACAACGTCACGAACTCGCAAACCCATAAACCCACAAACTTTACCTCTTTATAATATTAGTATAAATTAAACATATCGTTTCGTATATTATGTAGGTATTAAATGACGTCGGTCTCACGGGAGAAACCTTCGAGGACACCACCGTCAAGCATCAGGTTGGTAATTATAAATAATTCTTTCAGATATTTATTACTAATATCTTTTCTCCTCCAAATAATATCTCAAAATAACTATCTTTTCGGATTTTTTCGCGGATTTATTTGGATTTTTGGTTCCCAACGTTTCGAATGCTTTACAGCGATCATGGTAACGGGAGACATTTTATTAATGTCAAATATTCGCGTAAATCTAACAAAGTTTTATAATAATAGCTGTTTATTAGTACTTGTCTTAGTATTTTTTTTATTTTATAGGAAAGCAAAAGCAACATTACAAATTACTTATCTCCGAAACCCACTAAAAATAAAAACGACTTCATACCTGGAACTAATATACGTAAATCTGCTGTGAATATAAAAACAGAGCCAGTCACACCAACAAATTCACAAACAGGCTCCCAAACAAACACGCAAAATAAAGAGACAAAGTCAACAGACTCGGAGACTTTTGATGAAATAGATGAATTCATTTTGAACTACGACGAAGATGATGATCTTTTAGCGGGAATTGACATGGATATATAAAAAAATATTGTTTTTTTTTTAAATACTATAAGCAATGTGATGTTTATCAAACAATATTATTTATTATTACAGCTATTCCGTATGGTATTATAAAGGTATGTAGTTTTGTATAGAACTTTATATTATTTAATATTAAAGTACAAAAAATAAATATAGCTGGTACCTAATTTTTTTGTATCAATTTTGTGTCGAAATATTTTTTTATATTTTTTTGATATTATCAAGTATCTGCCATGTATTTATTGTATATTATACTAGCGACTCATACTCGCTTTGCTCAGGTTCGTCGCTAGCTTGATTCCCCATACAAAGTACAAACTTTTAAATCGGTTCAGTAGATCCAGAGATTACCCCTACAACGTCACAAACTCACAAACTTTACCTCTTTATAATATTAAGTATAGATAATAAATTTATTGTAGTAATGCCAAAAAATAAACGATCATTTAGTAATATTCTTAAGTTCAATTACTTATGTACATTTTTTGTGTTTCGTTCTGGTAACACATTAAAATTATTGAATTTTAGTTGATACTGGCGATTTACCCTCGCTTCGCTCGGATGAGCCCCTGGTTACATTTTTTTAGCCGAACCATAATTCTTTTTCTAAAATAAAAGTAGACTACGTTACTCCTTATAACATGGGCTATCTGCCAGTGAAAGTCCCATCCAAATCAGTCCAGCCGTTTTGGAAATTAGCCGGATCACAGTCAGTTGTCTGTCTAGTAATAAAAATAAAAATTGTGTTTTTCTTATTAACCTACCGTATATAATATCATATGCATTTAATAAAAAGTCATTATTTTGACATTACAAACAGACACTTCAATTTTATTTATCTATATAGATTAAAACGTAGTACCTCACACTTGTATGTTCATTTTCTTTGTATATCAAATAATATTTTTGCGTTCATTTCTTATCTAAGTTCCTATTACAAGAAAAACAAAGTGTTATTATGTTAATTAATTTCGTTTTTTGCGATTTGAATTAAAATGGGTCGTATATTGTTTCTTAAATATTACGCTTAAAAAGGTTCATTGTTAAACTTTGTAAATTGCTACCATCATTTGTACAGTAAGAGTTTTTAATGTAAATATTTTCTGTTAAATTATAGTTGTCAATATATTGTTAAACTTATTTTTGTACAATATAACATTTGTATAGAAAATTTGTTTTATTATTTTTACCTGCCTACTATTATCTTATTATAATACACGATTTTATTCTTTTAATTTATCTTCATTGACATCTAAAATAAAATAAAAATCGATATTTTTTTTTATTCTGATAAACATTATTAGAATAGTTAGAATAATTGATAATTAAAATAAAATAACTTATATAATATTAATTAATATTTAGATATCAGAAGAATACCTAATTATTAATAATTATTTTTTTGGGAATCATCAATTGAATATATTTTTAAATACGAAGAATGTACTATTTATTTTTAAATTAAAAACCAAATAACTACTACAATAAACATCGATTATGCTAATCAATAATTAAATATTTGTTTTTTTATTCTTATATTATAGAGACCTCATTCTACACTAGCGCATCTAGTGGCGAATACAAGCGCGATAAGCATTCATGACATTAATTTATTTTAGGTCAGGTTAATAAAAAAAAAAACAAAATATTTAATAAACGTTTTATTATTCAGCATTAGCAAAAGGTAGACGGAATAAATCTAAAGCTAAGTTATAATAAATTATAATTGCAACACATAATATGTTAAAGCTTCAAAAATTAAGAATCGCATGGTTTATGCTTGACTACCGTAAGATCGGCGTCTGCGCACCGCATCATGCACTCGTTACTGTAAGTGATGCCATTGGAAGCGCACACTGAGGATTTTTGTCTAGAGCAAATGCATGGCTGTTCTCGCTTTTGTCTACATTCTCCTCTATATGCGATATCAACCTTCTGTCTTTCACATTTCAACGAGCATTCATTAGAATATGTTACGCCGTTTGTTCCACATATAGGGTTAAACTCAAAAGTGCAACGGCATATTGGTTCTTCGTCACACGCTCCGGGTCTGACGAGAGTTAAGTCTGGTTTTGTTTCCTTCTGGCATCGAAGCATACATTCGTTGCTGTAAGTCTCTCCGTCGGAGCCACAAACTGGCTTCATATTCCTCGTGCACACGCATGGCGGTAACGCTGTTGTATAGGATACGGAAATCCCAATGAGGAATATTATACCTGAATAAATAAAAAAAAATATTTTACAGATCTACTTTTGTCAATATAACTAATAGATTTAAATGACTATAAAAAGCACGAGGTCCTCATAGTATTGAACTATACATATGTAAGGTCGTTTCTGTATTGCTTTAATAATAAAATAAAGCATAGATAATAAATATCTATACGAGTATATAAAATTGCTAGATATGAGTGAAATATTGATTACTATAATATTAGTTTTTCGTTAAATACCAATATAAACTTTGTCTCTAGCATTTGAAACAATTTATACATTTTTAAATATTAATGATAAGTAATTTAATAATAAACAGTTACTTAGTGGGTACTATAAATATAATAATATAATCTTTGTTTTCTCGGCTCGTAATTACGCCACAGTTTATCTCACTGATTCGTTATTATTGTGTTTATATTTACATATTGTTGTTTTAACTTCGAAGGTTGCAGTGATTAAATATCATATAGACTGTTTATTGATTTTAGGTCCAGTTCAATGTGAATAAGTATGTAAATTATTTGCACTTCTAGCTAACATGTATGCCTGTCTAGTGTATACTGTATACGTGGTTTATTTCTTATTTTTCTATTAAATGATTTGAATTAAGTAGTATTAATCTATACATATAATAAAATTGTAACTAAGCCGAATCTGTACATTAAATACTTTTTGGAAAATCTTATTGAATAAACACTATTATCAATACAGAGGCCGAGTCTATAGTTTTTAGAATTTTTGTCTGTCTGTCTGTCACCGCATCACAGAAAAACCACTGGAGGGATTTTAATGAAATTTAGTATGGTGATAGCTGGTTATCCGGGTCAACATATAGGTTACTTTTTACCCCGCGAAAATATCTAATTTCTGAGAAAAAATACAAAAATTGCATTGTAAGAGTACTATACTAATATGTAAAATCTAGTAGTACCTAGTCAATATTATTTTTTTTTGTTGAAAAATGGAAAACTCATAATAAATATGTTACCTAATGTGAAATCACTCACATCAACCAACCCTTTAAAACTATCAGACACTCATCAAAAATACAAAACACTCCTCCAAAGGGCGCATCCCATATGCCTACTAAACTTGTGCCATTGTTATATTTTAAATATTCACTGATTAATTTATAAGATTATACGAAATAAGTTAAATTAGAAATTATTGTAACAATACAATCAAGAAATTATTTAAAGGGAAATAGTTTGTACTCTTAGGTAGGTACCATCAATACAGCCTTTTCTTTCCCTATAGCTAATATATATATATATATATATATATATATATATATATATATATATATATATATATATATATACATATAATAAAACTGTAGAGGTCGTAAGAAGAGAAATAGAACAAATCCAGATTTTTTTAGATTTTTTTTTTCTCTGTCTGTTTGTACGGGCTAATCTCCGAAACTGTTGGACCGATTTAAATGACATTTTGTACGGTGGTACCTTATATCCCTGGTCAACATTTTAGGTACTTTTCATCCCGAAAAATTAAAGAGTTCCCGTGGGATCGTTAAAAATCTATAGTAACTTATACAGCTTAGTACACAAAACCTACTGATTGGATTTTAATGAAACTTTACAATAGTATAACAAATATAATAAAAAAAAAACATTTAAAAACACAGATAAAGAAACTTACCAAATCGGTAAATCATTTTGTTCACACGGGAAAAGTTTAAATGAGACTCAAATCACTAACAAGTATTCACTCGAGATGCTCTAGACTACTGAACGATGGCAGACACTCGACGTGGCATTTTATATCTGAAAGAATATTTTCCCGCTAAGGTTCTGTTCTCAAAGTAAATACCCATACGTCAAATAAACAAACTGTTCCTGCGAAAGCGCTTATTTATATTATTGAATACTTGGAAATTATATTTAAATATGGGTACGTTTTGTATAAATTTGTTCATAGTTTGTTTAAAGAAAGTCATTATTATTATTATTATAGAAATCGCAGTGTTTAGTGAATTTGGGCAGATTGTTGTGATAGTTATAACAATTCAAAGGTATCGAGTTTAAAAATAAAAAAAATGGGTTCAAGGTTCCGTACCATCGTACATGTACTATTAACTCACTTTTACTTTATTTATGTAGGTAACTTCGACGAATGAATTTTTATTTTTATTTATTTATTTTATTTACTAGTTGTTATAGCGGTAATAGAAATACACACTCTGAAAATTTCAAGTCTCTACTTATTACGGTTCATGAGATACAGCTCTCAACAAACGGACGGTTGGACAGCGGAGGTTTAGTAATAGGGTTCCGTTGGCACCCTTTGGAGACGGAACCCTAAAAATGATTGAAAAATGAAATTATAGATCAAATATGCATTCTAATAAATGTATTATTATTAAAGCATTTAAAAGTTTTTACAAAATGTATTTTAGTAATAAAAATATTGGATGGAGGATTTTTTATTAAAATTAGAATATTTTAAAATAACAGAATAGGTACTTAACTTCTCACTTCATCGTTGACCACGATAATTTGATACAACGTTGCGTAATTTCTTTAACAGAATTAACCCGTGTTAATTATTAGATACGCTGCCGCCTGCCCGCATCATTGCGTAAATGCGAACACAGGTAAAATGAAAAAATGGTCAATGTGTTAAAAAGAATTATAATTGACACAAATATTTAAACTTTATAATATAAACATATAGGACTACAATAATTTAATTCAACCCAATAAAAATCAAAATTGTCAAAGAGGCGGATTTTTTTTTGTCTAATTCAGTATAGTACCTGTAACAAGAATATTTAAAATTAATTAAAATTAAAAATGAACATTGCGCTACAATTTTATTAAAATATTTCATTCAAACTGTCATCAGGTATTTTGATAATACATAATGCTATTCTTCAGGTTGATGAACATTTACGTACCTACATAGCAGCGCAAGCACCCACGCTTCGCTCGCGTGCCTAGTTACGTCTTGATTTTTTTGAGCGGAACCTTGATTCTTTTTCTAAAATAAAAGTAGCCTATGTTACTCCCGATAACATCAGCTATCTTCCAGTGAAAGTCCCGTCAAAATCAGTCTAGCTGTTTCAGAGATTATCCGGAACAAATAGACAGACAGACAGACAAAAATTTACAAAATATGTATTTTTCTTATAAGTACAGTATATAATTTCACATGCATTTAGTAAAGCGCTGTTATTTTGACATTACAAACAGACACTTCAATTTTATTTATCTGTATAAGTAGATGATTATTGATTAGGTAATTAATAACAACCTCAGTAGACACTTTTCACGGTGCTACATTTATAATCAAATTATTAAAAGTACATACTTTATTTTAAATAAAATATTTTTTCTTTTTCCAATTAGAAATTATGCACCTAATTATAAAATATTTATTATGTAATATATTTGTTACTAGGGACATACGCCTCGCTTCGCTGGGATGTGTGTTATAAGTAGTTATTACGAGTGATGAGGAGATAGACATAATAAATATTGCGGACGTTTCTGTATAGTAGGCCTTTTACAATTTTCTAGTACATTGTTTCGATGTTATCTAGGTTTAGTCAGCGTTAGCCAAGAATTTGTTAAGGACGACTCGACATAAACAGTTGTGTTTTCCCATTAGAATCGATAAAAGATTTTCCTGAAGTAAAGATATTATAAAAATACTACAAAAAAATTTGTGACTAAACGAGTGTTCAGTACTTTGTGCGTGAAACGCACGGGTATACAGACAAACAGACATATGTGCCCAGCAGTGGGACGTTAAAAAGGGCTGAATACAATAAGCCCTGCAAAAAGACTTTTAAAATTGCTTCTATTTGTACATTTATTAAAAATAAGATCACATTCTGATCTATAATAATAGATAAACCTATATGTTCAATATTTTATTAATTAAAAAAATATTCATTTTATGGCACTACATAACAAATTAATAATAATAAATAAATATGTTGGGACATTAACACACAGCACCATGTTGTTCCATGGTAAGCTGCAAGGCTTGTGTTATGGATAGATAGTTGATACACTACACATAATATATATATATATATATATATATATATATATATATATATATATATATATATATATATATATATATATATAACTTTACATACATACATATTATATATATAAACACCCATGACTGGAGTACAAACATTCGTGCTCATCACACAAATGAATGCTCCCAGCGAGACTCGAACCCGCGACCACTGGCACAACAAGTAGGGTCACTATAAATTAGTATTAAATCAATAGTAGGCAATTATGTTTTATTAAACTGTCATTGTTCGAGGCGGAAAATAGTAAATAATAGTAATCTGGATTTTCCTATTTTTTATTATTGCTTCTTTACAAACTGTAAATGTAGATAACAATTAGTTATTTGCTTCATACACATTTAATCAATTTTAACACTTGTAATCTTAGTTTATTTCTGTTTCAATAGGAATCAGCATACACGAAGCCACCAAGCCCTTCACCATCTTTTTTTTACATTCTCCCCTATATGCTATGTCAACATTCTTTTTATGTGTTTCGCATTTGTAGACGCATTCGTTGGAATAAGTCTTGCCGTCCGTTCCACAGAGAGGGTTATACACTAAAGGACATATACATGAAGGTTCATCATCGCATTCTCCGTGCTTGAAGAACATTAAATCTGGGTTTGTTCTCTTCTCACATTCAAGGAAACATTCGTTTTCGTAAGTCTTCCCGTCCGAACCGCACACCGGAATCCATATAGGATAGCACGAGCATAAGGGTTCATCGTCGCATTCTCCTTTCTTGACGACAGTTAAGTCTGGCTTTGTTCTCATCTCGCATTCAAACCAACATTCGTTGCCGTAAGTCTTCCCGTCTGAACCGCACAGCGGCATCCATGTAAGATGGCACGCGCATATGGGTTCATCGTCGCATTCTCCTTTCTTGATGACAGTTAAATCTGGCTTTGTAATCTTGTGGCATTCAAGCTCACATTCGTTGCCGTAAGTCTTCCCGTCCGAACCGCACACCGGCATCCATATTTTATTGCACGCGCATAAGGGTTCATAGTCGCATTCTCCTTGCTTGACAACAGTTAAATCTGGCTTTGTTATGTTCTCGCATTCAAGGTCACATTCGTTGCTGTAAGTATTCCCGTCCGAACCGCACACCGGCTTCAATATTTTATTGCACCAGCATGGCGGTAACTTTGTTGTATAGGATACGGAGACCCCAATGAAGAATATTAGACCTGTATAATAAAATATGCATTAAATTTTTACAATGTTTTAATATGCCAGTATATCTGTCTAACGAACACTTTTCTAATGAATTTTATAAGCTTTTATCAAATGTTTTTTTTTCTAATAAAAATATTCAACATAGAAAGTTTTCAAAATATCAGAATAATTGAAAATAAATAGGAGTAGGTATTTAAATTAAATGCTCGCAATTTTATCATACACCTGCGACTTACCAACGCTTCGCTTTGGGTTCGTACCTAGGTACGTTTTAATAGTTAGTATGGATTTGAAAACTCTGTGTAAAACAATTCTATCCCACGGGAACCGTATATTTTCCTCGGGATAAAAAGTAACCTATGTGCTATTCCAGACTAATCTATCTCTGTGCCATCTTCATCCAGATCCGTTCCATCCAAACTTTCGCATTTGGGCTTTATTACGTTGACCACGATAAGCTCGTACATAAGTAACGCTTATGCGTTCAGATAATTAGGCATTTTAGACTCTGTGATAATGAATATAGGCATTTCGCAGGTATATGATAAGTAAAAGAAGTGTGGATGTAACTCGTAGGTATCTGTTTATTAACCATTTTTTTATAACTATAACGCGATAATTCCATTCATCGAATAGCGAAACGTTGGCAATCTACCGAAGTTCTACTTTTGGGTTATTTTGATGGCGGACTTTTGAATTACGATTATTTCACACGAGTTTTAAAATAGTAGTACGATATTCTTGACTTAAGTAATCCATTATTGCATTTAGCTCCTTCGTTAGGGCTGGTTTAGACAAAGAAACGCAGGGAAACAGTAAAAACCGTAAAATCATAATTTCACTAGTGAAATTATAATCACCCGGAGTATTGTCAATCTTCTCCTTCTCTTACAATATCACGAGACATTTTTAGGTATATTATAATTTCCCTAAGCATATTCAGTAGTATTGTGAATCAATGGAATTTTGACAATTTCACTAGATAATAAAAGCCGTTAAATTGTGAAATGGTCACTGATTGGTCAGATTTAGACATCTTTTTTGATGCCGCAGATTAAACAATACACTTAGTAAAATAAAGAAATAGAAATGTAATAGTTAACAAAAAATAATCTCAATTTGCGATGTACAAATAAGTTTGAACACATATGTAAGCTTTCACTCAGAACTATTTGTACATAGTACCTGCGATAGTACAATTCGCCGTATCACTATTACGTTTTTATTTTTATAGCAGGGGTTCTGGATTTGAAATAAAAAAAATCCTACTCTCTACACTCGCGTGCAACTGAATCGACTCAAGCCGTATATTGGTATAAAAGTTCGATTTTTAGGAAAATGGCTTATCCGATTTTCTTGTTTTTTTTCTTTGAAAGACTAATCTTTTCTCCTAAAAAATGCTATCCTAATGAGAAAAATCGGTTGAGTATTTATTGATAAAATTTAATTTGACAGAAATGCATAAAAAATGAAAAAAAATGAAAACAACATATTGAATAAAAAAATTATTTTTGATAAAAGTAAAGAAAATTAAAATTTTCAATACTTTGTATTGCCTCCCCTAGCTTGTATGCGATTTTTCATTGATTTTATCAATTTTTTGATAAAATCTTGAGGTATCGTATTCCATTCTTCCTCTAGCGCAGTTTTGAGCTCGACGATGGTTGATGGAGCCGTATCTCTAGCTCGCACCCTCCGTTTGAGCTCGTCCCATAAATGCTCAATGCAATTCAGATCAGGACTGAGGGCTGGCCACATCATCGTCTCAATTTGCACCTCTTGAAGAAACTGGCGAGTAACATTTGCTGTATGGCACCGAGCAATATCATGCATCTATAGAAAATCTTTTCCTATGTACCCTGCATAAGGTACAACATAATCGAGGAGAATGTTTTCCACGTACTTTTGAGCTGTTAGACCACCACTCCGACCACCACCAGGCACGTAAACAAGCTCGGTCTTCCCTTCATATAGTATTCCAGCCCACATCATGACTGAACCACCGCTATACGATACTGTTTCAGCGAAACAGCATTGCGAGAACCGTTTCCCTGGACGCCTGTTTACTCGGTCTCTTCTGTCGTTGCCATGGACACACATTCTGCTTTCGTTAGTGAACAGGATGGAGCTCCATTGCTCAATAGTCCAATTGAGGTGTTCACGAGCAAATTGAAGTCGGCCTTGACGGTGAGTTGCGCTTGGTCTCGGGCCTCTGGCTGGTCGTTTAAGAGTTAAATTGGCTTTCTTCAGGCATCTTCTTATTGTCCACTGACTGACATCCACTCTTCGAACTCTTCTGAGCTCCTGTTGCACATCAACGCCCGTGAGACGACGATTTCTCAACGAAGTTGAGACAATGTTTGGCTCAGTTTGTAGTAACCCTGCTTGCTGTGCCAGCGGTTGCGGGTTCGAGTCCCACTGGGGGCATTCATTTGTGTGATGAGCACGAATGTTTGTAACCCAGTCATGGGTGTTTATATTTATAATATGTATGTATTTAAAATTATATATATGTAGTGTATCAACTATCTGGTATCCGTAACACAGGCCTCGTAGCTTACCATGGAACTAGATGGTGGTGTGTGTTAATGTCCCAACATATTTATTTTATTTATTTATTTAATGAAGTGGTCGTCCGTCTCAGATGTGCTCCGGTGTCTATTGGTTTGTGATCTCCAAACGAAGCCACCGGTCTCTTGAAACCTTTTGTATACTCGTGAAATAGCTGATTGGCTCATGTTAAGTTCACGAGCGACTTGCCGTAGATTATCATCCGCTTGCAACAAAGCTACAACTTGGGCCGCTGCTTCTGAGGTAGTGTCCATTGGATCGCGATTAAAATACTGGGAACTTAAGGAGATGTGTACCTGTCAACGTCTGACGAGTGGCTGATAAGAAATATGGGTCACGGGAGCTTTTATACATGATTTAGTCTCGCAACTCGTGGGTACCGCAACGAGTAATTTCTGTAACGCTCACGTTTGACCGTATTTATTTAGAAAAAAATTGTCATTGTTTATTTGAAAATTGCTGTATTTATGAAAAAAATACATGTCTTTCGAATAAAAAAACTTTTAGTCAAATCGGATAAGCCATTTTCCGAAAAATCAAACTTATATACCAATATACGGCTTGAGTCAATTCAGTTGCACGTGAGTGTATATTGAGCTTGCAAGTTGAACAATTTAAGTGAAAAATTAAAAATATATTATTGAGCAAAATATATGTGGCGACTAAAATATTTACTAGGCAACACCGATTGCGTTGACCGTTTTAATTGTTACGTCGTTTGAACGTGTACCTACGCTCTTGTTAATTTTGCTGCTATTGATATTGTACATGTAGAACAAAAGATCTCTTGAGATCTAAAATCGTGGTATTCATTATATGGATACCAAACATATTATTCCGTCGCGGTATACTTTGCAACGCAAATGTATAGGATTACTAAAAGTTGATAGTTGATAGTTTATACTCATGCAGGATAAGAACATGATTATTGTATTGATATATTTTAAATTAGTAGGTATATTTAAAAAGAGCAATTGTTAAGTTTCTCGGCGGCTTTTCTCAGCAGAACTGCCTTCCGAGCCGGTGGTAGATACCTCACAGACTGCCTACACATTTAATTTAAATTTAAAATGTAAAATTGACTATTCAAAAGTGCTTGTAAAAGTCAATTTGAATAAAGTATATTTAGATTGATTGATTAGTGTCGTATCAGTGGCTGTGTGAAGACGTTGTGTCCAAGTATCTGGTGTGGTTGAATTTTTCGAACAGGCTGGACATTTTCAATATACCGCACCGTATAGAAGATTCTTAAAAATGAGTTTCATATGGAGCAAGGAGTGTGAACAGCTCAGTGACAATTTCCGTATGTACAGACATTAAAATTTCGTAAAAGTGTGAACAGAACAGAAAATGCCTAAGTACCGCACCGGGATCAGGGGTGTTGTAGTGTGTGCGCAAGCGATCCTGCAACTCCCCAATGCACTGCGGCGAAGGGTTCCGCTGTGGGTTTTAGTGAGTAAAACTCTCACAATACCTTACCCGTTATGACGGCCGGCAGGGTCCCCATAATGGGTTTCCCCAGCGAAAACAAAAAAAAACGGTCCACACCGGGATAAACAGCTCTTAGAGTAGCAAACCGACCACAGACTTTCACATGCGACAGTACCTACTCCGACAAATCTCGCATTATCTGTATTCTATTTAACCCTTCAGTTGCTTATTCTTGAACTTAAAGAATTAAGAGATGGAACAGATATTCAGTAACTATGCGGTATCCGACATATCCGGCGTTATTTTCCTATCCAGCCGGATACCGGATAGTAACAAAATATCCGGCAGATACAGAATATTTAAGGCAGTGGTAACCTTCTGGTAACGCGCTCGTTTGGAAAACCGAGGGAAGCAGGTTCAAATCCTGGGTCTCACATCTCTGATCTACTACCTTACCTTACGGTGAAGTAAAACTTCAACAATAGAAAAACTGTCAGTCTGAGAGAACCTAGCAAGTTTTCGAAAGACACGTGTAGTCCGCCAACCCGCACTTGGACAGCGTGGTGGGCTAAGGCCGGACCTTAAAAAGTACGTGCTGGACATTTATAAACTAAGATCATTTCTTTAATAAACTGCGAAAAGAAAATATCTATAAGGCAAATAATATAAAAGAGGCTGATAAAGTGATTGACCAACGTAAGATGAAGAAGAGCATAGAAGAAAAGAAAGTAGACCACTTCAAAAATATCGCAAACTGCAAAGCATACAATATGTATTAAATTATATGAATGTTAAAAAATATATACTTATTTTTAAAATCATATTTTACGTTGTGCGCGGCTGACGCGTATACTTGAATGTTTCAGAATTTTATTTTATCTTATTATATATATATATATATATATATATATATATATATATATATATATATATATATATATATACTTATTAAAACACTTATTATTTACTAAAACCATTTACATGCATTATTAAATTGAAATAAACTACATAATATGCATAGTGTGTTACAATTACACAATCGTATGATTTCGAATCTGATTAGTTCCACAAATTGTAGTAAAGCATAAAATATTATTTTCTTAGATTTGCATTGATTGATATATTTAACATTTCATTTTGAATTTTGTTTCTGGACGTTTTGACTGCATTCAATTATGAATTTTATTAAATTTTAATAATACATATAGGTACATGAACGAAGTGGCTAACTTGTTCATGTACATATATTATTATGCATCCAGGAGCGGATCTATATATGGGCTTTTTAGGCTGCAGCCCAGGGCACAGATATAACGGGCCTCTGTAAAAAACAATGGATAATATTGTGAAAAAGTTGGCCTAATAGATAACCCCGAGATCAATTAACCAAAACCAAACAATAGCGTTATCTTTATTTCGTCTAGTTATCATCTATCATTATAGATTTTTTAAAGACAAAATTACATTTAGTTTAATTCTAATTAATTAAACTAATTGTCATATAGACACTCACGAAGAGTTAGCCCAGAGCCCCTCCAAATTCACGGTCCACCTCTATATGCATCAAGACATAAGACAACCTAAAACTACAATTATTATTACTTGCTTTATAATTTACAAGAATAACATCCAAAAATACACAGACAAACACGCATTCCATTCTAAAACATGCACAATATATTAATATGTATGTCTTCGACTGCAAATTAACACAGTTTTAAAATCCATTGTAAAACTGTGATAATACTATCAGGGCCGAGCGGTGCTATATGCCTCTTTGCAGGCTTGCATGCATTTGGAGCCTTTTTGGTGTGCTTTGATTTGTATCGGCTGGCACCGACTTCGAAAATATCTGATTAGGTATTTATAGTGAATGAAAACTACCAATCAGTTATTTTTTACTTTAGTGCTTTTTTGAAGTCGGTTTTTTTAAAGTTTTTATTTTAATAATAAATGTATTATTTCAATTAATCATTTTTAAACATGATAAATTATCTATTGATGGCGAAATCTCAGTATATACTAGTAATTATACCTACATGTCGAGTTATCCTCCTAGTTCATTAAAGCCAACAGTTATTTTATCTGTTAATTATATGAATTGTGAAGAACATGAAATTTAACGTAATATTTTTGTTATTTATCAACAAATATGAATCACCGATCGTAATTGCGCATGGCGTAGGACATAGGCCAAGGTCATCATCATTTACATGCGTCTAGTACTTTAGTGGTGATTTGCCATTTTTGATCTTGCTTTATGTTGATATGATAGGTCTTGCTTCTTCCAGCACAGCCCGCCAGCCCGCCAGCCAGCACTCTATGTAGTATGCAGAGTTATCTGATGTGAGAAAAAAAAACGTTTCCAATACCGTTTAGTAGTACGCAATGTGTTTCATATTATGGATAAATAAAGAGTACCTACTTTCATATGTACCTATATAATTATATACTGTACCAGCGACTCACCCTCGCTTCGCTCGGGTTAATCCCTAGTTACGTTTTCATGTTTAGTATCTATAGTTTTCTCAGAGATGAGATATTTTCCGGCAGAAAAAATATATCCTTTATATTGAATCGGATAACCAGCTATCATCAAACCAAAGTTCATCTAAATTTGTTCAGTGGTTTTCTCGTGATACATTGCCAGACGGACAGACAGAATTCTGAAAACTATAAATTCGGCCTTCGTATATAATAATGTCTATATCAATAAGATTTTCCAAAAAATATTTAATGTACAGATTCGGCTTAGTTACAATTTTATTATATGTATAATGTTTAAAGATAGTAACGGAAAGAATTATTATTTATACTTATATCATTTTTTAGACAATAACAACGGTTACACTTTTCTGACCTTGTTGTTTGTATCCGTATATGTTGATTTTAATGGCGTTTCACGTCAAAACAAACGTGATAGGTTAGGTTAACTTAACACTATAGTTATTATTATATATTTATTATATAACTAGCAGTACCCGCGGCTTCGCCCGCGTCCAAACCTCCGATCGCTAACAAAATTCACAGGATCATCCGCTGGGCTAATCTGAAGATTAGGTACCTGAAAATTTCATCAAAATCGCTCCAGCCGTTTTGGAGTCCATAGGAAACATACATATACACATTGATTTTTATTTTATTTAATCAAAAATTTAAATTTATTTATTGCTCGAAAAATGGAGTCTTTTATGAAAATTTAGTGACACACCGGTTGCAGCGCCACCTACCGAATCCATTTGTGAATTCAAACCTCTGGGACCCACTCGAACACACACAAAAAATATAACTAAAATTATCATTGTCGTTTAGGAGATGATCAGTGGCACATCGACTGCAGCGCTACCACTGGGTCCATTTGTATTTTCAAACCTTGCAGGGAGTCACTCGAACATACGCAAAAAATATCATAAAAATCGTCCCTGCCGTTTAGGAGATGATCAGTGGCACACCGACTGCAGTGCCACCTACCGGATCCAATTTTGTTTTCAAACCATCCAGGAGCCCATTGAAATAAATATACACTCATAATTTCATCCAAATCGGTCCAGTCCTTTAGGAGGATTAGGTTAACAAACACACGTACAGAAGAATTATATATACCTATTAAGATTATAGTTCATGGTATTAATAACCTGTTTAGGTACAACTAGTGCTTGTACGAGTATATGTACTTTATATATGTACGCATTAGTACATTCAATTGTTCTTAAGCGCTATATGTATGTACTTACATACCTACCTAATAACAATGTTATTATGGATACACGATGGGGGTTATAACTATCTCCTTTTTTATTACACTATTTATATTTATATTATACTAGCAGAACCCGCGGCTTCGCTCGCACTAAAACTACAAAAAAAACTAAAAAGGTAGGCAAAATAGTGGATGAAAGTTTGTGTGAAACCTTCACACAAAGTTTCATCCACTGTTTTACCCCCATATGGTATAGATTTCGAAAAATGTTAAAACACCTATTTATTTGTTTTGAAGAGCATTATAATACCTATTTTCAAGTAATTCTGATTATAAATATTTTTTTGGGTTACTTTTTATCGTGTTTTCCCTTGGGAATGTGATAATCTCCCGCGGTTACTATGTCACTCTCCCACAAAATATCTCCACACAAAAAATTACGCCAATCCGTCACTCTGTTTTGACGTGAAAGAAGGACAAACAAACAAACGCACGTTCACATTTATTATTTATAATATTAGTACGGATATCAAATCTTTTCATATTTATTACTTCTACAAAACTGAATAACAAAATTAATACATATTGATAGTTTTTTTTGATAGCTTAATTTAACATTGGTGCTGGTGTACAATATATAAGCAAAATGTACTTACATGGCCAAATTAAATACAGTCTTCTAAGTATTTAAATTGGACGAAGTAGTTTCGATATTGTACGTTCGTGTATTCAGTTCATGTTTCACATTACATGTGCATGTCAGAAAGTTAGGTTTTAAACAGGCTACAATGTACAATGTAGCAGCCGGACGTTGCAGATGCTTAGGTTCTGGGTTCGAGTCCTAGGTCGGGCCATGTTTTATTACTGAGATTTTTTTGTGCTGATATTCTCAGTAGTAGCCCGGAATTGGGAAGTTGACACTATTGCACCCCCGTGCCTCGGAGAGCATGTAAAGCCGTCGGTCCTGCGCCTTAACTCTCACTGGTCGTGTCGAGCAGTCGTCCCACCGGAATATGAGTGACAGGAATAGAGAGTGCACTTGTGTCTGCGCGTACACTTGTGCACTATAATATCTCCTGCACAGTTGGCTAGTCTCAGTGAGATTGGCCGCAGTGGCCGGAATCGATCAGGAGGACATTATTATTATTGGTGTACACTGTACAACTTTGTGTTACACTGTTACATCGCTTTGCATATGTAGCTATGCTAGAAACCGAAAGATGGCGCTGTAGTTATATATGTTTATTGATAAGATAACATTAAGAAAACTATTAATGACACTGTGTTTAAATCGTTGATAAATTATAACATTTATTTTCTTAAATTTTATAATTTGCTGCTTGCGATGCTTTGTACAATATCTTTATACAAACACTACTTTTAGAAATCGTACCAATATAATATATTTATAGCAACTAATATCGAGCACCACGCGATTTTTTCAAAATAACATTAATTTTCTCGTATATTAAAAAATAGTTTTTCCTTTTAATTGCGGTTCAATATTAACGTTTTTTTAGTTTTTTAAACTATAATTTATTTTTCATTTTTTAGTTTGATTTGTAATTTGTAGTTGGTTGAAACGCCATTATTTTACTTTTTTTTTAAATAAATTATTGTATTGTCAGCGGTCCTTGTTAAATGTGCAAAGTTTTAGTTCAATCTGAATTATTGAAGTGAGTGAAAATCGCATTTAAAGATTCCGTTACGTAGAGATAGATAAAAAGGTGAGGCTAATATAATAAAGCGTGTTAAAAATGCGATCTCATCGAGAATAACTGTACGAATTTCAGTATTTATATTTATGGCGAAGGTACAGAAAATAAATAATACCTAATAAATAAATGGGCAAAGTCGCAAATATAAGCTTCATATCTACAGATATAATAAAATTCTAACTAAGCCGAATCTGTACATTAAATATTTTTTTGTAAATCTTATTAAAATAGACATTATGCTGGCCGAATCTATAGTTATTTGAATTTTTGTCTGTCTGTCTGTCTGTTACCGCATCACAGAAAAAACACTGGAGGGATTCTGATGAAATTTGATATGGTGATAACTGGTTATGCGGGTCAACATATAGGATACTTTTTACCGCGGGAAAATGTCTCATTTCTAAGAAAAAATACAAAAACTGCAATGTAAGAGTATACTAATGTGTAAAACCTAAGAATTTGGTTTTTGGTATCTGAACGCGGGCGGAGTCGCGGGCAGTGCTAGTCCAATATAAATAAATACTTACAAATGCCTAGTAACAGAGTGTGTATCGCAAATAGTCATCGACAAATATTTAACTTGTTCGGGATTTACGTGGTGTTTTCCATTTTACCTTTTACATACATCCATATATAAAGCTATTTGATAGCTGAAATATCTCGTAGTTAGGAATGGCGGGTATTAGTTAGTTTTTCTAGCCTTTATCATAAATGTTTATAGATTTTATTTTTTGTATCTGTTTGAGTACCTTTCTAATTCTGCGCTTTAGGTCCAGAGTTCGAGCTACCTTCATCAAACTTATGGCCAAATTAAAATCTTCTCACTATTTAAATTGGCTATAAGTAGTTTTGATATTGTACGTCCGTGTATTCTGTACATGTTTCACATTACATGTGCATATACGTAACATAATAAAAATTAAAAAAAAAGTTTTAAACCCTTAAATATGTATTTACTTCATTAGATACATATCTACTAATAATAATTTATATTGTACACCTAATTTTATAACATCATAATGAACGGTATTATAGTCATTACTTAAGATTTTTATCTAAACTACGTTTAGGGCGTATTATTTAAAGTGCATAATATGTAGGCAATTACCTAATAAATTTTATCTATTATACTTGCCTATATAATTAGGTAGTGCATAGGATTTAAGGAGTTGGGACGCAGATCTGGTAAATGTTGCTTATAATAAATCCAATAAAATGCTTTTTACAATTTGATCCATTCACGGTTTCTTATTGAATTGAGGCGTAGGGATAATGAATTGTCCGTCTCCGAGAAGGCGACCTATCTACCTACTGTTCGAACAATCGAGCAGTTCAACAAGTAACAACAACAACAGTCTTCTTTAATAAAAATACTAAGTAGTATAGTATTATGTGATCCGTGATAAAAAGCATTTTATGTAAGCCCCGAAAGCTCAATTAATGTAAAATTTGATTTTCAGTTTTTTTTTCTTTAGTGGCTTAGAGTTTCGTTAACAGACGCAATACATTCTGCCAGTGTCACGTTTTGTGAGAAAGACACGAATGAGTTATGAAAGTACGTAGTAAATGAATTTTAGCATCTTTATTTGTTTTTTATAAAGTAATATGGAAGTTAGAGAGAGATTATTTAATAAATTAATTTATCTCAAATCTACTTAGTTATAGAACAAATTAAACATGTCCGTGTCTTCGTTAAAAAGAAAGATGTTAAAATATTAGGTACTTTAGTAGCATAAAACAAAAGTAGTTAAGTCGGATTGTGCTATATTTTATGTAATGTTTTGTTATTATACAATAATAATTAGATTTAATTTAATTTAGCCGTTTAAAAGTATATATTTTTATTGTTAATACTTAGTTCTGTTCATTCTATGCATGTGATGTTCACATCTTAGAAGACATCATTTGTCTGATTGTATACTTTAGAATAATTATAATTAAGCTTGTTTATTTCATCTGTATGTCGGTTTTGTGAACTTATAAATAAATAAAATAAAAAATAATAAAAATATAATAAAACATAATTAAGGATAATAAGAAGTAATTCAAGTCTACACTCCACACCTCTGTATCATAATAATATACTGCACGCTTTGTTACTACCTACTTCATATGACATTATTGCATTTAACTACGCGAGACTAATATCTATAGATACGAGACTGTTAGCGGAACATTAAACTTAATATATAAAATTCCCGTGTCATGATGTTGATCCACGATGAACTCAGAAACTACTTAACGGATCTTGACGTGTTTTTTTTAAATGTGCGATTTGTTCCACCTTAAGTAATAGGATAGTTTTTATCCCGATCCCCGTCCCGTTTTTTATTTCCTATCTTTATTGAAAAATTAACGATTTTCATATCCGGAGAGGGATTCGGGAGAGAGAACCTTAGAAATTATTTAAATTAGATAACGCAACGCGCTGCCGGGATTGCCAGTATTGTATAGATTAAATAGATCTGACATCTGTGATAATATAAATCTTTTAATCTTCTCGTAATTTGTAAATATTATGTTGTTTTTAATAAAAAAAAAACACGAACCTAAAATCATGAATATGATTTTCTCGTCAAAATAATATTCCTATTAACTAACAGTTATCTATACATATAATAAAATTGTAACTAAGTCGAATCTATACATTAAATATTTTTTGGAAAATCTTATTGAAATAAATATTATTATCGATACAGAGGCCGAATCTATAGTTTTTAGAATTTTTGTCTGTCTGTCTGTCTGTTACCGCATCACGGAAAAACCACTGGAGGGATTTTGATGAAATTTGGTATGGTGATAGCTGGTTATCCGGGTCAACATATAGGATACTTTTTACCGCGGGAAAATATCTCATTTCTGAGAAAAAACAAAAACTGCAATGTAAGTTTATATTAATATGAAAAACCTAAGAATTTGGTTTTTGGTCATCTAAACGCGGCGGAGCCGCGGGCAATGCTAGTTAAGTATAAACATCGAGATTCTTCTTCTTCTCCCTGCCCATTTCCCAATCACTTGGGGTCGGCGCAGTACATCTTCTGTACTGCTGATAGGATTTGGCAAGTTTCACGACCGGCCGCCTGTCTGACGTCAACCCTCTTTGGGAATGCTATTGTCTCTCTTTGTCTGAATGGTATCGCGGAAGTCTTTTAAAACATTTTTTATACTATTACTTAAATTTTTATTGTTATTTTCGGATATATTTTAAAATAAATTTTGATTACACAATAAATTTTGTTTTGACGTTGTCAAATTTATAAACATCGAGATTAAGGATCAGCAAACATTACTTGTACTATATGCTCAGTTTTAGCTCTATTAACGTTATTTTTAGTTTATAAAGGACTTAATTACATTTTTAAATAAAAATCAGTTCTGCGTTTAATATAACCATGCCGGATAAAACCGCGGCAGGTCGCTAGTGGTGTGATTGATATATCATTATTGGTATAACCTACATTATTGATCATTGATGACAAGAGAAAATAAGTGTCCAACGACGTCAGAGTTGCCTTAAGCCCCGTTGACACGCTCGCAGTCTGGTTTGACAAAGAGCTTTGAAACGTAGGTCAAACGTTCATTTTGAACGTTCACTTTGAACGGCTTACATTGCATTTTCATTGCTCGTTTAAACAATCAGAATGCAATGAGACTGAATGAATCCAAATTAGACAGTTGTTGTAGGTACTAGTAGGTTTAAAGGGCCATCCAATTTTAAATTAAACAAGTAAAAAAAACGACTTTCTCAAAGCAGGCTTTGAGAAAAGTAGAACACGGTCCAAATCCACTTTTATTAACGTCCACATCAAAATGCGCTTTGATTGCTCGTTTATATGATTAAAATTGCGTCAAAGTAGTCATCAAAACTACTTGTCAAAGTAGAGTTTGATCGTGTCAACGCGGCTTTATTTTCTATTTACACGAATCCTTGAAGACCTTCCGTCTTTATCACACAAACAAATGTTTATCTTAGTCACATTAAATAGTTTGAATAAACATCCAATAAAAAATACAAACTTAGTGTATGTTTGTGCATAAAGAAAAATTGAAAATATATGACTCGTGTCTGACTACTAAACCGATGGTCACGGGTTGGATTCTACCTCGAGGGAATGTGGTAATGCATTTCCTAAAGAATCTTTGGATACTAACAAGACTTAGAAATTTAATTGATAACATATAAATAACAATTGTATTGGTATTAATTGGCCACTAATGAGTAGTTAGGCGATTGATGTAACATCTTGACGTTGGTTAAACCGTTTGTCTTTCAGTTGATAATTATATAATATGTAAATATATAAAATAGGCATTATTTGAAAGCTTAAGATATGATATTAGGTGACCACTACAGTTATTTTATTATGATGTCATTATTATTATCAGTTTTGGGCATCACATTAAACATACCCATATTTGTCCCAAGCCTCAGCTTGGTAAAGGCAGTCTTTTTTTTTTTGTTGACGCTGGGGAAACCCATCATGAGGACCCTGCCCGCCGTCATAATAGACAAGGTACTGTGAGATTCCTACTCACTAAAACTCACAGCGGAACCCGTCGCCGCAGTGCAATGGGGCGTTGCAGGATCGCTTGCGCATTCACTACAACGCCCCTGCGGTCGGCCCGTACCTCGCGGGCCATCCTCACCTAAATCGGGATGCCCTCGATTCAGAGCATCCCGACCGTCCCGATGACGTGCAAGGGAGTCAACGAGAGACCCCCCTGCAGTAGCTCCTCTAGGGTTAGTAAAGGCAGTCTGCGGTAACTCGTAGGCGAAGAGTAGTAGGTATGTTATATAGACAATTAATATTGTATATACTATAAGTATACTATAATTTTTAAATTATGATTTTAATGATAATACCTATTCATCTATACTGCAACAAAAGTATTTACTACCTAATACTTTTGTTTAATATCTATATACCAAAACTAGAGCAAACAATTTACAAAGCTATTGATAAATTCAAACAAAAAATGGCCAATATAAACAACTATCCTTTGACAAAACTAATGAAATCTCTAAAAAAAAAGTACCTATAAAAAAATTTCCTAGTAAAAATTATTACAAGTGTAGATACATAGAGCTTATGATCATCATTCATTTTAAATCTAAGTCCAGGTACTTTACCAATTTGCAAAGTGTACCGGGAACGCGTCTGAATTACAAATTACATGTAATTGTGCGGGTAAAATATCGACCGATAAACAAAACAATAGAACTCGGCGACAATCGTTAAGTATATACAAGTACCGGATGATACTTCATTTAAGTACTCCAAGATCCAGGCCGTTAAATGTTAGTTTATAACTAACGGATTATCTGACGGAAGCAGATAAAACCTTTGGTACGTATAAAACACATCACAGTACAACTACGGTGAAAGTGTTTCGCCAGTGAAACCAGACACTGTACCGACGTGTTATAGAAAAATAATTTATAATGAATTATAAAGTTGGTAAGTTTTTTTTTTTCAAATAATATCTTAGTTTTATAAGTGTCTTGATATTATGCGGTATTTGTCTGTATAATTTCAATGCAAGGAAATACGTTTTTCTCACATTAATTATCAGTTATTAGTTTTCCCTAACACTTTTTGCCTTTGATCTTGAATTATTGTCATTTTTATAATAGAAATAGCATTCATTTAAAACTTAACCCACTAAACCTCGAAAAGGGAATCTTTTAAAAAATAATGATTCGAATAGGTAGGTGCTCTTGTAAAATATTTCTATTAAATAGGTATTTTCTTTTCAAGCACCTTTTGCTATTTGAAAAGATTTTTTTAAGTCCTATCTTTATTGTTGCATATTATGTAGGTACGTCAATATTGCATTTGAAAAATAATGATCCACAGGAAAACTCCTTGACGTAGGTACCTAAACTTCGCAGTTAGTAATAGAGTGAATAATTATGTTTATACATAGTTTATACCCATCATCACTTAATAGATTGAAGGTACATACATGATACAACTTTATGTTTATCTATACATATAAATAACGTTGAAGTGTCTGTTTGTAATGTCAAAATAACAGCTTTTTACTAAATGCATATGAAGCTATACATATATGGTACTAATAAGAAAAAACACAATTTTTTAAATTTAAATCGAATTGGCTAATCTTCGAAACGGCTGGACTGATTTTGACGGGATTTTTACTGGCAGATAACTGATTTTGTAAGGTGTAGCTTAGGCTACTTTTATTGTAAAACTAGCGACTCACCCTCGCTTCGCTCGGGTTCGTCCCTACTTACGTTTTAACATTTAGTATAGATTTCTCAGAGATGAGGTATTTTCCCGCAATAAAAAGTATCCTATATTGTTGACCCGGATAACCAGCTATCAACTTACCAAATTTCATCAAAATCTATCCAGTGGTTTTCCCGTGATGCGGTAACAGACAGACAGACAAAAATTCTAAAAACTATAGATTCGGCCTCTGTATTGATAATAAAGTAAACCCATTTCAATAAGATTTTCCAAATAATATGTAATGCACAGATTCGGCTTAGTTACAATTTTATTATATGTATAGACAAGAATTCGGGTTCCGTTCAAAAAAATAAAACGTACCCAGGGACGCACCCGAGCGAAGCGAGGGCATGTCGCTAGTAAATAATAAAGTTATTATTATAATAGATATTTCCAAGGTTGTAGGTATGTATCGCTTGTAAGTTGATGTGAACATAAATTACAATTTAAACTTAATTGCAAAATGCTAAAGTGTAGTAACTAACTAGTAAGTAGTCCACGTAGGAATCTACCTCAGAATACAGACAGTTTTGTATACTGAGTTATCTACGTATGAAAATTAATTTTGCATCTGAATTTGAATTAGATCGTTTCTTCAAAACTGTACTTAACAAAAAATCTACCTATTCTCTAACTTCTATCGTAATATATATACCTACTATGGAGTTTTATAATTTTTATTGTAAACATTTTCGAGTCAACATATTTGTCAAATGTTTATCTAAACTAAGTTTTTTAAGCAAATAATAATAACTTCACACATTTAAATAGAAAATACAAGGAAGACCAAGAACTATCCATACTTACTATATTCAGTATTTACTTTAATATTATAAATGTGAAGGTGTGTTTGTTTGTTTGTCCTTCTTTCACGACGAAAAAGAGTTTTTTAGAGATAGAGGGTTGGAGATTGACTGAAAATTATCTCATTCCCACGGGAGAATCCGTATTATTAATATTATGTATAAATGTGAAAGTTTGTGAGTATGGATGTTTGTTACTCTTTCACACCAGAAAGTCTAAACGGATCTGGAAGAAATTTGGCACAGAGATAGATTATAGGTAGGAATAACACATAGGCTACTTTTTCACGGAAAAATATACGGTTCCCGTGGGATAGGTTTGTTTTTGTTTTCCGTTATAGTGCAACCCATAACAACTCATCTATACATTATACACTGGTGTGCAAAAAAATCGGGCCACCCTTAATTTTAAGCATAATTTTTCGTTGACAATTGTTTGGTGAAAAAGAATACCGTAAAGGTAATTAAGGAGATTAGACGCCTTTGTTTCCTTCAAAAAAGTCGTAAAATTCCTGGAAGTGCACGTGTGCGCTTAATTATAGTCAATTAGCAGTAATTAGTGAATATTTGCATAATATGGATTGAAGCCACAAATACTGTTTTTTGTTATTTTAGAAGCTTAGTTGAGTTCCAATTATTGAACAAGACACTTTTACTTTAGATCTGCGATTATTAGAAACACTGCAAGATGGATCTGACCGAGGCTGAATCATCTCGAATTGTGACTTTACTTGAAACTGGACAAAGTCAACGTCAAGTGGCTCAAGCTTTTTCTGTGAGCCGTTCTCGTTACATAGAGACTGGTGGCTTTGTGCGACGACATGGTTCCGGCCGACGAAGAGCCACATCAGAGCGTGATGATCGATTTATTGTGTCATCAGCTCTAAGAAATCGTCATCGCACAGGGGTTGAGAGAAGAGAGAGGTGTTAATGTTAGCGAGTGGACAGTAAGGCGCCGACTTAGAGCCGCTTCCCTGACGCCACGCTAGTCCGCAACAGGCCCCAATCTCACCCCTGCACATCGAATTGCAAGATTACTTTTTGCCCGAGATCACGTGAATTGGAATTTGGAGCAGTGGAAGAAGGTTCTTATTACTGACGAAAGCAGAATGTGTATGCATGGTGCCGACGGCCGTAATTTTGTTTCCCGGCGACCAGGTGAAAGATATGCACCATGCACTATGCGGGAGACAGTGTCATATGGAGAGGGCTCAGTTATGTTTTGGGCAGGATTCTGTTACGAAGCGAAAACCGAGCTTATATTCATAGAAAATGGATCTCTTACAGCCGCTAGGTATATAACGGAGGTTTTAGAAGATCATGTGATGCCTTTTACTGGGTTCATTGGAGAAGATTTTCTGCTTCTACAAGATAATGCTCGCCCACACACTGCTACATCAGTAAGGCAGTATCTTCAAGAGGTCGGAGTGTCTACTATTGCCTGGTCAGCGCGAAGCCCTGACCTTAATCCGATAGAGCATGTATGGGACCATCTCAAAAGAAAAGTTAGAAGTCGCGTAGTAGTCCCGAGCAACATTCTAGAATTAAAAAGCGCCTTATTGGAAGAATGGGAGTCTGTTACACAAGATTATCTAAAAAAGTGTGTCATATCTCTGAAAAACCGATTAAAAGCTGTAATTAAAAATAGAGGCGTTAATACGCATTATTAAAAATCATAAAACCAATCGAAATCTTTTAATTTTCCCATTAATTTGCGGCTTACATTTTTATACCAAACTCGCGAAAAATCATTAAATTTGATTTTCCTCTATTTTCGAGCAATAATTTTTATTTAAATTATTCAACGATTATTGATTTAGGTACCTAGGGTATACAGCTACCCCTATATAATAACAAAATTAATAAAAAAATATCATATCTTAAGTTTGTCCATTTTCTCTAGGTGGCCCGATTTTTTTGCACGCCAGTGTAATAAAATTCTGAGTCGAATCTGTACGTTAAATATTTTTTGGAAAGTCTTATTGAAATAGTCATTAATATCGACACAGAAGCCGAATCTATAGTTTTTAGACTTTTTGTCTGTCTGTCTATGACCGCATCACGAGAAAACCACTGGACAGATTTTGATGAAATTTGGTGTGATGATAGTTGGTTATCCGGGTCAACATATAGGATATTTTTTACTACGAGAAATATATATCTACTACACTCTCATCTCTGAGAAATCTATACTAAACGTGAAAACGTATATAATTTACGTATATGTCTGTTCCACACTAACCGTCAAAACTTACCAAGGGACGAACCTCAGCGAAGCGAAGGTGAGTCTCTAGTAGATATATTATATATCATTGTTAAAAATGTATGAACTTTAATTTCAGTATCACTATTGGTGTTTATGGCGGTGTCATGTCTCTGCGCGCCTCAGCCGAAAGCCTCGCGGACCAGTTGCCCTTGCCCTAAAATATACGTGCCATTATGTGCGTCAAACGGTCGCACATACAATAATATATGCGAATTCAAGTGCGATGCAAAACATTATAAGGAACACTCAGGCATTGAACTCTCTGTATTATTCAATGAGCGTTGTGAAACACGACTGTCATAATATTAGGTAAGCACTCACATAGGATACTTAACGTAATACTTAGATACTATATAAAACAAATTTCGTGCCAATCTTAATACTTATTAGTTTTATTGATTACAATCAATTTGAACTCACGCTAAAAATGTAAGATAGAGAAGGCGTGAAAAACAGTGTTTTCCTTGACACATGAAAGATTTAAATCTATACATTAATAAAATTCTGAGTCGAATCTGTAAATTAATTTTTTTTTTTTGGAAAATCTTATTGAAATAGTCATTATTATCGATACAGAGGCCGATTCTATAGTTTTTAGAATTTTTGTCTGTCTGTCTGTGACCGCATCACGAGAAAACTACTGGACAGATTTAAATGAAATTTGGTGTGATGATAGCTGGTTATCCGGGTCAACATATTGGATACTTTTTACTGTGGGGAAAATAAATCATCTCTGAGAAATCTATACTAAACGCTAAAACGTAACTACGGACCAAAGCGAGGGTGAGTTACTCGTATTTATATAAGACACCATATTCTGTGTATCATCTTACACAGCACGACACTGACTTGACTTTTATTTTCTTTTCTCTTTTTTATATTTTTAATAATTAAAATAATTAATTAAAATATTTGGGTAAAATAAATAAATTATAATTATATTATTGATTATATTTACTTGATTTTCAGATTAGTGCCTACATGTCTGTGTTGGTTACTGTATATTGAAAAGGCAGATGGAAACTTTCAATTAGTCTTAAAAAAATTTTAACTGGTACTCAATATGAAAAATTGTAAAACCCATCTAATAAAAACGTAAATTATTTAATGAAATAAAATAGTGCATATGCTTTTACTTGAGAATAAAAAATATTTAAATTATAATAAACAACTTGTTTTAAGAATGATATCAAATATTTATTTATTAAAATAAAAAAGACTTTAGTATATGTTGTTAGACAATAAAAAACAATATGTTTAAAAAGTACATCTAAAAAAAAACAATTCATGTAATAAAATAAATATAATTTATATATACAATAAGTCAATTTATGAATGAGTGTAAATAAAATTGTTAAAATTATTTTTTTATATTCCAAACACCATGATATCACCACATCCTACAATGCCTTTTGGTGAATATATCCTATCTTTTGATATTATTATTTACTGACAAAAACCCATCACCTATATAACTCAAATAGTAATAAGCCACACCTTATTAATTATAAACCTTACCTACCTATGTGAACCTTAATAATGATATATATATATATATATATATATATATATATATATATATATATATATATATATATATATATATATATATATACATATATATATATATATATATATATATATATATATATATATATATATATATATAATAAATTATCATAATTTTGATGGCATTAATTCTTTCAGAGTGAATCTTTTTCTAGTAAAATCAACTTTGTATAAATCACTTGGAAGGAAGCACTGTAAAAAAAGATGAGTGATGAGTCCAGTGATACCCCAAATGTTATGTTTTTCATGGATAAAGACTGGTGTTAAAAACCCTTCATATTTTAAATGAGCGTGCTTTGTTCTATCACAGAAATCTGCCATTGGTATTGAAAATACTTCTTCAACTTCATAAATATTTACATTTAAATTGTCTAAATTGAGATCTTTTATGACACCAACAACTGGAGTGATTATTATGTTTTTATCGCGTCCTTGGACTGGATACATTTCACACCAAACATCCACAGATTTAGGAAAAACACCAATTTCTTCCTCTGTTTCTCTTAAGGCTGCATCGACAACTCCTTCATGGTCCTCTAGCTTTCCTCCTGGAAATGATACCTGGCCACTATGACTTTTTAAGTTCGAAGATCTTAAAGTGAATAATAAATGTAACTCTCCATTTTTTACAAAGAGAGGTATTAACACAGCAGCTTTGTTTTGGGGTGTAACGTCAGTTCGAGCAAATGCGGGCAATTCTTTTATGCGCGATATACACTTATCTTTCGCATCTTTTGAAAGTAAAACTTGAGGGGATAACGACATATTATGGAACAATCCAAACACACATCCAGTTATTCACTAAATGTAACTATGATTTAGTAATAGCAAGAACTAGATGTTCTACGTTTTTCATATATTATCGTTAATTTTATTTAAAATATAATAGACTTGATCTTGAAGTTTGAAAATTGAAAAATGAAAGTTATTAATTATTGCCAAACAGACTACAAAAATCACTAAACGTCAAAATCAGCTGCAACTTGCAAGTAGTTGTCAGAACTTATCATGCGTCATAATAAATAGGCTGCTACATACGAGAGTAGCTGTCCATTGATTTTGTTTGCTCTCATCGTGTGCTCTTAGTTGTTCCGCTTAGGAAAGCCTTGCCAGGTAAGCTTTGGCACCAGATTTCATAGTTATTTAACAATTTATGTTTATTTAAAGTGCTTAAGGAATGGGTAAGATTTCTCTACAGGAGGGTGCCACACGTATGGCCTATTTACATTCAGTCTGAGGTTAAGCAATTTATTGTGATAATAACTCAATGTATTGTACCTGGAAGTGAGACCAACGGTTGCGCAGACATTCTTCAAATACTTAATTGGCCATATTCTACATAAGTCAAACGTTTAATTTGCCAAATTCGCGATTTGTCAAATCAGTTATTCGTCAAAACCTAAATTCGTCAAATACGTGATTAGTCAAGTTATTGTATAATCTCGCACATGTTTTATATATATGTATATAATATACATTAGTAACTAACTGCCTCGGTGGTACTGTGGCTAACATGTACGGCTGCACACTCGGAGGTCCTGGGTTCGAGTCCCGGGTGGGCCCAAGTTTAGTTATTGAATCGTTCTGTATAGTAAACCTCAGTAACAGCTCGGCGTTGGGAAGTTTGCGGTGTTTCAGCACCGTGCCTCGGAGAGCACATAATGCCGTCGGTCCTGCGCCTTAACTCTCACTGGTCGTGTCGAGCAGTCGTCCCACCGGAGTATGAGAGTAACATCGTACGCTTGTGCATCTCCTGCGCAGATGGCTAGTCTCAATGAGATTGGCTGCCGTGGCTGGAATCGGTCAGGAGGTTTGGAGGGAGTTCACTAATGATAATAATAATAATATAATAATTCAAACACAATAACAAAATAATATTATACGTCAAGCTGCAAACGGTACAAGAGGTGAAATGTGGAAAGTGCAGGGCAGGGAAATGACACGTAAAGGACGCGCTGCGACTCAGGCCGTACCTCTCCGTACACTATGTGTGTACACTCACACAAATTCAAAGCTGAGCTTATGGCGCGAGGACTGTTCACGTGATGTGTAACATCTCTATAGACTCATAGAGTTTGTGGATCGTGTCTAACAGTCTAAGTGACAATTCTCAAGGTGTAAAAGTAACGAAAAATCGTGTACCCGTATGCATTCGTTACTATAGCATCAGTACTCGTTACTTTTGAATCGTTACTCGTTACTTTTGATACCCGATAGCATACTCGTAGAGCATCGCATCGAGTCGTATTGCGTACGGTATAACATTGACGTCGCGTTGTTTTCAATCGAATAAAGCACGAATGCATTTCAATTGGAGAGTTATATGATATTCAGAACCCAGAAATTTTAATTATTTATAAATCTATATAATTTTTAAAATTTTACTAACAATATTTTTTTATTAATAATTTTTTAAATTAAATAATAAATAAAAAATAGATAGTTTAAAAATAAATAACGCCATCGTTAGTGTGACGTCGTAATGCATAATATATTATTTAAAATTAATTGCGCGAACGATTTATCAAATCATAATCTGTATGTATTGCACATAATCACATGATCATATCTCACGTAGGATAAATAGATAATTATTGTATTACAATATTGTACACAATTATTATTTTAAAAGCGCAACTGTTGAGTTTTTCGCCGGTTCTTCTCAGCAGAAAACTTCATTCCGAGCCGGTGGTAGCAAAGAGTATAGTTATATACTGGGAAAGCTTCTTAACGGACTGACTACACTGACATTTAATTTTAATTTAAAATGTAAAATTGACGGTTCAAAAGAGCTTGTAAAAGTCAATATGATGTAAAAGTGTGATTGAAAAAATGTGATTGTAAAAGTCTATATGAATAAAGTATCATATTTTGATTTGATTTGACATAATCATTCAGTAAAAATTATAAGTATTAGTAGGATAAAAAACTAAAAATGTGTTCTAAATATAATGGTTGTCTCTAGTTGAAATTTGTTTCTAAACAAAATTTCTAAGATCTGGAAATCATGCAACTTGAAAGAAATAAATAAGCTCTCTAATTTACTCATTAATGGTATTAACTGAAAGTTGTATTTTGTTGAATAAAAAATCAATAAAAACATCAGTACGAAAATATGTACGGAAAATGCGAGTAACGAAATGCATTCGTGAGTAACGTTTCGTTACTCGGTACTAGATGGCGTACCCGTTACTCAGTAACGAATACATACGGTTTGCTACAGCACTAGACAATTCACAATTGACTTATGACATTGACAATGAAAAGTTTATCAAGAACATTTTTGCAAATTAATTTTATACGTATATTAGTGATAATTTTACACAATAATGACATAATTATTAAAAAAGTGCAATATTTTTAAGTGAATATGAATACGACAAGTCTTACCTTTCAGGGTTTATTTACTCTTGCATCGCGGGAACGATGTATAACAAATTTAAAGAGATTTCGAATGCCTTTAATGAATAAAAATTTAAAAATGCCTACAGCTACTGCTGCTGTTTTAGTGCCTCTATGTCAAGTAAATAATATCCCATCTTTGTTGTATACTGTAAGATCGATGCAGTTAAAGAGTCACAGCGGTCAAATATCTTTTCCCGGGGGGAAAACTGATAAAGATGAGACGCCTATTGATACTGCCTTAAGAGAAACCTACGAAGAAATAGGCTTATCACGGGAAAAGATAGAAGTTTGGGGATGTACACAGGCTTTACCAGGTAGGAGTTTTAAGATTATGATTACTCCAGTTGTTGGCAGTATAACAGATTTAAAAGAAGAAGACTTTTGTATAAATAAAAATGAAGTTGATTCTGTGTTTACAGCGCCTCTTGAAAGTTTATGTGATCCAAAAAACCAGTTTTACACCCAGTACAAAAATGGCTATATATTACCAGTTTTTGTGATTAATGAATTTAAGATTTGGGGAATAACAGCATATATTACACATATAGTACTGAGCTGTCTACTTCCTCAGGATATTTACAAAAATAATTGGATGCAGAACAAAATTCCTACAAAACTGACAAATGAAGGTGCTTAAATATTATTTCAAAATTGTTTTTTTTTCTGTATATTTTGTTATGGTTATTTATTTAAATAAAATTAAAATCTTTATTTTGTTGTTATATTTAAATATTTATTGAAAAGTACAAAACCTACATATCACAAGCAAAATTTTTGACTTATTGTATAAAGCTTTTAGCATACATTACAAGGCAATATCAGTATGAATAGTAAACTTTAAAAATTGTATGTTTAAAAATAAATAAAAGTATTAATTAAAACTAATTGTAAATGATATTTTAAAAATTAATAAAATCATAATTTTGTAAAACCAAAATACAAAGGAAACAAAAGGAAAAGAATAATAAAAGACAAATAAAAAAATAATAATATTAATCCAGGTTTATTCCTTAACATTTATATTAAAATCTAGTATTAATATTTTATACATTGTCCAATTGACATGTTGATGTCTCTCGCCTTTGTCTATTGTGTACTATAAATAAATGATTCACAAAACAATCTATATAAGGGCTGCTCCACACTATAGTGCCGATCAAGGTTTGCTCTCAGTCCGATATTGGTCTGGTAAAGTATTGTTATACAAGCAACAATTAGTGCATTCACACTATCAATAAGAGTCACGTTCCTGTGGAATCACACTCCAGCAACGTTTCTTGTATAAAAAAACTTTACCAGACTGAGAACGGACTGTGATCGTATGACACTATAGTATGGTTTGGCCTTAACAATGTAAAATATAAAACTATCATCAATCAGGGTTGGTAGGTGGTTTAATTTAAAGCATAACTTTATGCTATGAGGAGGTCATCGGCGTCTTAAAACTTGAACATATTAAACAATGATTTTATACTAACAGTATTTTTATTTTATTTCGTAGGATATTTTCAAAATGAAATTAGGTTATTTTAAGTATTGTATTCAGCCCTTTTTAACGTCCTACTTGTGGGCGCGGGCCTCCCTTCAGTACCAGGGGGATCAGGCCATGTCTACCACACTGGTCAAGTGCGGGTGGGCGGACTGCACATGTCTTTCGAAAACTTGCTAGGTTCTCTAAGATATGCAGGTTCCCTCATGATGTTTTTCTTCACCGTAAAACAGGTGTCAATCATGTCGGAAATGATTCGGGATTGGAATCCCTTCACTCAGTTTCCCAAACGAATGTGTTACCACTGGGCTACCACTGCCTCAATTTTAAGTATTAGTCGTTCATATTTATATTGCGACATATAATTGCAACATAACTTGTCTGACTTAAAATAGTTAATGAATGAATCCTGTTTAACTTGTATAAGCTCAAATTAATCATATTATTAGTATAAAACGTGTTTAAACGTAGTTCAACATTGAATTTATGTTAAAAGATAAGTACTTAATCAGTACCTTCAAAAAAGGTAACTTTGAGGCAGGCAAGAGCATTCAATATGCTTTATAATAAATATAAGGAAATTGTTGCAAATACCAAACGTATGTTTGTACGTTGCAAATACCATGTACAGACAGGCAGAGGTGTTTAAAATGGCTGAAAAATTCTTATCTAAACCTAAATTATGGGTCAAACTAAAAAAAAAAATACTGTAAAACCAATCACTTAAATAAGTACTTTGTGAATATAATACAAAAATGTCAAATATTTTTCGTTGTGTTTGAACACATACTAAAACTAAGAAAATAATAATTATATATCTCTTATGTATATAAAAGATAGTCATAGGATATGAAATCTAACAGTAACCTCTGCCAATAGAATATTGGTAAATGATTTTTAAGTAAATCCAATCAAAATGGCCACATTGCCTCTCACTAGAAAACCATTGAGTACAGAAACATGAACTTGCAACACCAGAGACAATTTAACAGCCGTTCATAATAATCAACAAATTTTGTTTGCACCAAACCATTCAATCTTTTAGATTTACTGTATTATCGTCATCTTATATAATAAAAATTACAAAAATATTTTGCCATAGGGCCAGTTGGCGATATAAAATCGATGGATATATAGAATCAATTTAAGTAAATAAATTAATTATTTGACCACCTGTTCTGAAATGCTTATTTGTATAGAAATATCGCCATCAAAAGTTACATCGCTAAGCAGGCCGGACCCGGCAGTGTACGGACCCTAAGTATTATCTATTGGCAAATAACAATGAAACAGCAGAGCCTAATGTAGTTTACTGTTTGGAGTTGCTGAGGTCGTCCACGTCCACGGGGATAGATGTCGTGAACGTTGGCGTCTCGAGTTCTTCGTGTTTCTTCATCTTCAGTGCCTAGAATATTACAATAATGTACATTAAAATTAGTTATATAAAGAAGTTATACATTCAATTAACCAATTTATATATTAATAAACATATAATTTTGCTAATATAATATTATTTTCAATTATGTAAATAACATCTCATTTCCTTAAAGTATTATTTTATAGCAATAACTGTGGATATTATGTACAATGTAATTTAACAATTATTTTGCTACAGGCATCTCTATTATTTAATTACATAAATACACTTATCACAAATTAAAAAAAAAACTTTAAAACATTAAGTAAATTTAGTTTTAAAATAAAATGTACTTTTTGAAATACCTAGTATAAATAACACGTTAATAAATAATATTATGTTATCACAAAAAAACCACAACCCTCTCGAAGTATGAAGGAAACATCACAGAGGCGGTGAATTAATCTGTCAAGAAGCAATGTTTCATGAAATGGCAAAATCGATTTCATCGAACAGGTAACATTTTCGAAAACCAGAGGTTTCATACAATGTTTGCCAAATATGTTTAATGCAGGTTATATAATGCAAGGCGAAAGGAAAATATTTTTATTAGCTTGCAGTGTAGCCAACTTTATCATTAAAATTTGAAGATATTTGTTTTTTTTTAAATAACTCACAAAAAAAATAGTGTGGAAAATAAACACAACACATGTTTCGCTCTTATCCAACCCAAAACAATGTAAGACAGCTTATAAAATTAATTTATTATAGATTTTTAACAAAAAAAAAAGCATTTTTATAATTGATATAATAAATCACTAATATATTTTATTTAATAGTATACACATATGACCTTTAATTTCCCGCCTACAAATACAATAAAAAATCAAGCCTTTTTAAACATTTGTATTTTACCATTTTTTTATTGAAAAAAAAAACTCCGAATGTTGGCTACACTGTTAGTATGTATGTACACAAACGTATCGCGACGTCACAACCACGCAACGTACCGTGGGTTCCTCTTTGCGCGGTCGCGTCAGCGTCGGCGACATGAGCAAACCTTTTGTCGATAACTGTAGTAAGGAATAGAAAATAGGAGAAACAGGTAGTAGGTACAGAACTAGCCTAGCTATACAATAATACTATACACATAATGTGGAATTCAAGCTACATATATAAAAAAAAATAAGAGGTTCTCTATGCTCGTATATAAAAAAAAATAAAGATATAGATTTAAAAGTATGACAGGTAAATAGCAAAAAGTTTCAAATAAAAGATAAAATAGAATAATAATAGATAGTCAAGCTTTTCCAAGGGGACAAGTACATTGAGAAAACTTAAATAACATATACAAATAATAATTTAAATTGTTTAATAATGTTTCATTAAGTTAACTACTTCTGCTAGCTCTACATTATAATCTCTACATAATATAACCTGTTCAAAATTATATGAAATAAAATTCAATTACTTTAAGTAACATAAATTAGCTTTATTCATAGACATAGAGAATGGACTGAGAAATGCTCTCGTGAAATTGACCACTCTTTAGAAAGAGAGAAAGCTATCGTGCGGCCTATACCTGGCTTTTACTTCAATTTGAATTTATAAATGAAATGTAAAAAATATATAATACTATGATGAAATATAAAATGGTTATAAATATCTTTCTTCATTAATCGTATTTCAATAAATACGGAAGACTTCTGGCCGCACATATTTTATCTATCGCACCTTTGCTCCATTTTTAGCTGACGGCTGGCAAAGAAACACTCAGTTTACTCCACGTCTATGACTTTACTAGAACTCCGAACAGTTTATATTTCAGGACAATTATTGCAAACTATAGCTATATTTATGTCCAACTATATATAGAGCAATATAAACTTTTGTCTGTATGTCTGTCTGTATGTATATATTATATTTGTGTGTGTGTGTGTGTGTGTCTGTACGTACCTGCTGCAGCTTGTAGTGGTTGATGATGTCCTGGTCGGCGGGGCAGCTCTGCGCGAAGGCGTCCAGCTGGTACATGTGGTGCATGTAGCGCCAGAGCGCGCGGTAACTCGTCTGCGTTACCATACATTTGTATTGTATTATATCATTTTTTTATTTTAATTTATATATCAAGGGTCTAATAACATATGCGACAAAGTCCAGTTAAAGTCATTTACAAACAACTTATAACATTAAAAATATATTACATATTTACTGTTATAAGTATGAATTTGATACCTTTTATTTTAAGCTGTATTTTAATGTTAAAACAAGTCGGTTAACTAAGAAACTTAAATAACGCGATGGACTCTAATCGATTAATCGACGTTTGACATTATATGAGACTTTGCCGCCTTTGTTATTAGACCCCTAATATATTATCAGTTAAATGTATCAGTGGAAAGTTCTCTACTACAAAAATTTATATTTTATAGTATACATTTATCCTTTTTAATGGCCTGCTTTTGATCGCGAGCCTTCCTCCAATGCTAGGAGGATCAGGGTATAGTCCAGTCCTTCACCGTAAGACAAGTGGTAATCATGTTGGAAATGTAACGCACATGAAAATATCAGAGATGCGAGACCCGGGATTTGAACCCGCTTTTGTCAGTTTTGCCACTTCTTATACATCCATTATTCTATAATACTTTCTTAGATTTACGCGAACATTTGACATTTTTAAATAAACTGTATACATACCGGTATTTCAAAGTCCACGAAGTATTTCCCGGCGACGCGGATGTGCTGCAGGCGCGGCATCAACTCGCAGTCGAAGCAGCACATTGTATCCCCTGTCAGGAACCTGTTAACAATATTCACAATATCCATACTTAATAATATTATAAATGTGAAAGTATTTCAGCCTGTCTGTCATTGGACCAATTTGGATGAATTTTGGTATAGAGATAGATGGGACCTTTAAGACGGACATAGGTTATTTTAAGTCCTATGTTTAGAAAATAAAGTTAACAATGAACAATCAAAAAAGTCAAAAAATACAATCAGCGCCAAAAACTGTCCTCACCGAATGAGCGCTCATTTGGACATTTGAGCGCGCTTTAATTTTTTTAATGTTTTTCGTGAACACAATTTTGAGTATTGTATTTAAGGTTCAATTTACATTTTTGTATATTTATTTCAACTAGAACAATTACCTAAACATTTTTTGATCGATGTTAACAACGGAAAAAACTCAATCAATACTCACTAATTAAATAATTAACAAATTCCATACCTGGTGCCTCGACGCTCGAGCAACGCGTCTATACGTTGTAGATGCGCACGCAACGAGGCCGACTTCTGCTCGTCCTTACGCACCAACACTAGCTTCAGCTTCGAGTACAAGTTCTCTATCAGTGAGGCCACTTCTTTATCCTAGAAACATATAATATACTTATAATTATTAAGTAAAATATTTAGAAAAAATAATTTTAATAGAAATACATCATAAAAAGGCACGGACAATATGTCTGTGGTATATAAAACATTTAGTAAATTGGTGTTTTTCCAGTAGGTTATCATCCATTTACGACAATGCTAGTACCATAAACATTCACGAGATGGCACTATGAGATATTGTCAACATGATACAGATAGAAAAAGGCTCTAATAAATAATTAGTTATGAAAAAATGTTTTATTTTTTTGTTAAACGTTGCGTGTTTTTAGAAAAAACACCAATATAGATTAGAAAATAAAGTAGAAATACAAAATTTGATCCAAATCGTTAGAGCCATTTTCGAACTCTTGTATAAATAATATAAATTTATACAAGAATTGCTCTTTGACAAAATTATATTAAATCAATTTTAAAACAATGTTAAGAGTAAATTGTCTATAATTAATTACCTACTATTAATAAAAAAAGTACATACTAAGTCGAATTAAAATATGGCAGAATTGAGGAAAAATAATTAATGAAGTCCAATAAATTTTCAGATTATTCCACTGTACTGCTTCATATATGTACCTTTATATTGTAATAATAATTCCTTTATAATAAAACCACAGAAAACCATAAAAGAACCATTAATATTTATTTGCATTTGAAGACATCGCGTAGCCCGAATATCTTGTTCTTTTTTTAACGCGGTCAAAAATTGTAACTAAATGTATATTGCCGATAAGTCTAAAAAAAACTTTATACTTATTTAATTTTAAGGCTATACTCAAGATTTCTCGCTTACAAAACGCTTTACCACATACTTAAAAAGATATGTATCTATTTTTAGCAAAATTAAATAAGATATAATATTAGTTAACCATATGAAATACAAATTGATTTTGTTGCTTCATAAATACTTTTGATCGATATTTAATTATAAACGATACCAGTTACTATGAATCTTGCTTATTTTTGTTTTAACATCCAAATCTCCATTTTACTACGTAATAAAACATCCTACGCGAGAGACGGCGTGTCTGCGTCCTACTGAACTAGTTCAAGTGACATAATGTTTGACAAACGATTAGAAATCCTTTTAAATGGTGGCTGATATAAATATTATTCATAGAAATATACCAGAAGTTTCTTAATTAATCCTTTTATAACAGTGTTAATATAATTCACATTAGCAGTTGGTCAACCAAAGATTTAAATTTGCACATGTGGCATAGTTTTTTTTACCGTTTTATATATTAAATAAGAGCTATGATTATTTCTGTTAGTAAACATATTATGTAACAGTAAAACAATAATCAGAGCTAAGGGGAGAGTAGAGTAATCTCCACATGAAAGGCCTCCACCGGGACTCAGAAACCCATTCAATTATTAAACCGGTTTTTGTCATTGAATCTAAACCGAAAGGCTTTTCGGTTTAAGGTTTCGGTTACGTTCTTTAACGAATATAGTTTCCATGATCGTAATGAACCGGTCAAAATGAATTTTTGGGCGTTTAGATTTGGCAAATCTTTGCTAATAGTGAATTGCGTAGTAGAAGAATACATTATACGTGCCATAGTAATGAATGAGTTAAAACCGGTTTATTTCGGTATAAAAACCTAAATCTAACTATTCTCTATGAATAACCATTAACCAATATTATTTCGGTTCAGTACGTTTTCATTAACCGGTAAATGAACGAGCGATAAATTAACCATTAGGTACATTACCGAAATTAACAATTTAAACAGATTACGAGCCTTGTCCTCCACAATAAAAAAATGTAGATGATGTTTATTAAATAATTTTTTGTAGTGGTTCCGTAAAAATGACTAAATAACCAAGAATTTATTTTATTCTTTGCAATATTATTAAGGGGCTCTCCTTAACACCTATACCTCTAAATCCTGCCAGAGTTTAGACTTTTAAGTATTACGTTTTTAGTTGCAGACTTAATATTTGTATCATTTTGTTGCGTATAACAAACCTGCACAAACAAATTGTGTCCACCGGGCACTGATTTCATAATATGCCGCTCAATCTTCTCATTCTCGAGTATGGCGAGACCATTGTCGATGAGGATCGGTGGATGCGTTGCTTCAAAGTTGGTGCGGAAGTCTGGTGGTGGTTTTTGCATGTCAACCGTTGTCACCTAAAGTATTAGAAAAAAATAAAAATAAGATAAGTATAAGTAATACTTTCTTATATTTACGCGATTAATTGACATTTTAAATAAAACTATTTTTTCGGATTACATATTTCGTGGATTTAAACAATGGGAACCAAAAATAAAAATAAATAGGTACATACGGAATAAGAATTTATACAATATTTATTTTATTAAAAAAAATTACGTCACATTTCACGTCTACAGATAGCTGACAAAAAAAACAAACAAATAGGTCCCACATACTTCTTATTCCTATGTAAGTCATTAACTCATTAATTAAGTAAGCAAATTAATTACTTAAATAAAAAAAAAAACATCTTACTTTTAAGCTGATCGTCTTAAGCTCTGCCAGAAGGTAAAGGTCCATGAAGTACTCCTGACAGAATAGACACGCGCCCTTCCGCCTACCATCGATGGTCGAGGCCTGAAATTACAACAAAAAGATCATTATATCTAATTGTATTTGAAATATAGACAAGTTCGAGTTGTACTCGAACAAATTTTCGATATTATTCATTACAATGTAGTTCTAAAGAAAAACGTATACAAGAAAAAATGTTCATTTTTCCATCGAGTTCGAGTCATGTCAAATGGATTAAGAGCCACATGGCATATGGTTAAATAGAAAATGCGACTTATCAGTTAATGTTATAACAGCGACTCACCCCCTTTTTTATTTATGAACCGATTGAAATAAAACAATATTTCATTATTTTATTATATTTTATTGAAATAAATACTAAATGTTAAGAAAAGTGAAGCAATACATTAGTGAAAACCGCACCCAAATCGCTTAAATCGTTTTTGAGATTAGCGCCCGTAAACGCACAGACAAACATTCTAAAAATCATTGTTTTGGTTTCTTTTCGTTAATAAACACCCCCAATAATAGTTTTCTCAAATATCTTCCATGTACAGACAGCCATCGGTTACAATTTTAATGATTTATGTATAGTAGTATACTTACATATATGTACCTACTAACAACATTAAAATTAATATATAAAATTGTTAATAATGAGGTAAACAATGACCGTGAGAATGCAGTGTATTCGTATACTAAAGCAAAAAATAATAACTCCGAAGAGAATAAATGAAGACGAATGTACGAGTATATCTCAAACTGAAGAAACAACAATTTACACCTGCCAAGTATAAAACTCGATTATCTTAAAGTTTTAAGCTTTATTCCAGAAATAAAAAAGATTAATGAAATTATCTTACAATTAGTTTGACACTAGCTTTTGCCTGTAGCTACGTTCGCGTAGTTTTTTTTTATAATAATAATGTTAAATATTTTGTGACATTAATACACATGGCCATCCAGTTCCATGGTAAGCTACGAGGCTTGTGTTATGGATAGTTGATACACTACACATATTTAAACTCTAAATACATATTATAAACATAAACACTCATGACTGCAGTACAAACATCCGTGCTCATCACACAAATGAATGCCCCCAGCGGGACTCGAACCCGCGACATCTGTCACAGCAAGTACAAACTTAGTCAATACAAACTGAGCCAAACGTGTCGTCAATTATACATAATTACTCCGTTCTTAAGGGTTTAAACGTGATGTTAGACCGCTTATAACCTTAATGAATAGCCAATAGGATGCAAAAAAGAATTTTTCAAATCTCATTAGTCGTTCAAACAAAAAAAAACGCTATAAAGCTGATATATAAATTGCAGATACTCGTAATATTATAAGTACATCTAAATGGCCGTCAAGAGCAAGGCTACTACAGACTATAATTTAAGTAATTTATAATCGTCCTTAACATACAGTAAAATCTGACTTCGAACGTATAATTAGTAAACAGGTAAACACTGCCATCGTAGAAGCGATACAGCGAGCGTAAGATAGAGCTTTTGCATATTCATGATGCATTGTTACATGACACGACGCCCCGTGACCGACTGTAACGACTGGTATTACAGATTTGCTAAACACACACACAGACAATTGTTTTCATATTTACAAGTAACAAATGTGATTTTTCATAGAATTAAGTAATACCAGTCTAGCTCACTTGATCGACGTTCTCGTGTCTTTATTTCGTTAAAAGTTTTTGTAACGCAAAAATCCTATTATAAAATGAAACTTTTCCTGAATTTTCGAACCACCAATCCAAACTTTTTTGCTGGAAACCTCATTCAGAATATTAAAAAAAAAAAACAATTCGGTATAGCCGCTCTTGTGCATTGCTTACGAATTCTGATACTGATCTTTAACCAGATCAGCAATTGATTTTTATTTATATCTCAATAGAAAATGATTTAGAGCGCAAGCTGTATTTAGAGCGCTGAAACCAATAATTATGAAAGACGTGTAGTATTTTCGAAAATAGAAAGAGCACACAATGTATGGTGTAAGTAAATAAGGTAGTGCTTTAGACTTTAGCTTCAAGAGATACATATTTGTTAATGACATAAAAACAAAAGTTAGTTTTTTTACTGGTCGTCTTATAATTTTGATTTTAATACTTACCGCCAGTAATGAAAATATTATAAAAACATAATACTTTAAACTATAAACATTAAAAAATAGCGCCGGTTTATGTAAGTGGTCACAGTGACTACGCGAAGGTATGTCATTTTGTAATCAATTATGTATGTGAATGATGTTGTCTTAAAGATAAAGATGTTTATGACAGACAGACACTTTTTGCTTTGTTCAATCCAATTCAATTATTTTGTTCAATGGCTCCTAAAAGTTTTTCAGAACATAAAAAAAATAAAAAAAAGAACATGACAGTGACATTTTAAAAAAAAAAGAAAGCAAATGTTATAATTATACAGCATTTACTATCTATTTTTATAACTTCATTTATAGTACCAATATAATAAAGATTAATTTGATGAAAAAACTTACATTTCTCGTTACAATGAATTGTAATTAAAAGATTTTAATTAAAATCCAAAGAACGAGTTAGTGGGTAACTTTTACTTTAAAGCACGGTGAAAGATCAGTGAGAGGAGCTTTTCTTATAAAGTCCTTACAAAGTAAACACTGTTCGTGTTAGATAATAAATTAGTGTGTCTACAACTGGCCTTTATCTTTACGTCAGTCACTTTTTGTGGAGCAACATTTTTTCAAAAGAAATTCCTTGAAGCTATTTTCTGAACATTTATAATCTATACAGATAAAAATAAAATTGTGGTGTCTGTAATGTCAAAATAACAGCTAAATGCATAAATCATAATATGAAATTATATGCGGTAGGTACTTATAAGAAAATTACAATTTAAAAAAAATTATGTCTGTCTGTGTGGTACGGCTGATCTCCGAAACGACTGGACTGATTTTGATGGGACTTTCACTGGCAGATAGTTGATATTATAAGCAGTAACTTAGGTTACTTTATTTTAGAAAAAATAGAATTAGGGTTCCGTTTAAACAAATTAAAACGTACGAAGCGTAGGTAAGTCGCTAGTGTATTTAATAATATTGAAATCAGCAAAAACTATGAACTTGTCTGTAGAGTGTAGGTGTAGTCTAGCACCCGTAATGATACAAGTTTTCAAAGGGAGAAACTGAATTAACTCTCTATAATATTAATTAAGATCTAACATTGGATAATTCATAATACTTATTACTACTTTACTTTTTTTATTTATAACTAGCTAGGTACGTTTTAACGATTAGTATAGAATCGAGACAATATACTGTTATATACATATTATATATTTTTTTCTAACTTAAACTTGACGTATTGTTGTAGATGGTAGGTCCACCACTATTGAAAGTAATTCGAAGTAGTGATTCCCATACAAAATAACCAGTTCTGAACTTTTCGATTTCTTATGCTGTTCTTATGGGGTTTTCCTACTTTTTTTATATTTAAACCATCCCTGATATACCTCCAACAAAACAAAGAAAGAATTAATCAAAATGGTTCAGCCGTTTTTGAGCTTTAACGAGACTGACGAACAGCAATTGATTTTTATATATATAGAAAACATTATTAGTTTTCAATTTTCGTGAATTACAACTAATCGCTTAAGTAGTTTATTTCACAAAGTGATCCAATTACTTTCGTAATTTCCAAATGGAATTAGTCATCAGTTCTTTATATTATGCTATACGTCAAATACCTAAACAAGTGCGGACTATATGTAAATATGTAAGCTTCATGACTCACTCGCCGGATTTCAGGTCAAAGGGCTCAATGTATGCGCTGATTAGAGCTTTCTAGTACTTCAACAGACGTGTGAAATGAGAAAACACCGTTATGTTAAATATTCCCTGTAGGTACTCCGATCTTTTGAATTTATTTGGGTCAAGCTTTATTTATTCATAAGCTCTTAAATTTTTACGTTCATACTTTTAATAAATTTACAAAAAGCTGTGGTTTGTACCAAAGCTCTTAATTTACTTTAAATGCCATAATCATAAAATATACAAAGTTGAGAAGTGCAAGTCCGATTTGCACACCGAAGGTTCCGAAGGATCACTTTTTAAATTTGTTATTTGTTAGTTTAAAATTAAAATATAATATTTAAGTTATAATTTTAATTAAAAGTGTTTTTGGATGCACTACCTCATAAGCTTATATGTATTTTGTACGTTTTTTATCGCTCTATTGCACCTATTATAGACTCTTTGTAAAATAAATGCGACATAGAGACAATTGGACATAACGTATATATACATACATACACACACGCACACACACACACATATTTTAGTTAGTTTTATTTTAAAATATATATATATATATATATATATATATATATATATATATATATATGGACATATTTGAGACTGGCTGACTGTTTTGATATCATATGTAGGATTAGTTCATGAAGTTCAACACTCACACGGCATGCTAATTTGTTTTGACCATATAAAATAATAATGAGCAATCTATTTCTCATCTTTGCGTTGAGGCAAAAGAAATAGAGAGAAAAGGAAAACATATTAACATGGATGGATGTCTTATAACATGGATAACCAGCTATCATCATACAAAACTTCATCAAAAAATCTGTCCTCAAGTGGTTTTCTCGTCATACGTTCCCAGACAGACAGACAAAAATTCAAAAAAGTATAGAGTCAGCTTCTGTATCTATAATAATGACAATTTCAATAAGATTTTCCAAAAAATATTTAATGTACAGGATTCAACTCAGTTAGAATTTTATTATATGTATTATATGTATAAGGAAACAAAGAAATGATAATTAGCGATAGATATGTACATAGGTGTTCGTGTATGACTACAAATATAACAAATCCAGCATTATAAGATTAATGAAGCACAAACGATTAACCCACATCGGTACGTGCGGATTTTCTCAAAACTCACATTACATTAAGCAAAAGGAAGTAGGTTTTATGAAAAAGTGTTACTTTACCCATCACTTATTACGGTCAAGTGAACGCTGTGCATAATCACATAAACAGTACACGTAGGAACAACATTCGGAGTTGAAGTTGGACATTGAGTTGTGAACGAACAGAAATAAACATTTACACATACGTCCAAGAGCCTTTATGCAAATACAGACTTCAATAATAACGGTGCTACACGCTCGTAGCGGGAGTTTTACATTTCCAATATTAATAATTTATAATATATGAAGGAATATATAATCTGGCACCATATTTGGGAATCTTCTTATAATCACCATTGATTCTTAATGGCTTAAATATACTAAAATGCAATTTAATATACATAGATTATGGAATTATAAATCATTCTACATTACCATACAAAATAATAGACTTGTGAAATACTTTTCAAAAGAAGATTTTAAGTTAAAACTAATATCTGAACTTTGAAGGTTTAACCCAAAAATAATATATATTTAATAAAAAATACTTAGTTTAAGGCCTACTATACATTTTTAATAAAAAAAATAAGGTCGACTCGACGCGCTCGTAAGTCAACTAACTCTAAGCTTGAAAGCTAGCAATGTTAATGTTGGAACCTACTTCGTTTGAAACTCTCTAAATTACATTCAGGTATACAGTATTCTTGTCGTTTCTAAAAATATAGATAATATATACATTTTTAGCTTTAGTATTGTGACAACTCCTGTACTATGGTGTCTTCGTGCCCAGTGACTGGTTAAAATAGAAAAGCAAGTGAAGCGATGGCGCGGAACGCACCAACAGAACATGACGTACTAGCCCGCACTTTATTTACGATTAGAAATTGCAGACAATTCAATTGACAACGGCTACAACTGAGCTATGAAAATCTGATCATATACACGTCCTTTCTCATATTTGCATGCTAAGTTTATGCCTGAACAACTCGTGATGTAATTTGAATGATAAATAATATCAGTCACTATAAATTCTAATTCAATCTAAACTATTAATCTTTCTTGTCTGGTTTTTATTTGTCTTATGATCAAAATATATTGCACACTACGTTTTAATTTTTTTTATGGGAAACCTTATTCTTTTTCTAAAATAAAAGTAGCCAAGTTAATCCTTTTAACATCCGCTATCTGCCAGTGAAAGTCCTGTCAAAATCAGTCTTGCCGTTATGGAGATTAGCCGGAACAAACAGACAGACAGACAGACAGACAAAAAACAAAAATTTAAAAATTGCGTTTTTCTTATAAGTAGGTACCGTATTATATAATTTCACATGCATTTAGTAAAAAGCTGTTTTTTTTTGACATTACAAACATACACTTCAATTTTATTTAACTGTACAGAGAGTAGACAAATGTATGTAGGTATATGTGTCCTACGATACTGGTATAAGATTAAAACATACCAGCTATAAATAATAACATACCTTAATTATGATATGAATATTCATTTCTATGAGAAATTCAAAAAATTCGGATGTATTTTTTTATTGCACGATATTTTCGCTGACTGTAAACAGAGTTTTTTTTATTAAAGAAGAATAGGAGCACCCGTAAACTTTACATTGCTTTACATTATGTTAATAATAAAAAAAACAACATACAAAGTAGTTAGTAATAGAGAAATAAAACTTATATGTTTTGTAATCGAGTCAATGATTAAATATTTTAAAAATCATTAAACCAATTAATGAAACTTTTACTTAATTCGAAACTAGCATCACTATTTCATCATTTTATGATTAAAAGTAATGCTTTGTAACTAATATAGCAATTAGTAATAATCATTACCTAATTATATATCTATTAATTAATTTTCTAAATGAGTCACCTCGAGCTGGTACAGGGGAAAACATTTTTGATTAGTTTAAACAGAACGTTTCAGTAATTGGTAAAATATACGACACATCGTAACGTATACAAGGAAATAACGGCGCGCGACGCGTCGAAGTATGTCTCAAAACTAAATAGTATTCTACGCGAAACATCAACTAAGCACGATAGGATAAGACAGTGCTACAGAACCATCTGAGCGTGACAAACAAACATCCAAGTCAACGACATCACCGAACATATAGATACTTTCAGTTTCGTGAAAACGAAAGCAGTAAGTAATGCCTCCTGTATTGCAACGCGCGCCATTTTTGTCCATGCGGCAGGAAAAGTTGTTGTAGCATGCGCATACACAAGTAGTACCTTAGCCTGTTTCTCTACAAAAAAAAATCCATAACAATTATTTCCACTTATGAAGTATGAACTAAAACGTATGAAGCAATAATCTTCCCGTAAATATTGGCATCGTAAATAAAGTTCATATAATATAGGGCGGTAAAATTTAACCTATAGTAATTTCTATATGAGGATAGAAATTACAACTAGTATCAGATTATCGCATTTCAACTCAAAGAGATATTGGATTAGCATCTCAGAGCGTTGACCCGCGTCGGGAAAAGTCAGCACTTGACCACGGTCCAACTTTACAGACCGTGAAAGTGTGGTCTCTAATTACTTGCTACCCGTCTCTCCTTTCCAGATGCTTAAATGTATTACTTACTGTTTATTATCTTTACATTTTAAAGAAATTGTGTCTATAAAGCTATATAAAAACAAAATACCACATACTCACTGATTTAATTACATAATCGTTGTAACTTAATTTGCAGATAATAAATAGTATATATATACATGAGCGCACGCTATGAGATCTTTTGATTTGTGTTTTAAGTGGAAAAGGTGGCTTTGAATTTTGTATGAAACTTTTTGCTTTCTAAGTTGCGAATGATCATCGACACGAACAAATTACCAGGTACAGCCCGATTATATTTTTTTTACTAATTTTTGCTATAAAGCCACCAATAAGTTAAGAGTTCAAGAATCTATTTTTATATATTAACATTGTTATAACTATTAACGGTGCTTATAGATACAGTAAGATGTTTCAATATAAAAAATTAAATGAAATTAACAATTCTACGGACGAAATAAACTGAAAGTGTGAAACCAACAATTAGTGTGATATAATAATAAACGAAGATCTCGCATGTTTTGCTGAAACAACTGTCTCGGTGAGCGTAGAGTTTGATAAATGGATTCGATTTTACTCGTTCCTGAAAGAATCGCGTGACGGCTCGTTTCGGTCAAAATGAAAATATCCGCATGGTTGTGAACACTTCCGCGCAATTCGGGCGCGACAGACATTTAGCGCTGCGGTATACACGAAAGACTTTTTAAACAAAATGAATTTTCAAGTCGCAACTACTTTATTACTATACCATTTTTTGCGCTTACTATTTTGTTAACGATTTTGAAAGGTTAAATACACAAGAATACAAAAGTCACGATTCATTTGGTCAAATAAAGGTCTTCCGGAAGTCGGAAGGCGTGGACAATTGCACAATCTGGCTTCATCCGGCATTGCGGTGTTCCTGTTGTGCACTTTGAAGAGCAATTTGAAAGAAACACTAACTCAACATTATTTAACTAGGACTAGGATTATACTAGGATATTTAGTTACTTTAATATTACCAATAACATCATAAATATGTGAATATTGTAAATGAATCACAAGAAAATATTATCTATTTTAAGTAAAACTCTCTTCGGATTTTATGCGGATTTATTTTGAAAATTATTTTTTATACTTTCAAAAATCATTGTATGTATAAATTTGTGGGTAGGTTGCTGTCTTTAACATCTAGATCTCTCCCGTGACCATGATCGCTGTAAAGCATTCGAAACGTCGGGAACCAAAAATTTAAACAAATCCACGAAAAAACCCGAAAAGATAGTTTTATTTGAAATGTGATATGTATATTGGTCTTAATCTAAGAAAATATAATAATTTATTCAGCTATTACTTAACATTCTAGAAACAAATTGACTCATAACACTAATTTTGAACATCTGTAGCGTCTGACCGTATAGTGTTTACTTTATTATCCCTCCTATATATAAAATTCTGGTGATCTCAGCTCATAGTAGTCATACATGTGATGACAATGACATCACGACCTTGCTTCACGAAGCTGACGTACATGGAATAACTAAAGGAAATTCTTGGAGAACTTAACTATGACTATATTATAAAATTATTCTTTTACTCATAATAACATCTATGTGTAATGTTAAAACTAACACTAACTTAACGTAATTGCCTGTTTAGAACAATGGTTTACAATATTATAATTTGCCTTTCACCATTGGTCTCTCTATTATCTACGTTGCATGATTAAATGCAATAAAAAATATTATATTTATAATTTTGTCTATGCATCAATAGCTTACGTACTATTACAGACTACCTTAATAATAAACACAAAGTCATGATGCTAATTGAAATAGCAATGTAGTACTCAATATAAAAGGTTATAAGCAAATTCGATAACTTAAGCAATATAGAAAGGATTTTACACTTGATCTTATATATTGTGAAAGACATGAAACCGGGTCAGAAACGTGAACTGCTTCTATACATAGACAATTAGTATGTTTTGTCAAATGAAGACAGTATTGCAGATATTTTGCTTAATATGCTACTAAATGAAGCAACGACAAAATGTATCAAAATGCCTAAAATTAACTCGTTTATAATATTGACGAGACGTTTGGTTCAGTTCGTAATGGCCCTACTTGCTGAGAAAGCGGTCGCGGGTTCGAGTCCCGCTGGGGGCATTCATTTGTGTGACGAGCACGAATGTTTGTACATCAGTCATGGGTGTTTATATTTATAATAATATGTATGTATGTATCTAAAGTTATATATGTGTAGTGTATCAACTATCTGGTATCCATAACACAGGCCTTGTAGCTTACCATGGAAATAGATGGTGCTGTGTGTTAATGTCCCAACATATTTATATTTATAAAAAAATGACTATGGGAGCTGTAGAATTAGTGCGATGAATAATAAATATCTAAATAATATGTCATTAACTAAATGCGTGCTGAAGTGAAAACACAAATTACTGTGCATGCTAACATAAATTAGCTCAATTTAAATAGTCGTATAATTCTGTTTCACTTGTAGGGGGACTGATAAATACGCCGTTGTCCTTTTATCAAAACCGAATAATTATCGCAACTACAAAAATGTTCTAAAATATTTGTACTTTACAGCAAAAGAAATTACGTTATTCGATAAGAATTTGAAAAAGTTAAAATGTAGAATCGCAAGAGTACATACAAAAGTAAGTTCAACAAAAATGGAAAACAAATTTAAAAAAAAACGTGTGTGTGTAGTGTGTACTTATGTACGCACGTAATAAGTTATACTTCTTTGACATAACACAACAAAAATAGCTAAAGATTTCATCCCGTATGTCACAACTCTCTGTTTGTAAAAGGAATGCAGCAGCTAACTATCATCATGTCGCTGTTTGGCTGTCGGCGTGCGCGCATATCGTAAAAATTTTACTCCCATATATTTTTCCAAACGTGCCAAAAAAAGTATAACTTAAAAAAGTACGAAATATACTCGGAACTGTTTTTATGAAAAACAAATTTAGTATATAAGTATAATTTTAGTATATAGTAATAAACAAACAGCGGTAGTAATGAAGTTGCACTTCCAAGTTTTTTCGTAGTTAAACTTGTTGTATTCATTATATATAATTACTAACGTAACATTTACACGCGCTTGTTTTCATACCTTAAGCGTGCCTTTGAATGCAATTGACCTAATGAATACGCATCTGCTGCTCGTACGAAAATAGCCGTGGAATTTAATGTAGTTTATTTCTAATATTCTATATTTTAGTTTTCAAACCTAAATAGCTTTTACTGTAGGTGTTTATTAGCTTTATTTATGTTCCGCAAAACCATATCTATACATATAACAAAATTGTAACTAAGCCGAATCTGTACATTAAATATTTTTTGGAAAATCTTATTAAAATAAACATTATTATCGATACAGAGGCCGAATCTATAGTTTTTAGAATTTTTGTCTGTCTGGCTGTCTGTCTGTTACCGCATTACAGAAAAACCACTGGAGGGATTTTGATGAAATTTGGTATGGTGATAGCTGGTTATCCGGGTCAACATATAGGATACCTTTTACTGCGGGAAAATATCTCATTTTTGAGAAAAGATACAAAAACTGCAATGTAAGAGTATACTAATTATGTAAAACCTAAGAATTTGGTTTTTGGTCATCTGAAAGCGTGCGGAGCCGCGGGTAATGCTAGTTATAATATAAATCCTTATTCATTCTTATACATACGAGTCATACAATGTTCGAGTAAAGTGATCACGCTACGCACTATTACGAACAATCTTAGAGACGAGATCTAATATGAAATTAATTGCTTAGATAAACATACAACTCTATCAAAAATGTTGAGATTATCTCTTAAGATATCCCACGTGTAAAATTGAAAATGGCTATTTCATATTATTTCTGGTGATACCATCACGTTAAGTGGTTTTTAAATACAAATGAAAATTAAAATAATCACCCACAGTATAGAAAGTTGTGTTAGGTAATGATTTAAACCACTTTTATCATTAATATGCAAAAACTCATTGCATTTTATATAATAATGTGAAATTCGTGTACTATGAGACTACAGACATTTTACTAGTTTAGCTGTTACAGGCTTATATTAAATAATAAAATGATAAGCATTATTACCACACGTTTCATGGAACATAAGGAATCACGTGAGGAAATCTGCAAGTCTGAGAGAACCTAGATCTAACCTTTTCGGAAGACCCGTGACCTGCATTTGGTCAGCATGGTGGACTATGGTCCAACATGTAAACGTTAAAAAAATGTTTGAATTATTATAAAAACCATGAAAGACTGTACAATTATTTTCCAGCTTAGTTGTTTAGATATTGAATAATCAAATAATGATAATGATTTTTTAAGTAAAGTAAAAGTGAAAATTCAAACTGATTAACGCATTTTACAGTCAAATAGTATAACCATTGTTTTTTGTACGTTAAAACTGGCCAGTGATAATTTTGCGAGCGTGTCTAATTTACCTACTTTCCCTCTTGAAATATCGTCGTTTTAGTTTCGCTTTCCACAATTACGCAATTGCGGACAGAGGAAAATATAATTGTGAATAAATCTATACATATAATAAAATTGTAACTAAGTCGAATCTGTACATTAAATATTTTTTGGAAAATCTAATTGAAATAGACATTATCGATACAGAGTCCGAATCTATAGTTTTTAGAATTTTTGTCTGTCTGTCTGTTACCGCATCACAGCAAAACCAATGGAGGGATTTTGATGAAATTTGGTGGTGATAGCTGGTTATCCGGGTCAACATATAGGATACTTTTTACCGCGGGAAAATAACTCATTTCTGAGAAAAAAAATACAAAAACTGCATTGTAAGAGTATGCTAATATGTAAAACCTAAGAATTTGGTTTTCGGTCACCTGAACGCGGGCGGAGCCCCGGGAAATGCTAGTAATACATAAAAAGAAATACAAATAAGTATCTACTATGTTAAAAAAAATGTTTGCATTATTCGCAACGTTTAACTTTACAGCGCATTAGCACCACAGGGTACTGAAATTACATTCGCAGTATAACATTTAAGATTACAAGTTTACACATATTATTAAAATCTCAACATTTAAAATTTAAATGTTTTATTAATGATAATTTAATTTAATAATGTCTAGATTTAAATAAGAAAGATCCATCCAGCGTTGAAATACCTAATTGTTCAGTCATTTCTTAAAGTTTTTACAGGTATTAATTATATAATTATAATATGAGTTTTGTTGAATATAGCATTTGGATCAATGAAAAACAAGTTATTGTCAATATCTTTTTACGGATTCACTTACGAATAATTTTGATTTTTTTTTTGGGCAGTTCTTTCGCGAACATGTTCGCTGTAAAGCATCAGAAACGTGTACTCGCGTAAAACTAATAAATATTGATTTATGAAAATAATTAGTTTGCTTTCTCATTTATAACATTTACAGCTTATGAAGATTTTGACAAGGGCATTTTTTTTTTGGATTGCCAGATAATTCATAATAACGGATAACAGAGGAAAGACAAAAAAATAATGTCTTGCACAAAGACATTTTGCACTGTTCTAGATTTGAAATAAAAAAAATTGTAAACATAATAAATTCAGACGTGACCGTTACTAGTTTTGTAGGTACGCTTTATCTGGCTGGCCTCGACCACAGTATCAGGTGACGTCACTCAAGCCAACATTTCGTGAATCCGTTGACATCAGTATTGCCAACCAAACTAACCACATTTTCCTTCCCAGTAAATTGTCGATTATTAATTATTATTTATTGGACACAAAATCTTAATTTGGCTTTCGTTTTTCATTACTTATTGTAAGATACAAGTTATCTCATTTACGATGAAATCAAATCTGAAAATAGAAGGGAAAAAGTTTATGAAGTTTTAAAGAACTATTGCATTATATTTAAAGGTTGGCATTACTTTCTTACAATGACATTTTCGGTGTTTCGTCCCAAAAATCAAATATTGAAATGTCACCTGATATAATCTACAGTCGTCTAGCAAGTGTCCATGTCACGTATGTATAATTATCACTTAGGAAGCTGTAATATGATAATTTTAGCGTCCTTGTCACATAACCAACATAAGCATGTGGATTTAAACAACACTTAGGACGCGACAAATACGTTTATAGTAGGGGAGCCCAAGAGGGGATTTTTGCAGTTACTCAAGCGCGGCAGATTAACATAAGGGGGGAGATACCTTGCACTCTGTTGAGTACCTCCACCTTATTATAAGTCCATTATATATGCGTCCGCGCGTCTAGGGCAACTGATCAAAATATTTCAAACATATTTTGATATGGTAGTAAATAAAGTAATAATTGAAACCGTCAGATTAAGGTATGGTACTTACATCCTGAAAAGTGTGCAATTCAATAATCTGCCGATTCGCACAAGATGAAGAGGCAAAAATCAACATAAACTTCATAGTAGATTTTTGTTCTCTACTATCATATTTATTGCATTTGTAATTTAATCTATTTAGGTAATTTATGAATGTATCAAGTGTAACAAATACTTATCGATCACTTTGTATAAATATTGATAGCTTAGATCTCTTTGACTACCACATAAGGAACATCGCGTGAAGATATGAATACATAGATTGTTTTAATAATAGAATTAATAATTAAATACTTTACAAGCAGATAATATGTTATGTTAACTGTTGTTTCTTTTGCCTTTTTATTGAATTGCTATTATTTGTAACTTGGCATCGCAGCCATTTAGTCACGGCATCAATTTTTTAAGCTTTTTTCTTAAAAATAAATGAGACATTATTAGGCATCAAAATATATTCTTCAGTAGGTACTGACATTATTTATTGAAACTTTCTAATTTTAGGTGTTCAATCTTCAACGATTTCAAGCTCCAGATTTTTAAAGTTTTCTTTTAGAGTTTTTGTAATTTCAAAGATAAAAAAAAAATCTTTTAAAGCCCAATGTACTGCATGTACTGTTACAAATATTTACAATATTTCTTAACTAAAATACAACACCTTTTTGTCATAAACAGTTTTTCTAAAGTAGGTAGGTACATATTTAAGATGCTTCTATGCTTATCTCGTGTGAACCGTGTACAATGACGTTACATAATCGTTTCTCCCATTGAGAGGTTGCGCATTACGATTCTAGAAATACTAACAGTCCGTAATTGCTTTAGTAACAACTACTGCGATATCTTAGAATTACTATATATTCAGGCATTTTTATAACATCCCACTACTGGGCACGGGCCTCCCTTCAATACGAGGGGGATCAGGCCATAGTCCACCACGCTGGCCAAATGCAGTTTGACGGACTTCACATGCCTTTCGAAAAGTTTCTAAGTTATACTTGCAGACATACAGGTTTCCTCACGATGTTTTCCTTCACCGTAAGACAAGCGGTAATCATGTTGAAAATGATTAGCACATGTAAATATCAGATGTACAGGACCGGGATTTGAACCCGCTTCATTCGTTTCTTCAAGCGAGCACTTTATCATTGCGCTTCCACTAGATTAAAACTACTAAAATATTTAAATATGTATTTAAAAAGGTGTTTAACAATTCAAATTTTCTTAAATATTCATTTTCAAGTAATATTTAAAAGGTAATATAAGTATAATAGCGATGAATAAATAAATAAATACACAATCCTATGTAATTAACTAATTGTAAGTTGACGTCCATGACTTCTTTTATTTCGCAGGTCACGTGAAGAATATATCCTGTTTTTGGTTTTTATTACTATTGAATTCTAATATGGTAGTTATATAAATCTATACTAATATTATAAAGAGGTAAAGTTTGTGAGTTTGTGACGTTGTAGGGGGTAATCTCTGGATCTACTGAACCGATTTAGATGTTTGGTAAGAAGATAGTTTGAGACCCTGGAAAGGACATAGGATACTTTTTATCCCGGAAATCATCCCTTAAGGGGGTGAAAATGGGGATGATAGTTTTTATGGAGAAGCAAGCTAGGGACGAACACGAAGGAAGCGAGAGGGAGTCGCTAGTATTAAATATACATATTACATATGTACTATGTGCTTGGTTTGTATGAATATTCTGAAGTTAACAATTATTGGTTTGATCGCTGCTATTAGTTGATATAGTTTTTTTGTTGTAGTGGAAATTCCTCACAGGGTGCCAAATGCCAACGAAATCACTGTAAAACTCTTATGTACTTACTAAAACCACCAGCGAATTGAAGTAGTGTCGCGATAGTGGGACAACAGTTTAGGAGAACTCAGAAATACTGGTTGTTTCCTGGTCAGATACATATACTATAACCAAATTTAAATTTATTCTATGCTGATTTTAGTTTTTCCTTATATTATTCTGATTTCGCAATCTCTTTTGGGGGTTAATAAATGATAAAATTCTTATTATTTTTGTTGTTTGTTATATAAAATACCAAAAAAAGCTTCTAATAATATCACTTAATAACTCATTGCAAAATAATAATTTTAAAAACTAGTGACTCACCCTCGCTTCCCTTGGATTCATCCCTAGGTACGTTTCAACGTTTAGTATGGAATAGATAGACTATGTATTATATGTATATACGTAGATACAAAATAAACAATTCTGAACTTATCGGTTTATCAGCTATTTTTTAGGGTTTTCCTCTATTTTTTATACTTAAACCACCCCTGACTCACTCCCAAGAAAACAAAAAAAGAATTATTCAAATCGGTCCAGCCGTTTTTGAGTCTTAACGAGACTAACGAACGTCAATTGATTTTTATATATGTATATACATAGATAGATGTCAATGCATTAACAATGACTTTAGATCTGAATAGTAGGTACCTAGGTATATATAAAAGAAAATAAGACACAAATCTATGCTTCATTTACTAAAAGTTATAAACCACAACCTAGACGACGATTTGCGGTAAACTACAGTTAGTCACACAAAGCTGGAGCAAAATTACTTGAGAAATTTACAGAGAACGGTTGTAAAAATAGATTGAAATGATTGACAAACTTCCACGCAAAAAAGAGGCATTTGAAATATATTGGCAAATACTATTACATATATAGGAAAAACGCTCGTTCTAGTAACCCTGTGAACGAGATCAGCACATAATTATTGTATTAAAGTGTTATAAGCTGTTTAGTTTATATGTATACTAGCGACTCACCCTCGCTTCGCCCGGGTTCGTCCCTAGCTTGACACAAAGTTTTACCCTTATTTTCACCCCCTTAAGGGATAAAAAGTATCCCTTGTTCTTCCCAGGGTCTCAAACTATCTTCTTACTAAATTTCATCTAAATCGGTTCAGTAGATCCAGAGATTACCCACTACAACGTCACAAACTCCCAAACTTTACCTCTTTATAATATTAGTATAGAACTACGAGTATAGATAAGTTACTATGGCTAACAAGGTTCTGTGTAAAGTAATTAAGAGATTATTAAGTTCATTTTAGTTAATTTGATGAAAAAATATAATTTTTAAGTAAATTTTTATAAAGAAATATTAAAATATGTTTTCTAAATTTTAAATTTCATCTAATACATTCGGTAAGAAACAAGTGACAAGTCTAAACTAAGTATCCCATTTTTAATTAATTTAAACTACTCAGGCAATAATATGTAAAATTAGTATATATATTCATAATTATCTTATATTGATATAGATGTTATCAAAATAAGGTTGTTGATAATATCGATAAACAGTCATGGTAAGGTGCTGCAATATTTACAGACAGACCACTTTGAACAATAATTTAAAATAGTTTAAAATAGTCTTGTAGAGAAAAATTATAACATAGGTACTATTATAACATGATATTTAGTTGAAAATATTCACACCATGATTTGCTATTTTTAACAGATTAGATGTCTCGTGCCATCGTTGACTAAATAAATTGATACAATTATAAGGACTAATCTTTCAACAAAAAAGCAAACATCGAACCATTCTATTTAAGTATTTGAAATGTTTTCTTATCTGTAACATTCTTTTTGCAGATAAGATTGATGAACTTGACGTGGGACATAAACATTTACTATAATCGAACATTACCGATAATGTAAGAATGAAGACATCATAGTATAAATATAATAAAATTGTAACTACGCCGAATCTGTACACTAAATATTTTTTGGAAAATCTTATTGAAATAGACATTATTATCGATACAGAGGCCGAATCTATAGTTTTTAGAATTTTTGTCTGTCCGTCTGTTACCGCATCACGGAAAACCCACTGGAGGGATTTTGACGAAATTTGGTGTGATGGTAACTGGTTATCCGGGTCAACATATAGAATACTTTTTACTGCGGGAAAATATCTATCTCTGAGAAATCTACACTAAACGTTAAAACATAACGTAGGAACGAACCCGAGCGGAGCGAGGTGAGTTGCTAGTACTATTTATAAAATTACACATAACTTTGCTGCTACAGCTACTAGAGTAGCCTTCATAAGGATGATAATTAGGACCAATATATAATATGTTAAATATACTGTACAATGAACATTTATATAGTTGTAATATGTTGTTTTTTTTTCTTTACATTCTTTCCAATGTAACCTTCATCATTTCTACATATTATCATATGTAAATAAATTCCCTACCGCGCAGTTTGTTTGTTCTAGGTTTATCTCAGAAATTACTGCCCAGGTTTTAATACGGTTTTTAATAATAGAAAAATTTAATGAACGAGAAGGTTATAACTATGAAGGTTTGCTATTATAATTTAAAAACATTTGACGAAAATAAGCTACCAATATGATTATATAGGTATAATTTTTGTGAATTAAGTCCAAGAATGTCGTCCTTTTGAGAGCTTTCATAATATTACAAATGTTAAGAGATTCGGGTTACTATTTTACTAAAATTTTGTAAAATAGTACGCATTTAGACTATGGACTAGCTAAATATCTATAACAACAGAAGTTCTAGATATTGTAACATTAGTAAGAACCAAGTGGGCTTCGTTTAAATGCTTAATCCACGTTGGGACACTGGCGTGTACTTAGGATCACACACAAACATTATAATCTTATCGACCAAACCATTATCTGCCTTTTGACGGTGTATCGTGTATGAGCAATAGCTAAAATTTCTACCAGAATATCTATCGCTATCTTAGTTATTATTTTTTAGAAAATCTTATTGAAATAGTCATTATTAACGATACAAACGCCGAATCTATAGTTTTTAGAAATTTTGTCTGTCTGTCTGTGACCACATCATGAAAAAACCACTGGACAGATTTTGATGAAATTTGGTATGATAATAGCTGGTTATCCGGGTCGACATATAGGATACTTTTTACTGCGAAAAATTATCTCATTTCTGAGAAATCTACACTAAAAGTTGACTATAGTTATTAGCGACCTCAAATACTAGTGTTAAGTAACGAAATTTTTAAATCTGCTTTTGAAAACTTTTAATATTTTTATCTTAAATTAGCTTTACCCTTCCCCTTTTTAATTTAAATACAAACCCGTAACCAAAGCAACTTATTTCATCCATTAAGCAAATGATGTACGTACAACTGGTTATTTGGAGTATCGAACTTATGTATACAATAAGTATGTATTAGGAACAATAACAATAAAAATATTTGTTATAGGATATTCTATATCTAATCACGTGACACCTATATTTTATATTAATATTATATAACGTTATAACAGGGACAATTCGTAAAGCAAAAAACATATCATGATTAATATCTATGACCATGGCTTCAAACGTAGTTTTCCATAATAATAAAGAAAAATACTATGATTCGAAGCTCTGAGGTTGTACACGCCGACAGAAGATTCTTAAGCTAAAATTTTCTATTATTTTTTCTTTCTTTTAGACATTAACACAGCACCATCTAGCTAAATGGTAAGCTACGAGGCTTGTGTTATAGATACCAGATAGTTGATACATTACACATATATAATTTTAAATAGATATAATACATATATTATAAATAAAAACACCCATGACTGGAGTACAAACATTCGTGCTCATCACATAAATGAATGCCCTCAGTGGGACTCGAACCCGCGATCGTTTGCACAGCAAGTAGGACTAGGGACACTACAAACTGTGTCAAACGTGTCGTCTTACTCTAATTGTTTAAAATCTAGACGACCTAATTATTACTTAGATTGATAGATTAGATGTAGGTAATAGGTATGCACTTGTTTATTTATACTTAAAATAATTCAATAACCAGAAAATGCCTATACAAGCAATTGCTGTATCTACTTTCGACATTTTCTTTTCTAAATCCGATACCAGTAAGCTGTACGCGCCAAACCGGAGTACCTACGGTGAATCCGGTTTCGTGATGACTCATCCGACCTCCACCGACCTCTCAATACTACCAAATGTCCTCTCCATACTAACTTATGAAATCTGCCGCTTAACATTCGACACTGAGAGCTAAAGGTTAGATTTAACTGGATAGTACTGAGTTAAATGTTCTAAGAACGTTACTTTTAAACTTTATTTATATAATATAAATAATATGTTTCGAATTTTGCAAAGCTAATACTTTCTTTATCCAATAAAAAATATATTTTATAATAAATACTGACCAAATAAATTGGTGTCAACAACTGATGCACAATTACGTTAGGAGAAAGGCTATCTATCTTATACTTCAGGAATAATCTGATAACACGCAATAAAATACGATAGATGTTCGTTGCATTAGTATCTAGAGATAGCTTCCAATCGACTTCATGTCTTATTCCATTAGGCGTTTATGTCATAAATTTCATTTCTTTTCCATGGATTCAATGCATCCATTATAATTTTAACCCAAATTCTACTGTAAACGTCTGCAATTTATTAAAAAAAATCTAAACAAACTATGCTAAACTTAATGTACATTACAACTCCTTGTGAATAAAAAAAATAATTCAATTTTATTGTAATATATTTCTGAAATACTTTTGTACATGTAAAAGATGTTTGAACTTGAAAATAATACTTTTACAGCCAATGAAGATAAACTTTAGGTACTATCGTTATCGAAATCACTATATCTAATATTGAAATATAAGCAGAAGATTAAACTCTGCTGACTGTTAAACGTAAAAAACCTTCGACGGAATAGAATATCATGGAGTAGTTAAATATTTTAGCGATAAATAAAAATATCGTATACTTTATCGCTATCACCTAATTGCCACCCAATTAACAAGAGAAATTTTGGAAGCTGCTCGTGCATGACTTTAATATTAGTTGTTTTTTTTTGTCTAGATGTTTTTATTAAAGACAAGCGACTCACCCTCGCTACCTACTCGGTACCTACTACCTACGTTTTAACAGTTAGAATAGATTTCTCAAGGATAAGATATTTTCCCTTAGTAAAATTTATCCTTAATGTTGACTCACATATCCAGCTATCATCACACCAAATTTCATTAAAATCAGTCGTGGTTTTCTCGTAATGCGTTCCCAGACATACAGACAGGCAGACAAAAATTCTAAAAACTATAGATTAGGCCTCTATCGATAATAATGACTATTTCAATAAGATTTTCCAAAAAATATTTATTGTATAGGTTCGACTCAGAATTTTATTACATATATGTATATAGACGACGTGGAAACCCGTCCACAATCCTTGTGCCACGGTTAAAGATATGCATATATTACCGTGCTTTTGCTGTTCTCAAATATACTCCAGCAATAACTTTAGAAAGTAACATAATAAAACATTAATGATGCACTCAGTTCGCCACAGATAACGTAGCAACAATACACGCTCTACATAAAAGTAATGAATTGCTAAACGATTGATAATGTTGTTGTAAAAAAATGTAAAAGGAATTAACTTTCAATGTCGATAATGATAATTTAAGTACAATGTATGTATAAACAAATAAAATTGTTTTGTCGGTTGGGTGGGGCGTGTTCAGCACGATAGTGGATACAATAGAGACATAACGATAATATAAATGAAACACAGAAAAGGAGGTGCCTGATAGAGATGTACCTAATAATTACCAAAGCTATTTATTAGTATTGTTTTTTTTTTTAATAAAAATATCAAACAGTTTGCATGCCATGCACTCTCCCATATCTTAAATTAATTAACAGTGCAATAGCTCTTTAAGTATTTATCGTTATAACACAAATTGCAGTATATTTTTTTTAATAATTTAATATTTATAACTCGATGTCGAGGATAATTATTCTTAAAACAATTTTTATCAATGTTTCACGCTTCGATTATCTGTGGATCTGACGTAGCATTTATTGGAAGGATATTGTGGATATTATTTTATGCTCGTACGTCGAATTTAAATATGGCGGTGACGCGTAACAGACAACAGCTGCTGTCATGCCATATGCGGCAACGGCTACCCCCACGGGACGTTAATTTACTTTATAACGACATGGAAGCAATATCTATAGAACAAATCTTTTATTAAGTTAACTTTTTTAAGGTACTTCATACACATTTTTAGGTAATTAAAATGTAGCATTTAGCACCTTGCTATATTCTTGTTTTGAGAAATTATTATAATTAAAATGTCAAATTGTTTAGTGGCGGCCATAGGTACTACTTACTTTTTCTTAACTTTGGAGAATGCATTTAGGCACACCACCTCACAACTGCCTACAGGTGGTTATGTGGGACTCACCGGCTTAAGAGAAACCAATACTACCCAATAAAACTCAACAGAACCTCCCCCGGTTTTAGAGGGACTACGCAGAACAGGAACACGAACTAACCTAACACCACCTTGAAGGTCAGTAAAATTAATATTTGATGATTCACTTACGAGTATCCCGAAACTATTCAAATACCTTTTTCTTGTATTGTAAATTGTTATATAAAATATTTTTTTATTATATTTATTGACGTATATGTTATGGTAATAACTTACTAGTATACCGCCGTACTAATTGTATCTTATTTATACTTTTTCATAGTTCCGATCATCTGGCGCCCTTATTAGGTGTTGTATAGTCTTATTCGTTTTATAATACATAATAGGTGAATTAAGGTTAAAGTGTCGTTTGTTTCGCTGATAGCTATAGTTCACTATAATTACATTTTATTGCAAAAGACTTAAACTTGCTTGCTTACTCTAAAATTTTTATGTTTTACGAATAAAAAATCTAAACAACACAATTGAATTAGAGCATGTCGAATAAACCTAAGCGTAAAAATATTCAGTTTTCAAACATCTATATTCTATACATATCTATACATATAATAAAATTGTAACTACTTAAGCCGAATCTGTACATTAGATATTTTTTTGGGAAATCTTGTTGAAATAAACATTATTATCGATACAAAGGTCGAATCTACAGTTTTTAGAACTTTTGTCTGTCTGTCTTTCTGTCTGTCTGTCTGTTACCGCATCACAGAAAAACCACTGGAGGGATTTTAATGAAATCTGGTATGATGATAGCTGGTTATCCGGGTCAACATATTGGATACTTTTTACCGCGAGAAAATATCTCATTTCTGAAAAAAAAATACAAAAACTGTATTGTAAGAGTATACTAATATGTAAAACCTAAGAATTTGGTTTTTGGCCATCTGAACGCGAGCGGGCAATGCTAGTGTATAATAAAACAGTAACTTAAGCAGTGCATATAACTTGCAATAATTATAAAATTACGCTACAATTTTGATAATAAAATATATACTATTATGATGTAAAACGGAATATTTACCTGTTTCACATCATAATAATATTGTCAGTGACCATGAAAGTTTAAAGACTTATAATTAAAAAAAAAAAATATTTCCTACTCAAAATCGTTGTTTAAATGGGCAAGTACAAATTGATGTCGTCAATGCGACCGCTCTTTATTTATTTGAAGCACGCTTTGATAATTCCATCACGTAGCCCCAAGTGACCGTTATCGTAAAATGAAAAATAAAACAGAACTTCCCCCATTCAGTATTTAATTTAAAGCCCGCAATGAGGCGCTACTTTAAACTTTTACACTTTACTTGACTTTTTCGCAGATTCATTTTGATGAAAAATGATAGTTTTGTTATATATACTAGTTACTTTATTAGTTAATAGTGTAATATAAATATCAATAACAATTTTCATCAAAATAGACACCGCCTTAAAAAATCTTAATTCTAATATTCAATTCAATTTTCTTGTTAATGTCATCAAAGCGTGCCAGTTGAGTACAAGTTACTTCGCCAATGTCACGTGGAATGGAGAAAACACGAAGGAGATTGGTCGGTAAAATATGATTATTAAAACCAACTATACTAAATTATAATATGTAAAAGGAGATCCTTAATAAAATTCTCAAACTAAAACCTGTACGTATTTTTGACGATAAATAAATTATCATTATAAATGAAGGAGCAAGTTAATATTCTTATTTTCAACTATTATGTTCTCTACATATTCATTTGCTTAACCTTAGCTTGCTTAGCACAAGTTTTGTATATAGGACGCGGCCAATGGAGGAGTGGGTGTATTTTTGGATAGGGGAGGTGATAGGAAGTACAAATATGTAATAAATATTTTAAGGAAACGCAGGAGTCAAAAGCTTTAAAGTTACAACATTTCCATACATTATTATGACATTTACTGTCATTTTGAAACTTGGAAATGTCAAAATGTCACATCCAAATGTCAAAACGATCTTTTAATAATGAATCATATCTATCATTTTAAATTCACTAATAAATGAAAAGAAAGGCTTCTGGGTTTCAAATAAAAAAACCCTAACAAGAAGGCTAAGGCGAGAGCTAAGCTAAAATTTTTGAGTCAATCAACCCAGAGAATACAAAGTTTCACAGAAAATTCAAGTCCCCCATTTCAACCTCATAGGGGTGAAATTTAAAAAAAAAATCCTTTCTTAGTGGATATTTTTACACTTCACAAAGAACACATCCTCCCAATTTCATGTCTTTGCACTTTTCTTTTTTTTTTTTTATATATATATTTTCTATTTATTATCAAACCTTGATCTTTACATCAGATACTACTTTAATTGCAAATGAATCCATCTACCTACTACATATTACTTTTGTCTTATCAATCCAGATTTTTTATTGTGATAATCGAAATAAATTATCGAACTACAGATATGAAACCCCGTATTTTTAATATTATTGTACAGTTTATATAATTATTAGAGACTTACGTTAGTTGCGTTTTACATAGGGGGTATTCCACGCCAAATCGGACGGACGGTTTCAAAAATTATTATTTTTGATTATCTTTAATATTTTGGTATTTTTAGTACCTCTCAAAAGAGGCTTCCTGGTAAATTTTGAGACTTTTTGATCACTGGTTTTAACTTTCTTAACAATGGTCGAAAATGAACTTTTTTTATTCAAAATTTTTGCTTGTTAGAGTAATCTAAAGTTCTAAACTAAAGTCGTACTAACTTCAAAAACGAGTTGGAATACGTAACATGACCACTTGCGTAGTAACAAGTAACAGTTGACCCAAAATTACGGAAAAATTACGTCATTTAAACGCTTTTTGTACAACAGTCTTGCTTTTAATTGTACGAAAATAAAAAGATTTTTTAAATAAAACTATCTTTTCGGATTATTTCACGAATTTATTTAGATTTTTGGTTCCCGACGTTTCCAATGTTTTACAGAAATCATGGTCACAGATTTTTTATTTCTAATCACTAATATTTAATAAGATTTGCTCCATATCACAGGAACATACTAAGTGTAGTCAATTATACAGTTCGAAGAGGGTATAGTATATATAATTTACATAATACTTAAAATAACAGTTTCCATACTTCTTTAGTGATGTGCACATACAGATAAAAAAGCAAAGATAAAAAGATTTAAACTAAAAATATCTATACAATTCGCATTTATAAATATGTTTAAAACTATATTGTATAACATATACCGGGATAGTAGAAAAATGGACATTGCATGAGTGTGCAACTTGCAAGCTTTTTATTCTTAAGAAAATAAAAAATAATATAATAAGAATATAAATAGGTATCATATATTTTGCACTAGCGACTTACCCTCGCTTCGTCTCTAGGTAGGTTTCGATTTTTGAACGGGGCCCTAATTGTTATTCTAAACTAAAAGTAGCCTAAGTTACTCCTTATAACATCAGCTATCTGCCAGTGAAAGTCCCGTCAAAATCAGTCCAGCCGTTTCGGAGGTTTAGCCAGAACAAACAGACAGGCAGACAATAAAAATTAAAAAAAAATGTGTTTTTCTTATAAGTACCGTATATAATTTTATATGCATTTAGTAAAAAGCTGTTATTTTGTAATTACAAACAGACACTTCAATTTTATTTATCTGTGTAGATGTATAGATAATAGATATTGAGAAATTAATTTATAGATCAGATAAAAATAAATTGAATGAAATTATGACAAAAAATAAACAGAATGTAGGAAAAAGAACAGTAATATGAAATATATGATTGATTAATATTAATAATATTATGTAGTGTAGTTAACAAAAATTGAATAATTGGACTACCTATTGGTAGTCCAATTATTCAAAAGCAAACGTTTGTATTTTTGTATATCTAACTTCTTAATGCACAGAAGACTGGACAGATTTGGATTAAATTTAGTACACAGATAGATTATAACATGGAGTAACACAGGCTACTATAAGGCAGTTGGGACGCATCCGTGCAAAATGAAAATAAGCTACTAACTTATACAATATACATACATATATTGGGAAACAGCATTGATATTGTTACTACAGCAATACCTGAGATCAAAGCTCAGTTGACAATACGGTTCATGCAAGTTACGTAACAAATTATACGTAATATCATATGATACACTGCATTTAGTCCGAAAGGTTTCGTTTCAAATCGTAAAACTTAATCATTCATTTCTTTCAGGTAATAAGAAGAAAATATTTTAATAAAATATTCGCAAAAGCCGTTTAAGTTAGTTTGATGCCATTTTTTATATGAAGACTGACAAACTAAAATTCGCTTTTATTAGTAACACTAAAAAATCTGGCTATAAAATCTTATTCTAACGTAAGTATTAGGCTTGTCAAATCAAACAAAATTAACTCAAACTCAAAGTATCTGTTATTAGGCGTTGAAGAGTTCCACCTATCCACCTTCTGACCTTACCAACAGATCAAGTCGACAATACCGAACTACTACACTATTAATGGAAATAGAAACACTTGCATAAGGCAATATGACAATTAGAAGTAGTTTAAATTTTCATTACCTATTTTTCTATCTATACTAATATTATAAACAGGTAATGTTTGTGAGGTTGTAGGGGGTTATCTCTGGATCTACTGAACCGATTTAGATGAAATTTGGTAAGAAGATAGTTTGACACCCTGGGAAGGGCATAGGATACTTTTTATCCCGGAAATCATGGCTTAAGGTTGTGAAAATGGGGATGAAAGTTAGTATAGGGAATCAACCTAGGGACGAACCAAAGCGAAGCGAGGGTGAGTCGCTAGTATTCTATAAAATGAATTAATGTTCTGTCAACCCCGCCACTAATAGCGTCAACTACTTTGTAGTCGTACCTTAGTACTCCCTACTGTAAAGTCTTAATAAAAATAGCTTGTTAATTATTATTCTTTTAATTATAATGAGTAAGATGTACAAGTTGTTAAGAATTTTAAATAAATTTACATTATATTTTTGTTATATAAGTTTATAATAACAAATGGCATAACAAACATTAATTACTAACGCAGGTGTCTATTTTTTATTATTATCATTTAATGTGGCTTTTTCAACTTTGCTCGTAGATGTCTCATTTCTACAAGTTTTCTCACATCCAACTCCACTACAAGCATGGCGATTGACATTGTTTGACATTAAAACAAATTAAAGCTGTTTATATTATACTAGCAGTACCCGCGGTTTAGTCTGCGTTCAAACTACTAAAAAAACAAACTCTTTGACACACCGACTGCAGTGTCACCTACCACCACCTACTACCACCTACTTACGGGTCCATTTGTGAATTTAAACCTTGTAGGAACCCTCTCGAACATACACAAAAAATATCATTAAAATGGTCCCTGTCGTTTAGATCAGTGACATACCGACAGCAGTGCCACCTACCGGGTTCAATTGTGTTTTCAAACCCATTATAAACCCATTGAAATATACACACAAAATTTCATACGTGTTCGTCCCTAGGTTGATTCTCCATACAAACTTTCACCCCATTTTCACCCCCTTAAGGGATGATTTCCAGGATAAAAAGTATCCTATGTCCTTCCCAGGGTCTCAAACTCTTACCAAATTTGATCTAAATCGGTTCATTAGATCCAGAGACTACCCCCTACAACGTCACAAACTCACAATTCACAAACTTTACCTCTTTATAATATTAGTATAGATGTACAATGTACATAAGCTCTGACTTCGATACTTATTATATTTGAGTTAGTTACTTCACTCACATTATATAAGTCTTTGGAAAATAAAGAAAACGGATGTTATAAGAATTAATCGTGTTTTCCTCTTCTTAATATGAACGTTTTATTGATAGAAGTAAACCGGAAAATAAATCACCAAAGTCATTAAATTACATAATCTCACATCAAGTTTCGTTATGAAGAATATGTTATGTAACTATAGCTATGCAAGACGGCCTATTACTCATTACCTTTTAAGGTAGCCCGCACTTTTTCTAACTTTAATAATATACGAATCCAGCCCCTGTTCTTCATAGCAAAGTCCTAAACTTAAATAAAATTAGAAACAATTTTACAAGCTTTTCTTTAATTCAAAATGTTTGTTTGTTCGGGTCAAATCTTGCAACTGAATTTTAAAGCAGTTATCCTCAAACGAGATTAAGCTGAAATTTTGCATACACGTTTAGTTTAGATGACCATGACTGGTTAGCTAAGTGACATCATTCTAAAATCAATATGGCGGACTATGATTTTTTATGCAACCCCTGATATGAATATCAAACGAAAGAGGTTTGCTGAGAAGAATAAAATAAAAACAAAAAAAAAGTAATTTATAGTGAAAAGAAATGACTATTAATTTATTAACAAGCGGCTTCTTAGTAAATAGATTTTTACAATCAAAATACGTACTACGGTTCCGACATAGCTATTGTTAAGTCAGATTATGACGCCAAGCTAGCAAGCGTTAAGGCATTTAGACAAAAAGGTCAGCTGCATAACCCAGATCTGTCCTAGCACGTTAAATACTAGAAGTGAGAAATGCTTAAAGATAGCTTCTACATCTAAATTGGCTTTAAAATAAACTGACTTAGATTCTGCATATTTCTAAACCTATTAAGTATTAGCGGCTCACCCTCGTTTCGCTCGGGTCCGTCTAAAAAACAAATCTATCCAATCTATAAAAAAACAAAAACAAATCTATCCCACGGAAACCGTACATTTTTCCGGAATATAAAGTAGCCTATGTGTTATTCTGATGTTTGAGCTATATTATTGTGAAGTTTCATTAAAATCCATTCAGGAGTTTTTGCGCGAAAGAGTAACAAACACTCTCACAAATATATATATATATACACATCATCACAAACTTTCATTTATTAGTAGGAAGTAGGATGTTAGTGAAAGAGAGTGATTTTCTTCAATAAAAGGATTAGCCATTTTAAAATATTCTCCTTAATTTATTATAAAATATAAAGTAAGAAGTAATTTTTTTTTGTGATGACGATAAAAAAACACTCCTATTTCACTATCTCCGAGTAACATGAATCATTCATTGACTTACAAAGCTAGTTGTGACTCGAACGAACGTCTATAGGTACATATAATAAAATTGTAACTAAGCCGAATCTGTACATTAAATATTTTTTGGAAAATCTTATTGAAATAAACATTATTATCGATACAGATGCCGAATATAAAGTTTTTAGAATTTTTGTCTGTCTGTCTGTCTGTTACCGCATCACAGAAAAACTACTGGAGGGATTTTGATGAAATTTGGTACGGTTATCCGGGTCAACATATAGGATTCTTTTTACTGCGGGAAAATATCTCATTACTGAGAAAATGCACAAAAATCGTAATGTAAGAGTATACTAATAATATGTAAAACCTAAGATTTTGGTTTTTGTTGATCTGAACGTGGGCGGAGCCGCGGGCAATGCTAGTATATTATAAAAACATATACATACTATTTTACGTTGGAACATGAAGTTTGTTTAATAATATTATGTATTAATTAATACAAAAAGTGAATAAACATCTTCTTAAAAAAAAACATTAATATTTTAGCACTTCACCGTTTTTGCTCAGCCAAGGTCAAGACTCAAGACTTCACGGTGGAATACCTGATTACAATGAGCTCAGTAACGAAAACAGTTTGCTTGTCGCTAACTGCAGAACATTAACATTACTTATTTGAGACGAAAAAGCTTCATAGAAGAATAGATTTCGAGATATTTTTAACTCTATGGAGTTTACCGAGTTATTAGATAAAAAGTTTCCTTAAGATAAAATTTTGTCAGTATATTTGTTTATTTTTCTTTTCAACAGCTCCTTGCGAACTACTGCATCAGTTAAGGTATAACTTTGCAAAAAAGACCACGTTGATGAGGAATATATTATGCCGACAGCACTTTATTTGGAACTACCGACATATCCTGCTTGCTTGCTGATTTTTCTGCAGGCCTTTTTAAGATCTACAATTTTCTAGTATATGGTTTTGATGTACAAACATGCAAAGTATTTAATTTCTTAAAGTATTAAATTCTTAAAGTTAACCCAGCGTTAGCCATGTAAATGTCTAAGGACGACTCTACAGACCCAGCTATTGTTTTTCCCGTGGGAATGAAAGATTTTTCTATAGTAAAACCTTTTACTAATTTATAAATGTTGACCCGAGTATTAAGTTATCACTACACAAAATTTAGTTACGATCGGTTGAATACTTTTGGCGTGAAATGCAAACAGATATAGACAAACAGACATACAGACAAAACATTCAATAAATATTATTTTGGGACCTATATTCTGTACAAAATAGTAACAGTACCTATTTTTTTTTTAAATATTTTATGTACAGATCTATTTTATATATCAGATGTCCAAACATGCAAAAATTTTTTTAAGAAAGATTCCGATTTTAATTCTCGATTCTAAAATAAATCATCCAAAAACGTGTTGTTGTGAATAGATTATTTTTAGGTGACTTTTGCCAATACGCACCCATTACCCACACATATCACGGATTAGATTGTACCTTGGAAAATATTATCTGAGATAGTATTCTAGTTTATCAGATAAAAACTCCGAATTAAATAGAGTTATAGATAAATAATGACTTATTATTTTTCAATGACGTAACCGTTAGAGTGGTACAATTTATAATTTTTGCTTGATATTTCAACTAGATATAAACTTTGGGTTAGAAGTTTTTTTTATGAGCGATGGACTTTTTAATTTTTCATAGAAACTAGTATGGTGTAGTATGAGTACATAAAAAATTTTTTACAACTATTCTATGCCTTGATCCTACGAGATTCAAATATTTTTGAATTGCTTGATGTTATTAGAATATTTAATAAAAATATCAGCGTGATCTGAGTTTGCTTTCTCGTATTTTGATACGTTTGAATTTAGTATGAGTACGCGCTAAGACGCAATATTAATTTTTTTTTTACAAATAAACTACGGCTTGATCCTGTCTAATTCAAACGGTTTTCTGTTAGTATATATAAGTACAATAATATATAAAAAAATCAACGAGCTCCCAGTTTGCTTTCTATCGTTTTTATAGACTTTAAACTTTTCATAGAATATAGTATGGGCTAGTATAAAAATATTAAAAATTTTTTTACAACTATTCTATGCCTTGATCCTACGAGATTTAAATATTTTTGAGTTGCATGATATGAAAAGAATATATAGTAAAAATATCAAAATGATCTGAGTTTGCTTTCTCGTATTTTCATACGTTTGAATCTTAGTATGAGTACGCGCCAGGAGGCAATCTTAAAATTTTTTTTACAAATAAACTACGGCTTGATCCTGTCTAATTCAAACGGTTTTCTGTTAGTATATATAAGTAGAATAATATATAAAAAAATCAACGAGCTCCCAGTTTGCTTTCTATCGTTTTTATAGACTTTAAACTTTTCATAGAAACTAGTATGGGCTAGTATGAGAATATTAAAAAATTTTTTACAACTATTCTATGCCTTGATCCTACGAGATTCAAATATTTTTAAGTTGCTTGATATCAAAAGAATATATAGTAAAAATATCAACATGATCTGAGTTTGCTTTCTCGTATTTTCATACGTTTGAATGTTAGTATGAGAACGCGCCAGGAGGCAATATTAATTTTTTTTTTCAAATAAACTACGGCTTGATCCTGTCTAACTCAAACGGATTTCTGTTAGTATATATAAGTACAATAATATATAAAAAAATCAACGAGCTCCCAGTTTGCTTTCTATCGTTTTTATGGAATTGAATGTTGTTTTTACAATTATGCGCTCGCAATAGCAACAATAATTTTTACGACTTAATTTTTTACGACACTTTTAGTGTTTGATTCTGCAAAAAATGTATAATTTTGAATAAATACATATCATAGAAAGCTTCAGTGAAAAAATCAGCAAGATTCAAGCGTGCTTTCTAGTTTTTCATGGCTTAAATGACCTTTTACGCTAAGAACGGACACGAACATTACTGAATTTAAAAATTTGGTATTAAATTATATAAAACACTATACATTCCTATTATTGTATTTAAAATAATTAAAAAGTAATATTTAATTGCATCTGTAGCGTATTTATTCTAATAACATGTGTTTTTGACGCCGCGATACCGTTGCGGCCCTTTGTTTAATTCGTCAGGTGGCCGGCTGCTAGTCGGCCGCTAGCTTCAGGTCCATCGTCTATTTCTAAAGTTAATTTACATAGTTCTGTGAATTATAATAATGATAATTACACAGTATGCATAAGATTATGGCTTAACATGCTAATTGTTGATGTCACTCTGATGCACGATCTGTCGCGTGTTTGTCACTTTCCCCTGGCTTCAGTGGCCGAGGTTTTCTGTTTCAAAGGCGCGCATACGCTCTCTCGTATGGAATGCTCATCTCATCAGGTGCATGCATTACCTAAAGAAATTTCTAGTCCTATTAAGGTAATAACAGGTATCAGCCACCGTCTGTACAATTAAGTTGTCAACCCAAAGCAATACGTAATAAGTTACATCTTTAATCGTGCATCTGTCGCTAATTATTCAAAGCAACTTATTACTACACCTGCCTTTATTGCTTTCATTTTCAAGTATTATTTTGAAAATTAGAAAATTCTAAATCCATACTAATATTGTAAATGTAAATTGATAGCCCAGAGATAACACGCTCGCTTAGGAAACCGTTAACCAACTCTGATATTGTCATGTGCGAATCATTTCTAACATGATTACCACTTGCCTTACGGTGAAGGAAAACATCGTGAGGAAACCTGTATGTCTGAAAGAACTTAGCAAGTTTTCGAAAGACATGTGAAGTCCGTCAATCTGCACTTGGCCAGCGTGGTGAACTATGGCCTGATCCCTCTCGAATTGAAGGGAGGCCCGTGTCCAGCAGTGGGACGTTAAAGAAGGGCTAAATACATTATAAATGAAAAGTGTGTTTGTTTGTTTGTCCTTCTTTCGCGTCGAAACAGAGTGACGTAGGCTACTTTTTACCGTGGGAGATTATCTCATTCCGACGGGAAAACACGTTATAATACAACCCAGAACATATCATCATATCGATGTATATATATATATATATATATATATATATATATATATATATATATATATATATATAGTCCGTAAAACATATCCAGGGATGCACCCAAGCGTATCGAGAGTGAGTCACTAGTTAAACAGAAACGTTACACAAAAATCTTTAAAATTTTGGAGCGCCAAGTTACATACTATATTATAAATTACTAAAATATATTACTAAAATTAATTGGTTCTAGATCTTAGCGATTAGCACGCAATAGTGGCCGCCGCCGTGGACGGTTGCGTTCAAAATAAACATTTGTTGTGTGAGAATACCTCTGCCTATATATCAAATTGCCACTGTGCGCTCATACTGTGTATAATGCCAATTAAAATTATATAATTCAGCCAGCGCCTCTTTCACACCTACTAATTTATCATTGAAAACAAATTAATTTCACTTTTAGTGTTTGTTTACATTTTAAATAACTACAGTAAGGAAATATACTAAATTAATTATAGAATATTGATCAATGGTTATAAGAAAATTGTAACATCAATGCATACATTAAGTTTATCATTATTAGATTAAAACTTGATTCGTATTTTAGGGATATTTGGTTTGTAATATAAGTCAAATGGACACATGTGACGAATTTCATCCATTGTGGATCAAATATGAAAGTGGGCAAAGCTGCATGCAATAGCTTGTATGAAATCTATTTATAAAATACCTCACGATTCTTTGTATATATGTTAATATGCTAAAGCATACCTACATAGATAGAGATAAAGTTTGTGAGTTTGTGACATTGTAGGTGGTAATTTCTGGATCCACAGAACTAATTTAGATGAAATTTGGTTAGAAGATAGTTTGAGACCCTGGGAAGGACAGGATACTTTTTATCTATGACAGTTTGTATTGGGAAGCAAGCTAGGGACGAACCTGAACGAAGCGAGGGTGAGTCGCTAGTAATATATAGTAGTATCCTATAGTCTCCTTACTCTTTTTTATTTATGTCAATATACATATATGTAGTGTATCTACATATAATATATATTATTCACACAAGAAATGAAGGATGATATCACATATTATAGAAGCTATTTTAAAGTAAATGAAAACATGCTATTTTACAATTTCACGCTTTGGCAATAATCCAAGCAGGTCCTACTATCTGTAATTATGAATGAAATCTATTTTGAATGTAGTGTTCTTGAAAATTTCTAACCTCTATGTGGAGATTAATGTATCTAAAAAAAATGCATTTCAGAATTTACAATTATCTATACAGAATACAGATTAATTAAATTGATGTGTCTGTTTGTAATGTAGAAATAAAAGCTTTTTACTGAATGTTTATGAAATTATATACAGTAGGTACTTAACTTAGGCTTCTTTAATTTTAGAAAAAGAATTAGGATGCCTTTCAAAAAATTAAAAATGCTAGTAATGCACCAGAGCTAAGCAAAATATTTTATTATTATATCATAATTGTTTACTTTCGAATTCCTTGTTATTTATTACTACAATGTATGTAAGTGGCCATTGTGTGTAGATCATAATTAATAGAAAAAGATTTAAAATTCAATTAATTTATAGTTTTATGGCTGTTTGATGTGATTTATTTTATTATTTAGTTTTTTTTATAAAATGTATAGTATAAGATGTGCCAAATGCAAAAGAATGCAACTCATTAGATATGCATTTATTGAATATTGTTAATGTGTTTGAAATGATGTATTATATAAAAAATATGATATATTAATATGTATATTTCAATATTGCATTTTATGATTTTACTTATAACATAGCTTAGATACCTATATATTAAAATCGTTAAAATATAAAAAGTAAAAACATTTAGTACACAAGATCTTAGTGTAGTATGAGTAACACTGTTATAGCAATAAATAATTACCACAGTAAACATTAATTCTATGATTCATGGGCACTATTATAAATTAAGATGCCAACATATAAATTCTCTACAAAGTATGACCTCATCTTTTTAATAGAAATGTACCTACTGCATTATATCAACCCCATAGTCTCAACATGTTCCATCAACAAAAACAATCGTTAGTGACCTAAATAGCGCGCATTATAATTGCAGTAATAATATACTTTCATGCATACGAGGCGAGCACGACAATTTCATGCGAATCAGAAATGCACATAACAAGTACTATAAGAACGTCACACAATCGCCAATATTGTACATATTTCTAAAGAATACTATGGAAACTAATAGAAAAGTATATACAAGTACAAGAATATCCAAAATGTTTGAGAAATAACTTAGGTATTTGCCAACTCCAGTTCACATGATCACATCTTTACTAAAGTGCGTTGAACAGATACGGCTTGCCGTGTTGTTGATTTGACCGCTGCATGTAACCAGCTAATTTTGGGTATAAAGAATAAACACGTGTAAAATAAGCTCTACCTTTATAATCAATTCGATCTCCGGGACATCTCCATTTGTTGTTCCGTTCTCTGCAATTTCATCCGACATCGTGAACTCAAAAAAACACTCGGATTTATAAAAATAATAAGAATGAGCACTTTTACACAACCGTCACAAATTCACCACACCGAAAGACTGACTCACTTCACTTAATAGTGCTGTAGCAAACCGTATGTATTCGTTACTGAGTAACGGGTACGTCATCTAGTACCGAGTACCGAAACGTTACTCACGAATGCATTTCGTTACTCGCATTTTCCGTACATATTTTGGTACCGATGTTTTTATTGATTTTTTATTCAACAAAATACAACTTTCAGTTAATACCATTGATGAGTAAATTAGAGAGCTTATTTATTTATTTCGAGTTGTATGATTTCCAGAACATATAAATTTTATTTAGAAACAATTTTCAATTAGAAACAACCATTATATTTAGAACACATTTTTAGTTTTTTATATAACAAATACTTATAATTTTTACTGAATGATTATGTCAAATCAAATCAAAATATACTTCATTCATATAGACTTTTACAAGCTCTTTTGAATCGTCAATTTTACATTTTAAATTAAAATTAAATGTCAGTATAGTCAGTCCCATAACTATACTCTTTGGTCAGTCCGTTAGGAAGCTACCACCGGCTCGGAATGCAGTTTTCTGCTGAGAAGAACCGGCGAGAAACTTAACAGTTGCTCTTTTAAAATAATAATTGTGTACAATATTGTAATACAATAATTATCTATTTATCCTACGTGAGACATGATCATGTGATTATGTGTAATACATACAGATTATGATTTGATAAATCGTTCGCGCAATTGATTTTAAATAATATACGCTTTACGACGACACACTAACGTGATAGATGGCGTTACTTATTCATTTTTAAATTGCCTATTTTTTATTTATTATTTAATTTAAAAAAATATTAATAAAAAAATGTTAGTAAAATTTTAAAAATTATATAGCTTTATAAATAATTAAAATTTCTGGGTTCTGGATATCATGTAACTTTCCAATTGAAATAGTTTGCTGATCCTGCATTATTCCACAGAAAACAACGCGACGTTATACCGTACGTAATACATACGTAACACGACTCGATGCGATGCTCTACGAGTATGTTATCGGGTATCAAAATTCAAAAGTAACGAGTAACGATTCAAAAGTAACGAGTACTGATGCAATAGTAACGAATGCATACGGGTACGCTATTTTTCGTTACTTTTACACCTTGACTTCACTATAGTCAGTTTACTTGCTACTTGCTAGTTGGCACTTGGCAATACTTGCGCAACCATCTTCAGGATAAAAAAAAAGAACAAAACTTTTATCATTATGGCATTTTAATATTATGTAGTTAATTTATATAAAAATATATAATAGAATTGTTTCACATTTTCTCCAATAATAATACTAGACTTGATTTCTTGCATTCAAAGTTAGCTTATTAAAAATTTAGTTTAATTAGTAGTATTTGGTTCAAGTTTTAACTGTCTGTGGTGGCCACCATAGATGATAAATAAAAATGGCCCTGGCTCAAGGCTCAAACTTGTTGTTCCTGACATTTCCTGACATCATGTATGTTCTTGGTCTATGGACTATGGCTGTCACTGACAGCCAATAGCCATAGTCCATAGATCAAGAACAACAAGAGTGACAGCTGCGACACATTGACATTGTTTTAATTCGTAGTATACATATTTTCTTTTATAACTCTTTCTTTTTATAATTTTTAAAACATTCGATATCAAAATGAGTACAGAAGAAGCTTCAATATCGGAAATCAAAGCGATGACATTTGCAGAAAGACAAGCAGAACGTATGAAAAGGCTACGTTCATTACATACTGCAAGAAACGAAGCAAGGACTCACAACCATCAAGAAGTGGTTGCTGAAGAAGCTAGAAATAAACTTCCGCCTAATTATGAGGCTAAGAAACGTCAAGCCGAGTGGTTATTGGAGGATCAAAAAAACAGAGAAGAAGCTACAATACAAGGTAAAGATTATGATCGTGTAAAACTTCTAAATATATCAGCAGTTGAAGCTGAACGATTAGAACGTAAAAAGAAGAAAAAGAATCCTGACCAAGGATTTTCGACCTATGAACAAGCTACAGTAAGACAGCATAATAGGTTAATTAAAAGTATGCCTACCATGGATGTAGAGCAATATGAAAAGCAGAAACAAAAATATGGCGATGCATTTTATGGTGGGCCCAATGTGATTATACATGGAATGCATGAAGATAAAAAAGATGCAATTGATAAAATGGTCAATGACTTAGAGGGTCAGATAGCTAAACGTGCTAAATACTCAAGGAGGAGGACTCATAATGATGATGCCGACATTGACTATATTAATGAAAGAAATGCCAAGTTTAATAAGAAATTAGAAAGATTCTATGGAGAGCACACAGCTGAAATAAAACAAAATTTAGAAAGAGGTACTGCTATTTAGGATTATATAAATTAAATATTAGTATATAACATTGTGTAAATTTTAGTAATTTCCTTTTATATTTATGTAAATAGTTTCTTTTCTTTACAATATGTGAGTACTAAAGTAGAATTTTTATAAGAATACTATATATTATGACTTTTTTTCATTGGCATAGTGTATTTAGTGTTGTGTTATTATGTAAAATGTATTCATTACTAATTAAAGCTGATAAATTAATATTTGTGTGTGTACGTTATTAGGATTATTACCTGTTAAGATGAATTCTAAGGATAAGCATACTAGCATAGTAAAAAATCAAATTAAACAAATTTCAATAACAAGTTTATTTTGATACATATGATAAAGTAAGTACATTATATAAAGTTTATAGATACACATCTAAATATAATATAAATTAATAATAAAAGCACTAGATTTTTATCCAATTCATTTCTGTGCAAGTTTAATGTTCAAGTGCAAGAAAATATTTATAAATCTAGAATTTTTTATTAATAAATATCTTTTATTTTGATAAAAACATCATAATTTGACTAGAAATATTTATAAATTAATACATACCTACCTATCAAACATTACAAAAAAATTATTACTGGCTTAATATTGTTTATTAGTGTCTGCAAATTTGTCACTAAGGCCTCGAATAAAATACTAATCTTTCTAATGAATGCATAACAATTAAGTAAAAGAAATAAGTTTTTAACAAATAATGGGGAGATATTATAATATTTATGTAAATGTTAAAAAAATTTCATTGCATCAATTTTTTTATCTACTATATTAAAGAAATATTATGCATACATATAAAAATTTAAATAATAAACTTGCACAGTAATATTTTAATACTTATAAGTATAAATAGTTTAATTACATAAAAGTACTTACTCATATATACATTAAATGAGCATTTTTTTATAAGAAATGCTTTTTAGGCTGAGTCTCACTATTCCATGATTTGATTAAACGATTAAACTTATTTTTTTACAATGGTACATTAAATATTTGAGCAAAATAAAAAAACTTGCTTAATTATACATTAAAATTATCATTTTATTGTATTTAAAATGGATATTAAAAATTGCTTTTCTAGTGAGCCTCAAACCATTTTTCAAATATAAAGCTGCATATTAACTATGCAATTATACAAATACAATGTGCTTATTTATAAAAATGTAAATCCTTGAGTATTTTCGCCAATCCGAATCTTGGAGGCTGTAAAATCCAGTTTATAAGATATATGTATTAGGTTTTGATTTAGCTTTAACAAATATTTTGTTTTGACAAAATTTAATGGAAATAAAAACTAATGGTTCCACAATTAAGAGATTTTTATCTATTAAACGCTTACAACAAAATGTGTCAGAAAACAAGGTAGGTTGATAAGTATTTAGCTGTAAAGAAGATTTCGCAAGAAAATAAAATAATTTTTATTTAAATTGTTATAGAATCCTACAAGATCTATGCACTAAGTGCATCAATGTTCTAAAAGCTTGATCCTAGTGATAATTTTCGTCAGCCGGAAGACGGGCTCTTTCTAATTATTTTTTTTTATTCTAATTTCTAGCTTAGGAAATACGTATATAGTTACAAATAAGTAAATGGTTCAATTTTTAACCGGTTTTGGTTATTAACCCCAAATTGAAAACTTTTCTGCCTATCATTACATTACCGATTTTTTTTTAAACCGGTTCCGAGCTGAGTGCTATAACGCAAACATGTGAGAATCCAAACGTTTATCTTGGAAAAAGATACTTTTCGGTCAAAAGCCTTTTCAAAAAATACATTTTTGTAATTGCTCTGTCGGAAATTTACTTTTAACGTCCAAATTACGCCTCTTTGGATACGAAATTTTTTTGAATGAATTTTAATGATTTTATATTATTCATAATTCGTTTTTGATCAGGTATTTACCAAAACTAGATATGTAAATACGGCACCAAATTTTCCGATGATTTTGCTCTTTACTCGAGATACCTAGATGTGTTTATGCTTTGCAAATGATTAACTTATCATCTATTTTGAATAATTATTGTCATGGATCTGATGTATCTAATATCATGCACAGTGATCATTTTCGTTGTCGGCTTATGCAGCCGTGGCCACGTAAATTTTGGACGCCTTTGAAGCTCTTTATTTACTCCCTCCATGACCGCGGACACGCCGGCGTGTCAGTTAACATTAGATTTCTTAGAATTTTAATTGTAACACCTGGAGGTGATATAGTTATTTTTTATCCTTATTTTCATAAAACAATGAAGTTTTATCACTCTTATTTTGCATTTTTAAATTTTCATATCTCTTAATTTTTTTGGGTTCCGTAACTCAAGAGAAAAAAAGGAACCCTTTTAGATCACTTCGTTGTCTGTTCGTCCGTCTGTCGGTCAAGACCATTTTTCTCAGAAACCCGTGGAAGTAAATTTGAAGTTACATTACAAAACTTATTGTAAGGTTTCATGTCACGGAACCCTCGGTGTACGAGTCAGACTAGCACTTGTTTTTTTCTCGCTGCATTTGCTTGCGTTAAATGTTGTTCAATTTAATGAATTTCTAACAAAATCTTATGCTACATTTTAAAAGTCTCGATTGAATCGATGCACTAGCTTGACTGTTTTTTTTTTACGCGTGAATATAGAAAATCTCTACCATGATATCAACTAAAACACATTTTTTTTACATAAATCTGTCAATAATATACCTATATATACCTATGAATAAGGAAATTATTCAGATTGATTTTGGCCACGGCAGCTAATCTGGTCTTGCCATCTGCGCGGGAGATATAGTGCACAAGTGTGTGCGCAAACACAGGTGCACTCTATTCTTTTCACTCTCAACGTCCGTTGGGATGACCGGTGAAACATCAGGCGCAGGACTGATGGTTTCCGGGGGTATAGCACTGCTAACTTTACAATTTCGGCATATTACTGTGAAAAACCCTTTAATGAACCCTAAATTCGGCCCCGGGGCCTCGAACCCAGGACCTTTGGATTTGCAGCCATATATGCTATCTAGACAACGAAGGCAGTTATAGGTAATTAATTACTTATTACCACGTCGTCGCGTTAATTTTTTTGAAATAAATTAGTTTTTACGTTTTTCTATTTGATCGTTATATAATTTTGAAAATAATTATTGCTTTTACATAAGATTTTCTTAATTGAATAGGAAATTAGGTGCTAACATATAATATACTTTGCATTTTTTATCAATGTAACTTTGCAATTCGTTATGCCTTCCTCTGACACAATCGACGATAAAAAGGTTCTAAGAGATTAATAATAAATTTTGAAGACAATACTCGACTAAAAATTGGAATACTATATTACGTATTTACTTAAAAAATAGAGTATAGAGCATTCTCTGGAATACACTTACAATTTATCCTGATAGTGTGTCCCGTGTGAACTCTAATTTGACGATTAGTATTATTTGAAAGTTGAAACATATTAAAGTTCTACATATTTCCTATACTGCGTAGTTTCAATTAGCATCAGAGGTAGCTATAGCCAACTTAAACTGCGTAATAATAGGTAAAAGTACTATTTTTTTTTTAAATATAACCCTTAATTTTAAAATTTCCAGCCTAGCTTTGACCATATTTTATCAGAAATCTGCGATAAATTTATAAAAAAAAAATTCAAACCTCATAATAAGCATGTGTAAGTGACAGTCTTACTTCGGATAATCCGAAGGGCTCTCCATCATCCTGTAAAATCTAATTATCATCTTCAAGAGTTATTAGTTCTAATAACGCCAGATGACAATATTCCCTTTGCAATCACTTATACTTTACACATGCTAATAAAAATTTAGTGCATCGATAGGAGTGAGTTTTCTGCTTAAATACCTATTTATCGATAGTAGATACGTTTACAAATCTACACTAATATTATAAAAATTAAAAAGGTAAAGTTTGTAAGTTTATACGAACGTAGGAGCCATAAACCACGATTACCCGGGTGATATCTAAATAATTCTTGATTACCTACTGATCCAATTCTGAAAATTTTACTAATATAGGTTATGGGATGATATATTATAGGTAATACCGCCGAGTGCTATAGGAAATTTTTACCTATTCCGATAAAAATGTGTTATTTCGATAAAAAAAATATAATTAAAGAGAAATCATTCAGTTACCTGTATTTCGAATTCGCAGCCAATTCGTCGTATTAACTTACGCGACTAGACTTCGCTTAGTTCGGACTTAATAATTGATTACTAAACATCAACTACACAACAACAAAGGTAGCATTTTCTAATTCATCCTTTTTAGGACTAAAGGCATTATTATATATCTAAAAATGGTAATAAGGTACCTACTGTAGTATTGAAAATCTGAAATGTTTAATTTCTTTGCAGTTTTTAGAATTATTAGATAGGTATATATTTTGTATAAGTTTTACACTGTTATACCATGCTATGTCCCATGTTCTTACATATATTTAGAACATATTATTCTCAACATGATGTACTTAATCTTTCTATCTATCATATAGTGTATAGTTCGTTAATCCAATTATCACTCACACACGTCAATATATTTTATAGGAAACGTTTACTTTAGATGGGGAAATATTCTATGAGTTATGAAATCAGAGCTAAAATCGATTTTTAAGAGGTTACTAATGCAATCACTAAATCAGAAATATGGAAGAACAAATCGAAATGATGAGTGACAATTGAATCATTTCAATATAAATGTAACATTTTTCAGCATTACATTAGTTTGTCCGTATATAATTCGGTATATGTATTACAATTCATATATCATGAACCTCGTTCAAACGATCGGTATCGCTTTATTAACGCAAATACAATGATTTTAAATACTAAATTAATTCCCTATCCACCTTAAGTGCAGCAGCGTTAAATGAAAATAACAATAAGTTATTCGCATTTGGTACAGCAGAGCACTCAGTGAGAATAGGAGAATATAAAAGGCAAAGAAAACGAATCCACGTCAAGGCCCTACATCCATCGCCGTACGGTTCAATAAACGTATACTCGCAACATAGTTCTTAAAACACTAGCCAGTAATAGAACCTACAACCGTTTATTTTGGAATGTGCAAATCAAAAACTCTCAACTAAATATTAGACTACCAAATGCGAATATCACAGATAGTTTTGTTTTTCTACTGCACTTAAGATAGAGATGTTCACTTAAAATTAATATTCAGTGAGAAAACTTCATTTCATAAAACCCACGACCGGACTATTTCTGAAAAATAAAAATTTAGATTTTTTTGTAACTTAAAAACAGCCAATTAAGCCTGCGTTATTTGGGTTTTATAATTCTAAGTCGTGGATAACAATAAGTATATATTTATAAGTCTTCCCTAATTAATAATATTTATATACTCACTCCGGCGCCCTGGCATTAAATGAACTGTGATTCCATCTGCTGCTCGAACTGTGTAAAAAATAAAAGGAAATCTCAAATTTTACACTGTACAGAGTGTTAATTTGGGAACAAACAAACAACGGTAACAACGCAGCCACACGACATCACACACAAGGAGTTAACAGGATGAATTAGTTCAATAAAATACTTACCGATATAAAAGCAAAAACATGTCCTATATTTATTACAATCTCATAACTTCGGTTCCACTTAGAAGACAAACAAGTATATTTTTCTAACATTTTATTTGCTTTCAGTAAACATAAAAATTGATCACAATTTAATCTACAAAGTCAACAAATAATATTTTTTACATTAAGAAAAATCTCTTTTGTATGTAACTATGAATTTAAGATATTAATTACAATAAAATAATTTTACATCAAACTAAATATCTGCCAAGGCCATTAGGTTTATAGGTCTTGAATAACAGATTTCAATAAGTTATAAATACAATAATTTAATTTATCCAATCAATTAAGTTTTCGTTTTAAAATTATCACATTGAAACATATTTAAAGTTTAATACTGTGATAATATTGTGATATAATATTTATTCAGCTCGTTTTAACGTCCCACTGCTGGGCACGGGCCTCCCTTCGAGGGGGAGGGAGGGGAGGCCATAGTCCACTACTCAGGCCAAATGCAGACTGGCGGGCTTCAATGTCTTGCGAAAACTTGCTAAGTTGTCTCAGACAAGGATTGTGATATAAGCACATGAATAAACATGAATTAAATTTCTATTCATCTAAAACTTACTTTATAAAATCTCTCATTATTAATTTAAAAATTTTCAAATATATATTATGCAAAGAATTATCTTGTAGCCAAGTAAAAAACTATTAATATTATCTTATAAACCAGTGTGCAAAAACACAATAAAATGTAATAAATATTAATATTTTACATATTTTTATATTATAATTTCAAGTTTAAGGCACTTTTAAAAATAAGACGATCAATTTTACTGTAATCTGAGCAAACGGCAAATTGAGCAAAGATTTTTTTTAAATGGCTACCAAAATCAATAATTTAACAAAATGATTCATTTTTGGCAAGGTGCTTCTATTAGTCTTTTTATGAGATCTTGTGATGCATCAAGATTTGACCAGACAAGTGATGTAATTCAACCAGCCTACGTAAAATAATAAATATAGATACCCTATAACAAATTCTAATGTTTTTATGAACTAAAATAAAATGTACATTTAAAACTTTATAAAAGTCCATCACATTTACTTCTCTAAACACTATTACTGTTTATAACTTTCTAAATACCTTCCTAGTGTAAATTTTACTTATTAGCAAACAATATTTATTTGCAATTATATTACTGATATTTAAAGGTCTTTTTAATGATATTGAAATTTATTATGAAATTTTTAAAATTAATATTTAGTAGAATGCCAGAGTGTGTAATGTCTATTTCAAATGTATACCATAAAATTCAATTTTTATCTATGCATTGGACATTGGTATTGATTTTATTGAAATAACGGTAACGTCTTTCTAACGGGGTAACCGTGTCTGGTAAACCGTCTATTACAACTTATCAAATGTCACTTATCATCTAAAATAAAATCTAAATAATTCGTTTGGTAATAAAACTTTAAGGCAATATTTATCATCTAAGTATATATAATTTTTCTACTCAGATATGAACCCTTCCATCTACTGTAGTATCTTAAAAACCTAACTAAGTAACATAATTACCTTATATACAAATAAAAATCTCCCTAACTTTATATAAGTGGTTAATTTTATAATAAAAACGAACACACATGCAGAGTCAAAATCTGATATCAAACAGGAACATTTGGGATACAATAATTTTCAAACCACGAAAAAGGAAATGTCAAAATAAAATAGTTCACTTCAAAGTTCACAAATTGACACATCCTAAAAGAGTGTTGCCAGGCTCTTGACAATTTACCATTTAGTAGAATAATTTTATAACCAAGACAGGTAAAATATATAAGAAGACCTGACAACACAATATCATGCCACATGCTATGTTAAACAGTTAGACAGCCTCATAGGCACACTGAAGGCACTTCAAACGTTCACTGCTCTGTGGTCACACACATTTGTTATATCTTTCACATTTTTTGTCCTGTTTCTGTCGCGGAACGAGCCGAACCCCGAGTCGTGGGTGGTGGAAGGGGACGTACCTACGAATATTCGGGGCATGTCGCACTCCTCGCACTTATCTAGCAGAGGGTGGTTTCGGAAGGTGCACATGTGGCACTGCCAGGAGGTCGGCTGACGCTGCCCCGTGTATATGTTGCTGTAGAAGTTCCCAGAGTCGTCTGCCTCTGGAACGTGCATTACACGAGCTAGTGAAAGAATGATATGGATTATTTGTACTGGTTTGATTTGACGTTTCATTTGCAAGTTTATGAACGGTGGTATGTAATGTGTATGGTAGTATATGAGAGGTCGTAGTTTCGATTCCCGTACAAAATGAATGCTTGTTCTGTGCATATCTATGCTTAGTGTTTTTTTAGAACAAATAATGATTTTTGTCTAAATCTCTGTAGCTTGAGAGCTTACTCGATAAAATCTGTCTAAAGAAAAAAATTGGGAAATACTGAGAATACGTGACAAATTGATTAAGGAAACATTAACAAAATATATAAACAATGAGGAGGAAAACACGGTATGACTTAATTGGACATGTTTTGTTTATAAATTATATAAATTGTGGAAGGTAGTCCGTTAAGTCATTAGCAACATAAAATTGAATTAAGTTAAAAACAAGCGCGTAAGAAAATATACGTATGATTAAAAAAAACTAAAATCATTTTATGTATGTACATGTATAATAAGTGGTGCATTTATTATTGAATGTACATAACATAATATTTAAAGCTTGAATTGCATAACATATAATTGAACACTTGCAAGGAACAAAATTTGCAGAAGTTGGTCATATAGATTGAGAGGACCAATGTCATCATCAAATAATCATCGATCAAACTGTTATTTAATGTGCACAGGTATTAAAATATACAATTGTTGTCAAAATAACTAGCATTGGAAAAAAATCCTCAGTCTTCAGAAAAATTTCAAAAGAAATAATCATCACAATGAACTATACTATAGCAAGCTTTCGTGAATGAAAAAAGTGAGTTATCTAGAAGTACGAGCTACTGTACTCTTAAGGTGAGCTATAGTGCATTCTTTTTGTAAGCTACAACCTTGATACAAGAAATTTTTAAGAGAGCAAGGTTTTATTGGAATATGTTATTTTAAAATGTAACAATACAGACATTTCAATAAGCAATAAAATTTAACGGTTTGCCATCCGAAATATACAGAACTTTCTTCGAGATCGTAGTGGACTTTAGTCTCTGTCACTTTATCTTCAGTCCATTCTGCCAATATGCCATGGAGATATTTTATTATCATTAGATCAAACATAATTACGTAAATTTGGTATTCAAAAGAAAAAAAAAATGGTGGTAAAACCCAAACTTATAGTTTCTATGTCAATCCCATTATACAAAAGATATATATCAGATCAACGAAACGAAGGACAGCGAGAGAAGAAACACTAGGAAATTATATATTACTTAGTTGTAATTTTGTTAAGAACATCAGAAACTATTAATAAAATGACATAAAAGAATAAGGAAGTATAAGCATTATTCAATTTTGCGTAACAAGATGAAAATCGCTGTGTGACTCAAATACTTTATCGTGTTAGCACGATCTAAGATAATTGAGATGTATTCAATTTAAAAAAATATGGTGAAACAAAGTATATTTTATCTGTATAAAAAATATAGATAAAATATATAAAAAAAAACCCCCAGAAAACACGCTTTTGAATATCAGTGATGTACGGGACTTATCAAAACAAATCAAATATAATCGAACTCAAGGGTTCTTAACAAGTGACAGCAAGCAAGCCTACTGCATTAGAATGGCAAATATAATAGTATTTAGGAAGTTTCTAAACGATATGATATTTTAAAGTAGACCAAAATCGACTTTCAAGATTTACATACTATAATTAATATAATATAATTTATATATTTTATAATGATAATATATACATATGATAAAAATACATACATTGAGAAATGATTGATTAAAAATACATTCTTCCACCTCCCTCTTCACTCCCTTACGGTATGATTTGCGGGATAAAAACTATCCTGTATTCTTCTCAGGATCTCAAACTACCAAATTTCATTTAAATCGGTTCAGCGGCTTAGACGTGAAAAGGTAACAGACAGAAAGACAATTTTGCATTTATAATATTAGTATGGATTACTTACCATTACCTCCCATCTCGAGTCGCTTAGCCATCGTGTCACACTCATCCCTCAATCTCTCCACGTATTCCTTCAGATTCTGCGCAACACTGGCGGTCGGTGGCGGCGCGGAGAGTATCTGCGTCTCTCTGTTCAGTTGCGCTAACCGTCCCTTCTCTTGGGCGAGAGCTGTTGCCAAACGGGACAAACGCTCCTTTTGACGCTCTATTAGGGCACGATCTGGAATGTCATTAAAAAAGGTATATGTTGTAGATCTGAAGGTCCTGGGTTCGGGATCCGATTCGGGCCAAGTTTAATTAATGAGTTTTTCTTTTAAGAAACCTCTGTATCAAACCGGAGTTGGGAAGTCAGTGATGTTTCACTCTCGTGTTAGTTCTTACTTATTCTTACATACGACGAATTATAAACGCGTTGTCGACATGCGTTTGTATATGTATATGAACGCACTTTTATCAGGGCCAAATACGCGTGTGCGAAGTCTACGCGTTACCTGAAACGCGATGTCCATATGCCCTTATTAAACATTAGGCAAATCGGATTTAGGTGCAGTTAACCATGGCAAACCCCCCCAACATGAGTTCATCTTGTCGTGGTGGGGGGTTCAGTAATGCCCGACGATCCAGCCAGGCGCGAAGCTAAGAAGGTGGCCCACTTCGGTGGGCGGTGTATCATGCGGGTTGCTCCTGGTACTTCTCTGATAACACAGTGGACCGTGGAGCAACCCCATGGTTATTGTGGTCTACTTCGGCAGACCTGCCGTCGGGGCGTCGTAGTTGAGTGCGTAAGCGATCCTGCGACACACCATTAAGACGGAGGAAGGTTTTGTTGGGTTTTAGTGAGTAGTACTGGCTTTTCTAGCCGGTGAGTCCCACATAACCACCTGTATATCTGCAGGTGGTATGCGTAAATGCATTTCCCAACATTAAAAAAAAAGGTAAGTGTGGCTAAAGCCCCTGAGAGCCCACGGTAGAAATTTGTAAATGTTCTAAATTGTGTTTGTGTGTTACATTATGTTAGAAGGCCAGTGATTTATTATTTGAGTTCAACAAACTTTGTATGTGGTTATTTAAATTATTCTAATCAATATTCATACCTACAATAAGCAATGAGTCACGCTATGTTAGATATCAGATTATTTTTAGTGAACATTACTATAAAATAAAAACATGTAATTTAATCTTTTAATGCCTCCTCTTTATGGATAATATTGAAAAAGCAATTAAAATTGAAAATATTACAGAACACTTAGTTTTTTCTACTGGTTTGGCCACATGGTAGCATCTAAACATCAAAGTACATAAAAATATTATTATGCCTATTACACTCTAATTCTAAGGTCATAAAAATAAGTAGTAACAAATACATTCCAAATTATTTATCTAAGTATTTGTTAAATAATATTAGCAACTGACCCTCACTTCGCTTCGGGTTTGTCCCTAGTGAAAAATAAAAACAAATCTATTGCACAGGAATCGTATATTTTTCTGAGATAAAAAGTAGCCTATGTGCTATTCCAGACTATAATCTATCTCTGTGCCAAATTTCATCCAAATCCGTTCAGCCGTTCTGGCGTGAAAGAGTTACATCCATACATACAACAGACTTTTACAAGCACTTTTGAATTGTCAATTTTACATTAAAATTTAAATAAAATATCAGTTGTAAGTCCTGTGGAATCTACTACCAGCAAGTAAAAGTTACAGGCAAAATCTAGTATATGAATAATGCACTAGAATATGTAACATATTTAAAAAAAAATATTTATATTAGCAGTTAATTTATACAATGTTAAGCTATTCATTTTCCTGTCTCATTGAGAACTAATAACATTTTCCTGAGCAATATTATGTATGACCATTGACCATATATTACATAGTCATTATAAGTTAGTGATTACGTCAAGTTACACAGCTTGTTTATAAATATAGTATATTTTTCTATATTATTATTTATACTACAATAAATGTGAAAGTTTGTATGTGTGTGTATGTTTGTTACTTGCTCACACTGAAAAAACAGCTGGATGGATTTGGATGAAAAGTACATATGTAGATAGAATTTGATACTAAGTAATAATATATTGCAGCATGGATCCAAGCAAAGCAAGAATAAGTTGCTATTAATTAATAAACAAATGAATATAAGTTTTCAATAATTAACATAAACGGGTTTTTAATCTAACAGTAATAACATGTTTTATTTATGCCATAAAATTAACTTGTATAAAGTTCCATTTAACATTACATAAATAACTCTTGTATCTTACTGTTTATGAGGCTTCATATGGTTTCGGAAGTCATTACACAATTGATCCGAATTTTATTTATCTTATACTAGAGACTTTGTTCGGGTGCAGGATACACATATATAGCAGGCATGGTGGGTATGTAGTGTAGTAGTGTGCATATAGCATGGCTACAGTTTAATAGATCTTTTCAAGAGGAATAATTCTGTAACACATTGTTTTCATATAACTATTGGTTTACACAGTGCACACCAGTAAACCACCCAGTCGGCATTACTTTTCTGACATCTTCAATAATTATTGTCATGTTTCAGCCAATTTACATACAAAGTTGAAGAATTATACAACAGAGCCTTGCTCATGAATCACTCCATCCATTGTGGAAAACCATAGTTAAAAACATTAGATTATTTTTGAGTTTATCACATACAGACAAATAGACACTGTGAGGTGACTATGTTTTATAATATGTAGTGACTATGCATAATCATAAAAACAAAATTTTAAAAACAAGAATTCTTAAAACTGTCACTTCAGGCAATGCTAAGAATTTTTTTATTTAAAACAATAGACACCAATAAACATAATGAAAATAGTATATGTATATATTTTTAGGAATATAATGTGTTTTTAAAAAAAAAGAATATATAGCTAAATTGTTAAGTTACTCACCATATGTGTAGGTAGGTGGATCTGGAGCAACCCTGGTGGGCCTGGGAGACTCTATGCGAGTTTGAGGCGGGGGTGGAGCTCTGCGTCTCGGAGGTCTTGCTGTACTTGGACTCACAGTCACAGTTACATGCCCTTCAAACCCAGAGTTTTCTTCCTCCCTTACATCTCTAACTGGACTTGCCATATTTGAAGTTGGAGTACAAACTGTCAAGTTAACCGAAGTTATAGCTCTGGGACTTTCATAATCACCATCAGTGTAAGCATGACTAAGGTCCATATGACAATTAACATTAACAGACCAGTTAAGAGGGAAAGGTCTATCAGGTCTGTATGCACTAGGTTTCTGATCTTTATTTTCAGGCTTTTGAGTGGACGGGGCAGGGGACACTGTTCTACAGAACTCTGATTCTGGAGCAGGTTTTAAATTCTCTTTAAATGCAATGTCTGGATTTGCTTTAATGAAATTTAGGGTATTTGGTCTCTGTGGCTTTTCTTGAGCTGGTGGTGGTTGATCTTTTTTTATTGTTTTCTTTTCTTTAACATCCTTTAAAGTATCTAGTTTTTCATGTAAATTGGATTTTATTTTACTACTTTTTAAAATTTTATAATTTGTGCTCTCTGGTTGTTCTAAATCTTTTAAATTATTTCTTTCTGGTGAATTGTCTTGAGATGTAATAATATCTTGTGATGTGTTTTGATCTTCAGTTTTATTTTCATTTGTTAATTCCAAATCACTAGGTGATTCTGCATTGTATTTTGCACACAAGTTATCAATATTTATAACAGCAATTGGAGATAGAGCAACATTGTTAGTTGTTTCATCAGCTTCACTTTCAACTAGATTTTGATTAGCATCTGTATTTACTTTAGGCTTTTCTTCATCTATTACATTATGTGTAGAAATTACAGCTTTTTGAGGGCTTTGGCAAGTTAAAGATTTAACTTCTGTAGATTTTACAATTTCATGCTTAACTATAGGTTGATTACGGCACTTTATAGGTGGATTAACTCTAAGCTCATTAAGCTGGCGAGCTGCAGCTGATGATGATGCATGATATGCATGTGTTAGGGAGGCTTTGACTTCGCTATGAAGGTGTGTCTCACAAGCTTTTTTGTCGTGGCAATATAGCTCAATGGTATTAGACACAACATGATCAGGAACGCCAGGAAATTTTTGTTTGAGCTCATGGAACAATTGCATAAGCGATATGTTGGTGCACGCACATGGTGAAGGGCTCGTAGCGCTATCGGAGGGGGCAGACATCGCCGCCCATTCTCGCGGAAGACCTCCTCTGCACCGTGAACTCCTCCTTTACTCTACTAACAAAAATATACTTGTGTTCACCAAAAAAGAGCAACAAACATCATAAATGAACACCAAAATTTTATTGTCTTTTCGCTTTAGTGACGTCACAAACCTTAAAATTTCTTTTTCGTATAGTTACGTATACATCACTAAACTTTCACGACAATGAATATTCATGATTCGCTAATCTCTACAATACACATGTGACGAAAAAGAGCACAAAACGAGACAAGGCTGAATTTTTATATCTTTTGTTATCATTATACCAGGCTATTTTTCGACAAATTGCTACACTGAAATAATCGGTGTTTCACTGTATTTTTGATTTATAATAAATAGTGCACTTTTATACCTTTCGAGGTAATACTTTTGGAAAGTAAAAACGAATACAACATTTGTGAATCCAAAAATAAAATTACGAAAATCACAAACTTGTCAATTCGATCCTTCCATTTTGGGTGTAGACAATATAAGCTTTTTTTAAATTGTCATATTGCCATTTGCCATTGTTTAATGTTTTCAAGGTATAAAAGGTTACAAATATTCAAATAGGGTATTAATTTACGTATACTTATTTTTGTAGTATGGTTATTTTATATTTATGTATAAATATTAAGGATTGAAAAATTATAATATGTATGCTTGTTACAGTTCAATGGGGAAGAATGAAGACATCTTGAAAGGAGGGCGCTACATTATGATCTATTTACATTCAATCTGGGGTGAACCTCCGACTGAATAGATCATACATGTAGCACCTTCATTTCAAAAAATCTTTTCCATTAAATTTTAAATAAAATGAAAAAAAAAATCCCATCCCCGCTATAGTGATATACTGAGGATCATAGTGATCGTGACGTCTGGTAGGAAAAAAATACATATATTTTCCCCATTCACTCACTACTGTTCTGTAATCTATTATCGTTTAAAATGTTGTCTTTGGTGTCTGTCAGTTGTGCTGTCAATAACTGTCAGTGTCAAGTCAATGTGTCATTCGTTGTATTTCAATTTGTCATCCATGATTTCAATTTTTTATTTGAATTTGTTGTGTTCGTCTATGTATATTTTCTGCGGTATATCTTGATTTTAAAACTTGCAAAAAGATTCCCATTAAATATTAAATAAGATGACTATGGTTGACGATTTAAGAAAATATTTAAACCATTTACTTGAAAAGTAAGGCAAATATTCTATTAGTATCTAATAGCAATTTGACGTAGGTATATCAAATACTTATAAACATACATTTATTTACCTTTAGAGTAAACGGACTTCATTGTATATTAATTACTGATCGAGATGGAGTTCCTGTAGTGAGGTCAGTTACAGAAAAGGCTCCACAACTAGCTTTAAGACCTAATTTTATATCAACATTTGGAATGGCTACAGATCAAGCAAGTAAACTTGGACTTGGAAGGAATAAGACAATTATATCCATGTATTCAAGTTACCAGGTTAGTATCATAACAATATTTTTAATTAAATTGTGACTTATATAATGAGAAAAAAATATGTTGATTGTATATGTCTGCAATCTTTTAGCTGGGTCTCTAGTTTATGTTACACTACTTTACAGGGATGCTATTCTTATTTCAGGTTATACAAATGAATAAACTCCCTTTAGTGATTACTTTTATTGGTAGTGATAATTGTAACACTGGTCACATTTTATCTTTGGAAAGCCTTATAGAACCTTTTCTTAAAGATTTGGAAACAATTGTGGCGGAAGCTCCATGAGTATAAATTTTATTATTATTTATTGCCATTTTCATATTAAACTTTTGATGTGTGTTAATTTTCAGTTTGTTAATATTGAGTACCTATTACAATATTATGATTTAAGTTATTCGTTCACAGCTTAAAGTATAAAGTTATTATATCCATGGAAAACTTTACTTTGAACCAATTGAAAAACCTGCTGTATAGACAGTGTTATTCAAAATTGTATGTATTATGTCAGTGCCTTAATTTTTAATAAATATTATATTACATTTTCATTGTACATAAAACAATATATTATTTTCAGTTTGTAAATAAAATGTATATACATACATTAATTAATGTGAAATATTTACAGTATGAAATCTTTTTTTTAAATTAGCTCTTACAAATGCTATATAACAAGTATTATAAGTACTCAAGCATAATTGCCTATTAAAAAATATTTCTTACCAGATTGAAAAGTAATGTTGAAGAACTTTTTAATTTTTCTTTTTGCTTAGTGACAAATATCAGTATATATGTTAAATATCAAGTACCAGTGAGTCTTTATGTTAGTACAACAATTTATATTTTTATACTACATAGTTATAGCTAGCGACTTACTTCACTTCCCTCAAGTGTATCCTGGTATATTTTAATTTTTTTTGAGCAGATCCCTAATTCTTTTTTTAAAATAAAAATAGCTTAAGTTACTCTATATAACATCAACTATCTGCTAGTGAGAGTTCTGTAAAAATCGGTCCAGCTGTCTTAGACATTAGTTGGGACAAACAGATGGACATACAGACAAAAATTTTAAAAAGTGTGTTTTTCTTATAAGTGCAGTATATAATTTCATATTATGCATTTAGTAAAAAGCTGGTATTCTGACATTACAAACAGACACTTCAATTTTATTTATCTGTATAGATAATAGAATGTCAGTATCTCAAATAAAATGATAAATATTCTAAAATTTGTTTATTTATTGATGAGTCATTGAATTTTTCCTTTGTCTAATTGCATGCATACATTTAATATACACATCGGATTATTTAACTGCCTCTGTGGTGTAGTGGCTAGCATGTACAGCTGCACATTTGAAGGTCCTGGGTTCGAGTCCCGGGTCGGGTCAAGTTTAGTTATCGAGTCTTTCTGTTTAGTAAGCCTCGGTAACAGTTGGGAAGTTGAGTGTTTCACCCCCTTATCTTGGAGACCAGGAAAAACCATTGGGGTCCTGCGCCTTAACTCCTACAGGTTGTGTCGAGTATTTGTCCCAGCAGAGTAATATGAGTGACAGGAATAGAGTGCATAGTACTGGTTTCTGAGCGCACAAGCAAGAAAAAGAACAGAAGGAAAATATCAGATTTTAATAAAATATATTTTTGTGTTTAGTTTTAATATTTAATTAGAAAATTAATTTTATTTAGTTTTTGAATTAGTATTTTCTATTACAACTCAATGTTGCATAAGCAATATACCTACTATACGAAGTACATATACTGTATAGTTTTAATGGCACAGCAATATTTTAAATTAGCGACTCACCCTCGCTTCGCTTGGGGTTCGCCCCTAGACAAAAACAAATCTATTCACGGGAACCGTACATTTTTCCAGTATAAAAATTACTTATGTGCTCTTCCAGACTATAATCTATCTCTGTGCCAAATTTCATACAGATCTGTTTAGTCGTTCTGGCATGAAAGAGTAACAAACATCAATCCATTTAACCACACAAACTTTTACATTTATAATTATATATTAGTACTAGCACTGCCCGCGGTTCCGCCCGCGTTCAGATGACCAAAAACCTAATTCTTAGGTTTTACATATTAGTATACTCTTACAATGCAGTTTTTGTGTTTTTGTATTTTTTCTCACACATGAGATATTTTCCCGCGGTAAATAGTAGCCTATATGTTGACCCGGATGACCAGCTACCATCATACCAAATTTCATCAAAATCTGTCCAGTGGTTTTCTCGTGATGCGTTAACAGACAGACAGAGAAAAATTCTAAATACTATAGAGGCCGGCCTCCGTATCGATAATAATGTTTGTTTCAATAAGATTTTCCAAAAAATATTTAATGTACAGATTCGGCTCAGTAACAAGTTTATTATATGTATAGATAATAAAAAGACGTTAGTATTGTGATATATTTATTAGAATGATACAGGCGTGATCAAAGGCTTGCCGGTGAGTGCGTTGACGACGTTGTTGGCGGCGAGCACCGCCATGTCGCTGCGCGTGCGCACCGTGGCGCTGCCGATGTGCGGGAGCACGACTGGAAGTGTTTATTATTTATAGTTATTTATATATTAGCGAACTATTGAATAGAAGAACTAAGAAATGAGAATAATATTATTATTTTACTTTTAAGTAAAAAAATAATATTAGTTTATTTGTACGTAGTATCGTACAAGTAAGGATTAGAAAAAAAAAGTGAAAATTTATATCTTTAGTAGCGACTCACTCTCGCTTTGCTCGGATTTGTCCCTACGTACGTTTAATTTTTTTTGAGCGGATCCCTAATTCTTTTTCTAAAATAGAAGTAGCCTATGTAACTTCCTATAACATCAACTATCTTCCAGTGAAAGTCACGTTAAAATTAGTCCAGCCGTTTCAGAGATTATCCAGAACAAACAGACAGACACACAGACAAAAATTAAAAAAAAATGTGTTTTTCTTATAAGTACCGTTATATAATTTTATATGCATTTACTTTTAGTAGTATAAGTAGTTATTTTGGCATTACAAACAGATACTTTAATTTTATTTATCTGTATAGATATTGCATTGAATGGGCCTTTACTCTGTTGGAAGTCCCACGAAAATAAATAAGATTATTTCGCGGATTTATTTTGATTTTTGGTTTCCGACGTTTCGAATGCTTTACAGCATCCATGGTCACGGGAGAGACTGAGGTGTTACATGTCTTGAAGGTTTAGTTGTTAGAAAAGATAGTTTTATTTAAAATGTCAAATATTCGCGTAAATCTAAGAAAGCATTAATTGGTAATCTGTTTTGCTAGCTCACTCACATTTATTGATTTTTAATAAAATTAAGTTACCTAATACCTATTATATACTAAATAATAAATGAAATAACTTACATAAATTAGGGAGAGTCAACAGTTTATGGTCTTTGGGAAGAGGCTCGGGCGAGGTGACGTCGAGGCCGGCTGCGTAGATGTCTTTGTTCTTCAACGCTTCGTATAAAGCGTCTTGGTCTACTAAATCTGTTTTTTACAGAAATAAAAAATATAACTACTCTTTTAGGTACAAAAAAATGTGATTTTTTTTAGCAAACCAAATTTTTTTAGCCAACTTGTAAAAAAGTAAGTTTCGAATGCAGCTGTATTTTGATGTTAGTGAAAAATTGGTTTTAATTTTTTTTATTCCATCATATTATGTCCAAATTATTAGCAGGCCCTTTTCGTTAGGTTTAATCATTAAAACTTTATATTAAGTAAACAACAAACAAACGACTTTTTTTTTCGCAATTGTAAGACTCGCTCTGCTTTTGAGTTCTAAACTTCCCCATTTCGAATTGCACTAAAATCCAAAGAGATACCTAAATAATATATACGGATAAATATTCCTTTTCCTACCTCCACGACCAACGTTAATAAGTATAGCGTTCTTTTTCATTTTGCCGAGTGTGGTGGCGTTGATCATGTGCCTGGTCTCGTCGGTGAGCGGCACGGCCAGCAGTATGAAGTCACTGCTATGCAACAGGTTGTCGAGAGAAGTGAATTCAGCATTAAGAGCTTTAGCTGAAATGTTTTAATTTTTTTTAAATTATATAATAATTAGACTTTGTTTTTATAATGAAAAAACACTTTGTAAATATCCTTTTTTTTCAATTTATTTACATATCCATTTGCATTTTTGATTAAGGACAGCAAATAATTATTTATTAGGCAATATTTAATCAATCTTTACGATTCTTTTTTTTGTGCAGATTTTCTATACTTTGAATGCGATCCAAAATCCCATTTATGAATTATACTTTAAATTTTTCAAGCTTATCTATGTAAAAATACTGAATTTGCATCTATAAAAGTGCCAACTTAAAAAAAAAATCATTCTCTCACCCTCCGGTTTCTCTCTGTGTCCAGTGTACAGGAACTTGTCGACCTCGAAGCCGGACAGCCGTTTGACAGTGGCTTGCCCGATACCACCGAAGCCTATAACACCTACGGTACTGCCGCGGACATCTTGTCCTAGTACTTTGGAGAATCCTATTTCCCATTCGCCACTGTAAACATACTATAACATGTAAGTGAAGCACGTTTAAATGAACATCTAAATCATTTGTAAACTTATTATTTGTTGTTAGACAGAAATTTAAACATCCTTGCATAGAAATTCCATTATTACAATTTTCATAAAAATATATAGGTATTGTTGTTTTTTTTTAACGCATAAAAGAGGGGAATCTGATCATGACTACATATAAGTTAATTAAACGGTCAACATATAAAATTATGCCGATCAGCTGTTCTGTTGTGGTGTGAAGGAAGAACAAACCAACGCAATGTCATATTTAAAATATTAGTAAGGTCTACTTACCCGTTCACCTTTCGTTGAGTATTTTTTTTATAAGCTCTATCACTCCGAAATAGTACCTAAGTACCTAACTACATGTCACCCTTCAGCTCATATATTTTTGAAATAAAAAAAAAACAAGTGATCCATTGATAGTTACGCTTATAAGAAACACTGTCGCATATAACATGATAGCTAGCTGTTTGAATATATAATACATAGAATAAATAGAATGGTATCTGTGCATCCATACTAATATTACAAATGTGAAAGTATATTTGTTGTTTGTTTGTTTGTATTTATTTCACATCGAAACGGCTTGGCGAATTGGCGTGATTTTTTGTGTGGAGATAGTTGGAGGGCTGAAGAGTTACTTAGGCTACTTTTCAGAGATTATCTCTTTTCCACGGTAAAACACGTTATAATACAGTTAAAAAAAATGATGATCACAATTACTTGAAACTTGGTATAAATGATCTTCAATACAATTAATTAAATACGTGTTGTAGCATTTTTCGAAATTTATCCTATAAGGGGAGTAAATAGGAGATAAAAGTTTGGATGAAACTACCTTTTTAGAGATTTTTTGCTGTTTTAGCGCGAGCGAAGCCGCGGTTTCTGTTAGTAATACTATAAATTAGAACCGATATTTGTAAGACCTTTACTTAAGGTATAATATAAATTTTAAATACTAACCTACGAACTTGATCTAAGTTCTCAGTAAAACGTCTAGCGGCCCCCAGGATGAGGCCCACTGCGATCTCCGCGACCGCTGCGCTCAGTACGTTGGGAGTGTTAGCGAGTTTTATCCCTCGCGCCTTGAGTTCTGGCAAGTTACAGTGGTTGTAGCCTGCCGATGCTGTGCTCACGATTTTTAATTGAGGACCTATAAAATTATGATGGTATCTATATATCTATACATATAATAAAATAGTAACAAATTAAGTATTTCATTAAATATTTTTTAAAAACAATGACTGTTACGTAATGTAAAAAGAATAAAGATCCTAAAACAATAGTTTTCAAAGTTTTCGTCTGTCTGTATATCTGTTTACTTTTTACGCAAAAAATACTGAACTGATTTTAACAATTTTTTTTGTAGTGATAACTTATTACTCGGGTCAACATTTAGGATACATTTTACTACAGGAAAATCTTTCATTTCCACGGAAAAACACAATAACAGGTTTTGTCGAGTCGTCCTTAGAAATTTACATGGCTAACGCTGGCTACACTTGTCAGCCTATGGTACACTCGCAAGTATTTTTATGTACTTAAAAATTAAAAATATACCTAGGGATGCCCCAGAGCGAAGTGAGGGTAATTCGCTATTTAAAACACACAGGTATTTTGTAGAATATCGACATTATTACCAAGGCGAAAGGGCGAAAGCTGATAATAGAGTTATGTTGCCATGCTTTCTTCTTTTGAAGAAAATATTTATAATAACACTAGCAACTCACCCTCGCTCCGCTGGGGTTCGTTCCTAGTTACGTTTTAACGTTCAACATAGATTTTTCAGAGATGAGATATTTTCCCGCAGTAAAAAGTATCCTATATATAGACCCAGATAACCAGCTACCATCATACCAAATTTCATCAAAATCAAAATGCGGTAACATACAGACAGACAAAAATTCTAAAAACTATAGATTCGGTCTCTGTATCGATAATAACGTCTATTTCAATAAGATTTTCCAAAAAATATTTAATGTACAGATTCGGCTTAGTTACAAGTTTATTATAACTACTAGAAGTAGTTATAATAATATGATCCATAATAATATGTTCCACAATAAAACTTAGTAAAGTATAAACAATTATGTCAAGGTAGGTTTCTTTTGTAAATTACATACCTAATTGTTTGAATGTATTTTAATTAAAATAAAAATTATACATTTTTAGTACTTATGTAAACACTAAACTCTGTTCTTATTGGGCAAGTAAATCTTGTTGTTTAATGTTTAAAATATTCATCTGTATTATCAATGTGGCAGATTTTTTTATCACTGAGTTTATCAAAAGTGAATGAGGTGTCACTAGCGTGTTACATGAAGTGGTTGATTTCAAGAAAGCAGTAGATAGGTTTTATATAAATCAAAGATATTTTTTATTGCGGTAAAATACCTCATCTCTGAGAAATCTATACTAACCCTTAATAGAGGGACGAACTCTAGCGAAGCGAGGGTGGGTCGCTAGTTTCCTTACCGATCGAACCTGCAGCAAAAACCTAATGGTACTTACCAGCTTTATCTAGTAGTTCTTTAGTGATGGGATGATGCGACACCCACACCAACGCGGACACTCCGGGTATGAGCTTAAGAAGTTCTTCTTTGTTTTCTTTTATGCCTTCTTCACCAAAATGTAAATACTTGCTTTGGAGTACTGTGAAACTGGAGAAATTATGTAAACTTAATATTTTTTGCCTATTTATATATTATAGTTGCTAGACAGTGGATTAGATAAAAGATTTTCCAGATCCGTACATATTTAGTTAGTTCGACCAGCAAAAGAAATTATTGATGATTTTACGAGTGCAACGGGTTCAATGATTTTTTAAACGGTTTAAATATTATTTATTTAAACACGTTCTAATATTCAGTATTTTTTAGTTCTTATATAATACCTATTATTTTAAATACCTACTAAGAACAATGTTATGTGTTATTTGGCTATATACATACATACATAGTTCTATAAGAAAAACTAGCCGCTTAAGGTACTTGAAACTGAAAAACAATGATATTACAATATTAATTGCAAGATAATTCCAATAAGTTACAATGCACTCAGCACGTTCGCGTTGCGTAGCATGTCATTTAGAACAGTATCACATTAAGAGCCACACTAATGGAAATTTTATAAAAAAACTAGGGCTCATCTACATAAAGACTTAAGAAAGAGAACGAGAATCTTAGAAATAAAAATAATTAATTCAGGCCGTGTACATTATTTTTATTTGTCAATTTTTCGATCCAAAAAAGTTATAAGTAGGTATAGACACGCTGGCGCTACATCCTCACTCCCCTCGGGTTCGTCAATACGTACGTTTTAACGGCTAGTATAGATTTCTCATAGATAAGATATTTTTCCGCAGTAAAAAGTATCCTATATGTTGACCCGGATAACCAGATACCAAATTTTATCATAATCTGTCCAGTGGTTTTCTCGTGATGCATTGGGAACGCAACTGACAAAAATTCTAAATTGTGCTATTCAAATATTTATACAGATTTTTTTTAATTTTTAATTCAAATGTGTCTCTGTGACGTAAAATTTTAAATTTGATTGGTACATAGGATTACGATTTTTGACCAACTTTAAAAAGGAGCACTCAATTCGGCTGCATTTATTTGTTTGTAGAATATATACGCGATATCTTTGCAATTTGTGACATAATTATAATTATTTTTCAATCAATATACATCAAAAAAGTTTCTAGGGTCTTGTCAGGTTACGATAAAGTGTAAAGCGAACTTTGGATGGCGCCGACTCCAAAAATATCTGAATTTATAAATTAAAACTGTTGTTATTTTTTAGTACTTTGTTTGTTGGTTTAGCTTTTTTTTTAAATATTTTGTATTCGAATTTAAAATTCGATTTTCCTTACTGGAAAACCTTTTCGGCGGGTACTGATTGCCGCGTAAGTCGCATAAGTAATTTGGGTCAATACATAGGCTAAAATGTAATGATTTTATCTTTTGTATAGACTACTTAATAGTAGTCACATTATGCAAAGATTTGCACGTTTGTGTGTATGTTTATTAACTCCATACCTCAACGGCTGGACGGAGATGGATGAAATTTATTTTCCCAACATAATTTCGATTGATTGAAGTATGTACAAGCAATAAAGAAATAATAGGTACTCTATAATACTTCCGCTAATTCCTAAAATAGCAGAGATATAATTTCCGCATTGTAGGTAATGTTAGCTATTATACTTATTACATTAGATACAGTCAGCCATTTATTCAGGTATGCAAAACTAAATAAATAAAATTAAATATATAAATCGACACAATTGATATACAACTATGTGATACTGATCACCGCGTTCAAATATGTTCTTTTTTATCATTTTTTTCCGCGAGAATTTATCCTTGAACTGTTGCGGTTGCGATATATTACTGTATGAAATGTCGACATAAAAATTGACATACATTTCTATATGTATTAAACAATTGTATTAAAAGTACTTACTGCTCCCGAAGAACATTTAATCCGCTCTCAGGAAAATCATTAGATGAGACGAGTACTTTAAGATTTTTAGTCATGTTTGTCGGTGAAGCGTGGGTCGTCGGCAAAAACACACTAGCAACTACCACAAATAAAAGGAAAAGGAGCATTGTTTATGATTATGTCACGTTTTATCTGTTACAATCAGAAATTATATCTTATATTATCAGATAAGTAAATATAAAATGAGCAACATGGAGACGGTAGTAACACAACTGTCAAGGCCGCTCGGACTGCAATGATAAGTCCAGTTACCCAGTACGTGCGTATAAATTAATGAAATATACGGTGGCCGTAGTCTGGAAGTGAATGTAACATACTTTTTTTAGGTATTTTAAAAAGACAAAATCCATTCTGCCTAATATTTATATTTGTTTTTATTATATAATATATAATAAACCACAAATATCATCAACAATTCTTTACTATTGTAAATATTTTTATAAACTTTATTTTATCATATTTACACTTAGACAAATCGGTGATTTTATCTATAGGTCACGCATATTTAAATTTTAATTATCTGTATTTGGAGTCTTTTTAGCGGGGTTTTCAAGATTCTACTTTTCTTGTGTTTTTTAAAAAGTTATTATTTACATAACTAATACTTAATTACTTGTTATCTATACTAATATTATTAAGACGAAAGATTTATTGTTTGTTTGTTTGTACCGAATAAGCTCCGAAACTACTGAACCGATTTAGATGAAATTTGGTAAGAGTTTGAGACCCTGGGAAGTAACTTATTTTTATCCCAGAAATCATCTCTTGAGGGGTGAAAATGGGGATGAAAGTTAGTATGGGGAAGGAACCGGAAGCGAGGGTTGAGTCGCCAGTTTTGTGTATAATATTTAGTAAGTATTTCAAATTATTTTACATAGCCACTTAAATAATTCAAATTTAGTTTTTATATTGATTGAGTACATGTAGCCACCTACCAAAGGTGTACTTATTAACTACACAATATATTTCTGAATATGTACATTTAATATTATTTGTAATAAAATATTAGGTTAAAATAAATGAATTTTATTTCATTTTTTCACAATATACACAATATATACGACATAAGTAATAATTAATATTATATAATACAATATATCATATATTATTTTATTAGATAAACTACAATAATTCATTCATCTATAAGTCGATCGGGCATTTCATACGTTTTCCATTTAAAGCAAGTAAAATGTTTTCAGCGGATAATCTCGCCATGGCGTTTCTTGTTTGGAATGTAGCGCTGCCCAAATGTGGTATTATATCTGAAAAGAGTACAAATAAATGTATTTTTTTTACCTTATATACAATATCAGTTTCGGCAGCAATATTTTGTTCACTATATAATACCAGTTATTTTTTTAATGGACAGATTACATACTGACAATGACAAATTACAGAACTAATTTCGATAAAGTACAGAAAAGTGTGCACAGACAAAAAAAAATAACTGTTGTCTGTTACTGTTATTATCAGGTAAGTACCTACTACCCAGGGCTCGGAAACCCGTTCACTTTTTAAACCGGTTTTGGTCATTGAATCCAAACCGAAAGACTTTTCGGTTTAAGGTTTGGTTACGTTCTTTAATCAGTTAAAATCCGAACGGTTTTTGATGAATTTTGGTTCCATGATCGAAATTAACCGGTAAAAATGAGTTTTACATTTGCCGAATTTTTGCTAATAGTGAATTGCGTAGTAGAAGGAAACATGTACGCTTATTACTTATGAATGAATTAAACAGTATTAATATAACGGTTAATTATTAAAGTAAAAATCGAAATCGATTTTCGGTATCAAAACCGAAGTCTAACTTTCTCCTTTAAGAATAACCATTAAGCATTTTTATTTCGTTCTTAGTTTTAATAACAGCTATGGCGGATATTATGGATATTATATATTGAATATAAAATATGAAACATACTTACAACAATTAGGCAAGTTTACAATAGGATCATCTTTAGAGATTGGTTCCGGCGTGGTGACGTCGATGCCAGCTGAGAATATTTGACCTTCTTTTAAAGCGTTGTAAAGTGCATGTTGGTCTATTAAGTCTGGAAAATAATTACTATTATATAAGACTAGCGGCTCACCCTAAAAACAGAAATAAATCTATCCCACGGGAACCGTACATGTTTCCGGGATAAAAAGAGCCTATGTGTTATTCTGATGTATGATCTATATTATTGTAAAGTTTCATTAAAATCCATTCAGTAGTTTTTACGTGAAAGAGTAACAAACCTCCATACATCTATATATCTAGACATCCATACATCGTCACAACTTTCGCATTTATAATATTATTAGGATTGTTATGAAATAAATAGTTAAATAAATAATAATTATATTATAATAACATGTCATGATAAAAAAGTTTACAATAACATTTGAGTTTTAAAAAAAAATGTTTGTACCTCCTCTCCCAATGTTAACGAGGACGGATGTTTTCTTCATCATTTTCAGAGTTTCATCATTGATTAAATGTTTGGTATCTTTTGTTAAAGGACAACAGAGGATGACGAAATCACTTTCTTTTAGTAATGTCTCTAGTGGTACTCGTTCTGCGCCCAAAGATTTAGCTATAAATGAAATATATGATATAATGATTTATATTTTACACAAAATCTTAATGATTATATTATTAGGGTTCTATTTTGAACATTAAAGTAAGTAAGCAATAAGCATTATTTACAATAAAGAAAATTACATATATATTCAAAACAAAATGTACAATTAATTATTACTGTACAAGTTATGTCCGTGTGGAATAGTGGCAAGAATGCTAGCCGCATTCTCCTGTTGAATGGCAATGCCGATTCTTTGGAGTTTGGGCGAAAAATGAGCGAGCTCTATGAGGCGACGAGACGAGGTGTTATGTCTTTTAAGAAGTGTTTAGCACTTTGACCCCATGGGCCAAGGGTTTCTAAAGCATTATTATTATATCACGAATATTCAGTTTAATAAGAATACCTTCAGGCTTATCAGTACGTCCGCTGTAAATAAACTTGGCAACGTCAAAGCCTTTTAATCTATTAATGATCGCCTGTCCGATCCCGCCGAGCCCCACCACGCCCACCGTGCTGTGCGCAATGTCCTGCCCGAGTCTCCATTGCACACCATATTTCCATTCGCCCCTAAAAATATTAAATACATTAACCGACTTCGAAAAGCGGAATTTATTGTAATGTGGTGTAGGTTTTTTTCGTGTATGGAGACAGCTTTGCTAATTGGATATTGATTCCACTAACGTCGAAATAATTATTTTTAAAGTGACGAAATATCGTAAAGCATAAAAGTATGGTTATAGGGCAAGAGCGATTGATCGATTAAAAACAAAAATGTAGGTATTTTTGTAATTGCTTAAAAATATTTATATTTATTATTTATTTTTTAACTAGCAGCTCACCCTCGCTTAGCTCGGGTACACCTCTACGAATTCACCTACCTATCCCACGGGATCCGTACATTTACCCGGGGTAAAAAATACCCTCTATGTTATTCCAGACTATAATCTATCTCTGTACCAAATTTGATCCAGATCCGTTCAGCCGTTCTGGCGTGAAAGAGTTAACAAAAATCCATACTCATAAACTTTCACATCTGTATAATGTAAATATTATAAATGTGCTACGGATTACTTTAATTGATCGTTTTAATCGTTAGGTGATATTCAAAGAATGTGAAGTATAGTGTGGTTCAAAGAATTTGAGTCTTAACTTACGATTCTAACTCCCGAACTCCTTCTTTATATCTCCTCGCGGCACAGATCAGAAGTCCTACCGCGATGTCGGCCACAGCATTGTCCAACACCTGCAGGGTATTCCCCAGCACCAGACCGCGTTTCTTCAGTTCGACCGTGTCTATGTGATCTATACCTGATGCAGTCGTAGTTACAGCTTTAAGCCGAGGTCCTGGATAACAATAAAAATACTAATAGTACATCTTATACTTAATTATATATACCTACAAAACATATGTACACTTAGTTATTACTGTACAAGTTATGTCCGTGTGGAATAGTGGCAAGAATGCTAGCCACATTCCCCCGTTGAATGGCGATGCCGATTCTTTGGGCGAAAAATGCGCCAGCCCTCCTGTCACCAGTAGAGGTGATAAGACGGGGTGTTATGTCTTTTAAGAAGAGCTTAGCACTTTGACGCCATGGGCTAAGGGTTTCTACAGCAAATGGAATAAAAACATAATTTTGACTAAGGGAGGTGTATTTACGCAACTTAAGTAGTTCAGCCTTCTCCGCCGCAGCTCCCGCTTTAGACGCGGTCTCCCTGACATGGGACGGGGCCAATGTGTCAACGCATGTAGCGTCCCACAATAGGGCCCGTCCCCTTCCCCAAGGAACCAGCGACAGGCCATCAGGTCTCTCACCGTCATCTCGACTTATTCCAGATGGCTCAATAAGAGCAGGAATGTCAATGGTGGCAAGAGCCCTTTTGATGGTATCGTTAAGGGATATATCGTTTAGTACATCTTAATATACTCGTATATAATTCTTCCATACGTGTGTTCGTCACCTTACTCCTCCTAGAGGGCTGGATCGATTTGGATGTTTTGTAATATTTTTTGTTTAATGTGTTGTTAAATTAGTACATTAATTTAAAAAAATAATTTATAACCTGCTAAATCCAATATTTCGCCCGTTAAACGATGTTTGGTGTTCCAAATTAAGCCATCATATCCCTGTGTTATGGAGTTTTTTATTTTTGTTATACAGTCAGGCTCGTATTCCAGAACAGGTAGAACGACGGGTTCCAACCTGGAAATTACAGCACAGAGTAAATAAATTATTTTATTCTATTTTTTTTTATCTACTGTGTGAAAGTACAAAAAAGTAAATAAATAGTAAAGATATCTATAACTACTAATATTATAAAGAGGTAAAGTTTGTGAGTTTGTGACGTTGTAGGGGGTAATCTCTGGATCTACTGAACCGATTTAAATGAAATTTAGTAAGAAAATAGCTTGAGAGCCTAGCAAGGACATAGAATACTTTTTATCCCGGAAATGATGAAAGTTTGTATTGGGTAGCAAGCCAGGGACGAACCCGAGCGAAGCGAGGATGAGTCGCTAGTAGTTTATAAACTATAAGTTACTTCATCCAAGTAGGTACTTGAAATAGTTTCTAAAGAATTTTAATCTTTAAAAAATTAATCTTAGGTATGCACATAACTAATTCGTAAAAATTATATCTATCTATACTAATATTATAAAGAGGTAAAGTTTGTGAGTTTGTGAGGCTGTAGGGGGTAATCTCTGGATCTACTGAACTGATTTAGATGGAATTTGGTAAGAAGAATGTTTGAGACCCTGGGAAGACATAGGATATTTATCCCGGAAATCATCCCTTAAGGGGATGAAAATGGGGATGAAAGTTTGTATGGGAAATCAACCTAGTAAAATAAAAGCTAATAAAGTAAAAAAAATATGAACACTCACTCTTGTTTCAACATTTCGATTCCTGCGGCGGGAAACGTTTTATTAACAATCAGCACTCTTTTCAATGACATGTCCGTGACTTTTTTAGTACCACCCAATATTTATCTTGTTTAAACTAAAATATTCTATTGAATAATGAATTACGAATGGTTTAATTAATATGTGAAAATATTAATTTCTTTGTTATTTGTATCTGTATTTTGGTCTGTAATATAAATTACATAATTAGGGTAGAACATTAATGGCGGCAAATATAAAAAATACTGTTTTTTTTATATGAGTTAACCAATCTGTTGTAGAAACCGTAATCTATTACAAAGAATGGAGATAAAATTCAAATATTATTATCTAACATCATATGTTGAATGGGGAATGATATTCAAATACCTACTGAAGAAAACATCTCAGAGTGAGATTTATTTTAATTTGTACTTAAATTATTATATTCAACGCGGGATGTTCAAAACAAACGTGAATACAATATAATAATAAATAATTTATGTAGTATATTATCCATTTTTTTCATCCAAATCTAATACAAACTCATTTATTTTACATGAAAAACTTAAAACATAACGAATATAATAGATTTTTCTTTATATTTATTTACAATAAAGAAAACGTAAAAAGTGTACATTTGCTTTGTATATAATATAATTAAAAAAAAATTACATACATTTAAAGGTTATCTTAATAAGAAGATATGTATAACAGGAAAAATAACTAAATAACAATACTTTATTAAATGTTAAGAAAAATAGAATTTAGAAAATTTAAAACAAATAATAATAATATGATGTTTTTAACTTACAATGGACCGGCGTATACAATTGTTACGGAAATAGGAGTAATGAATGTATGGTAGCAATTTACAATATAATTAAAATCTATTAAAGTGCATAGCACTGCCATCTATTATCGAGTAGCGGAACGAAAACGCGAAAAGAAAGACCCAGCACTAAATAATAGATGGCGTTAAAGACTTTAAAATTGATGTTGGTTATTTATGAAGGTACCTTTGTTAAATAATACCTTACATTATGGAAAAGTTATATTTCGGTAATAGTAAATCTAATTCTAATCCTAATTTAAGGCTTATTAAATTCAAATATGTATTTAAAAGTGATATGAAAAATCGGATGAATTGAATAAAACTATAATAAACTATACATATTTTGATGTTGTATTCAGCCCTTTTTGACGTCCCACTGTTGGGCACGAGCTGCTCTCCTCAATACGAAAGGGATAAGGCCATAGTCCACCACGCTGGCCAAGTACGGGTTGGCGGACTTCACATGTCTTTCCAAAACTTGCTAGGTTCTTGCAAACATGCACAGGTTTCCTCACGATGTTTTCCTTTTCCGTAAGACAAGTTGTCATCATGTTGGAAATAATACGCACATGTGTATATCCCGACCCTGGGATTTGAACCTGCTATACTCGGTTTCCCAAGCGAGCGCGTTTTTGATGTAAAAGAAATATAATTCTATAAACACACACACGATTGCTGTCTTTTTCTAACAACATGGACTCTACTGCAATCTGTGACCAGTTCATTAGCATAAACGAGCAAAATAATTTGGCAGCCATTAATATGTACCCCCAGAAACATCCTCCAGCTGTGCGGGTGAAAGTACCACGAAATGACTGGTAGAGGTTGGAAACGAAGTAGCAGAAGTATGTATAGATATTTAATATAGGTGCAATAATGACGATTCCAGTGGATTTGAAGTTAATATCTCTTTTTATTTAAAAAGTGTTAAAATTCATATAAGAAAAAGTTTTTTTTAATATTTATATTATGAATAAATTCTGAACATTTTTTTTAATTATAGAATTTATAATAATATGAATATGGGTGCCAAAACTAAGGCCAGGGCAGGACTATCTATATAAAATAGATGTCAAAAAATTGCATTTGAATAGCTAGTATGTACATATAGAGCGTAATGAGAACTAGATTATACGTATGGTTAGCGCGTTAGGGCGGACAGATGCGTCGCGTTGGCTGCCTTTCAACTACGGACATGTAAATAGATTAGCTTTTCTGATCAACCATGCCTAAACTATTTTGTTACATACTAGCATTTCCCGCGGCTCCGCCCGCGTTTAAGTGACCAAAAACCAAATTCTTAGGTTTTACATATTAGTATACTCTTACAATGCAGTTTTTGTATTTTTTCTCAGAAATGATATATTTTCCCGCGGTAAAAAGTATCCTATATGTTGACCCGGATGACCAGCTATCATTATACCAAATTTCATCAAAATCCCTCCAGTGGTTTTCTCGTGATGCGCTAACAGACAGACAGACAGACAGACAGTCAAAAATTCTAAAAACTATAAATTCGGCCTCTGTATCGATAATAAAGTCTTTTTCAATAAGATTTTACAAAAAATATTTAATGTACAGATTCGACTTAGTTACTATTTTATTATATGTATAGATTAGCGACACGCCCAATTTCACCTAGTTGTCGTATAGTTAGATGTTTATATAAAATAGTAAATTTGTGGGATCAGTCTTAGTTTATGACGGTATGTCTGTAATATATTGTAGGTATAAAACCGGTCAAACAAAAAGCCCGGTGCTTTAGAATAGCTTTAGATTTTCTTTGTTTGGGCCATAACTATTATTTCTATTTTTATTTTCAGTAAACTAATACTAATAATATCATGGGAATTACTTGATGTAGCGGTTTTAAAAATAACCCACGTCGCTCTCCTCTCCATAAATTATCTCTATGCAAAAAACCTTGTTGATCCGTTGCACCGTCGCGTCGCTGCGTATAAGAATAACAAATCTAATAAAATCTAACAATATAAATAATCGTTGCTAAGGTCTAAATTTTTAGGAAAAAATTGGTTTGAATTTTGAATAAATGAAAAATGGAATAAATAGAAATAATCAAATAAATGAAAAAGCATAGCAAGTTAAAAAATGCTTTTTTTTCATTCTTGTTAAAGATAGAGCTAGAAATCGATTTTTTTTCTTTTACTAATTACTACACTACTTTTATGAATGCAAAAGTTGTGACCTGGAGTTATACATATAAAGGCTACTCTTAGGTACCAAGAGATACACCCGAACGAAGCCAGGGTAAGTGACTGGTACGCTATAAATATACATTCAACTTATTAAAATATTAACCAAAAAACTCTAATATTAAAACAATACCATATAATGTAAATTTTTCCAATATACGAATATTGGTGTAAATTAAAGCTTGAATTGATTTAAGCGCTACTATTGAGTCATTCATTTATTACGGTATAAGGAGTAATAAAAATAAGCTGTTGCATATCAAGTCCGCCATAACTTATTCGTGCGTAGGCGACACAAAGGAAAACGAAGACCAGATGTGCTCAGTGCGTATTGCCTCGATCCAAGCCTGCTTCATATATTATGGCTATGCAAATATATTGAGAAGGTTATAATTGTTGTTTCATTAAAATATTTTTGGTTTTTAATTGTTAAGTAATAATTATTTAATCAATTTTAATAACAATTTGTTAGTTTAAGAAATTATCATTATTAATAGGTACAATAGAGATGGTTACATATTGCGAAATAGTTTCCCACATCAGTATGGTATGTATTCAGCCCTTTTTTAACGTCCCACTGCTGGGCACGGACCTCCCTTCAATACGAGGGGGATCGGGCCATAGTCCACCACGCTGGCCAAGTGCGGGTTGGCGAACTTCACATGTCTTTTGAAAATTTGCTAAGTTCTCTAAGACATGCAGGTTTCCTCACGATGTTTTCCTTCACCGTTAAGACAAGTGGTAATCATATTAGAAATGATTCGCACATGAAAGTATCAGAGGTGCGAGACCCGGGATTTGAACTCGCTTCACTCGGTTTCCCAAGCGAGCGCGTTACCACTGGGCTACCACTGCTGCTGGGCTATCAGTATGGTATATTACATCATATTTGAGGATTGATCGTTCTATAAAATTCGTTTGTTTACGAGGAATAGGTTTATCAATTTTGAATAAATTAGAGCTATGCTAATAGTACAAAATCGTTTGTCTGTTTGTTTGAACGTGCAAATCTCAGAAACTACTAATCGGATTAGTTTTTTTTTCATTAGATAGCCCTTTTATTGAGGAACACGGGTTATATAATATCATCATACTATTACCCAAAGGAACGGAGCAGTAACCATAAATATCAACAAATCGGGCAGACTTCCATACATTATTATAAAACTGATGTTTATAATATGTCTAGGTGCTTTAAGCTCAGAAGCTTTGGTCAAATACTCATCGTGTACAGGGTGGGTATATGAAAGAGGCATATATGTACATATGATCAAATTTAACGCGGGTGAAATCGTGAGGCACAGCTAGTTTGATATAAGATATGTATGAAAATTTTGTAGACATCTTAATAAATTGACATTTATTTACAATAATTATTATTATTTTCATATTTAAAATATTAAAATTTATTTTTCTGTTTCTTAACGCAGTTCAATGAAATATGAATATTCAATTTTACGAGTGTCGTGACATTAGTTTTTACATGACATGCACACTCTCACTCTTTCAGTACAGCTATTAAAAATACAATAAAGGTATAAAAATACTAAATAACTATAAGCCAAAAGGTCATTTGAAGTAAACAACAAATGGGTTTTATTTCTCATAGGGTGGTATCGACCGACGCCGGCGCCAGCGAGTCGACGAAGCCCTAGCACTGGACGGATTGCAGTTACTATAATAAAGAGAACACATATGTACTTTAGACGAAAATTTCAATATTAAAAAAAAGTGTGGGTGTATGCAATTCATTCACGGTAGAAGTGAAACTTCTATGGCAAATATCGCAATTAAATTAAAACAAATCAATAATTAAGTATATAAGGTATATTAGGCATATTACAATCATATTATATTTGTGGAATATCTTAAACGGAAAGAAAATATATCTATACATATAATGAAATTGTAACGAAGCTGAATCTGTACATTAAATATTTTTTGGAAAATCTTATTGAAATAAACATTATTATCGATACAGAGGCCGAATCTATAGTTTTTAGAATTTTTGTCTGTCTGTCTGTTACCGCATCACAGAAAAACTACAGGAGGGATTTTGATGAAATTTGGTATGGTGATAGCTGGTCATCCGGGTCAACATATAGGATACTTTTTACTGCGGGAAAATATCGCATTTCTGAGAAAAAATACGAAAACTGAAATGTAAGAGTATACTAATATGTATATAAACCTAAGAATTTGATTTTTGGTCATCTGAACGCGGGCGGAGCCGCGGGCAATGCTAGTATTATATATTTGTCAGACAATAACAACGGCCACCATGGCAACGATTAGTCATAATAGCTTTTATTTAATTTATGCACATTCATCCCACAGTAATTACCACTCATTTTTATTATAAGCAATAAGTTTAGTTTTTTTACCAAGTTTAAAAGTTATTTTACATTTTATTTAATATATATTACATAATAACATATTCTTCAGTATTATTTTTGACTTCCTGTATAATGTATTCTATCTCATTCTCTAGTTGACTTAATCCTATATATTATTTATGTGTTTGTCTCTTTCTAGTGCCGCATTTCCGTTTCATCGAGTTTCAAATCACAACGTTTGTACAAAAGCTTCACTTCAAAAAACATATTGCAATGTTTTTAAGTACTTACTAGAACTTCGAAACTGTTTAACGATTAGTTAGTTTTTATTACTAGCTTTGTTTTGATTCTAAATACATACCGCACATCTTTAGCAACTATGAAGAGGCCATTAAATACCAACGGAATTGCTAATTGTAAGTTAATATTAAATTATTTCCATAATATTTGTGAGTTGAGTATCATTTAAATTGGACAAATGAACGAACAGACATAGAGACGTTTAAATTATATAACGTTAAGACTCATCAGTAGAAAGCCAGGTCTATAAACTAAATCGTATGGGAAATCTGTACTTTTCTGAGAAAGGCTTGGTGGCTGAAATATTTATTTCAGTATTAATTTATACATCAACGTTACAGTGCCTATTTTCCATGCTAGGGCTGGCGTATTTCATTAGAGTTCAAATATAATTAGAATATCTATTTATTTAAAAAATTAAAAATATACATCCCAATTTTTAAATACCTACTTTTTGAAGCCAGTTAAAATAAAAAGAAAATGTGGAAATTCTTTCTAATTATGATATATTTATGTTAATATAAAAAAACACAATAGATAAATTGATTACCTAAAGATTCATTTTAAAATAACCAATGTATTTGAATTATTATTTAAAGTTATTTGAATTATTATTAATCTATACATATACGGTATTATGAAAACATACTGTACGGTACATAAATATATTGGTAAATATCCAAAGGGGAACGGGACTGTTACTCCTTAATACAGATTATATTTATAACTTAGCAAGGAGTACAGTACTTCACCCAACTGTATGAAATTGATTTGTACAAGCCTTTACTGTAAAAATTACTATATTCTATGTTCAATTTCCTTATTTATGAATAAAGTTATTATTATAAAATTCTGAGTTGAATCTGTACATTAAATATTTTTTCGAAAATCTTATTGAAGAAATCTTAAAGTATTTCGAATTTTTGTCCGTCTGTCTGTCTGGGAAAGCATCACGAGAAAACCACTGGACAGATTTGATGAAATTTGGTACAATGATAGCTGGTTATGCGGGTCAACATACAGGATACTTTTTACTACGGGAAAATATCTCATCTCTGAGAAATCATCGTTAAAACATACGCTAGTATTTAAATAAAAAAAAAACTTTATCGTCCTATTTACGCAGCAAACTAAGTAGGTAATGAACATATCGCATGGCTACAAATTATAATCGACAGGTTTTAAGATATTTACACAAATTGAATAGAATTGTTTTTTAATCTAAATTTTACTAGTCAAAATGAAGTAAATACATGAGTAGGTTCTGTTTCAAAAACATTTCACCTGTCAGCAAGGTGGCAGCGCACGCGCCCTTATTGTGGTTTACTCCACTTGGAACCTGTGGCATGGTCTTTTTGGATAAAATATTATAAACTTATATGTTAATAAAAACAAAAATTCTCTATGCCACGCATTTAATTTATAATTGTGAAGATTGAATTTCAATTATCAACAAAAAAAAACATAAACTTCAAAATCAACCTAAAAGTTAGTATTCCACCCCTATATTTGACAAGTTCGACTCTTTCCGTACAGCGTATGAATTACAGAATTATAATCGCTTCACAATAGTCTAAGGTAGCGAGAATTCAATCTCAAACCTTTTTAGGTAGATTAAAAAGTTTTACAAGGAATTAACTGACAAATGAAAAAAATAACATTTTTTCAGTCCATATACTATAGGTAGGTACGTATTTTAAAAGCATTATTTATTTATTAGAGCGTAAGGGAACAAAACAACTTGCCATTTTGCAAGCCAGATCCCACCTGTAGCTAAAAAACGTATCAGGTGGCATAGACGTTGACATTAATTTTTGAAGTACTTTGGCCCGTTATCTCTATTATTAGTTGTAATTAACCGTTGATTCAATTATTTATTACAAAGTTTGATTTCTGGAAGATACTATTAAAATAAAATCGTGTACGTATTCATTTTAATATTAGGTACTTACCCCACTATAAATTATTAATTTGCCCTTCCACCGTGTTTTGGTAAAAATTTTAATTACTTCGGGTGCAATCTGGTCTATTAGCGTGTAGTTTTATAATAATAATTTATATCTTTACTCAAAAGACTTATCAAAAAAGAAAAAATGTAAAATTTTAAAATATCTAGATTTTGTTTAATATTCTTATTTTAGAAAAAATAATAAAGTAACTAAATTAAACAAGGCGTAGACTTGTTTGCTCTGTTTTTGTAGCAATTTCTCCCGCGTCTCCACTTGCGTAAATTACAATTAATAACAAAAAATATATTTTTGTTATAGATTCTTTCAATTATAGTACTTCGAAGCATGATGATAGGTTGCCTATATAACTTTTTTTTTATTTTCGGAAATGCATTTATGTATACACGTGGTTACCGTGGTTACTTGCAAACCCAGTAGGTACTACCCACTAAAACCCAACGGAACCTCCTAGCCTATAAAGCCTTCCTCAATAAATTGGCTACAAAAGCAGAGCTTTATGAATTTTATATACTTATTACATTTCCACGTTCAATCAAAAAGCTCTTCAGCTTTTATAATGATATTGTAAAAGTCCGTCCATTTTCCAAAACAACATATTGTATACATGGGAATCACTGGATGCACCAACACAAAAGCAGATTATGTCCTTTTCTATGTTAATTATTATACCATATCTGTGAACATGAATTTTGGTTGAGGCATTGAATCAAAGTAGTTCATTAATTGTTCTATGCACTGTAAGATATTAAGACAAGACAACTAATGTAGAAAGAAAGATGGACTATACGGCCTAAACCGATGCGTCATGAAGCATCAAATTTAACACAAGAGTCCTTACTTTATTAAAGGTGACGAGGGTTAAATAGGGGATGAAAGTTCGAATGAAAGTTCGTCGCAGTTAAAGTTAGCAATATGGAAATTGATGTTTAAACATTACCGATGGGAAATTACATCGGTCACACTGCTCGTAAATAACAAAATACTTATATGTACATATTATTAAAAAAAATCACCTATTAGCATCAAAAACCAAACAGTATTTTTAATTACTGGCTGATTAATATCTGTCGAATAAATTTCTAAAATAAATTACAGACTTTGGAATATAACCATCGGTAAGCGTTCATCAGCCCGGGATTAAGATGCTGACATTCGAGCATACAAATAACATGACAAATAAGCTTAAGGTCATAGGTTACGAAAAAATCCTTTTTTATATTTTTCCGGTTTCCAATTTAAATCTTGTGTAGAAAATCATAGAGATTTATTTCGCGTGTAAATTCAGTCTTTCACAGATTAAATTAGTGTTAAAGACATAAATGTTTAAGAAAAATTTACAGTTAACAACTGTGTTATTAGGAAAAAAAAGTATTAATCGCTTAAAGGATTTTCAGTCTTATGTGTAAATGCTTTACAGATTAAAATATATTTAAAACTATTAACCCAAATTATGAAATTGGACATATTTTGTTGATTTTGAAGCGAAGGAACGCACATGTGCAGCCTTCTGTAAGTCGTTTGTTATTATTTTTTATCTGTTAGCTGTTTTGCATTCAATTTGTGTCAACAATTGACGCAGATGTTTCCAAATAAGAATACTAAATTAATATTTAGTGGCGTTTTTTCAACCACTAAGATATTTAAGAAACGTGAACGTCGATAGTTCACATATTGGGATAATGCTTTTAGTTCTGGGTGTAAAAAATAAAGATTCCGATTGAGAATTGAAATTTTAGAAATATTTTAACATAAGTTACATTTAATTTACTAAAAACACTAGCATTGCCCGCGGCTTCGCCCGCGTTCAGATGACCGAAAACCAAATTCTTAGGTTTTGCATATTAGTATACTCTTACATTGCAGCTTTTGTATTTTTTCTCAGAAATGAGATATTTTTCCTCGGTAAAAAGTATCCTATATATTGACCCGGATAACCAGCTATCACCATACCAAATTTCATCAAAATCCCTCTAGTGGTTTTTCTGTGATGCGGTAACAGACAGACAGACAGACAAAAATTCTAAGAAACTATAGATTCGGCCTCTGTATCGATAATAATGTTTATTTCAATAAGATTTTCTAAAAAAATTTAATGTACAGATTCGGCTTAGTTAGAATTTTATTATATGTATATAGATAACGTAATGTACTTGACTTTTTTACCTTACATCTTGAGAACGACTCATTATACTCGTAATTGTAATGTGATATATGCACAAATGCCCATTTATTGATAATTAAGTTAATTGTTTGTGGTTTAATGAGGTTTTCCGAGAAGGCTTTAAAAGGCCTGTGGCATTTTCGGCACCGAAATGTGAACAGTAAAAATTTTCGTTACTCGCTTTGAAAACATTTAAAGTTTTAATTTTGAAACTGTGTAATATATGTAATATTATGATAGTACAATAATTATGTTTATTAGAAAAGTTACAAAATCTATACCATTAGATAAAGTTGACATTTAGTTTTGTCAGTGATTTTAAAATTGCGCTTTTTAGGTACACTAGGAACTCACACTTGTTTCGATCGGGTTCGTCCCTAGTGAAAAACAAAAACAAACCTATCCCACGGGAATTGTACATTTTTCCGGGATAAAAAGTAACCTGTGTGCTTTTCTAGACTATATTGTGCTTTTCATGCAGATCCGTTTAGTCGTTCTTGCGTTATTGAACAATAAACATCTACATAAACTTTCGCAATTTAGAGACACTAAATTTTATCAAAATCTGTCCAGTGGTTTTCTCGTAATGGGTTTCCAAACAGACAGACAGTCAAAAATTCTTAAAACTTTAAATTCGGCTCTAGGTAGGTATATCGATAATAATGACTATTTCAATAAGATTTGCCAACAAATATTTAATGTACAGATTCAACTCAGTTAGAATTTTATTATATGTGTACAGTATATTATATATGATACCAAAACTCTAAGAACCACTTAATTGATTTAGTGTCGGCTACTTCACAATGTGTGATATGATGACAGACGAAAGTTGCTTTTATTCCGGAAAAAAAATACCCCGCCGCCGGGGTGGAAGTTAGAATTTTAACCGACTTTCACTAGTTGGTCTAATTTTATTATTTTTTGATTTGCGTCAGAGTGCCATTGGTACATGGGTTATTTTTTAATCTTCTATTACAAGCAAGAAGAGCCGCGAGCAAAAGCTAGTTATATGTATATATAATATATTGCAATACAGTCCAAGATAGTGAGTTTTACAATTTTTCAAAAATATACGCTGAATTGTAGAATTCGGTGATAGTTCTCACATCGATTTATTGATTCAATACAACTTTAATTCGTAGCTTTTATAGAAGTTTAATAGCAATAGTTTGATTTGTCTAATGATAGAGTTCGAACTTCGCGCACTTATGGTTCCGTAACGCTAAACCCTACATTTGTGGTACGTTTCTACTTACGTACATACTTTGATGGCATTAAAAAAGTTATTACATAATAAAAAAAAACATTATGAAGAAAGACATTATGAAAAAATATAAAGTTACTTTTATGCGGCCACAAAACTAACATGTAACCAAAAATCCTATTTGAATTTTTCCTCTAAACTCTTTAGTATGAAGTTATTTCGGAAGCTCTATTACATTATAAATGTGATGCATATAGCTATGGAGTGTAAAAAAATTACAGAAATGGATGAAATACTTCTACTTATAACAACGGTGTTATTTCAATAACATTTGAGTTTCGAGATATCAATAGTTCCTGCTTGAAAACATTGAATGAAATGATAGACAGTGCCGGATTTAACCTTAGAGCTGCCCCTGAGCATAGTATAAAATGCCGCCTTATTATCGAAATTTTGCATTAAATAGTTAAAGTTTCGATAAAGTTATATTTTTTTAATTATTATTTTTTTGAAAAATGAAAAAAAAAATTATAAATGATTTCAATTGTTCGAAAAATGTACTAGTAATTTTTTTTTTATTATAATTTTTTTGGGAAATAAAAAAGGATTTTCTATAACGCGAAGAAAAATTTTTTTCCCACCCTCCGCCAATTTTGCCGCCCTGGGCACTAGCCCCGAGTGCTCCTAGTGTAAATTCAGCACTGATGATACAGAATATATGCGGCCGAAATCGGAAACATAAAATCCAATAAAATATAAAATTGAAGTAACGCAATACTCATTTCATTAAAACTAAATATTAAATTTTAACGATCAATTAAAAAAGTACTTTTTTAAAATAGCGCGTAAGTATAAACTGAAGATTATTAGATCTTAGTTTAATCTACACAAGTTTTTACGGCACATAAAATTAAAGGAAAAGTAACACCGTGTAACAGCTGCAAGGCGAATAAAAATACACGCACTAAATTGGTAAAATTCGACGCTGGGTGGTTCGACAGTTGATACTATTATAGTGTACGATACGTTATAGCTATCTCAGCGAAGGTTTCCGCAGATGCAATAAAACGTGTGTGTACGCAGCGGTGGCCTTGGTGCATGGTCTAAGTTCTAAAGTGTTTTTTATATAATTTAAGTTTTTTTGTCTCTATGTATTAAAGTTATACTTCTTTTGGGACGTTTGGAAAAAATATGGGAGTAAAATTTTTACGATGCGCGTGCACATCGACAGCCAAAAAGCGACATGACGTTTGTTGCCATGGTAACCGTTGTTATTGTCTGACAAATGATAATTATATAATATTATATTATTTCCTTGAATAATATTTTATAAATATGTTATCGTAATAACTTAATAAGCCTTATTTAATTAATTTACCATTCCTTTTCCAAACAGAGAGTTGGGATATACAGGACAATTTTTTTAGCTATTTTTGTTCTGTTCCGCCAAAGAAGTATAACTTATTACATGCGTATATAAGTACACATACACGTTTTTTATATAATAACTGTCCTATGTCCTTCCCAGGTTCTCAAAATATCTTCTTACCAAATTTCATCTAAATTGGTCCTGTAGTTTCGGAGCTTATTCGGTACAAACAAACAAATCTTTCCTCTTTATAATATTAGTATAGCAATATGGACGTAGTATCACTCGGCTTTTTTTACGTAAAATTGTGTTTCTTTTGGAAAAGTTGCCTTTTTTTAGAAAAGATAACTAACTACATAGTTACTTTAAAAAAACAAAACCTTATTTAAATACAAAATTTGATCCAAATCGTTAGAGCCGTTTCCGAGATACACGAAATAAATTTATATACATAGCAGCGACTTACCCTCGCTTTGCTAGGGTTCGTCTCTAGCTTGATTCCCCAACCCCCATACGAACTTTTATCCCCATTTTCACCCCCTTAAGATATGACTTCCGGGATGAAAAGTTTCCTATGTCCTTCCCAAGGTCTCAAACTATCTTCTTACCAAATTTCATCTAAATCGGTTCAGTACATCCAGAGATTACCCCCTACAAACTCACAAACTTTACCTCTTTATAATATTACTATAGATAGATATAATTTTTCGTCGTCCGTCCACCTTGGTCATGATATGTTTAATTAGGACTATTTAAAGTAGTAGACTCATATGTGATTATGTTTCCGTGCGATGGCCAAGTCATTCTATTAATTAAAGAAATAAATATATCTAATATTAATACGGTCACTATAAAATGTTGTAACTTAACTAATTCGGTAACGATTTATGACAAAGTTGTCGGATATATGCTTCCATAGATAGGTAATGAATAAATTAACCGACTTGGTTTTACATTACATCTCATAGCTTTTTGCGGTAGAAGAAATGCGTTGCGAGACTTGCAATTTTTTACAGAATGTTTTTGATGGGATCTCATTTCTTTTTGTAAATATTTCTTCTTTTTCTCTTTTCTTGTACTATTTCTTGTGTGTCAGCTAAGGACTTTTTAAAAGCCCACTCCTTGTCTCTGTGGGCTTTTTTCAGAGGCTTTGATATAGGTAACAAATTTTGACAAGTCTGGATGATAAAAAATCTAAGTCTATTGTATTGGGAAATTACGGATTCCTGGACTTTAATACTACTATCTTATGCATTAAGTATAAATATGTATAGTTAATTTAACGAATATTTTAATTTCATTGTTGACCCTAAATACCTACCCCGATACTGATATTCGACTTACATAAGTTTAATGAGACGTGTAGATTTATGTGTCTATCTGCAGCATAGTAGTTAAATCCCGAAAGTTGTATTCCATTCCATTTTAAAAGTAATTTTCGAAGAGATTGATATTTCATGACCTCTATATTCCATGATCTAATAGGTGGGTACAATTACGAGCAATGAGATGTTGACAAGGTTTTTTTATTTTTAATTCATATCAACATCATACTTTGTAAAAGAAAATGTACGAGCTTTGTTTCAAAATTAAGTAATCGTCAAGTTGTTTCTTAATTAGGTATATATTTTATTGAATTCATTATAAATAACAGTAATCGAATATTAGTAGATAGAAACTATACACGCTTCACATTACATTTATGTACCCATTTGTATATGCATAAAAATTATACAGCTACTAAAACAGGTTAAAATATTATTTTCGCATTTAAAACATACTTTTCTAATACATATAGTTGCAAATATAAACATTAATAAATAGACGAATCGAAATTAGGTTAGTAATTACGAGGGAACATAGGATCGGACATACAAACATACATACCTATAGGTTAGAAGGTTTACAAACACTAACCTAACCACCTTTTACAGTGCAACTATTGTATAATTAATTAATTTACTATTAATTATAAATTTTATTACAATATATGTTTTAATTTATATATTAAACATATTATTTCTTAAAACTATATACAATATTGATAATTACATTTTAGTCATCACTAATACTTACAGTATATCCACTATTTACCCAGCTATCCATTTGGGTAGTTTAAGTGACGAAAAATGATATGTATGAACTGCAAAAATAACTTTGTAATCCCATATATCGCATATCTATTTGTATAGGAATACAAAGTTACTTATGCAGTTTGTATATCTCGAAAACAGGAGTGAAATTGCATGATGTTTGAGTTTTTCCTTGCGTTATAGCCTAAACACTAATTGTGTTAAAAATTTGAAGCTCCTATGTCTGCTAGAAGTACCTTAGAATTTTGATGATCGGTGAGTGAGTGAGTGAGTGTGTGAGTGACGATATTAGCGAATTTTGATCTGCAACAGTTCTTAAACTACAGGTTCAAATTGAATGTAATTTGGAAATATGCCTAGTATTATTATGTTCTTTTAGTCACTGAAAATTCAGGCTTCTAGCTTTATCCATAACGAAGTTATGGGGGGGTGGAAAATGCTCTGAATCGCTTCGAGAAAAGGATGGTACTGTCGTGCCCTTTTTTGCTCGACTTGGCGGGGGCACTCCGTGCCCCCCGATAAATAAACAACAATTCTTCCAACCCGCACTTGGCCAGCGTGGTGGAATATGGCCTAATCCATGTAAGGGAGACCCGAGGCCAGCAGTGGGACGTTAAAAAGAACTGAAAACGTATACAAGAATTGTTTTTTTTAATATTATAAGATAGAATACGTAGTTATGTATATCATTTGAACGCTCATCTCTTCACATTTACGACACACTCGGCGGTGTGCTAGAGAAGGCGATCGGCGGGCGCTAGCGACCGCGACGAGCCAATTTCACAGATTCGTCACCGATTAGCACGCGCCACTACATAGTGCGTGTGAGCATTGGTTGCTTACTTGTGTTTGATTTTAACTTATATATATTTAGTTTTGTTTTATGAATATTAAAGATAATTTTTTATCATTGTGTATTCTCTAAAGAAAAGTTATTTTTTTAGTTACCTAATAAAGGCATTATTTAATAAGTATACACATTATTTACATAATTATTGCTTAAATAAATTCAGTACTATTTTAGAACCTAATTAAAGTTAAACAATTGCGTAGTATTATTTAGTTAACTCTATGTTATTTTAAATTTTTATTTTGCCTTTAATGAAGATAATTTTGAAGTAAATTTATCGTGCTTAATTTCAAAATGTCATTTACCGAAATGTCTATTAAACAATTGTTGTGTTGGTGTAAAAATATAATCAAAATACCATTACACATTGGTTACAGTATAGAAATGTAAAATGGCGCCAGTACGGCGCCGCGATCACTGCAGCAGAGCAAATGTACCCGTGTAGTGTGTACGTACACTATACACATGTTAAAGATATGTATGTATTACTGCGATTATCGATTCCACTTCAAATTTAAAAAATATTTTGATTTATATAAGACGACACGTTTGGCTACTTGCTGTGCCAGCGGTCGCGGGTTCGAGTCCCGCTGGGGGCATTTATTTGTGTGATGAGCACGAATGTTTGTACTCCAGTCATGGGTGTTTATATTTATAATATGTATGTATTTAAAATTATATGTGTGTAGTGTATCAACTATCTGATATTCATAACACAAGCCTCGTAGCTTACCATGGAACTAGATGGTGCTGTGTGTTAATGTCCCAACATATTTATTTATATAATAGCTGGGTACTTACCCAACTAAAATTACTGTTTACCTTATTTTAATGTTATTTCCATATCTATAATTTAATAAAATGCGTTAATACCTAATATTAATAAATTTTGTTGTTCTTAATCAAAATTTAATATATTATGTATTATAAATTATATTGCGTAATTTATTTAATAATGTTATTAGGAAATCATATTGTATGGTGCCTGAAATCCCTGCCTGAAAAGCCTGCGATTTCGACTCATTCTTGACAAGATTTTATTAATTTACTCAAATCTTGCTAAGGTTGAAGCTAATATAAAGAAGTATAGCATATAAACGATATACTTAATAAATAAAAATAACCTTAAAATACGTTTCTTATATGGAATTTTATCAATTTCCTTAATATTCTACATTTTATTCTAGATTAAAAAACACAACAACTACTCTATATTTATCCACTTTAAATCCTTGTAACTTTTATTCCAAATTTTGGATACTCACGGCGCTTTACAATGGATATCAATAAAAAAGAAACAGGCTTAGCGTTGACTTAGGTACCTACTAATTAATTATGACTAATTTTTGTATATTTTTGAGAAGTTGAAAAGTAATCTTACCCCAGTTATGCTTGCCGTAAAAATCAATTGTTTGTTTGTTTGTTTGTTTGTTTGTTTGTTTGTTTGTTTGTTTGTTTGTTTGTTTGTTTGTTTGTTTGTTTGTTTGTTTGTTTGTTTGTTTGTTTGTTTGTTTGTTTGTTTGTTTGTTTGTTTGTTTGTTTGTTTGTTTGTTTGTTTGTTTGTTTGTTTGTTTGTTTGTTTGTTTGTTTGTTTGTTTGTTTGTTTGTTTGTTTGTTTGTTTGTTTGTTTTTTTTTTTGTTTGTTTGTTTATTTGTCTTTCTTTCACGTTGAAACGGAGTAACGGATTGACTTGATTTTTTGTGTGAAGATAGTTGGAAAGCTGAAGAGTGACATAAGCTACTTTTTGCCGGTGAAGATTATCTCATTCCCACGGGAAAACATGTTATAAGACAACCCAAATATTATTTATGATCAGAATCTCTTGACACTTAGTATTAATGCTCTTCAATACAATTAAATACATAAATATTAAATACATGTTTTAGCGTTTTTCGAAATTAATACCATAAGGGGCTAAAATAGTTGATGAGAGTTTGTATGAAACCTACCTTTTTAGAGTTTTTATGTAGCGCGAGCGAAGTCGCGGGTTCTGCTAGTATTATAAACAGTACCTGGGAAACAGAGCTTCGTTCGGATTTTTGGCCAAGAAAACATTTAAAAAAAAACAAACTAAAAATATGAATAAATACAAAAAAAGAACAAAAGTAAAAACTTTGTATCCGACCGAGATACGAACCCAGACACCTGTGGTTGTCAAACTTGCACCTTGGCAGTTTGACCATAATACATAATTATATCCTAGCGTGCGAATTAGCGATCATATTTTTCGTGGAATAATGCGAAACAAAACCGCATGAAAACTCGAAAACATGCGTTTTCCCAGACATAAAACTAATCTAGATCGATTTATCGCCCCCGAAACCCGTTGTATACTAAATTTTATGAAAATCGTTGGAGCTGTTTCCGAGATTCAGATTATATATATATACTAGCGGACCCGACAGACGTTGTCCTGTCTACACGTCTTTAATTTGAAAATTTCAAACTTTTTGGACAAAATTGTGAATCTAAACCATTCCCAGATCCCCTTGAACACACACAAAAAATTTCATCAAAATCGGTCCAGTCGTTTGAGAGAAGTTCAGTGACATACACACTCACAGAAGAATTATATATATAAAGATATATATATATATATATATATATATATATATATATATATATATATATATATATATACAAGAATTGCTCGTTTAAATATATTAAATACGTATTTATTGTAAAGGACATAATAATATTGCCATAAAAAACTTTATATAAGTATTTTACCGTGTAAAAGCTGCTTGATATATTATTGTACTTAATATGTTCAGTGAAAGATACATACAAATATTTTTAACTCCAAATAAAGTTATAAATATAAACAAAAACACATTCGCGTTACCTACAAAGTGATAAATTGTAGATTTCGTATAAATTTGTAAATATAATTGATTTAAAAAGGTAATTTATTCTACAAGAGTCAGGAAACAAATATCTTTTGTCAATACGAATTATTGGCACGTGTGCCCGGTGTGGTCGCACCTTTGCCTTTATTAATTTATAGACGCAAGAAAATATGTCGAATTCTTCGTCTTCTAGAATAACCCACGTCCTTGAGTCATATATGTCGTTTTGATAAATTACCCTGCTTAAAAATTTGATGGCTTTCAACTCGTTAAGTCTGAGCTTCGACGAGGCTTTGGTACTTATCGTTGAGCACAAACAACTTTCTTCGTTCCATAAAGTTGTGGAGGGAGCTTTCAGCAGTGGACGGCAGTAAGTCTAAATTATAAGCATCCTTCAAAGATAATGACAATTTATGACAAAGTGTAGTGTATATTTTCTAATAGAATCAGATGGAATAAAATTTGTTGAGTAGCTTGTACTTCCATAGATAAAAGTTTTCATTACGAGTATTTCGCTCGTTTCCTTGTGGGGTAAAAGTAGCAATTTAAATTTTTATATATGTATGTGCTGTTTACTATTTCGTTCTGCGCACACTGTATAAATTAGTTAGCGATACCCATGTAGCCTAGGACAGTCAGTCATCTTTGCGGTCAATACAAATTTTCACTTGGTGCGCAATCGAATTTGTGACTTACAGTTGTGTAAGGTTGCATTTTTTATATGAGCGTTTTGATGGAAATTTAATATATTTGATTAATTTGTAATGATGTATGTATAAAGCATTTATTTATGTGATCTTGGCCGATAGGAATGTATTAGAAAAAAAAAATACACGAATACTTATTCTTTTGTTTTCCCGCGCTTTTGGTGGCGGAGATGTCGGTACCACTTTGTAGTGGCTAGGAATATATGCAAGGAATATCTCCAAGTTTTATTAGTGTCATCCTACAGTTTGTATGTATATTTTTTAATTTTACTTACAATGCCAATAACTTCTATCTAGTTTTATAAATTTCATTTACAAAATACCTAGGAACATAATAACAACCTTAATATAGCTTTTAATAGTATATTTATTTTATTTAACAATAAAGTGGATAATAAATACATAACAAGAGTATGTTGATCTCAATTATGATAATGGCTTACGAAAACCATTCTTTAATTTAATTGGAACTACACATGCCATTTCGTATGTAAAGCATGCGACATTAAAATTTCACGCACAAAAACCAAATTAGCCGTGACAGCTGTCGAATTGTTTACCGATTAATAGTACAGGCGCAATATATGCTTAAAAATTTTAACAACCAAAATATGTTCGCAAATTATTGAACGTATACCTACCTGATAGGTGAAGTAAAGATATTATTTTTAAAAGAAAATAATATTATATTATCAGCCTGTCCTATTTAACATTGACCATAATATACAAGAACATTAAACGAACATCTTGAATTAATAACCCATTAACTAAACTAGTGTTTCCTTAATTTAGCCGAAGTTTTGTACAGCTGATTTTTCGCCTGACCACATTCGGATACTCGCACCTGCACAGATTTTTTAGCCGGGTGAACTTAACTTTTTTAACTTTGACACCTGGCTATTCTGCCTAGCCAAGACAGCCGGCCGCATAAGAATGCGTCGTTGTCAGCCTGCATATTGTAATTAAAAAAAATAAAAGTGATATATACCTTCATTTTTGTGGTCGTTGAGCGCTGACCCTGTGGCTATTTCAAAAAAGTATTAAAACATTCTAAAAATATTAAACATCTGCTTTTTAGTGATAGTAAAAAAAATAATTAGTGTAAAGTATTTTTTTATGAAATTATTACATTTTTTCATTAAACATTTAGTTTTACTTTGGCTGCGATTTAGAATTGGGGACTCTGCCCCTAGCGGAGTGGGTGGTATTTCTGGATAAGGGACGTGATAGGAAGTCGAAATGTTAAATAAAAATTGTCCGCGAACATATGAGTAAAAATTTATTGAGACTTAAAGTTACAACATTTCCATACATTATTTTGACATTACTACCATTTAGACACTTGGAGTCAAAACGTCACTTTCAATTGTCAAAATAATCTCCAGATGATTGTCTTTATTTGTACTTTGCGTGAAATTCGAATTTTCTAGTTTTCTAGTCATTTATGGCACTCGCCGGCCGCTACCGCGGCACGCTCGCTTCGCTCGCTCGGCTCGTGCGTTGTGGCAACTGTTCTAACCTAACCTAACCAAGATATGAGGAATAATAAATAAATAATCTTAAATGTTCTAACCTAACCTAACCCAGATATGAGGAATAATAAATAAATAATCTTAAATGTTCTAACCTAACCTAACCCAGATATGAGGAATAATAAATAAATAATCTTAAATGTTCTAACCTAACCTAACCAAGATATGACGAATAATCAAATATAATCTGTTGTCATTTAAGCGGTAATATAAAACAAAGTGTCAGTTTTGCTTTTGTCAAAATGTAAGATCGTTTTGTTTGTGTTGTGAAATTATTAAAATATTAAATACAATAAAGCATTAATTGTTGTGAAAATGTGTAATGTACATAAAAAAGGATGCGTACTATTCGTTAAAGGTATGTTTATCTGTTGTAATCACTTATTTAGGTAAAGAAATGTATGGAAATGTGTTAGATATGTTATAACTTGTAAGTCTCAATAACTTTTTACTCGTACGTTTCCTCCAAATATTTTTAATATATTTTGACTCTCTGTCACCTCCCCTATCTAAAAATACCACCCACTCCGAATGGTGGTAAAGAAATATATGAAAATGTATGGAAATGTTGTAACTTTAAGTCTCAATAACTTTTTACTCATACGTTCGCGGACAATTTTTATTTAACATTTCGACTCCCTATCACGTCCCTTATCCAGAAATACCACCCACTCCGCTAGGGGCAAAGTCCCCAATCCTGAATTTGTGCCTTTACTTTTAAGTAATTTGTAAATTATAAACAATATGTGAATATATTTGTGGAACGAACGGAAAACTGGTAATAATTGACACAATTCACAAAAGCCCGTTTATTCGAAGAAATACTACCATTATTCCATTTACGGGGTTTATGCGGTATTTAACAAGACGATAAGAATAATTACGTAGGAACTACTTGTTTGTAGTTTTTTTTGATATTAACGTGTTTGTACATGTTTTTCTTTAGTAGATACCTCACTGGCATATTTGTGAACTGCTATGTAATATTTAGTATGCGGTTCTCTATCTACTTCCTGTCTAATTTAAAATATATAAATAAATATGTTGGGACATTAATACACATCACCATCTAGTTCCATGGTAAGCTACGAGGCTTGTGTTATGGATACCAGATAGTTGATACACTACACATATATAACTTTAAATACATAGATACGTATTATAAATATAAACACCCATGACTGGAGTACAAATATTCGTGCTCATCACACAAATGAATGCCCAGCGGGACTCGAACTCGCGACCGTTGGCACAGCAAGTAGGGTCACTACAAACTGAGCCAAACGTGTCATCAAAAAAGATGTATTGCAAAAGTTATCAGCACTTTTTTAAAAAAAAAAAACCTTAAGAATCAACATTCTATTTATTACTTTACTATCGGTTATTTTAAGACAATCAAGATTTGTATTGTTAAAATTTGATCCAATCTTATATCTTCGGAAATATTTAATTTGTAATAATGATCGATTTATTTTTGTCTAAAATGTACATTTATCACTCGTGCGTTTGGAAGTTTGAGTAAAATGTGAATTTTTACACATACAAGAGCAATGTGGTAACGACTCACGGACTCTGATTAGCGTAAAAAAGAGCCTTAATTAAAGTGGCTTCTACTGTGGTAATGGTGTCGTGTCGTGTGCTTACGATACCAAAATAGTTTGGGCAGATAAAAAATATTCTTAGAACCGCTATTTTTAAACAAAAGCTTTGGATACTTATTTATTTAAATGTTTAAAAATTCTTGTTATCTTTAATATCTGTAATAATCATTTATTGTATTAAGTATGATTTAACTAGTGACTCACCCACGTTTCGCTCAGGTTCGTCCCTAGATTTAACTTATGACGGTTAGTATGGAATACATAGACTATATGGCTATCTATGTATATGTATATATACTAGCAGAACCCGCGGCTTCGCTCGCGCTAAAATTATAAAAAACTCTAAAAGGTACGTTTTGTACAAACTTTCATCTCCTATTTTACCCTCTTATGGTATGAATTTCGAAAAATGCTAAAAGACGTATTTATTTAATTATATTGAAGAGCATTAATACCAAGTTTCAAGTAATTCTGCTGTTAAATATTTTTTTGGGTTGTATTATAACGTGTTTTCCCGTGGGAATGAGATAATCTCCCGCGGTACAAAGTAGCCTATGTCACTCTCCAGGGCTCTGACTATTTAACACATAAACAATCACGTAAATCCGTCACTCCGTTTCGAAGTGAAAGGAGGACAAACAAACAAACAGACTTTCAGATTTATAATATTAAGTATGGATATATAGATACTCGTAGGTATTGTGAGTTTTATATCCCTTGAGAAATGATTGATTCCCCATACAAAGTTCCACCCTCCTCTCTTCACCCCCTTAAGGGATAATTTCCGGGGTAAAAACTATCCTATGTCCGTCTCAGGGTCTCAAACAATCTTCATAAAAATTTCGTCTAAATCGGTTCAGCGGATTAAGCGTGAAAAGGTAACAGATAGACAGACAGAGTTACTTTCGCATTTATATATTATATAGTATGGATTTTTTTTTCAAAACATTTTAATGAGTAAAGGTTAAAATTTATTCAGGTACCTAATGGGTTAATAGATAAAAATGAACGGTGTTTTCGTAGCAAAGGTACTTTAATTACAAATGAAACGACCTTAAAATTAAAGCGAATATTTGAAAAGGTGTTCCCTACGTAGACAAAGGTAACGTGTACAATTCTTGAGGGTTGTTGATTGACGTTAGGGTTCTAATTTGAATTTTATACTGTTGTAATAAGGGTTGTTATATATTTGTTTTGGTATTTTTGTAATGATATTTCAACATGCATTAGTGTTTAGGGTGGATCCACCTGACAGATCCACCTGTAACGACAGTTGCGTCACACCTTGGCCTTATTACATTAGGTCGTGTTAGGTGCTCGACTAGCGATAGAGCTTACTAACTGTTCAAAGCCTATTTTACCCAAGTTTTTTTTAAAGTTGATGGGGTTTTCTCTGTGATCAATAGACACGTGCGTGAGACAAGAGTTCCAATTTTCGATTACAGGCCTATATAAACATCGACTAGTGATTGCTTGTGCAACTAATCTATTATGTAGATTATCTCTGAATTCTGATGTAATAGGGTCTTGGACTGTAGTAATAAAATGATGTGATGTTTTGTATAGCGGTAGTTTATGGGGCTAGAATTCATTATTAAAAGGAATAATTAAATAAAAATCATGATTTTTCTTTATTTTTAACATAATTATTATTTTTAACATCAAAATCACGTGACTACAAACGCCAATTACGGTTCGTGACGTCACTTACCATTGTCACTAGTGTCACGTATAGTATTATATGATCTGTGCTAGTTTGTTGTATAAACAGTGTAGTTTCGAAAATTTAATTTTCTATAATCTCAAAGTTTTTATCGTTTAAGTAAAATAATATTTAAATTTACTTACGTTCCTGGTCAATACCATGGCGAACAAATTTATTCGAGCTGGCAACTCAAATCATGTATCGATGTCATGATGGTGGCGGAATTTTTCGCTAAAAACCCTGTTTTTTTTTTATCTATCTTAGTACTAGGTATTACACAAATTAAAAGGTGTAAAAATCTGCTTAGTCTTAAAATAATCCAAGGAACCTAAATAATCTCTAAGCATAACATCGTAACAAAATACAGACTAAAAACATACCTACAGCAGTGACCAGTGTCGCGTGCGGCAATATGTAAGTATAGTTAAATAAATATTTTATACTCTAATCCATACTTACATCAAAATTATCTTTACAGACGTAAATCATTGATTTTGTGGATTGGTTTTTCCAGTCTCGCCTTGTGTCTTATTGGTATTATTTTCACATAAGGGCACTGAACAATACTGATAATACTTAATTGCACTCATTTTCAATATTCTAGTTGCCTTTTCAATTAATAATTAATCGATCGAGCCCACAGATTACGGAATATATTCGAGCTCTTTATAGTCTACACACGCTCTGTATGATAAGTGACGTCACGCTGGACGATTGTTAAAAGAGTGGCGTTTTAGCGCCAAATTCAAAAGTGAAAAATAATTTTCGATTTTTTAACATAAGAATACAGTAATTTCTGCGGGAAAACATTTTTAGCAGAATTTCTTTATGTAAACAATATGCTGAGATACTTTTCATAAAATAGTCCAAGACCCTATTGCTTTTTTTAATTAATGAAAATATTTGTAACTAGCGACTCACACTCGCATCGGTTCGTCCCTAGATCCCTTGATTCCTCATACAAACTTTCATCCCCATTTTGACCCCCTTATAGGATGATTTCCAAAATAAAAATATATCCTATGTCCTTCCCAGGGTCTCAAACTATCTTCTTATTAATTTCATCTAAATCGGTCTAGTAGTTTTTGAGTTTATTTGTTACAAACATACAAAAATATAAATCTTTCCTCTTTATAATAATATATTAGTTTAGAAGTGTAGATTATGTGTATATATTACTCGTACTTTATGTGTGCTAATGAGAAAAAAACCTTTAAATATAATTTAAAGATCTCTATTTATCTACATTTATTGTTATATTTATTATATTACTCTATACATTATTTGATGCACATTTGTGGCATAAAACAATAAATTTCCAAGGATATAAATTCCATTTACTCGAAAAACCGTAGAATACGATGTTTACATATTATTATAATATATAAATTACTAATTAGACAATAAAAACACAGATAAAATTTATTTCCCAGAGTGTACGTTTCTGGAAGGAAATTTCTGTTTAAACAAAAAATTAAAAACCCACAAGTAGAAGTGAGTGTACACAATAAATTCTAACAAAGACTAATTATTTCGTATGGGAACTGAACAAGTGTAGTGTGGTAGCGAGCACGTGTCCGAGTATCACATCAATTTGGCAGTTGGGAGCACATGGCTGATGGCACGCACCTTGCGCCAGGTGTCGCCAACTGGCACACTTCGCGTCGTTAGAATCGCTCGCGTTATTCGCGTTTGTTTCGACACGCAATATAATCGTCCCACACTTGTCATTGCTCATTGCTTTCGTGTTTAACTTTTGCCTGTGACTTTGCTTGTAATTGGTGGTTTTAATATATATATATATATATATATATATATATATATATATATATATATATATTTATTTATATAAGAAAAAAATATAATATGTATAGGGTATTATAATATATTTTTTTTCATTAATCTATTGAAAACAATTAGGTAATTTTTATGTGATATAAGTGGAAAGAAAAATGGATAAGGTTTTTTTTATAATATATTTTATGTTTAATTGTATTTCTTAGTATTCATTATTTTTTTCTTTAGAAATAAATTTAGAATAAATGCTTTTGAGCTCTTTTAGAAGATTATATTATCTGTTACAAAATAATTAAAAATGAAGTATTTCGAACATAATATATGCTTACACGTTTTTTATAATATAATTTTAATAATTTACACCAAATTCTTCATTTATAGTATTGTTGAGACAATACATAGTTTCTAGATGTACTAATGTTTTATTTTGATTTGCATTTTAAGCAAAAGTGGATCAATAAAATATGTGAAAGCGACATGATGAAGTTAGCTGCATTCCGTTTACAAACAGAGATTTGTGACATACAGGATGAAATCTTTAGCTATTTTTGTTCTGTTACTTCAAGTCCAAGTCCGTTTTTTGCTATTTACATGGAACCCTCAATAAAACAATTTGTAACTGTCGAGTCAAAATATCAATGAATGCGGCCTTCTACTAAAGTAAAAGAGCAAAGCTCGCTGTAAGCAATTTAAAGTCCAATGTCGCGTTAGTCCTAGCTTAAGCATGCAATTTCATTCAAAAAGAGCAATGGATCACAGTAAATACGAAAATATAGTAGTTTATAATATAGTATTGGTTTAGGGTGTGCTATGAACACCTGATCGCAGGAACAGGTGTTTTGGTTTGGATTAAAGTCATTGCTAATTTGAAGATACTGCTATATGAAAAATAGATTTCTATTTATCGAGTTTCAAAAAACTTTTATTAATTTGGAATATATTAATTTATATATATTAATTTGGAATATAATTTATTGGTTACGTAAATAAGTAGTTTTGAAATATTAATAATATAAAAGCGTATATTAATTAATTTCGTTGTCTCAATCATTTTAGTAGCTGTCTTCAATTTTTTTTTAGATTTGATTTGGTGATGTGGAATTAAGTATTTGTCCTGATTTGAATTTTTTTTGCATTTTTTTTAGATTATTTACATAACATAACGCTACTACGGCCTTTATAAGCAGAACGATAATTATATATAAAAAAACTATGGCGGATTCGTAGGCAAAAACTTTTAGTAGATAATATAGACATTTCATCTAAATATTAAAGAAAACCTCAATGTAAAACTATTTTTAAAAATTTTATATCTCAAGATGCATCGTCAGATCGAATTCCTGTTTATAAATGAACCAAATGTGTGTAACGAATAGGTCTCTGTGGGGACGCAATGTACTCGTAGGTACATGCGTTTTAATTATTATCAACTTTCAGTCTTAATCGATGCGGTTATAAAGATGATTTGTTTAAAATGCATAGGGATGGATAGTAAAGTATTAAATGGTTTGACCGATTTAAAAAAGAAGAGGTATATAGTTTGTTTGTACGTTTTTTTATTTATACAAGTGTTCGTCCAGTGGTCAAAACTCGACCATAATCATTATTGAAAATTAAAAAAAAAAACTTATGGATAGAATTTACCTATTTATTTAAAAAAGTTAACTGTTATCAATTTTTTTACTGATAACACTGAAGCTCGTCAATAATTACTAAATAAAACAAAAAGAAAATCGGTTTACAAAGAAAGGAGAAAAAGGTATATGGTATAGATACATACGGGAACAACTTAACTCTGAAAAGTAGCCTTTATCTATTGTACACTATTGTATAAAATATATTTTGTTTTTGCAAGTTATACATACAATTTTTATATTTAACATCATGATGTTGATTTATCTTATAAAAATATATATTTTCGTATAGAAATAATATTATTTTTAACAATTTTAAAAATAATATTTGTCGTAGTACTTACTACCAAGTAAATACATATGAGGTAAAAATGAACTCTTCTTCAAGTGAAAAGAAAAAAAAATTGGCCCACGCTAGTTCTAGCTTACTGGACCAACGAAATAATCGGCGATTGTAGTCTCGCTTCGTTTATAGATCTATATAACTATTATATATTATACTTTTTGTATGTAAATGACGATTCTTTGTTTAACTATATACTCGTACAACTATACAATAACTCCTGACTGAAATGTACTATTTACTTGAATCTAAAAGCTCAATATTTTGCATACATTTTGACCGACTGAAAGGAGCTTCTATCCATCTAAAATATTGTGGAAATGTTTTGATATGCTTTCAATAATTGAATCGATTTTTAAAATACTTTATTTAACGAATAGGTTCATGTCTCAAGGGTGGTTGCATATAAATAAAAAAAAAACCTGTCCCTGTGGGTGGAATAATAATTACTTTTAAGTGATTTTGAAAACGAAGTACCTTTTTAAGATAGCAGCTATAAAGCTTCGATAAAACCCAATTAATATACAAAAGCGATAAATATAAACAGCAATGGATAAGGAATTAAGGCAATATTTTATACCACCTTTTTCTCTGTATCGGTTTAAATTAGTTGTTTTGTAACAAACTGATAAATAGGCTTTCAGCTGTTTAAAACAAACTTTTTTTATATAAGTTTGTTGTCTTTAAAAAAAATGTAACAATGTTTATTATTTCTTAATATAAAAATATTAATATATAAATAAATAAATATAAATAAATAAATATATATAAATATGTTGGGACATTAATACACAGCACCATTTAGTTTCATGTTAAGCGACGAGACTTGTGTTATGGATACCAGACAGTTAATACACTACACATATATAACTTTAAATACATACATATTATAATTATAAGCGCCTATGACTGGAATACAAGCATTCGTGCTCATTACACAATGAATGCCCTCAGCGGGACTTGAACCGACGACTGCTGGCACAGCAAGTAGAGTCACTACAAACTGAGCAAAACGTGTCGTCAAAATATATAAAAAAATATTTTTATTTCTACATTTTATCTTATGAACATTGTGCAGATAGTAGTGTTTATGAAAAATCTGTCTTGTTACTTCTATTATTTCATTATCGCTTTATAAAAAGCGAAAAAAGGAAAAAATAAATCACAAGAGATTAGGTATGAAAATTTATCTGCGCGTATTTGTAACAGTAATGTGTATGTATGAATATACCAAATAATGTTGAAACTACGGGCAACACTTAGTTTTATATATATTTTAATTAAGCTATTTTCAAGATGCTACGAATAAAACACCAATATTAAAAATATATTAATATTTAAAATATTTTGACTGCATGGCCTAGTTACTGCAGTAAAGACAGAACGATAAATATTTATAATGTGCAGGATTAAATACACAAGGTGCAAAGTAACTCAAGTTTTTTTATTGTAACACATATCTTGTATTGCCTTAAAAACAATAGTTTGGCCATTTTGTTCACGCTCCCAATATACCTTAATATATTTTATAGGCCTACTTTTTATAATGTATGACTTCATTTAACAATTTACGGCTTCTTATAAATAAATTTCTGATAATTTATATTCCTATTTAGTTTCACAGGGTAGTTTGTTGTGAATGGCATTTCATGGGTAAAAAATAGCGCGTGCAAATTATAGGCTTGGTGGCGTTATTCGGTAATCATCGTTATCAATCTAATAGACGGACAGATGCATCTGCTGGTAATTACCTCAGACAGAGAACTAAATAGAAATTGATATAATCTTTTTATAAAAACGACCGTTGTGACTAAATATTGTATGCCAGATAGTATTTGTTCTTACATGGGACGTAAGTTCGATTTCTATAAATGGTAATTTTTTATATCGTGCATAATTATTTTATCTTAAAGAATTGGTACTGATTATATGATATTTGAAATACAAATATAAATACACAGCGAATTAAATTTAAGTTAAAAATTATGAATAAATATTTAAAGAATTATTTTATAATAGCTAGAAGAGTAATGGAGACTTTGATAAGATGACATTTCACAAACGCTATCGATAATACAAAACAAAAAGATGTGAATGATCTTTCTAAGCTCTGTATTATTTCAAAATTCGTATATTTTTTTGTAATATTGATTGTTAAAAGTTAGACATAGAGAGTGGACCGAGTGTTTCAGCTGACGGCTGAAAATGGCGGAAAAGCGACAAATACAAAAAAAAAAAAACATACAGTCGAATTGAGAACCTCCTCCTTTTTGAAGTCGGTTGAAAACGAATTCGCGGCCGAAAGTCTTCTGTATTAATTGAAATACAATTAATTAAGATATATATTTATAACCATTTTACATTAGGTTATATTATTATTATTTTTTTTTCAAATTGGAATAAATGACAGGTATTGGCCGCACGTTCGCTTTCTCTCTTTCTAAAGAGTGGTCAACTTCATGAGATATTGCTCAATCCATATTCTAGTTCTATGCTAAACGGCAACTATCAATGATAGTTTAACTTACAATGTGTAATCACAGATCTTCTATACATATAATAAAATTGTAACTAAGTCGAATCTGTACAATAAATATTTTTTGGAAAATCTTATTGAAATAGACATTATTATCTATACAGAGGCCGAATCTATAGTTTTTAGAATTTTTGTCTGTCTGTCTGTCTGTTACCGCATGACAGAAAAACCACTGGAGGGATTTTGATGAAATTTAGTATGGTGATAGCTGGTTATCCGGGTTAATATATAGGATACTCTTTACCACCGAAAAATGTGTCATTTCTGAGAAAAAATACAAAAACTGTAATGTAAGAGTATACTAATATGCAAAACCTATGAATTTGGCTTTTGGTCATGTGAACGTGGGCAGAGCCGCGGGCAATGCTTCTACTACTATATTAATGCGAAAGTTTGTGTGGATGGATGTTTATTACTTAATCACGCTGACGGCTAAACCTGAACGGATTTGGATGAAAGACACAGAGATAGATTATAGTCTGGAATAGCACATAGGTACTTTTTATCCCGGAAATGTACGGTTCCCGTGGAAAAGATTTGTTTTTGTTTTTCATCAGGGACGAACCCGAGCGAAGCGAGGGTGAGTCGATAGTAATATATGTATATATATTTAATAAAAAATAAAAGAGAGGACATGATAGATTGATTAGTCAAAAAACATTTACTAATAATCGTTCTATTTAGAGAAGAGAAAAAAAATGAATTCTATTATGAGAAAAAATATTTTGGAGTCTACATTAAATGTCCATAGTAGCGGCAGACAGCGGATAATGTTACCGCCGCTGGCATAGCGTGGCCCTCCTTATTTAGGTATTTAAGTCCAAATATTTTTGAAATGTACAGAAATTTTAAAGAAGTTCTCGGTAAGAATAAATTTGTATTTGTAAATTGTGCATGATATACACAAATAAATAAGCCATGTAGTAGGGAGGGGCATGTAGAGCAATTTTTTAAATTGACCATAATGTCTTTCGTGAAAAAATTATAATCTTTAAATAACGACTGTAGGCAAAATTTCTTTAAACCATATCATTTGCGTGTATGGCGATATCATAATGTTTTTCTGTCAACAACTTTATGTTTAATGGGAATAAAAAACCATAAATAAAAAGCCAAAATTGGTGTGTATTTTTTAGTTCTTTAAATCTTCATTGCTTACTTGCAACATACGCTCGTTGTGTTTGGGTGGCTTGCACATTTTGTATTTATAATATCATTAGCGTTTTCCCGTGGCTCCGTCTGAGTAGTAACTTATGCATTACTATATCTTTACAAATTATAACCTATATGTTATTTTGATACAAGCTATATTAGCGTAAAGTTTCATCCAAATCCTTTCAGCAGTTTTTGCATGAAAGAGTTACAAAACATTCATCCTCACAAACTTTTGCGTTTATAATATTACTAGCGGCTCACCCTCTAGCATCGCACGCACGCATCTAGAAAAACAAAAACAAATCTATCCCACGGGAACCGTACATTGTTCTGAGATAAAAAATAACCTATGTGCTATTCCAGACTATAATCTATCTTTATGCTAAATTTTATCCAGATCTGTTCAGCCGGTCTGGCGTGAAAGAGTAACAAACATCATCCATCCTCACATTTCACATTTATAATATTAGTATAGTATGGACTAACAGTTGTATTTCAAGTTTATAGTTTATCTGTGCTTACACACACATACAACTTTCATATTTATAATAACAGTGTGATTCTAGTAATTTTCATTGTTTTTTTTATTATGGTGACTTAAATGTAACACGACTTAAGCACTCCTTCCATTTACCGAACATGCGAATAACACTAAAATACTTGTATGCAATAATTTAATTACGCACATATTATAAACTTTTTACTTTATAAAAAAAACGAAATACTTGTTTTATGCGCATCTGCCATATTGCAGTCGCTATAACGGTTAGCTAGCAATTATTACATTTGTTCCGCGCTTTTTAATAGATATACCTACTCGTTAAAAAAGTATTGAAGTAACCGCAGTTTCCTTAATATAGTAATTTTCTTAAAAATTATCCCATAGTAAGCGGGGAGTCAGAGATTCGATTCTTGCACCAGACAAATAATTGCACTGGTAACATTTGTCCAAAGCACAGATGATATACACTATATTAGTAGTAGTGTCCGACCGAAGGTCTATTTTTGGCCGAAGCCGAAGCCGAAGCGATTAATCGGCTATCGCCACAACCTTCGGCCGAAGCCGAAGCCGAAGCCGAAGGTTTATATTCTCTCAGCACTCAGTAATTAATTTTGTATCAATACCTCAAATAACCTCAATATTGAAGGTTTATATTGACTGTCTCATATAGAAGTTGATGATATATCATAGAGATGGTTGGTTTAGAGATAAATAAAAGTTTGTGATTTTGTGATTTACCTACTGGTAAAAAATAATCATTTCTTTATTATGTAATTCACAAATTACAATTAGACCAATCAGTCTTTGTTTTACTCGACTAGACCAAAACTAGACTAATAAATAAAATAAACAAACACTAACTTCTTAGTAAATAATTAAATGTTGGTCAATTAAATGCACAGTTTAGAAAATATTAGAAATTTCAAAATAAATGTAACAATAACAATAGAACTAATGAGGTAATGACTGTTTTGCAAACAACAAGTTATAAGAATAATATAATATTCTATTTTACTAAGTATATTTGTTCTTAACCTTCTCTCTCAAAAACACTCGTTTAAATACACGTACGAACTTGTTTTGATGCATGCAATGTGATATTTTGACAGTGACTCCCCGCCGCCTCATGACTTTCGTAACAGTTCGTTCAATCTCGACGGTCGCTCGGACCTTCGGCGAAACCTTCGGCTTCGGCCGGGTTTTGGGCCGAAGCCGAATGTTTCGCCGAAGGTGGATTTTTTGGCCGAAGGTGGCCGAAGCCGAAGCCGAAGCCGAAGCTTCGGTCGGACACTAATTAGTAGTTTAAAGTAATATAGAAATGATAATATTTTTATTATTAATTATACAATTTTATATTTTAATTTACTTTAAATAATTTAGTAATAATAACAATAATATCTTTAACTTAATAGCTATATATCTAAAATGAACATTGCTCGATCAGTCAGAATGGCAGCCAGGTGGTTTGCGGTTGTCGTGACTAATTAGAAAAGGATTCAAACCCGATTTGAATCATCCATCTGACTCTTGGAATTTAGAATGTTATTGCAATATTTTGTTGTTAAGAATTAAGGAAAAGCTTCAAGTTAATATATTTTTTTTGTACTAGCGACTACTCTGGTTCGTCGCTAGTTACGTTTTAACGTTTAGTATACATTTCTCCGAGATGCGATATTTTCCCGCAGTAAAAAGTATCCGGATAGGTAGCTATCATTATACCAATTTCATCAAAATCTGTCCATTGGTTTTCTCGTGAGGCGTTCCCAGACAGACAGACAGACAAAAATTTTAAAAACTATATATTCGGCTTCTGTATTTATAATAATGTCCATTTCAATAAGAATTTCCAAAAAATATTTAATGTACAGATTCTACTCAGAATTTTATTATATGTATAGATAACGTATTACGTATGCGTTTAATATTCTCAAGTTTACGTTTCTTTGTGTTACTTTTATAAGTTTTTTTTATTGATTCGTCATCTAAGACAAACCGTTAGAAATAAATAACAAAAATTTTGACAACCTAATATAAATATAATATTTTGTATAAAATTATTAATAATAAACATTCATTTTTATAAGTAGTCGTTATATTATAAAATTTTTAATAATATATACATTTTCATAATTAATAATTAGGTATTATAAATATTAAAAAAAAATTTTTTTACATTATTAATAATAAATTTGACTCTCCCTTCCGCGAGACTCATTTTTCCAATGTATTGACCTACCCCTCAGTCACGCCTAAAGAAGTTTTACTTCAAAAATGAACATTAATTTCCTAAATGGGTGAAAATAGTTAATTTTATTATATCGATAATGTATACAATATACATAGGTATGTATGAAAATGACCACCCAAAAACGCTGCTACCTATTAAAAATCAAACACCAGGAAGTTGATGAAAACTTTTATATAGACTATAATATTTTATCAGTTCGACTTAAGTTATATAGTAGGTAGTGGGCATTTCCTCAATAAGTTTGAAAGCCCCAAAGATTTACTGTATCCATAATCAAAGGTACTCATTAAGATCGGGGTTCTCACGACTATTTGAGGGTTACTCCCACTCAACACCAATACCGTTTAACTCCGGTTTATACAGCATAGCGGTGAAAGATCACAACTCAAAATTTAAAAAAAAATCCTGTTGGTATTGTGCTTAAAAATATATATTTTATCAAATATTATTTTTTATTATAAAGTCATCTTCATTTGTGTAAAATGACAGAACTAACAAAGATCAAATTTAAAATTTATATAAAAATTAAAAATGTATCTACATATTCTAATGTCAATCATAAAGGGTTTTTTACTAACGTATAAACAAAAAGATTGATATATAACTTTTTTTTAGATAGTTTTATGTTACTGGACTAGAAATAGGCTTACAATGTGTTTTATTATAACATACAATTTAACTATTTAGATAATATAAACCCAACATTTAAAACAAAAGGAACTTATTTAGCGTGTACAGAATGTGTTACCTTTCTTTTAAATTCAATAGATTTATTATTATTTATAAACTAATATTATATAAAATAATATTATTTATAAACAGTATGTACTGAAAAATGACATATAATTATAATTAATATAATTAATATAAAGCAGAAAAATTAACATTTAAAAGAAGCTGTTATGCTTCTTTGCCTATCGACTGAGGTCAACACGTAGGTACTTCTGTTCAAAAGGGTGTAGTGCCTTCGGGACCTCCGCTCTCAAAAACATTGAAATGATTTCCCACTGCAGCTTTACCTGTGTACTGCGATTCAATACATATTCATATTTGATATATATAATCATATTTTTTTCAAGGATTTTCACTTGTGTGATTTTTCATTTGTGTTTTTCTATAATAGAGTTGAGAAGAAAAATATATTTTCTAAATATAATTTATTTTTTTGTACCGGTAATTAGGTTCCAATTAAATATAATATATTTCGGCAGTAAAAAAATATGATTTTTTTTTCTGTGAAAATGAAAAAAATATTTAGTATCAAGAGTTATTTTTAAAGTACACACGCGCCTAGACCACAGTATCAGTTGCGTTCGTGTCAACATGCAACATGACACGAGAGCTTTCAGAAACCATCTTATACACTCTATACCGTATGGCGAAGATCCACATAGATACAGCCTTTTAATTACCTTATTAATGACAGACATATCATTCACTTGAATTAATTTCCAATTAAAAAATACTTTTCATAATTAATTTACAAATAAATGGTGTTCTGGTGTTCGATTAACGCCTAAGTCCGTAAATACGTCCGTTTAGAAACATTTGATTAAGTTGATAAAAATCTTTTTTCGTTGCATTGAATTTAAATGATTATATTGAATTTTAATTATAGAAAAGTGTTGACTGTCGTCCTTTATTATGGCTTATCGATAGAGATACACACTCTTTCACACGTTTCTGTGATAGTAATGATAAAAAAAAACCAATTAACTGCTGTTTTATAACTTGTCTCGAAATTATCGTTTTAATAATAATATTTTGTCATCATATGATGATAAAAAGCTTAGATTTATTTTTAATAGCTTTTTAAAGCGTAGACGTATTCAGTCTGGGTTTAATAAAACACTGGTTTAATTTGCACTGTCTAATGATAATTAAAGAGGCTGTATGATCTTTGCCGTTCTTAAATAAATAAGTAAAAAAAAAACAAAAAAAACTAACACTGAATTGATATTGTGTATACCTACTGTATAGGTTAAATTTTCTTGTAAATGTCTATTTTTGAAATACTCTGTTTAATAAAAAAATATTTTAATTTTATAATATTTGCCTATTGTAAAGTGTTCTCAGACAGAGAGTCACTGTCTATAAGGGTCACTTCCGTGACCTAACGTATCATGGGAAAAATTTCGGGAGTTTACATATATGACGAGTTTATATTTGATCAGCATGTTTGTCTGTTTCTGTGTAAAGTCGGAGGTGTCGATGTGTAACCCATTTGTGGACTTCTAATAACCACTGTGAAGATATTCATTTCCTGTTCAACTTAAGATATTTTTTTTTATTTTCAAATGTTTGTGACTATGGTCACAAGTCATAATTTGATTATTTACGTAAAATCAAAGCTGTGTGATATATAAACTACACTAAAAACATAATTAAGTGACTACCGTGGACTTTAAATGTTATTAAACATTAAAATATCGTAGAGGCTATTACATAATTCCTATTACCCGAGTAATTTTATATAAATAATAAAATTCTTTATTGTACAAAATTACTTTTTACACACATTTTTTACAATTTAAATAATACAGCAATAGAACCTTTTTGAATCTTTTCTGAGATCTTAGAAAACGTATGTATAATATAGGTACTGTCTTTTTAAAACAATGACTGACTCCCTGTAACTCAGAATATAGAATTTCAGTATACAACAAAGGAAAGTTTAGTTATTAGATTCGAGATTATTTCCTTGTGTGAATGCATTTTAATTATCGAGTGGGGAAAAACCCATGTGAGGTAGGGAAATATCAATATAATGAGAGGTCAAGCGCTTTTAAAAAGGTCAATGGTGATCATTGATCTTTATTTGACTTTATTGTTTGAGGAGTCAAGTGTAAGTAACGCACAATAGAGTTTTAGAAATCTTATGAAAACAATATGTGTCAATATTTACATTTAAACTTGTATTATGTCTGACGTGTATATGACTCAGTTACATAAAATCCTTTTTAACCGACTTCCAATTCCAAAAACGAGGAGGTTCTCAATTCGTCGGAATCTTTTTTTTTATGTATGTTCACCGATTACTCGAAGATGCCTGAACCGATTTAGATTTTTTTTGTTTCAAAGAGTATATATACTTCCCAGGTGGTCCCATATAAATTTTATCGAAATCGGTCGAGCGGTTTTTAAAAAAATCAACAATAAATATTTTTTTATTGTTGATTATTTATTGTTCAATCGAATAATTTATTAAAAAACTTTCTACTTACAAATTCACCACAATATTTTAAGATATTAATATCTAATAGGTAAATATGTATTTTACGTATCGAAATATATTAGCTTTGCATCGGCTGGTACCGTCTTCGAAAATATCTGATTAGGTATCTATTCTAAATGAAAACCTCCGTTTAGTTATTTTTTACATTTTAGTGCCTGGAAGTCGGTTTTTATTTTTTGTTAAAAAGTTTTTATTTGTCTTCACCAATTAATGTACACAATTTAACAAAAGGATCGCCAAAACAAATTCAATCGGATCTTCGTACAGGTTCTATAACTTTACATTATATACCTACTGGTTAATTTTTAAGTGATCGCAAATACATAGGTATATTGTTAAAGATAAAAGCGTTATTATCGTTTGAAAACTGTAGTTTTTAATCTTAATTTATTTTTAATGGCATTTCTATTTAGTATTCGATTTTGATTTCCAGTGAGAAAAGTAATTTTTCATAATGTAATAATTATATTTTAATTTTTATTATTATTACGAATTTGAATGTATTTTGCTATTCCACAGAGTTTCGGGTTTCGCCTTGCCTACGTACTATAGAACTTCATAATATAATTGTCATTTAAGGATTATTTCTAACTTTATCCGAAAATAAATTTCTAGACCCTATAAGATAATATAAGCATTGCTTAAAATTCAAACAAAGTATGGCACTGATCTAGTGGATGCAATGGTACATTTAATGGCCATTAATCTATTAGAACTAATTGGAGCGTGTGTCTGTTTATCGCCGCTTCCTCTTTGACTCTTGCCCTGTGTCGACTCATGCAAAAGGGAACAAGTCATATATTTTTTTATAATTTTCATGTAAGTACAGCATGCACATTGTGTCGATGAGATGTATCTACATAACAATAGGCTAAATACTAATTACTTACAATCAGTTATCGATTTAAAAAAAAACGTGTCGTATAGTAAAAGAAGGGTAAGACCAAATTAGAAAATATACGTGATTTTATTTGCAATGGTATAATTTATTTATACAAAGATTAAACCATATAATATATGTAAATATAACTAAAAAAATTACCTAACAATAAGTGCATTGTGTATTTTATGTTAGTTTTTAGACACCAGTACTATAAGCCTATAACATCGATCAAAAACAGGACTAGATACACAATCGGCGACAAAAAATGTCCTCACCGAATGAGCGCTTGTCTGAACATTTGAGCACGCTTTTAATTTTTTTTGTGAAAACAATTTTAAGAATTGCATAAGGTTCAATTTACATTATTGTATATTTATTTCAACAAGAATAATAACCTGAACTCAATTGGTGACAGTTTTAAGAGAAATTTTACATGGGATTGTGACCCCCAGGGGTCCACGAGAGACTCGACAGGGGTCTACTTTTGCGTGAAAAAAAATGGGGGTTCACAAGTTGTAAGTGGGGGTCCACGAAAATTTATCTGGTTTCGATAGCAAAGAACAAAAATGTTGGCTTGGCTTTGCCTATGAATGTAAGCAGGTAATATATTACTCAATTTTTTTTTTTACCTAAATGCTTAACCATGCAGGCCATGAAACTTCTCGCTACTTTTTGGTTGAAAACGTTCGAAAGTTCGGCAGGCTGTATTTCGGTGAAAAATGGTCTACTGAGACTTTAAAAAGAACATTTTGAAGCTTTAAGATTTTAATTTTCAGATTTTTTGGCTAATTTTTTTTAGGAGTAACTGTTCTAATGCAATCCTAACAGATAACGCGATAAAATAATATTGTAAAAATTTGTTTTTTTTTATTACATTTTTTTTAAATTGTTGATTTGCGTTGTTGAAGTTGCGGTACTTTATTAATGCATAATTTTAATTCTTAATAAGTCTGTAATCATATCATTTTAATAAATAGAACACAAGAAAATATAAATACTATTTTTATTTTTATTTTTACCACTCCGAATTTAGGGTTGGAGCTCAGCCGCAACGCAAATTTCCATCGTTAGATCTCAATTTCACATTTTTTGACGAGTGTTTTGAATACGGTAGAAATTAGCAGCAGGGGGTCCACCGCAACCAGTAAAATTTTGAAAGTAGTCTACGAGAAAAAAAAATGTTTAGGAACCTCTGTTCTAGTACTTTTTTGTTCGATGCCCTATAATTATTTTTTCAATATTTTCTTGTACGCCCTTCTGAATATGACAACAGTCACTGGCACTCATCTCTCATCAAGCTTTGGCGACAGGATGTTAAATTACGCGAGCATTCCTATCTGTGTCAATTACAGTAAAGCCAGTTGTTACTCTTTAAACTTTTATTTCCTAACTTCAAAGGACAAGGCCGATATAGTAAAAAATTGCATTGCATTTTCTTAAAAAAAAACTAAAATGTAATAAGTATAAATAAATAAAATAAATATATTGGGACATTAACACACAGAACCATCTCGTTCCATGGTAAGCTGCGAGACTCGTGTTATGGATACTAGATAGTCGATATACTACACTTATATAACTTTAAATACATACATATTATAAATATAAACACCCATGACTAGAGTACAAACATTCGTGCTCATCACACTAATGAATGCCCCCAGCGGGAATCGAACCTGCAACCGCTGGCACAGCAAGCACAGCACTACAATCTGAGCCAAACGTATAGTCTGTTTTATATTTAATACATGAAAATACTACCACCCACCATCATTCGTATTTCTCTTACAGGTGTCGAGTGGAGACATACACACATATATACAAATGTCAATTGGTATCGCCTCCAATAAGCTGTACACTAGTCATGAATATGTAACGCCATAACTCTTGAAGGAATAAAATATTAAATGCTTATAAAGAAACAAAAGTTCTTATTCCATAGGTTCCATAAACCATAGGAAAATAAATTATAAATTAATAAATTCAGAATCGAAACATAAATATCAATGTTATATTTAATGGAAAGTGTTTGTAATTTATGAATTCAATATTTTATATACAACTAGCATTGCCCGCGGCTCCGCCCGCGTTTAGATTACCAAAAACCAAATTCTTAGTTTCACATACGAGTATTAATATACTCTTACATTGTAGTTTTTGTATTTTTTCTCAGAAATGAGATATTTTCCCGCGGTAAAAAGTATCCTATATGTTGACCCGGATAACCAGCTATCACCATACCAAATTTCAAAATCCCTCCAGTGGTTTTTCTGTGATGCGGTAACAGACAGACAGACAGACAGATAAAAATTCTAAAAACTATGGATTCGGCCTCTGTATCGATAATAAAATATTATGTAAAATTCAAAATTCCCTCGCTACCAAATATCGTCCACTGCAGGGCATTAAAAACAAAAGTCCTTTGAGTTTCTGAGATTGGTCAGCTGCACGTGACATGTGCACATATTTATATGCTCACTAATTCCACACTCACATAGTCTGACGACGGTAAGAGAATTGATGACTTTGAGAAATTGAAGCGTCATTTTGATAGAATTTTTTTTGAGTTAAATTCTCATTCGGGATTCGAACCCAAGACTTAATTATCTATAGCCCAATAAGCTACTCTCGACACCATTAAGGCTGTTCAAATTATCTACAAAAAAATTACGAGATTTATTCAGGGCTTCCTGAAACCAATTCTACGGTCAATTATTGCACATTCCATGAGTTAAGCTACAGATTCAGGGTACATCAATTACCACAGTACACTGTTCACTGTACAGGAATGGGCCAGTACCTACTACCTATCGCATACTGTACAGTAATCGACGGTGATTGTGAATCAGATCCCTCATCTATCTAGAGCGCTGGTCACGCTTGATGTAACGTCAGCAAAACAATTATTTAGAGCGTAAATGGTGTCGACAATTTTAATGAACCTTTTAATTAGTCTTAATATAAAACATACATGCATATATTATATGTGGAATTTTTCAAGAATTTATAAATGACCTGATTATAGAACATGCGTATGTTTAGAGAGAGAGAGAGTATGTAAGAGTAGTAAGATTACTCTCTATAGTAGGTACCTATAGTCGGTGGCATAGCTGTGCCAATGCAATAAATGCGGTAGCATGGGACCCCTGATTCAACGGAGCCCAGCGGGCCACAAACGATTCTTTTATTTCAAAACATTTTTTGGAGGACAGCTTTCATAGAATACCTACGAAAATGTATGATTTAAAACTATTTCTAGTCATATTGCTAATTATTGTTGAGTGTGTGTGCGATATTAATTGTAAAGTTTAACTTGTCTAAGGTTAATAAGATATTGTTTAAGACACATTTGACACCATGGCGATGCTATCGCTACTATGGCATGTCGATTTTACTGTGGGAATGTCTGCTCGTGAATCGCCCGTGGCTTATGACAATTTGCATTTTTTTGCCGCCAGTACCCCGTACTGATTGTTCGCTTAGAGAACAGTCCAATTTATAAGAATTAAATTTTTTGAGATTTTTTCACGATATCAAGTTTATTTTGTTAATTATTAACTTCATTTTTTATAGTATGCAGGTCTAATAAATCGAATTGCATTAATAAAGCATTATTAGTAAATACTAGGGGCTCACCCTCGCTTCGCTCTGGTTCACCCCATACAAAGGTTCATTCCCATTTTCATTCCTTTAAGGGATGATTTCCGGGATAAAAAGTGAATAACTATCTTCGTACCAAATTTCATCGAAATCGGTTCAGTAGATCCAGAGATTACCCACTACAACCTCACAAATTCTCAAACTTTACCTCTTTATAATATTGGTATAGATGAAGCAGGTCTATGACATCAATAGTTTCGTATCACGCAATTTTTCCGGATTCGATTTCTGCAACGGTTTAATGCTTTATTAATAATACAATTTTTGCCCTGATCTTATTTGAACACAACGTGACAGTAGGTTCCGACACTCAACAACATCAACTCAGCTATTGATTTTCACTGTTATTTTTCTTACATTACAAATAGTATATTATTTATATGTATTTACTTGAGATGACTCAAGTTATGGTTCGCCTAAAGTTTTGCCGCTTTTTAGCATTTTTGTCTCTCCTGTTTACGTGAACTTTAACGTCTTAATTTCAATATTAAATTAAATTTTCTTAATTTTTTTACTTTAACCTACAATTCTTTTTATATAAAATTTAACTTTTTTAATTCATAAACATTATCGCTAAAAATTACTTGTTTTTATAATACTTTGTAATTCTTATTTTTTTGCGGATTTATTTTGATTTTTCATTCCCAACGTTTCGAATGCTTTGCAGCAACCATGGTCATAGCTTTTACAAATTGCACCACACTTAGCCCCGCGGCTCGTCCAATCTCAATGTGTGCTTTCTTTTGTTGCTAGCACTATCCGCTAATTGCGTACATCCAAATCGCGTGTAACTTTTTTCTTGTAACTGTATGTGATGTACTGTTGTGGTAATATTACAACGGTCCATCTCGACCTCTCACCTTAATGCAAATACGAGTACTATAAAATTTCCTTTGTTCCTTTGTTAGAGGTGATTTAAGAAATCACTAAATCGATTTTAAGTGTTGTGGTGTTTTGTGTACCGGACGATTATCGCTTCATATTTTTGCTTTAGTATTTTTTTGTGTTTTGGTTTATTGAAGTTAGGTTAGTTCGTTAGGTCAGCGAAGTTCAATCTCAGGATGATCTGTTAACGATTGAACCTCCTTTTAAGCAACACAAACACAACTGTCGTGAAAGCAGTTAGTACAAGCTTCGGGCAAAAAAGATACAATATGAAATTAAGCCAAACAAAATGATTATTAATAACTAAAAACATACAGACTTTAGTTTCCAATAATTCCAGTTGAGAGCAAATTAAATGAGCGGCTTTCTTCTATCAGTGTATCGTAGAATTACGTTTTTATTAATTTACAAGTTACAACAAATGACCAAGTAATAGATATAAAGGTACGACAAGTTGAATGGTATGATTATATTGTATAGGAAAATGAATATGTAAAACGGATCGTAATGGGTAATTGACTATTCAGTATTCCCAGCAATTCATATTCACACCTTTAACAACTGGCTTTATAGACACTAATATTTGACACAGATTTTACTTGTTCAGGAATAAAATATGAAAATATATTATGATATCATAATTCAATTCTTTTTTTTTTGAAGTTATATTTCTTTTGGCACGTTTGGAAAAATCATGAGAGTAAAATTTTTACAATGCACGCGCACACCGACAGCCTTAAAGCAACATGATGAAGTTAGCTGTAACGACATGATGAAGTTAGCTGCATTCCTTTTACAACAGAGAGTGTGACATACGGGATGAAATATTTAGCTATTTTTGTTCTGTCACGTCAAAGAAGTGTAACTTCTTACCTCCGTAAATAAGTAAATACACGCACGTTTTTTGTTTATGGTTTGGTTTCAAGGTGCACATAGAGTAAGAATTTTTGAAATAACTTTTTAAATGTCAAGTTTAGCTAATTAGGATTAGGTACCACCACTTGATTATTAATCCAAAGTTCTATAATTGATTAAAACTTTAGTTTATTATGTAATTTTATATTTAATTCAACAAGAAAATATGTACTTATTCAATTTCTAATTTTAAAAACAGTATTATTATTATTTTTTTGTCATTTTATATGTACAGACAAAACTAACACATTGACTATATGTGACAGTGACAGTGATTTTCCGATATTCAGCCTACGGCTAAAGTAAATTAGCGTCTTAGAAACCTGTAATCATATGCGATATATTATGAACATTAAATTACTTTTATTGAAAGTTAAAAATTGTTAGTGATCATTGGTTTTCTATTATATAAAGATTAGGATTGGGATTAAAATTCCTGATTTGTAGGGTAATTTCTAAGACTTACAGAATTAGATAGATGGAACGTTCAGTGTACAGTACAAGAAATGAAGTAAAATTAAACTGTCGGTGTCAGAAAGAAAATATGTCAACGTATCGATTAAATTTTAAATTTTATAATTAGTTTTTTTTGTATTGTATTGTATTGTATTCAGCCCTTTTTAACGTCCCATTGCTGGGCACGGGTCTCCCTTGTACTAGGGGGATCAGGCCATAGTTTACCACGCTGGCTAAGTGCGAGTGTTCGAAAGACACATGTCTTTCGAAAACTTGTTAGGTTCTCTCAGGCATGCAGGTTTCCTCATGATGTTTTCCTTCATCGTAAGGCAAGTGGTAGGTTATCATGGTAGAAATGATTCGCACATGAAAATATCGGAGGTGACATATCCCGATATCCGGGATTTGAACCCGCTTCATTCGGTTTCCCAAGCGAGCGCGTTACCACTGGGCTACCTCTGCCTTAATTATATATATTCTATCGGCTATATAATTAGTTATTACAAGTAATTTCTTTTAGTATTAGTTGGCTAATTTTGTTTATTTTGCTTCTTATTGCATAAGTAGTAAACTACAGTATCTACATTGCATGCTACTAGAACCTGTCTATTTCCAGCTTAGAACTTTAGGCATAGGGAAAAAGCTTATAATATTGTTTCTTTTTAATCATTATAAGTTTACTGATATTAAGGATCTGGTTTGGAATGAACTATATTTCGTTATTATTTATTATTAATTAATAATTACTATTAATAAATATAGGTACATAATTCTTTAAAACATATGAGGATTTCTTTCATTTATCTAACCTTTTTGTTATCGATTTTGAAAATTAAAAATTAGATAATTGACACATGTCAATTTGTCACGTAAAGTGTTTTTTACGTAATCAAAATAGATTGCCAGCATGCTATCAGAATATTCCGTCCGTCATCCGTGAGAAAAGCCCGTCGGCGACAACGGACGGTGTTTCAACTGTACCTACTTAGTTTTTGTTAACATCGACAATCACGATTTGATTCGCGTGAGGTTTAGAAGATACACGTTACCAGTATTTTAATTAATTCTTTGATATTTTATTAAATTTAAGAGCGTAGGTATGTATAAATAGTCTTAAAATATTGGATCAGCACTTGGAATATCTTTCTAATATATAAAATTTCCATGTCACAATGTTAGTTACCGTACTCCTCCGAAACGGCTTTACCGATTTTTACCAAATTTTATATGCGTATTCAGTAGGTCTGAGAATCGGCTACTATCTATTTTCCATACCCCTAAGTGATAAGGGTGGCCCACATTATTAATTTTTTTATCAATGAGATAAAATTCAGTGGTACGCGATGGAGGGGCCCAATGTTAAAATAAAAAGTTACAAGACCACGTTGCAATATAACTTAAACTATATAATTATAAAAATATATGGCGAAAAAAATTACATTATACACAAAACTCGTTACATACCGAAAAACACCCAAATTATGTATCTCTTCCTTTTATAAATTCGATCAAAAATATATATTTAGATGATTATATTAATGATAAGGTTTCACCAACATACTTATTTATATGATAAAAACTCTAATAAAGATAATAACAACTAAGTTAATCTACATAATGGCTCAAATTCTATCAAAATATGTTAAGCAATCGGAATACACATAGACGTGTGAATTATGAAGCTAGGCATTGTTGCGACGTGAACGATCTTCGCCGATACGGCAATAGAAGTGATTTGTGTTTCCTTTACCGGCTACTGCTTGTAATTAGACTCAATATTCTTTGAAAAACATCCAAAATTATATACTAAGTTATAATAAATAACACCTATTAAAATCTTATATTGACATTTAAGAGATTTCTTGTTGTAGATTTACATTTTACAGAGATAATACTAAATTGATAATGGTCGCATATATTTTTTTATTAAAACGAGACAAGCCGTTTTGATTGTACCTATACGTATAAATAAGCATTTTAGGTGGGTACCAAACTGTTTGGCTGACACAGTATATAGAGCCATTGCGTAGGAATGTAAAATTTCCGGACTTGCAACTAAAGATCTTTGACGGCTTCCAAAAAAATTAAAATCCAAAGTCAAAAAATGAAAATAATGAAAATTCTCCACTTTAGAGAAGATTTTATGAAATTTATTAGACCATACATAGACAAACATTTAACGATATTAAAATTATAAGCTCTCCGCTAGATAATTCCTATATTTGATAAATGTGATTATGTTACAGAGTAATTTATGGTGTAGGTACCTAATTATACAAATTTTTAACTTGATCTAAAATTAATTCATTTTCTTGTTAATCGCTTCAAGTGACTTGATTTAAATATACTGAATATGTTGGGCAAACCTTAAATAGGAGTGTTTAACGTTTGATATACCTATATAACACTTGCGACTTACCCTTGCTTCGCTCGGGTTGCGAAAAATTCCTTAATAAATATATATATTTTTAATAACTATTAGTTTACGCGTAAAGCACTCAATCAGCATGATTTTTTTCGAAATTATCAACAATTATCGTAATTAGGTTTTGAGTTTATTGCGTTCAGACAGACAAACGCGGTGTAGGAATTTTATTTTATATATATACTACCGACTCACCCTCGCTTTGCTCGGGTTCGTCCCTAAGGACATTTGACGTTTAGTATAGAATATAATGAGTTTTATACTTCTTACTATTCTGTACCTTACTTGAGAAATTATTGATTCCACGTACAAACTTCCACCCCTTTTAACCCTCTTAAGCGATGATTTCCAGGGTAAAGACTATTCTATGTCCTTTCCAGGGTCTCAAACTATCTGTATACCAAATTTCATCTAAATCGACTCACTGGATTAAGCGTGAAAAGGTAACAGACAGACAGACAGACAGACAGACAAAGTTACTTTCACATTTATAATATTAGTATGGATAGTGATTTAAATTAAACATACATATTTACGATACCTATTGGTAGGTATCAACCTGTCCCTAGCAAAAAATCCCTAAGAGGGTTTGTTAAAATTGTATCCATAATATTTATTTATATATTATATCCGTTATAAAACGTGCTTTCTCACAATCCTAGTTGATAATAATGAAGACTGAGGTATTATCACGTTTCAAATATTTCGCGTGTCTTCACAATAAAAGAACAATAAACAAATTCTGTTTGTATAAACAGACTACACCTGGTTGTTTATATACATACATACATACATACATACATATATTGTATATGTGAATCGTTTCTTTAATACATTAAAATATATTTATTGTAGGTCGTGCGCAAATATTTTTTATCTATGAAAACTTTGAATTTTATAATAATAAAAAAAAATCAAATCAATTGAGAACCTCTTCTTTTTTTTTGAAGTCGGTTGAAATATGTCATATAATGGCAAATGGAAAAAAATAATTAAAAGATCACCGTAGTGGACTATGGCCTGATCCCCCTTGTAGTATAGTGAGGCCTATGCCCAGTGGGACGTTAAAAAGGGCTGAATACAAATTAATACGAAAAAAGCAGTCATGAGGACTACCGACAGATGTAAAGAATGAAAACTATAAACACACAGTTGTTATTTTTTGATATTCAAATAATTGTTTGTCTTAAATAAAAACTTGTAAATTAAAACTGTTTACATTTATCTGGTTTAGACATCTATCGGCACTCCTAAGTGATAGCGTTAACACGTCACGTGACCATGTCGATGACGACTTACATGAATTTACTCCCCATCCAAACCTGACTATAGTAAGTTTTCACTTCAAAAATAAAAAAAAAATACATTCCAATAGTTACATCTAAAGTGACAGTGATATTTTGACAATAAACGTGATGCAAATACAGACGCCGATATTATATTATAAAGAATATATACTTAATAAGTCAACCACATGAGGTATAGCTGCGGGCAACAACTAATTTTACTACAGACAGTACTACCATTGGCTTTAAGTATCCAAATCAAAATTCCATGTGGTCATTTCATCGTGGTCAGGTGTCCGTGTGAACTGGCCGGCGGCAGCGTCAGTGCCACGCGAGCATTCCACTCTCATTGTAAGTATCGAATATTATTCGAATATTTTCTTAGATTTTCGCTATTTATAATTCATTTAAAGTAATAAAAAAAAAATAACCTAAGTAAATACATTTATTTGAAATTAGTGGCTCACCCTCGCTTCGTTCGGGTTCGCCTCTAGAAATACAAAAACAAATCTATCCCATGGGAACATTGAAACGTAAAAAGTAGCCTATGTGCTTGCTATTTTAGACTCTAATCTATCTCTGTGCTAAATTTCATCCACATCCGTATAGCCATTCTGGCGTAATTGAGTAACAAACATCTATCCAAACATCTAAACTTTCAAATTTATAATATTAGTAAGATATATAAAAAAATACAAAGAAGACAGATATTAAGTCTAAGTATCTATCTGGGCGGTGTCTTTTTTTGTAAAATCGTGTTTTCTCGGAAAAGATGTAAAAATTGTGTTTTTTTTTCTGAAAAGACACACAGATAATCTTAAAAAGCAAAACCTTATCTAAATAATAAATTTGGTCTAAATCTTTAGAGCCGTTTCCGATACACGAAACAAATTTATGTAAGTATTTATAAATATACAAGAATTGCTCATTTAATATTATAAGATAAGAGGAATTATAAATTGGTTTAATACGTAGTATCTTAGGTTAAATGGGCACAAACATGATAAAAAATGTATACTTAATTGTATAAAGTAGACCACCAAACTTTAATTTCACAAAATTTATTTTTGCTATAAGTTCTTCTTATCAGATTAAGATCAAATGACATAAAAATACTTTATTCAACTTTGCAAATGAATGCTCAAAATACGATAATTGTATTTATTTTGCGTACTAGTATGAGATTTGTCATGAAA